>OY041614.1:6185763-6831145 GCA_955876795.1 Eupithecia tripunctaria | reverse complement strand
AGGGCTGATCTTGCCTCACAACCAAGGTTCCGTTGTTGATTGTACATACCCTGTTAATGGCTTAGTAAAATAATTTTGATTTTGTCATCATTCTTATTGTAAACATGGTGCTAAACCATTTTGCATTTATTTTAGATCTGGTATAAATACACAATACAGTAACAAGTGTGTGGTTTCAAGATTCAACGGACTAAGAGTTCATCAAAAGAAATAATGTAAATAGTGAAAGAAAAATAATACTGAAGGGGTTTATGATCAAGGACATTAGAATCAATTACTAAATAATAATAATAGAATAATTATATACTTATCAATCTTAGGAGTAAGTGGAAAATCTTTATTCCAGTTGACTTGCATAAATGATTTTGGGGACGATTGTAACAGGCCGTATCGTAACGATCCTGTTATTAGCGAGAATAATATTATTGGCAGAATAAAACCCAATCAGTGGCAGAATACTTAGTTGAGTGAGCTTATTAAAACAAAGAACAAACAAAAAAGAAGAAAAGGAAAAATTAAAAATATAAATTGAATCAATAAGAAGGGCTGTCGGCACTTTGTCCGCGATTTGTCCGCGATTTGTCCGCGATTTGTCCGCGATTTGTCCGCGATTTGTCCGTGCTTTGTCCGTGAAATGTCCGCAAAAAAAAAGTCTGCGAAATATAATAAAAATCCATGGCACAAAATTGAAATAAATATAAACATGTCAATAAAATTGAAGAATAAATAAAATCAAAAGGAAAAATTAAAAATATAAATTGAATCAATAAGAAGGGCTGTCGGCACTTTGTCCGCGATTTGTCCGCGCTTTGTCCGTGATTTGTCTGTGAAAAAAATCGGCGAAATGACGTAGGATTGAGAAAGGTGGGGCATAAAATAGACAGTGTGAAATTGATACTTATGGCGTAGAAAATAAAGAATGGATTGGAATGTTGATAAAATCTGAAGACTTTTGTCTATATATAGAGGAACGCAACCTTACTCGGGATGATGACTCGTTGTTAGATTTTTGAAGAAGTAGGTCGTTACGCTGCTCAATTTGTTGTAGGGTTTCTAAGGTCCGGGTACCTTTTTGGAAGAGTGGTAGTTAAAATTAAAGAACGTAGTTGCTGGGATTGAATTAAAAAAAGATTTGTGTTGTGAATTGTGTAACATTTGTTGGGGTAAAATTGTAGTGAATTAAAATTAAATTCTTGGGATTGTGAAGATTGTAATATAACCTAAAAACTTAGCTCGATAAATCCCCCTGTGCTTAGAAATCCAAAATTTATTTTGGTTGTGTGTTACGGCCTGATAAGTAGCCGTGAGCACATACCCTCTTGATTATAGGTAGTCTAGGAATGGGATAACCTTTGAGACGGGCCCACTTCGACTTTACCCGTTCCCGGGGTCGAAGAAAGTCTTCCGACGACTTGTGAGATATTTCGTGGAGAGATGTCAGCAAGGGTGTCGGTCTTTTATTTATATATTTATAATATACATAGCCACATTATATGGTAGGCTGTCCATGGCACCCAGCTCGCGAGCTAGTCATTGGAAGCACCCACACAGTATTTAGGTTAGGACAAAATCGAGATTTACTACCTCGTACTCTTCTCAAGGGCTAGTTAGAAGACTTGACATTGCACTCAGTCAAGTCTACATTACACACCACACGCTTAATGATAAAAATGAAGTTTTGACTTCTAAAATTGTGAACAATATATAGCCAGAAATAGGTTAGGATAGGTACTCACGTATGGAAATTAAATAGATAAAATAAACTCCAGTAAGCAGTAGAAACGGAATCAAATAACATTTACCTTTAATTCCTTGAAAAGAAACCTCCTAAACATCCATTTTACTCGGGTTAGATATAAAATAAAACATAAAACAAAGCCTATAATGTATTATCAAATCACAATAAAACTATATCTTAAATATTCATTATAATATACAAATAATTGAACTAAAACAACCAACTAAATACATAATTTCCTTCTAATTAAAATATGATATAGTATTCAATAAAACTCTTCATCGGATCATGCCATATTTACTCAACTAAGAGGAATGTTGTTCGAGGTCTAGGTACCTATAGGCCCAAGTTTTGTATTTATTAATTGCATTAAAATTTAACTATATTTCACCTTTTATGAGAAAACCTAATTATATTTGAACAAAATATCTTGGTTGATGGAAGAAATATTATTAATTATTAAAGATTTAATAATTAAATTATCAGTGAAACTTCATAGTGAAATGATCTGAGTTCAGGTTACTACCAAACCTGTTTTATATCTAAGAGGAACTACCTCTATTTTGATTAGTCTGGCTATAGTTCGGTGCATAAAGACACTAAATGTGGTAATTCTCTCAAAAGAAGGGAAGCCCATTTATGAACCCTATATTTCACCTTTTATGAGAAAACCTAATTATATTTGAACAAAATATCTTGGTTGATGAAAGAAATATTATTAATTATTAAAGATTTATTAACTAAATTATCAGTGAAACTTCATAGTGAAATGATCTGAGTTCAGGTTACTACCAAACCTGTTTATATCTACAGCTGAGGAACTACCTCTATATTTTGATTAGTCTGACTATAGCTTGGTGCATAAGACACTAAATGTGGTAAATCTCTCAAAAGAAGGGAAGCCCATTTATGAGCTATGAGGCTGAGAATCTCAGTCAGATGAATCATTATACCAATATTCTATCTATACTTACTTATTGTAGATTTATCTACAAATAAACCTGAGACTTGGAAATGTTTCACTATCAAGAAGCTGGTAGTCTTCTAAACTCCCGTTTGTGGAGGTTTTGGTGGCTTGGGTAAAGGCACAATCTAATCTAATATGAGGAATATGTTTCTAGATATTTAATTAGAAATTTCATATCCAAGTAATGTTATAAATAAAGAAACTACAACCTTTATTAGCTCAGATTGTAGGGGCGGTAAATGGCGGCCTTACCTTAAACGATTTAAAATATCCCTTACAAAATAAACTATAATATTCTTTCATTAACAACCTAAAATAGTTAATAAACGGATAAGGTAGAGAAACTTCTACAGGAACTGAATTATATGATAGTAATAAAATAACTATAATACTCTTATTAACAAACCAAAATAGATATAAGGATAAGGTAGTTAAATTCCTATAGGTTCAGAATCATATGATAGGAACTGCTTTAAGTAACATAAACATAATTAATAGGTAAATTAAGATACCGATCAATTCATAATAGGTTTAGATTGCTTTAGGTAACTTAAATATAACTAGGGATTCGTTTGTCTATGCTCTTAAAAGGATCTGAGTTGCTATTCACAATATAGGGTCCTACCATTAACTCAGACGATCACTGGCCAAATTACTTCATAGTAGCGATCATTTAGGTTAAGACTGTTAGGTAGTTTAAGTTTTAGGGTTGAAAGGAGTTTTCTGAGGGGGGGCGTTACAGTGCATAAGGCTTAAAAAAGACGCATCTTTAGTTACGAAAAAGATTATTTCTAGTCACATTTGGACTAGTGGCCTGTGATACTGAAATTGAATTTAAGTCATCTTGTTGTTTTTGAATATAATATTTCGGGTCGAAATGTTCAGCGTCGTTGCATTTTCCATCATCATTTTGTATTTGTATATCGGATTGTTTTTCGGCGCTTTTGTTATTTTGGTCTCTAGTTGTAGTTTTTTTAATATTCCTTCCTATGTAACAATCATTGTAATCGTGATTATTGATAGTTTCATTTATAGTTTTTAATACTTTTCTTTTATATTTTCCGTATCTGTGTGTAAAAGCTGTTAAAAAATTGCAGTTGGGAAAGTTACCTGCAATGTTTTTAATCACTGCGTTAAGTCTGTCCTTATTTAACCGTTTCTAGTACAATTATATTTGTTGCAGTTAACTCTTTCATGGTACTAGAGATCTCTATGAAGAGCTTCGTAGGATTTGTGTCATTTGAACCTACAGAGAGAACGACGACCCAATCATCTTAGTGTAAGTCCTGTAGATCAGGCGTGGAGCTTTTTAATATATTTATGTAAGGTAGTTGCATTTGGATAGCAGGTATTTCTTATAGTGTATTCTTTAGCATTTTTATGTTTTTGACGCTGTTTGATTATTTCACATGCTAGATCTCTACAGCTCTGGTCTCCGATTATTTGTATTTTAGGGCGTCTTATGTCGTTTTTTTCGCCAAATGTGTTGCTGATGACCACATAGTTATGCAAAAGCTTTGCTCTTTTTTTCGTAGAGCTTGATAACAATGAACTATTTATCGGTCCCTTGGCCAATCTGAGAATCGGCAACCAACGAATCTGGTACCTACCATATGGGTGGTTTTTACAGTGCTAAAGTTTTGGTCCATTTCTTTCTCACTGGAGTGGCTTTTATCATAATTGAATTTGCTGATAATTGCCTTCAAGTCAGTATTTTCAGCCTGAAGTGTATTGATTTGTTTCCTGGCCATTTTGAGCTGATTTATCATTTCTTCGAGCTCATTTTTAAGATGCTCAATCTCAGGCCCTTTTTGGGAAGCTGACATAGGCATAGTGCTCGTAGAGCAATCAATACTGTCATTCATAGGTTTTGTATTTTCAAAATCCTCATCAGATGATGTTTCATCATATGATATTGGTTTTGGACGTCGTTTTGTTTTTTATTTACAATCTTGGGAGTAGCTCCTAGAATATCTTTACGATAAATTTGTGGAGAATATTTTTTCCTTGGTATTATTTGCCTCTGTGGACGTTTTGTTTGTGTGCGATGCGGGGTGATAGCGCTGCTGGTTTGACCTACCCTTCTGTCAATGCAAGTGTAGCATTCCCAGGAATTTCGATCCATTGTACCTTAATACCTTGTATGAAATATTCGCACATCATTTTCTTTTCATATTCACACAATTAAAATATCAGTTAGCCGCTAAACTCACCATGGTTCCTAATGTCCTAAATTTAAAACAAGCTCAATCGCACCGTGGCCGTGGTTCCTATAGAGCCCAAACTTGAATTTCGCGGTCTCTTCTTAAATCTTTTATCCTGCTTTTTCTCATTAGAATAACCGTAAGGAACGAGTCATCCTTTTCGCACTTCCCACTCCTTCATTTTAATGTATACCAACATAACAAAAAATTCATAGACACAATGGGAAAAAATCACGAAATCTGTCGATTGTTCCGTTCTGGTTCGAGTGTGTGACCAAAGAGAATACAATAACTTCGTAAGACTTGTGTGTGACGTTCGCGAGCTAGTGACGAATTTCGGCGAAAAAACTATTTTAAAAGCAGTTTTGTGTTTGTTTAAGTGTTTACGTGGCAAGATAAACTCAGTAAGTACCTGTTTACTATATAGATTCGTGTTGACAGTGATTTATTTCGTCAAATTTGATAAAATAACCCAGCACTTTCCGTTACTTTTTCGCGAGTCAGTATTTGCATCTCAACTTTTTACGTGTTTTTTATTAAATGCTACAATCAGACTAATATAATATTGATTTACAATCATTTTAGAACACGTATGTGCCGTTTTCTTGCCCATTAATCATAATTTAAACTAAGATTGTGCTATTGTTTACAAACATTCATTCAAGTTGGCGGCCATGATGGCGCCGTGAGCGCTCGCATTTACACCGAAAGAAATTTGTCCGGCGGGTCCGGTTATTCCGGTATTCTCCGATGATTATTTTAAAAAATGTTTGACCTAAATGTCCATTGCGTGTTAAGATATAAACATACTTGCAAAGTTAATAAAATTGAAAATATGACGAAACACCTACATATTTTATAAATATTACGCTAAGTGGTGCACTAGCTTGCTTGCTTTTATGGTTTATTTATTTAGCTTAATGGATGCAAATGGTGTTGGACGTGGTCGCAGCCGCGGTCGTGCCGGAGCACGTGGAGGGAACGCAGGTGTTGGACGCACTCGAGGCAGAGGTCGCGGCCGTACTCCTCGTGTGCTTGATTTCATGTTGGTATTCTTTGTATGCTTTTATTTACGTTTGGCATGGTTCTGATTAAAGTTTAGCGCAATTTCTCAACCTCAACAGCCGCACGCGGGTTGGGGATCACAGTTCGGTGGTAGAATTGTTTAGTGGGGGGCGTTGCTGCCCGCTCCCCAATGGATATCCCTTAGTCGCCTCTTACGACACCCACGGGACGAGATGTTGTAGTGCAAATTCTAAGCACCACACGGCATGCAATTCAATTAGCCCAAATTGAATTTAATGCAGTTTCTGCATCAAGTTGAATTTCTTGAAAGATCTAAAGAAACTTATTGGTGTATCGTGTTTTAGGCAGGCAGGTCCGTCCACTGCAGTAACACCGTCGCGTCGCCTTCTTCTGCAAGCTCTCTTCTGCCTCAGCCCACGTAAATATGTTTTTTCAATTATTTATTTCATTTTTTTCATGAAATTGGTTACATTTGTTATTTTTTCAGAGAATCGCTGGTAGAACAGTTAAAAAAAGCCCGGTTGGCAAAGGCGACGGACAAAAAAAATGTTAACATGCTAACGGTGGAGCAAAAGGCAACACTCGCTACCATGAGGGAAAAAAAGCAAGTTTCTAGATATTTGTTGCCTGATGCTCCTCCACCAAAAAAACAGAAAAGGTTCGAAGGTTTTCATCTATATTTCTATGTTTTCTTTATTAGGTATTTATTTAGGCTAATTAAATCTTGTTGATTTACCTATCATTATTTGACACTGTGATTTTTTTTAGAAAAGCATCGCCAAGTCGTTTGCCCTGTCCTCTTCTTCCTGGGGTGCCTGTTACTCCACCCCATAGAAAACAACAGGCCTGGGAAAAGCAGAGCCTACCTGGTATGAATTGATTAATTTTGTATTTTTTAAATTAAAACTCTTGCCTATCTTATCTGTTTTCTCATCCTCAGAACTGGGAAGAGGAGAGGGGCAAGCAGCAAGTGGCCCATGGAGGGTTGATGACTCCGATCCTGAGCCACCTCTATCCATCGAGGTTGTCAATGGTACGTTTAAATGCAGTTTTTATTTGAATTTGTTTACTTCTCACTTCATTATAATAAGGACCTTTTAATATTACAGATACAGTTCCGCAAATGTTCTCCCCATCAACTGGGATCTTACGCCGCGAGTCGTTGGATCCCGATCACCAGATCGTTGAGAGGATGATCGAATTCGTTGGTTTTAATTCTTAATTCTTAATTCTTTATTGCACTAAAAAAACATACATAGAAAACATACAGTAGAGAAGTAATGGCAAAGGCGAGCTTAACCCTAATAAGAGTTCTCTTCCAGCAAACCTTATTGGGAGAGAGATACAATATTAAGTGGGTACGTGTGCATATTTTTGAGAAAAAGATGGCTTAATCTTTAATTAATTACTACATAACCAATAGACTACATACATACTATATATTACACTACTTAATATATTATACTATATTATCTTAGATACCTATTTCAATATATAAAATATAATACTGTATAAATATGTCCAAATACAGTAATAATACATGTGTATAATAAATACTTAAATATATAAAATACAATAGACTCATGAAGATAGGTAATGCTCTTTGACTTTACGCTTAAAGGTGAAGAGTGAGGGGCTAGCACGATTTTTTTACTACTTACTGGGTTTTACACCCAGTAAGTAGTAAAAAAATATGATAAGAACAAATTAATTTAATTAGTCCACTGCTGGGCACAGATCTCCTCATATCTCATCTGATGCCACGAATAGTGATCCTGAGCCACCTCCATTATTTTCATTAATAGTTTTTTTATGTTTGGATAACTTTTAAACCTCAAATTAATTTTCAGCATCCAGTAGAAGCCTTCCACCCGTCGAATGTTCCACTCCTGAGTGGTTGGAACCAACCATATTTGACGGTAAGCCACGCCAGCAGTCATTACATTTTTTATGTTAGAGTTTAATTAACATGAAACCTACAAAAACCCATTGAGATTGTAATCATCATCATCAGCCTACTGCAGTCCACTGCTGGACACAGCTCTCCCTCATCTGATGCCACGAATAGCGATCCTGAGCCACCTCCATTATTTTGATTCATAATTTTTACATGTTTAAACCACAAATTCATTTTCAGCATCTGGTAGTAGCCATCCTGGCGTAGAACGGGCCACTCCGTCACCTGAGTGGTTGGAACCAAGTATTTTTGATGGTAAGCTGAGCCAGCACTCATTTAATTTTTATGTTAGAAAGTTGGTTTGTAATCATCATAATCAACCTACTGTGTTATTTTATTATAGATGATGCGTTCCTCGGGCTGCAGAGTGGAGCCGATCCGGGCAGCGACGTTGAGGAGCCCGATGAAGTCATCGATGCTGAGGCTGCGGAGCAGCGCCACTTGCTGGGAAGAACGGAGGACATCCCAGCAAGCCTGGCCCGTATCCTTGCTGAAAATGATAACCGAGACGACATCGCTCTAAGGGAGGCAGTGTCGAACCCCGATATGCTGCATTTTGATTGGTCCAATGACCCAGAGTTGTGGGTCAGCAGGAGGTTTTCTCTGGGGACAGTGGATCAACGTTCAGCGTGGACGGGTTAAGTCCGCTGGATGTATTCCAGCGGATTTGGGATGTGAAAATCATCGAAATGATTGTAATAGAAACCAACAGGTATGGTCACCATCTCTACACCTCTGCCGGAAAAGTTTGGGAGGATATATGTCCGGAAGATATTTGGGCTTTCCTAGCGGTCATCATGCTGCAAAGCATATTAATACTCCCAGTTGAGCGGGAGTATTGGTATCCTTGCATTCCAAACCTCAAGGTAGGAAATTTCAACGACTTAATGCCATTTAAAAAATTTCTTAGGGTTAAAAAGTGTATGCATTTTGTTAACAACACCATCCTGGGGGCGACACAAGACGAGAACCGAAAGCTTCAAAAGATATGGCCCATTATAGAACATCTAAACAGCAAATTCAGCTCTTTATACCAACCCGAGCAGTACATAGCAATCGACGAGTCCCTTCTGATTTGGAAGGGACGACTATCATTCGTCCAACTAATTGCTACAAAAGCTGCTCGGGTAGGTATAAAGAGCTACGAGCTATGCGAATCGCGGACAGGGTATTTATGGAAAATGCTCATATACACAGGCAAGGGCAATAAATCTTCAGACTTCGAATCCCCTGTGAATATGGATGAACCTGAGGGGGTTACCACAAAAATTGTCCATAGCCTGGTACGGCCTTTGCTTAACAAAGGCCATACTCTGGTTATGGACAATTTTTATAACTCGCCGTTACTGTCACGGACGCTTAAATCAAAAAAAACTGACACGATGGGGACCCTCCGTTTGAAAAGGGAATTCGTCCGGAGACTTTAAAAAATTTAACGAAATCCAACACACGGCAGGGTGAGGTCGTATATAGTCAAACAGAGGACCTAACCATATCAGTTTGGCATGATGCTAACATTGTTGCGATGATCTCCACGTTCCATGGCTCAATAGTCGGCGGAAAAGAAAAATACGGTACCTACAAATACAAACCCCAGGTTGTGTTGGATTACAACATGACCATGGGGGGTGTTGATAAGAAAGACCAGATGTTGCAGGCGTTCCCCGTGGAGAGGGTGCGCAACACCATCTGGTATAAGAAACTTTTCCGCCGACTACCGAACGTGTCGATTTATAACGCTTTTGTTATATATAACAGCAACAAAACTGGCACCCAGAGGCAATTTAGGGTGGCTTTGGTGAAGGAAATCTTGGCGAAGGTACAGGTGCCTAATCCTCGCGCAGACTTGGTAGTGAAACGGATGAACCATTTTCCAACAAAAGCCGAAACAAGACGGTCGCGTTGTAAAATGTGTTATCTTAAAAAAAAGCCAACGCGCACGGCCTATAAGTGCGATACTTGCAATGTCGAATGAAGACTGCTCAAAAAACGCCAGTTAGTAGTTAGTAAACAAAAAGTGCATCGTGATTTTTGCAATTGGAAAAAATACAGAAAAACTAAAATTTCCAGCGTTAAAGTGTAATATCCAAATTTGTGGACATACACTAAGGCAATGTGTGTGAACTGCAATAGTTAAAATTGACTTGCAATGTGACAAAATAGTACCGATTTATAGTTAAGTTCCAAAAAAGTTATTTTGCGATTGTCGATGTTTGGAGAAGTTTTTAGTTTTTTTTACGAAATAATGAATGATCTTTTTTTGTGAATTTGAATTAGTACATTATAGAAATATTAGAAAAATTTATAAATTTAATGTTATTGTCATTATTTGATAAGATATAAGAAAAAAATTTAAAATATGTCGTTAAAGTCGGATGAATTTTAGTATGTTTTTGAATAGCGTTTTTTTATGAATAAAAGTAATAAATACAAATGTTTAATACCATTTTTAGTTTGATTTTAGAATATAATTACTGTTAGGAAATACACAATAACATTAAATTCAGCAGTTTTAGAAAAATCCACCCGTATTAAACTGGGTCCGGTGGACACGGTAGCGACTCCTAGCGTATCAAAACAGGGCGCCACACACAAGTGTTAAAGTTATATAACCTCAAAAACAGACAGCGCCTTGACTTGAAAAGACTTACTTGAGCATAGTTAGTTTTATTTATTACAGTGTGTCTACAATGAGTTGTCACAGTTAAATCGTCTGACGTTACTACAGCAGTTACGTAAATACGCATATAGATAACCACAGCGCATTTTAGTACCCAACTATCCGCTAGAAGCGGTTTAGAAGTTTCCATACATTTTTACCTACAGTCGCTAGCGAGTGAGTTTTGATAATATATTGTTAAAACTCATGGTAGACATACAGGAATTTATAACAGTGTAGTAATTACAGTTTTGCATTAATGAGTAACATTACGAAAAAGTTACACATTACGAATAATTCGTACTTCACTTTCTAGAATTTTACGATCTTATAAAATTAGCAAATTTTCCCTAACAAAACTAACAAGTTCAGTTTTAAAGGTATGAACGAGTTTAAATTTATTAAGGTTTCGTGTAGTCTTGACGGAGCAGATTTTTAATGTGATATAAAGATTGATAATTGAAAGAAAAAAGTAACTGTGCGATACACATTTATGCAGAATCCAGTGGAGACAACAATTTCCAAAAGACAACAGGTCGAATTCCTTCTGAAATATTGTATGGTACTTGTAAGGATGTCGAAATTAATCACATGCATAATGAAATAAAATTATAGAAACTCGTGAGTAAACAGACTGATCAATTTATAGGAAAGGTGAAAGATAAGATAGATAGAAATCAGAATAATAAAAAGGTCTAATAAAGGTAGACAACTAGACATACAGCAAAAGAAATCTAACTATGATTTTTTTTTTGTGATGATAAGAAAAGTAAGTAGGTTTTTCTTACTTCTATAGGACCCTATCAAATTGCAATGGTAATAAGAAAATAGCGTTATAATATAAGCTAGTTTTTATCCCCGGTTTAGGAAACACAAATTTGTTTACGTAGAACAGTTTTAACCCGAGTCCGTATATTTTCAATCAAACGTATGCTTCCTTAATCTTTTAGTGAAAGAGAACTGTTTTTGTAAGGGAGGTCTGATCGTCGATATGACGACCTATGTGGCGGGGTGGGCGAAGGTCCGCCTGCGACGCAGGAGGTTGCGGGTTCGATTCCCGCCTCGGGACAAATGTGTGTACGATCTGCAGATATTTGTTCAGGGCGTTCTGGATGTTTTCTATGTAAAATAAAAATAACTATCTATGTAGTGTAGTGTATTGTATTAAGTATATCAGTTATCTAGTACCCATAACACAAGTTATGCTTAGCTTGGGGCTAGATAATGCTGTGTGAATTGTCCAGCATTATTATTATTATTATTATTATATTGTCATACCCAGCTGTTGAAGCATTAAAGGATCGTCCATAAAGTGATAATAAGTCACTATAAAATGCCAAGGCAAACGGAACGGGTAGGTAATCATTCTGTTCTGTTATTTAGCAAAGTACGATTGTGTTCTCTTGTAACGATTTGTGAAACGAAGAATAAATTGCTGTTGTATCTAGAAGTATTTCTTATTTCGATCCTGTTGCTGTAGCTACTCAGAGCAGTTTCTGATATCTGTGGTTAGAGCCATCATGTTGTAGTGTAGGTAGGGTACCAAGGATACCCATTTGACAAGCTTGCCCAGATTATGATTATGGATTGACTTCTTTTTCTAAGATACCAAACCTGTATAGGTACCGTACCGACACGTACATTTTATAGTTAGGGCCAATCCATCGAAGTGCCTAAGTGGTACTTGTAGATTACTTTATCTATTCTAAATAAGATAGCTAGGTATGTTCCACTTTTGTGCGACATGCATGATAGGTGATGTGATGATAGGTACCTACTCGTACAATGCCTCAAAAGTTCTTGAGCACTCTCAACCTCAACCCTCAGCCTCAACCTCAATATATATTAAGTCACTGACCTTCCCTACCTATACCGTGTCCATTTTGAATGAGGCATAAACGTATACTAACCGCCCATACTTAACCTAAAATTCACTTTGTTGGCGCGTCCTTTTATACGTAATTTACATTACTTGTCGATTTTAGATCCTCCCTCCCTTCAATAAAAATTACTTACAATTATGTCTGAAACTCGACGCCAAGCAAGTGAGATTTTGTTATTTGTGTCGTATTTTGTATACTAACATGCTCCATTCAAAATGGATAAACCATAGGTACTCAGAAAAATGCTTTAGTCGTTTTATGAAAATAATTTAAACATGTAGGGATTCTTAATATTTTATTATTTATTCACCAAAATTAAAAGGTAGGTACTACAGTAGTACTAGTACCTACTACTTAAAATGAATTATAAGTTAAGTAAATTTTAATTTATTAAATACCTAATTAAATTAATACGGAGTCATGGCTGAAAAAGTTTCAATTTCGGAAACAACTTGGAATTTTTCAGTCATAAGTTTTGCTTAGAATAATTAATAAATAACTAATGCTAGGTAATTGCAAAGACAAGTTTTAGAAGAGCTAGTTATTTCTTCCTACATAAAAAGTATAGGTACAGGGTGTCCCACGACTGCGCCACATAGAGGGAATTTAGGTAGGTAGGTACCTAACTTAAATATTATAAATACAAAAATTAACTGAAAGATTTTTGAATAATCGCCTGTTTGAACCAGGAATCGAACCGGTTAAATTGTAAAAAGACGATACCAAATGGTTCGTCCGTAAGTATTATGTTTTTCGCTCTATCAAGCTGGAATTTATATCAAATACTCAGGTCGACTGTCCCTTGGACCTGTGACTTCTAAGCCAACGCAATCAAAAGATACAGCCATTTATGTCGCAAACATTGTCGCAAATTTCGCCGTGTGGTGCCGGCGGCATAGAATTTGCACCACCCCAATTCTTCCCGTGGGTGTCGTAAGAGGCGACTAAGGGATATCTTCTGGGGGGCGGGCAGCAGCGCCCCCCGCCGAACAAATCTTTCACCAAACTGCGATCCCCAACCCGCATGCCCAGCGTGGGGATTATCCCGCATAGGCATTACCCCCCATGAGTTAAACGCCAATAAGGCATTTATCAGGGGGAGGCCTGCGTCCAGCAGTGGACAGGCTGTGGATGTGGATGGATGTGATGTCGCAAACTTCCTTTAAGTTCCATAGCCAAGGGACGCCCGTAGAGAAAAAGTATTTTATTGTAAACCTAGAACAACTTAGATCTAACTTGCCAAATAACGTGCTGAAAATTCAAACAAAAACAGTTTTTACGACTTTAGACAACAAAACAACGATTAGTTAAGGGTTGTTTCACAACATAATATGTTCCAAATAAGTTACCTAAGTAGAGATAAACCATTCTTATAATTCACGCCGATTGTATGAAGTTTAGTGAAAAGCGGGTGCATTTTTATATACCTCCTTTGCCGTTGGATAAATATCATTGTTACGTTGCACGACTAACAAATAATGCTAACTGTCGCATAATAGTATATTGTTACCCAAAGGATGAAAGTAAATATTTTGTACTATGCCTAAGTAAAAAAGCGGAAATACGTTAACCCTGTCTTCATTAGATTTTTCGAGTTGTAGAGTTTTGTGTGACTATTACAATGAGTTCAGACATTGATATATACATAGATTTAACGCCTGATTTTATAAAAGAAAAGGCCAAAGCAGTAGTCGAAATTCTTTTACCTACCACCTAAATCAAAATGAAGGTGCCTACCTAATATTGTACAAAGATTTTATGAAATGGCGCGCTGAGAAAAAAGAGAAGTCGTTATAAGAAAACGTTTTGTTAATATATTTTAACGAATTCTCAAAGACATACTAACCTTAAACATTATGGAGCGTGTATTCTATGTTGAAGATTACATTACAATGTACATTTAAAGGATTTCGAGATACCTCATCGTTTCACAAAAAGCAAAATGATGGATTTAACAAAAAAATAAGTTTTTACTTCTAAGAGGTACCTGAAAAAAACCTTTCACTATCTATAACTAATAATTTATCTAATTTAACCATAGACTTTAAATAAATAATCTCGTCTAAGTTGTTGATTTATTTGAAGTAAAATTTACTATTTATTTCGTTAGCTCATTCATATTTTTATTTTTACTCTCCTTGTATTCGTAATGAAAAACACAGTGTTTACCTCGGTTGAAAGTAACATTTAGTAGCTCGAACTATTAGCGTCCCCGAACAATTAACCAAACCCCGTCTCGGGACTAAATAAGTTACTTTCATCCCTTGGGTAACAATGTACTATTTAATAAATACCACAAACTGTACGATGGATTTTTTAAATTTCCTGTGTTAAACGTAGGTAATATATGTATATATATGTGTAATATATGTATATGATAAAATAGGTGACGCTGTCATATTGGCTCGGGTATGCGCCTTAATACAATACACTCTGGTAAGACAGATACCTACTCCTATTGTTATTCAACACTTTAACCGGACAATGGTGTTGTTTCTGCCGTTTTAGAATTAGCTTAAATTAGGATTTAGGAATGTCAAAAGATATGTTTCGATTTTCAAATCAATTCTTAACGAATCCTTAAACCTAATTTTGTTTATTTTGATGTCAAATAGACGATAGCTATTCAATTTGAATAGCTTTCGTGATTGTGAAACAGGCCATATGCTAGAATCTCCATAATTTGTTGATGTGTTCGGCTAGGTCCCTCAAGAGTAAAGTCTAACTAGAGTAAAATAGAAACTAAAATAGCTACCTACATCTAGAGCCTACTTAAGTATAGGTAAACCAAATTATTGGACCGTAGGGCGGCCGGTGTAGCCTGAATCGGCCAGAGAATGGTGTGCCAGCTCCCGCAAAATCTGCTCGAAACCCTTCCCTCCAGGGGTTTGCAGGCTGTTATTCTTTAGCATTGTAGAGTTCAGCTTTGTGGCTAAGTAGCACATCTGAAAAACAAACATTTGAAACTAGTTTAAGGTAAGTCTAGTTTATTTCCCTGTTCTGGGGGGTGAGCCTATTTGATTTAAGTAACGAGACGTGATCGTGAGGTTTCCTTTTAGGTAGGATTCGCGTAGTCCTTGCACGATTGACGCGCTGGCTGTACTAGAAATATATTTTTAATCGGTCTAATGGTTTCGGAGTCTATTCAATACAAACAAACAATCAAATATTTCCTCTTTATATTATTAGTAAGTATAGATAATTTAAAAGACAGAGATTGCCGAGGTTGAGTGAGAAAACAGAGTTTGGTGACCACCAAGAACAACTTCGCATCTCTGGTTAAAATATTGAAAATAAAAGTATTACAGAGGCATTTAAAAAGCTTGTGGTAAGTAAAGTTGGTTTTTTGAAAATTCCTTGCTTAACGTAATATTAACATCACACTAATATTATAAATGCGAAAGTTTGGATGGATGTATGGATGGATGGATGCGTGTTACCTCTTCACGCCAAAACTACTGAACAGATCTGGCTAAAATTTTGGACACAGGTAATTCTAATCCCGGAATCAAACAAAGGTAAATTTTAACCCATTAATCAGTTCCCGTGGGATAAAAATCCGCTATAAATGTTTCCATAGGAACAACGCATGCGAAGCCGCGGGGCGCAGCTAGTAATGATTTAAAATAGTTGGCGGCGCTAGTGTGGGTAGTCAGGGGAGCGCCTAAAACACTGCAAAGTAGCGTCTCTGTTTGAGAAGGGAGAGGATTCTTAGCATTTTCATCTAGAGAATTCGAAATACATTTCGATTAATCTATGGAGATTAAATGGTACTAAGGTAAGGAGGTAAGGTTTTATATTTAGTAAACTCACCAACAAAGCTGACATAAACAGCAGCGCTCCAAGCGCGACCGCTACCATCATCGAAGTCGCACACGTAGCGTCTAGCGACGGCCGATGGAAGAGCTCTCCCGGCATCACCACCGTGTACTCCAGGTTCTCTTTGAACCTGGTGAACGGCGTGGTGGAGTTGTCTGATACCAGTGCTGCGGAGGTAGAGTTGTGCGGGGCTGGTATGGGTACGGACCTTCTTCGGCGACCGTGACCTGGAAAATGGGTGAAAATTCGGGATTTATTCCATGCCAAAGGGGCTATTGCTACACAATTGAATAAATAATCTCTAATGAGTTAATATTAGGTCCTTACATATGAAATTGGCGTTTTGTATGGGAGGAACAAAAAGTCGAATATTTTTTAATATAATATATTTAATTAATCAAAGTATGAACCATTATTTTCTATGCACTTTTGCCATCTTATAGGTAGTTCATTGATCCCTTTACTAAAAAAACCAGTCGGACGGGAATCAATAAAATCTTTGAAGGCGATTTGGACTGCCCCATCGGAGTTGAATTTTTTCCCTTGCAAGAAGTTATCCAAATTTCGAAAAAAATGGTAATCTGTTGGAGCAAGGTCCGGGGAGTACGGAGGATGTCTTAGACTTTCCAATTGAAGCTCTTCTAATTTAGTAGCCGTCTGTTGCGCAGTGTGTGGTCTAGCGTTGTCGTGAAGCAGCAGTGGCGTGGAGCGATTGACCAGCCTAGGTTGTTTAGCCGCTAGCTTTTCCATCATGGTTTGCAATTGCTGACAATAGACATCAGCCGTAATAGTCTGGCCAGATTTGAGAAAACTGTAATGAACAATACCGGCACTAGTCCACCAAACGCTTACAAGTAACTTTTTTGGGGTTAATTTTCGCTTGGGGCAGGATTTGGCTGGCTGGCCAGGATCCAACCATTGCGCTGAGCCATTCCGATTATCGTAAAGAACCCATTTTTCATCACAGGTAATGATTCGGTTTAAAATACCTTCATTATTGTGCCGGTTTAGTAATGTAACGCAGCAGTCGACGCGCGTTTGCCGGTTTGCTTCAGTCAATTCGTGAGGTACCCACCTTTCAAGCTTTTTAATCTTCCCAATTTGCTTCAAGTGAATTAAAACAGTTTTATCACTAACATCGCAGCCTGCAGCTAACTCGGACGTGGTTTGCGATGGATCCGCTTCCACAATAGCCTTCAACTCTTCATTATCAACTTGAGTCTCAGGCCGTCCACGGGGCTTGTTCTGCAGGTCGAAATTTCCTAGAACGAAAACGTTGGAACCAAAAACGAACTGTGTTTTCTTTTGCATCACGACCGCCATACACATCATTCACCCTTCGAGTTGTTTCCGCAGCACTAGTGCCACGGCGGAACTCGTACTCGTAAATAATGCGATATTTTAAGTTTTCCATTTTGTAAAATGAGTGACGCAAACAGAAAAAAACAGAAGAAAAAAAACAAATGAATGACGATCATCGAAGCACAAATACATGAGTCTATAGCTGTACAAATTTGAATTTGGAATTCCTTACCAAAGAGGAGAAATTTGTGATTAAAGTGGCCAGTACGAAAAACGCCAATTTCATATGTAAGGACCTAATATAAAAAATAACAGCTGTGTGGTGCTGGCTTAGAATTTGCACCACCCCATCTCTTCCCGTGGGTGTCGTAAGAGGCGACTAAGGGATATATACCGGGCGGGCAGAAGCGCTCCCTGCAGAACAATTCTACCACCGAACTGCGAACCCAACCCGCGTGCCCAGCGTGGGGATTATGGGCATTACCCCCACATTAGATAAACGCCAATAAGGCGCTTATCAGGGGGAGGCCTGCGTCCAGCAGTGGACGAATACAGGCTGTTGAGGTTGAGGAGTTAATAGAGAAAGAATGGTTTGGTTTCACCCGTATAAACACTTCGCCCCTAGCGATGTATGTACTCATAGGCAAATTCTAGGTGGTTTAACTTACCTAGCCAACCTAGTCTGCCAAAACTGCTTTCTATGTCTTTTCAAATAAAAAACAGCCATGCACATTTATCCCATTTTTTTTACTGAAGTATAATTTTGAATAGTTTGCTTCCACTGCTCTATCGTAAAATCATGGTGTGTATGGTTCGGAACTCAATCAATAGTTAAAACTTTTACTTGCCATGATTCCATTGTATTCTGTTTTGTATACCAATAAAGTAAATATACAATTCTCGGTTCTAGCACATTGCACAAAATGTACTTTTGCTCTACAATCGTTGAATTAACATATTACCTGAAGGTTCAAACAAGTCCAGACAGTAATCTGGCTGGCAGTCAGCAGCATCCATGCAAGCCTTGATCTGCGAGTGGATCCAGAGAGTAGACCGTTCCTTCATAG
Organism: Eupithecia tripunctaria; assembly: GCA_955876795.1. Taxonomy (NCBI): domain Eukaryota; kingdom Metazoa; phylum Arthropoda; class Insecta; order Lepidoptera; family Geometridae; genus Eupithecia; species Eupithecia tripunctaria. The sequence continues at coordinate 6,812,523 of OY041614.1, read as the reverse complement.
ACGCCAGAAGGAAGGCTTCGAAGTCCAGGAACACCTCGTTGTGTCGCTCTCGGTACCGCGCTGGTTGGTGTGGAATGATGGAGGCGAAGTCACGGTTACGACATCTAGGGACAGAGATTTTGCTTAGTAACGGGTTATATTTGTTCTTTAGAATCAATCATAGATCTTTGCACAATCTCACTCTGATGAGAAGTGACGATGCGGCTGATGTATCATGCAAGTCATCTATTCTTTTCTCTTTAAATATCTATTCTCTTTTGTATTCAAGAGAGAGACCCAGGTTGTTATTGACCATGTAAAGACAGAATGCGTGTTCCAAACCTTAACAGTCTCCGTGTGTTTACCTATTTCTTGATATTTCAGCAGGATTACTCGCTACCATGGTAACAGAAAGATAGATCTACAATTTTACGAAAATCGGTTCACCCGTTTAAGAAACTACGATGCCACAGACAGGCACACAGATACACTTGTCAAACTCATTATATGTAATTATGAGTTTGACAAGTATGCGACTCCTAAGATAGAATCAGTGGTTGATATTAAGTAATAGGCTGTAGTACCAGGTAGACTATGATACGATATGGTACAGAAGACTCTACCGTATCATCTTGTTCGCTGCTTAAGTGATGCCTAAACTACATTTTTGTATTCTTTGTCGCTAAAGTCGAGTTTTACAGTTTTACAGTTTCATTACAGTATCACTAAATTCAATTTATTGTCTCTTGAAACACTAAACTGTAGTGTTAAGTGTGCCGTAAATAAAATAGATACGATTAACGGTGCCAATAGTGTTCGGAAATCTCTCATTGATCGTTTTTCTGAAAAGGTTAAGCCGTGAACATTAAAATTAGTTCTGCGATTGAAGCATTTGGATTTATTTTGTTTTAATGTATTTATTGTGATCCGTAGCGAGTTGCTAACTGTTCGTGTAAGGTCTATGGGGTTAATCATGGAAAACTACTGCAACGAAGCTTATTGTTTTTTAGAAAAAACACACAATAGTTTTTATGGTAAAATTACTGTGATGCTCTAATGTCTTATCATTACTCACCCGTCTTTCACCAGCAGAACTGCTCCAGGTGCGTGTGGTCTGTCAGGATCTGGAGACACGGCCACTTCCAACAGCTTAATATGTCGCCACGCGGAGTCAGGGTTGATTCGTGCCCGAAGTTGCAACTTTGTACCGATCGGAACGGCCTAGAAGTCGTGAGATTGGAACTTATCAGAATCAGTTACGGCCATAGGTAATTTATTGATAGAATGTCAAATATAGGAAAGAAAATGTCTGAATTCTACTACCGCTAGGCAAAACTATATTGTTAAGTATCTTGATTTTATAAAAGATTTTTTAGATATAATTTTTTTTGGGAGCTACCTTCCTGATGGCAGATTGCAGATAGCTGGATCGAACTTCTCTAGAAGTTTGAATATTTCAGTGTACTTGAAAATTAGTTGGTAATATAATATTCTTCTATGAAATTGGGTTGGATTGCATATTGCCAGGTCTCTAGCGAGTTAGATTTGTTGATACGTTTTGCGTTTTATTGTAAAGCAACGACGGGAAGAATAAATAGAATGCTGCTAACGAATAAATGAATAAATAGAATGCTGAAAGAGACATGCTGAATGAATAATAATGATTTAAATAGAATGCTGAATTAAGAACAAAATAGAAAATACCTCTAGGATGCAATGACTATAATAATAATAATATAAATAGAATGAAGAAAATAAAAATAGATTGCAGAATAAATAAATATAATGCCACAAAAGTGCTAAAATACAAAAAGTGAACGTACAGCGGTTACCTGATCGACCGGTAAGTCGACAGAGTGGTTGGTGTGCCGGGAGACAGGAGGCGCTTCCTTGTAGAGGGCAACCTCGTACTCCAGCCGGCCTGGGGTTTCCTCCACCACGCCGGACACGCGCGCCCCGTGGGGGCTAGGGGAAGAGCAGTTGTCGTAATTACTGGTAAGGGCGCAGTTAGTAAAAGTAAAATTAAAAATCATTTATTAGTACAGAACATGGAATCAGAAATAGTTTTGAAATACGATGTCATCTGCAGAAGTTAAACACTGTGTCGCAGATACATAATAGATTTAGGCGTTACTTTGCGGAAATCTATTGTAAATATAAGAACGAAAATATTTAGTAACAATTCCGCGAAAAACCTCCTAATCTATTCTCCTAATAAAAATTGTAGTCCGTGTAGAAAACCTCACCAACTACAAATGAAAGCACAATACTCGACCTCGACATTGAGAGCGCCAAGCAACTTCGACAGAGTCCCACCAGAGATGTTGCCATTCCGAACTCCGCGCGCGGCCAAGACATGGCGCGCGGAGCTCGGAAAGCGTCCTCCTCACAAACGAGTAGTTGTCTTCATAAATAACTTGGAATTGGAATAAGTATAAATAAATTGGGAAAATTATTGGTAGAGTAGGTACAATGTCGGAGTCTTCAAATCACGAGTAAATAAGTTCCTTCTGGAGAAGCGTGCTCCATCTTAGGCCATATCTTCAATTTCTTAAGTAATAGTCGAACGAAATACCATTTTTAATATTCTAAATAATAAGAAAGTATTCGTTAATAGAAATAGTATGAAATAATAAAGAACCGATAGTTCATTAGGTAGGTACAATTGATTTCGATTTAATTTTGGCCAACGTATATATTTCTTACATAATAATATGTATGTTCAATCTCTTGAGTTTGCACTACAGTAGTAAGTAGAACATGAACTTTCCTTACTGTTTTCGGAAGCCAATGGTGAAATTAGCGCAGTTCAACAAAGTTATCGCTGGAAACCAGGGCTTGAGTGAAATTTTACATTGAAAGTGCAAAAACGTATCGAACCACTGACACGCCGGCACTAATTCTCATCATTGATTTGTCGGCAACCAACGGGAACAATCATCGGATTACAACGTGCTAACGATGTAGGTACCTACTTACAAATCACCTTTTTGCGCTCATGCGAAGAACTAGACAGGAATCTAAGTAGGTAGTATCAATCATGCATTCAAACATTCTATAAGTCGTTTCTATCTAGTGTTAATATAACACAGTGAACATCGTTCTATCATGTCATGATATGTGTTCCCAGGAAATAAAGAAAATTTTATTTCTAGATTTCTATTGCACGTTTCTACACTACCGGATCAAATATAACTAAAATAACCTCTCAAAGGCTTGGTCGCTAATACTCGTAATGTCAGATCCAACATTTTAGACAAAGCATCAGTCACATGGGTTTTGAATAACCATCTAACTAACAGAAAGGACAAATTCGTTTCTTTTAAAAATTCATAGAAAGATTAATAAAGCAATTTACCTACGTTTTTAGCGTTCATGTCAATAACTCTACCGATTTGAGAACTAAGATATTAGAGACATTTTTGGTATTTAAAAAAAAAACAGTGTTTATACCTACTTTTGAAAATGTATTAAGAGGTATAAAAAAAATACGTAGGTAAGTGCAATACTCACAAACTACCGGCGAACCCCGCTGCCTTGTTCTCAATGATGGTTGGCTCCGGAGGCTTGCACATGATGATGAGCTCCTGGTCTGACTGCATCACCACGCCGGGGAACTGGGGGAACCAAACCCGGACGTGCACGAAGCCCTGAATACAAGAAGACTAAAATAAAAAACAAGATCCAATAATTGCGAGTGTAACTCGTGCGCCGAGTTTCGGACATTTGTAAATTATACAGATATTTAAAAGTACTGGTTAGAGACTTCGCTATTTAATAAATACCTACCTAAAAATAGAAGGAACATTACACACAGTTTAGATGGATCGCTCGGCATAGGTACTTTGGAGATAAAAAGGTAATGGTAAATTTTTCTATTCACAGACTTCTCTATATTTTTTCTAAAAACCTACAAACGCTACATACATACATTTCAGATAGATTGTTCTTCAAAAACAAAATACAAACTGACTTTTCATGATCCATTCAGAAAACAACCTAAATAATTAATTCTTCGGCTTGAAAAACAAAAAACTACTTAGATACTCAATTCTTAAGTAGTGTTTGTATTCGAGTACTACTTATAACATTAAATATAAATGTGTTAAATTGTGCTAATCTGTTTTGGTGTAATGCTATTACGGCATTAATTATAAGGCGCTTCAAAAACAAAACACGAACTGCCTTTCATGATCCATTTTGTTTTAAAAACAAAACACCACTCAAGTTTTAATAGTATTTTGTTCAAGTCCTAACTAACTAACTATTTTATAAATTGTAAGTAAATTAATTCATTATTTATTTATTTTTTCTTGTCCTGAGTAGTGTTTGTAGTCAAGACGTAGGTGCTAACATAAATGTAGGTCCTTAATCAGTGAAAATCGGTGTAATCCTCTTTTACGATAGTAGGTTATAATTATAACATAAGAATAGATAAAACTAGACAATGTTGAATATTTTATAGTTAATTTGTTTTTTATGCTAAATATAATTATTTAACTATGTACTTAGAACTGAATAAAATTTCAGTTTGAGTTATATTTGACAAAATCCTGATGGTATTCCATAATTAGCGCACTTACTCTAATACCTACCGCTTATTACGTCAACGCACTCGCACAAAAATCTGCGCTGCGTAAAGTTTGACGTTGTTAATTTAAACCCATCTCACTATTGCTTTCGAACTACCTAACTACCAGAAGGCCTAGACTCAGTTTTGAAATCCTAAATAGTTGTAGTAGATTACAAAACCAAAGAAATTTTAGCCGAAAATATTTAACCACACTACTATGTATCATCGCGATAATGATGCATCAATGCATCGAAACAAATCACAGGTGTTAGACACAATTTTTGTAGTTTCTTACTCAACCGACGTTGTACTCAAATTTGATCCTCTATCGCTGTGCATGCGCAATTATGCGTTGTTGAAGTTTGTAGCAGCAAGAATCATCAAAACCAAAATTGATGATCTTGCTGTCAATTTGTTTCCTGTTATAATAATTAGGTGAGTAAGTAACAGTTTTTGTTAAGTATTCATTCATAAATAAAATAATGTCTGTGGACATAAAATATCTTCGATTTGATAACCGAGCATGAGCATAGTTGTATCTCCGTGTATTTATACTCACATTTCTCGATAAAACAACATTTAATACGACAGCTTACAAGCCTAGCTGTTCACGAATCTGAATACAAATCATAGGAAGTGAACCACGGCATTGTATTCAAACCTAGATGTTCCCGTACGACGTACGAAGCTGTTCTGTTTACCTCGATGTATACCGGTCCCCGCGTAGAATACTGCTAGTAAGTTTAATATGTCAGAGCTTACCGGCCAGCTCCTCTTACTGTTACTAACGGAATGCGTTATTATTTGCCGATGACACAACATACTCGACTCGTTATGATTATTATAAGAGATGAAATGACAATTCTTTTGTGTCAATAATAAAAATTGGGTCTTGTTGACCTACCGTGAAACTCGTTAGAGACGCTACGGTAACGCTATCTTCATTGATTGGATGTACTTGTAAACGTAGTACGTTCTCTGAGGCATCATACAAGGCAAAAGTGGCTATAATCTTCGCGGTATTCTCAGCTATAAAATGTGTAATATCGTTTATGGCAATCATTATTACTGAAGCCAGTGCTATAGAAAATTGGAACCTGACGAAGCAGTTATTAATAGCTTATTAGTTTTAATTATATTTATCTGAGATGTTCTTTTAGGATTTACGACTTTTGCCTTGTAACTTCAGTCTCTTAAGTTTACAGTAATCTATTTTGAGATGTTTCCTTTGGGAACCCTGAATCACGCTACGCAGTAATCAATCCTTGATTACCCAGCTAATTGCTTGCTTCTTATACTTCACTAAACAAAAAGAGGGGGTATAGGTGCCATAAGTTTGAATGTGCCTACCTATATAGTTATGGTCGTAGTCCTAACAAAACGCAGAAATTACAAACAACCGGAAAACTATTGATCAGAGTGGTTTAAGTGGTAAGCCCCGAATAACGTCACGAACCACCTTAACTACAAAGTTACCTACCTACTGAATATTCCAGTTTTTAATCAATCAAATATTCTTAAAAGGTAGAGTGCGAAAGTCTGACTCTACACCTTATGAATCATTCTGGATAAACTCATTAAGGCCCATGCACCAGCGAAAGTGGCGCCCCCAACTATTTTATCTTATTATTACTTTAAACGCAGCAAGTTTTAAAAATCCTACGTTCAGTTTGTGGTATCTATTATAAGTTATTAATTAATGCCTCTGTAATAGTTTCATTTTGTAAAGCTTAGGAAGAGATACGAAGTTGCGCTTTTTGGCCACCAAACTCTATTTCTGTATCTCCTCCTAAACTATATGAGATAAAATTATAAAAGAGGTATTAGAAAATAGCTTATAATAGATACCACAAACTGAACGTAGGATTATTAAAAATTCCTATGATAAACGTAAAAATATGATGAAATAGGTTTCGCTGTCATATTGGCTCGGGTAACTCTCTGAGTAAACGCATTATTCTTTCTACACTTACATTTCGTTTCAGGACCCCGCATCTTGTAAAATCTGTTATCCTAAGTCTATAGAGTAGAGCTGTGGGATCTTCAGCCTCTGGCCTGATCTGACAGACGGGGTCTGCCACAGGGTCTGTTGCGCGGTCGTCTGCGAACAGCGGGGCCCCTCTGAACCCCTCTGGCTTCCTCAGCAGGGCTGTGACAGAGTCTCGGAGACCAGATCCCGTGCTGGAGAACGTGCATTGGATGTCCGTTACTGAAATTATGGAGGTGAGTTCAGAAACAGAATTTAAAAGCATATACACGAGGTAAATTTTTTGGACGAGCACTAAGGATTTTACCATAACCGGTGTAGCTGCAGGAAAATGGTCATTAGAGACTCATCCATATTTTTTATAAAAAATAATCTACCGCAATTGGCTACAATCATCCGGTCTCGTACACGGCCGAAGGCAAATTTTCATGTCAATTCACAAATCTCAGAAAGATTTACCTTATTACTGCATTATTGATGATGGATTTTATAGTAAATGAAGATGTGCCTTTAAGATGGAACACGCTTTACAGAACGGACTTTTTAATATAAATGGTAGCGCAAGTTTACTTTACTTTGTATCCACATTCAAGATAAGCATCTCCATTCTTTCCATTTTATCGTTTTCACAAGTTCATAAATCAAATCATATTATTTCACAGTATCTGCCATTCACTCTTAAAGCAAAACACTTTCTTGTTTTGTTGCATTTTATAAGGTACCTATTTGCTACAATAGTTTACTTAACATTAGCCATTGTTGACCCACTGCTGGGCATAGGCCTAGCAATTTTGAGGCCATTCTTGTGGCCAGTCTTGTGGTTTTCTAGCTAGGCTCTAAGCTGAAAATAGTCCGTCCTAAAACAGTCTCTTGACCACCACTCAGTAGGAGCTCACATTTCGCTCGACATGTATGTTTATTTTTTTGTATGTGCTTCGATTTCTATGTCAACTATGGACTAATTTTGAAAAATCTTTCTGTATGTAATAAAGTTATATTCTCGAGGATTACCTAGTATTTGTCCCACAAAACTTAAAAAACAGTGTGAAAGAATCCAATGATATGTTTTATTTTAAATAAAATATATAAAATAAGGTTTCATAATAAAATAGATAAAACTTACCATCATAGTCCTGCGCAATCACCGCCCCAACCTGAAACAAAGAGAACATCTTGAAGGAAGGATGCACAGCCAACCAAAGCAATTAAACGATAAGCGAATTTATTCTATGTTCATTGTTAAAGGCGATTTCCTTGGAGATTCTGTATTCCTTTTGAAGATAGAGGGATTTCCAGTAACCTTGAAATAGGCGAGTAATCAACCTGATGACGCATACATTTGTATAAAAATTAGCTCTCAAGAATAATGAGAATAAATTTATGTAAATTTCGTCCAAGATAGTTTGCGTTACAAATATTTATTTAAACCTATATCAGTCTCGCATTTATTATTCTGGACTTAGGTAAGATTGTCAAGTCAGTATGCTTAGGTACAAGGCTTTAGTTTAGTTAGTAAGGTTTACTTAGGATTTGTGTTGTGTATCTAAATTGACATAGGTTTATGCTTTTTTTATAGTTTAAATTGAATTTGTTTGTGGTATCGCAAACGAACGACTACGTATCTCAGGACACGTACCTAGATATTTTTAAGATAGTTAGCATCTGATGCGAAACCTGTGTAAAAGGCTGCCTGTCTAAAATTGGCGACCTCTGCGTCACTTTGAGCGAAGGTCTACCTGAGATGGGGGAAGAAGGAGGTTGCTGGTTCCTATCCCGGGACAAATAATTGTGTGATATCCGATAAATTGTCCTGGGTGTAGGTATTTTGGTCAGGTAGGTTCTAAAACGTCGAAATCGATGTTTCTAAATGACTGATCAATGAAAATGTTACCTATTCTTAGAAGTTTTTATCAGTCGTCTGCTAGCAAACATCTTGTTAGATTCGCTAGATGTGTGTGAAAAAATTCAGCATAATTAATTAATATAAACTATTACTTTAATAATTGGTGGTTGTTGCTCGTTTGCGCTGATCATAACGAGTGAGTGACCGCACTAAACCAATTGCTTGCATTAGCATCCGTCATAGGTATCTTATTACAACCAAACTGTCTAGTTTTTTCTGAACTCTTAGCTAGGTCAAGATCTTTCTACAACAACAAGCTTAGAAGGATCAGTACCTACCTAGACCTATGGTCCGGATATTATTCCTTTTTAACAGAGACATAGTCACATTACAGTAACTAAGAGACTATTCTTATTATTCTTAGGAGGGAAGGTTATTGCTATTTATCTTGTATAAGTTTACAAAATAGGTACAAGGAATTCCGTGACCTTAATGTCCCAATTATCCCCCACGGAGGCGTGGCCTGCAAACATATTTATCATTCTATTTATTCACCTAACACTGGTTAATAGCCTAAACAAATCTACACAATTTGGAATCAAAATAAAACAAACCTAACAAAACAATGACAAAGTAAAAAATAAAAATCTTATTAGTCTTTTCTCTTGAATGGGTGTAACATAATCAAGGCCACGCAGGACCAATCGTTGGAGAAGTTTTGGTGAGGCCAGCAATCGTCTGTTATGATGATGATAGGCGTAAAGAATTTGGACAGGGATTCAGTGTCTAGGAGATACTTCTCCAGACAAGAGTTTCCTCTCATCTGATACCTTTTCAGAGAAACTCTGCTCATTTATAGCAGAAATGCTGATAAAACGATGTTTGCGTCAAATCTGATAAAATTTATGATTGCTTTGTAAGATTATTTGATACACTAACATCGTAAAAACCGGCCTTGTGTAGTGTAAATAGTGTTTTTATAGTAGTCTTATGGTATGGATTTGATTGACAAATACAGTAGTCACGTAGGACATGCAGGGATATCTTATGACTGCCTTGAAAATATTATTTTTTACCTTCATAGCGAACTTGGATAAACTAGAAAAGTGCTCTTTAACGGCCTCTTAAGGGAAGTAACCCAGTCTAGGGTACCTATAATTAATGAATCTAGATAATGAATAGGTGGTTTTAGCAATGAAATCTTCAGAAGTAGAACATGGCTTACATAGGTACTACTACTATTTCTGACAATGTGCATAAACACAACTAAACTTTAAAAAACCTTTTCCAAAACAATCCTATTTTCGTACAAAGAAGACAGGCAGAAGAAATCGCTACCATAATCGCAGGGTTTCACAGCATCACAAATTTAATGGGATTGGATTCAATTCATGGTTAATCTCAATACAAAGCTAATGCATATTTTGCGATTACTCTGACCACAAAGAATGGATGCTTGCTACAATTCTCAGAAAAGACTTACAGGTCTATTATTTAGATACATTTTTAATGTTTTACGTGAGTCTTTCAAAAAGAGTTTATGGTTTCTTAACCGCTGTAGCTCTCATTTCACGATTTTCTTAAGCAATTCAAGTCCACATTAGTCATAAAAATCGTCGCAAATGTCCGTAATGAGGGTCATAAAAAGACGACGATTAATATGAAAGTTTGTAGGAAATATAGTTACCTAGTTCTGTAAATGTGTGGTGTATGAGTGTGCTTGTGGTTTATGGATATTAAATGAAGCATGTGATTTGTTACGCAGACGTGAGACAGGTTAACGCCGCGCCGCAAAGTGCTTTAGTCGATCGTATAGAGGTTAACTTGGTGTAGACCGTGATAGAGCCTTAAATCGATCTTTATTTACGAGATAATACGACGAGAACTGCCTTTTTGTTTGATTTATGTATTTTAGTTTTATGACTTGTGAAAATAATAGCTACTTAAACACTATAAAATTTTATAGCTTCTTAAAAAAAGTTTCATCGCCGTTCCAAATAAAACTAAATAATGAAAATATAACAAAATATTTTGTAACAAAGAAAACTCAATAAATTATTAGAAACAAATTATAATTATTATTTAACATTGAAAAAAAAAACTAACTGAAGACTGTTGTAAACAATCTCCAGATAGTTCAATTGTTAAATATACAGTCAAATTGTTCAATATACAGTTCAATACAAGTCGGAAGCGTAATAAAGACGCTGGCTGCATTGCGTTAAAAATATTCTTTTATTTCTCTTGATTATGAAAACACTAGACAAGAATAGACGAGTCTAGTAAGTAATGTTAGAAAATTTACACATCTACACACACTATGTGTAACTGGGCTAATCACTTCATGGGTTCTCTACGTAAATACACAACTTACAAGTAGAGCCATTGAACTTAGCACAAAGAAAACAATAGATGCATAAACAAAGTTTAAACAGTCTCCCTGCCCTGCCTATCTTTTTACTATCGAGTGAAATAGGAATACCGTATGGTGCTATTATTTGTGCCTGAGGCTTGGTTAAGTCTGCCACCTACTGTAGCGCATTCTGTCGATGATATTCGATAACTCCCACTTTTTCCATATTTTTACGTTATAGAACTGTTACCACTTTTTTATACCTGTAGTTCCATGGTGTCATCTATTGAAACGAGACATGGCCTATTTGTTTATGTAATAAATAATACTTGGTAACTCCCATTAGTACTATAGAACTCTTGGTCTATAGAATCGTAACACTTGTATATCCTTGTAATGTAGTAGAACTATAAATACTAAGGTTTCATTCATTGTTTCATAAAATTAAACTTTAATTGCTTTGACTGCTAAGAAATTTTTGTCATAATTGTTCAATGATGTGTATATGAAACCTCTTCCTTGCAATTAGTGTACCTTTTTAGACTCTACTTAACGAGTCACATCATCTGTAGGTATTTTACTCACTTCACCGTTATCACTACTTACGATCAACGGTTTTAAATTATTATTTATAAGGAGACAATGCATCTTAAAATCTTCCCAAAAATGTAGACTAACGTTTGTATAACAAGAACTAATGAGGAGTGAAAAAAAAATATAATCCATGTGCCCAGGAAAATAATTAAATCCCTGATGGTATTTGATAAAATCCCGTTAAATGCCAAATTGATCAATTGATTATACGAAGAAACTTGGGATTTGTTAGATTGTTGAGCTTTTTTACAAGAGTAATGGTAATGGTATAACCCAGTTTTACACTTTACTATTTCAACAGCTGCTTTGGTCGTCGGAGTCCTTACCGAACCCACAAATTCTGGACCGTTGGAATTGTTTTAGATGGGGCATAGCCCGGGACCGTATCGGTCGTTACATTGCTCTTGAACGCTTATATGCAAATCTCTTCGAACTGTTAAACGGTTTTTTTTAATAAAACCGTTTTGCTCTGATTATTGGGCGTGAAGTTCCGTCGGGGATTCTACGGGTATTGTTTAGTGAGACCAACTTCTTTTGTTTGTTTTAACAAACAGACCTATAAAGATTCTCATGAAATTCACCGTAAAACAAGGTTATTCAAAGATCACTTTGGTTACGTATCTAACTTATTTTTCTTTTTAGTTAAAAATTTAGACTGACTATAAAAAAAATCTTTTGTCTTATTTCGTTACAAAATCTTCCTGCTATGGGCTGCGAATAGAAGTAGCAATTTAATTGGGTAGTTAAGGTTTTTTCTTCGTTTGATCACCATCTCACCTGTATACCAATGTGTTTATAAGTAACACAGGTTGGTCCAAAAACTTTTGCGTTATTGGAACCCGGGTCTTTTTTGAGCACGTCTCTCTACTAAGCTATATCAAGCGAAGCCCACGATGTTTCCAAATACCTATCCTTGGATAGAGCAAACTGGAGAGAGAGAGTAAGGAAAGCAGATCCCTGTCATTACATGGGAATCATGATGCTCAGGAGGTCTTTTTCAGAGAGAGAGAATCCTATGACTTTTGCGCATTCATAGATCACCATTACAGAACCGAACGAGAGAGATAGATAGAGAGAGTTCTAATGACTTTTACGCATTCATAGATCACAGAATCTAAAATAGCAGACTTATTTATTTGGCGAACTTATTCGGCCTGCTCTGAATCACAGCAGCATTGTTAAGGTGACGTGGGCCAAGGGCGTGTCTATAATAACACAGTTCAGTCCAATGACTTGTGCATGCACATCCATATACCACACTATGATAAAACTATCCGTGCGTGATGGATTACATGAACGATACGCTTCGATCATCACCTCAATATCGAGATGAGTTCTCTTGAAACGCGTTTACTTGCAAGCAAGCGAGTAAAACATTTAAATCTAGACTAAACATTCTTTACGGAATGTTGTTTTTAGTGCCGATCCAAAGCGCCCTTTGAGCGTCTCTAGTTTTGAAATTGATTTGTCCTTGATAGTAGTCTAGATAAGTTATTTCATGAGAGTGTGTCTTTTGCCACGGCCGTCCAGTTCTGCAGGAATGGTTTACTGGATTTTGCAAAAACCATTGGTCTTATCACTAATTATCATATTACATTTATCATATCACACGCAGTAGTTTGCATCCTGGTTATACCTACGTCGAGGCACCTCTCTCCAAAAGCAGTATGCAGGAAGTGGGAACACTTTCATTAAACTTAAACTGTTATTAAACTGGATCCTGTTTTTTACAGGATAAACCGAATCCAGTTTGTAGCGCCAAAACCGAATGTCAAATTTTAAAGTATCGGTTTTTTGTAGGATACTGCAAACAGAATATTCGTGTGACAGCTAGTATTGAAACCCGTACGTACACAGCTAAACAGGATCCTGCGAAAAACCGTACCATCAAAAAACTGGATGTTGTCGTGGGAAAGGGCCGTAACGCTTGTTTTATTTTGAGACCTGACTAGAGACCAGAATAAGTAATTGGTAATGGGGTATGAGTAAAAAAAAAGTTTTATTCTAGGTCACAAAATACAAGCAACAATTACTAGTTGGGGCGGTATAATAATTTATTTTGGTTAATACTATCCATTTACTCGTCGAAATTATACCATCATTTGTTCAGAATATGAAATCATCTATAGCCTTGTTCCTATGTTAATTGATAATCAGGTTTCTACGAGTAGAGTACCATCCATGCTTAAACTTTTCATACTTTCTAGCTGTCAATGACCTATTATTATTTTATAATTAGTTGAACTCTGTGTCTCACGCCTTATCGAGTTCCCAGTGTTTTCCAGGAGGCAATTGTAAAGGCGCCTTTATAATTGCAGCATTCAGGAAGTTTTGTGAAGAGAAAAGATTTTCTAGATAATACATAATCATCTTTTTCAGAATTAGCACGCAAGTTTTAACCTAGGTGTTTCTGAAGTACCACAATTATCAGGTATATTTGTTATCTGCTAAAAATTACACACTAAGCTCAAAACACAAGGGTGGTTTCAGGTATACATAATGATGATAATTTACATCATTTGTGTGGCAAAATCACATATTACCAAAAATTATCATAACATCAGGTGAAATGTAGGGTGCCACAAGGTTCTATTTTGGGACCCATTTTCTTTAATATATTTCTAAACGATCTAATTGACTATGTTAGCAAGTTCGTATCTGATATGCAGCTAATAGTGACCGCGAACGACACCAATGCCATTATTCACTCGAATAATACCGACGATCCGCAAAGTTAATTAAATACAGCACTCAAGGTAATAGTCAGCGCAAATAATCTGATCCTCAATGTTCAAACGACTAATACCATAATCTTAAGGACCACTGTTCATGAGGATGTATAGCTAAACATACAGCATGAAGAACAAAAAGCAGCGTTTACCAACTGTGATACATTTAAACGAACTTTTAAACTGGAAAATGAATTTGATTCGATGGACAGTTCTATCAGCTCGGCTTGTTATGCCATTACGAGCCTCAGAGACGAAATTGGCTTGGAACTACTGAAACTCGTTTATTTCGCACTAGTTGAGTCAAGGTTGAGGTATAGTGTTGGTCTATGGGGCAATATCTACAAATATCATACACAAAAAAGCGTTTACTCTTCAAAGAAGAACGGTGCTGCTGCGTATGCCTCCATGGGAGTCATGCGCAGCCATTTAGGAAGCTAGGCATACTCACGGTGCCCTGTCTTTACATATTGTTATTGCTGACTGATATTATCAAAAATAGACACAAATATGAACCCTAGACCAAATGGCTGCTCGACTTAAAACCAGAAGGAAGGACCTTTTTGTCCTAGATTAAATATCGCAAGACATTGTAATAGATCAGGATCAAGATCATTTTTACCCAATGTATAAGAAATTTTTAGATTTAAGTTGTACCTACTATTTTTTGTCTTTGGGTAAAATAAATGATTTTTATCTTTATCTTTATCTTTAGATCAGGCTATCAGGTTATTCAATTCTTTAGCGGTCAAACAGTTCCTCAACCGTACAAGGGTACGGTTGAGGAACTGGTTGACCGTGTAGAAACACCCTTTCAGCAGAAGTTCGGTATGTTTACTATTAAATTGGTTTAACCTCTCAGATGCCTTCATTCCGTTTGCTAAAGAATTGAATAACCTGATAGCCTGATCTACTACAATGTCTTGCGATATTTAATCTAGGAAAAAAAGGTCCTTCCTTCTGGTTTTAAGTTGAGCAGTATTTTAAACTTACGTAACTTTAATTGTATTTAGCGCATTGGCCAAGTGTAACAAGTGTTTTTACACCTACCTTGACGTTCTCCTCACACTATATTACATCTTAGTGTACCTTCTATTTTTGAAACACAAATGTATTTGTATGGTTATTCTTGAATTATGATTATGGTAAAAAAAGCTATTCACGTATTTAAGAATACACTGATACTAACCACCCCAATTCGACACATAAATTATTTCGAGACCATCATAAATGCAGAAGAAAATGTAATGTATAATGGGTTATTTCATTGAATTGTACGTTAGAAAAATGATTTGCATAACATTGTTTTTCAATCTCATCAATCTTATTAATTATCTCATACAGTCGTGGATGAGGAGCTCAGCGGCTGTGTTTTTATCTTTGACAGTTAATATCATTATGCAGTGTACCTATTGCAATTGTGAGGTATGAGTAGGCACGCATCAATTAAAATTAATTGGCACAGTTTCGGCTCGATATTCCCGTTTTTTCATCGAATTTACAGTAAAGAACTCTAAAAATTGAGACACTTAGAGGTTTTTCAATCCGTGGCCACAGCCTGCGCGTGCACAGCTCAATTTGTAGATCTAACTATGTTAGTTTAATGACTTCTGAAAAGACTTGCATTATTTATTTATTCTACTTACTTCCTTCCGTGAAATGGAATTCAGAAGCATTGAGTTTGAAAATACTTTCACAAAACGCCGTAATGGCATAAACTCCAGTTATTTTTATGTCAATCCAATTAATGGAAAGGAAGGATGATTGGAAAGTGTATCTTCGATCTAAGATTGCATTTCTCGTGATCTTTTGATGGAGCGGCGATAAACAGAAAGCACGAAAGGTTGATGAAGTCATTAAACATCGCATACCTACTGATCATTTCGCTCAGATATAACATTGCAATGTCGGTTAAGTGTCTACGTGGTTCACTAAGTTCAACTTTTGTAATTTATCTACAATCTAATGTACTGCTCTACTTAAACATGGTACTTAAGTACTTCTGTTTTTTTCTACAGCGAATGCTAGTTTCCTACCATACATCTTCAAAGCTTGTAAACAATGAAATAGGTATTATAGTTACTAAATGTTGTCGTATACATTGTTTAGTAAGTATAATACTTACTACTAATATACTTACTAAATAATGTTACATACAAGTATATATATCTATATAAGTAACTTAAATACTACATTGTTCACGTGATAAATAATTTCATAAATTTAGTTTGGTTAATGAGAGTTGACACAGGAGAGAAACATCCTGCAATGTAAGGCAATACACACAGGGAAAACCTGTGAATTAAAAATGATTGAATTATTTTTTTATATATATCAAATAACTGCGAAAAACTGTAAAAATAAATCTATTTTTGTAAAGTAACAATGAAAGCTCTCGCCATTGTCGATATCGAGTCATTCAAAATTGTATTATCTTATTAAGTTTTTGTCACCGCGCACAGTTAGTAAATCGCTGAATTTCTGTCGATGACTTTTTGAGTTTTTTGCCCGCATTAGCGAAATCTCTGAAGCGTGAAATTCAATTTTTTAATGGTTCCAATCACGTATCACAATGGAGAGTCAATCTTCGCTCTCACAATTTAGGTGTAAAGTATGTAGGTAGGCATCTACTATATCTTCTGTTAGCGATACTCTAATCTGGGTTAATCGTACATTGTTTCAAAGTTGAAAGTGTTTTACAAAGTGAACACCGGAAAGAACTTTACCAAAACATCTAAGTAGTAGGTAAAAAGTAAAAACTAACAGCAGACCTATCTACTGTTGGTCGAGCTAAAAATATTGAAGTGATGGTTTCCATATAGATAGTGGGTCTTAAAGTTTACAAGGGCTGATGATGATGATGATTCCATATAAATTAACCAAGGGATAAAGTACTTCTATTATCGTAAAACAGATACAGGTAAATCTATAGAGCTCTACGAAGACTCATGTAAACATTAAACCGGCGATCAAAGTCGTGCAAAGTGCAGAGTTGCCTGAAGCTTTGCATGATAAACTTCCTAGTGTATCATTATACTGGCAAATCTAAGACTGCCTCAATGTTTTATTACGGTGCCACACTATTATCGCAGCTACGTCGTCGTAAACATACTTAGTAGTAAATAAACCGGTCGAAGTCTAATCTTGTTGACACCCTACCCTCTATCAGGTGAAGGATGATAAAGTGTGGGAAACTTGGAAATAATATGCAAAGTTGAGTTTCTTTATTTATAGTCAATTTGTGCAAGGAGTGTCTCTGTCGCGATTTCACTACCAATTTAGGTCATAAAAAAGGTAAAAGGGGTTGATTAATGTGCTATTTTAGTAAGTAAACATTTACTGTTTTCCTAACTAGATAATGAATCGACCCGAGTTATAAATGTCGTTGTTTGTTTCAATTATAATTTGGATCAAAACAGAAAACCCGCAAAAAAGTGTCATAGGCTCAAAGGCATGTTTATAGGCAGTGAAATCACGCAGGAATGTATGCTAATTATGATGCCATAACAACATTGTTGGGGAGTAAATTGGTTATTTGTTTTGTTGTAAGCATACGTGATGTACTTATGAATATCAAAAAAACGTACCAGTAGTAGCAACAGCAGAGCACGGCCGGCAGCCGTCATGCTTGCGGTCTGCCACACTCGAGCGCGGAGCCAACCGTTAATGCTATCTGCCCCGATTACCTTACTGATGCTGCTTATAGAAAAAAACCCTATTATACTCAAATGGTTACTGAATCAGCTCAAAGAAAAAAAAACACAATTGCTCCCGTAGTTCATTCACAGCACTAAGTCAAAAACGCAACACTTTGTAGTCGCTATTGTTGCCGGTATTTCCGTCGATGTCGAGCGGTTGGTAAAGTCGCGTGGTCGCGTTGTGCGCCTCCGAGCTTCAGAGACGGGACTGCAGCGCACGCGCGGCGAGCGAACTCGATGATGGAGGAACAGTTAGCCATCGACGGCAATGGGGAGGGTACCACCTGCTCTGTACTTTATCGTTCTCACGACACAATCAGCGATCCGGAGATTCGGCAATCTAGTGATCTACATTCTTGATTGGCATTGATTTGGGAAGAATTAGGTTTTAACCTCATCAAATTCACCGCGGCTCTCAGGAATTGCAGACTACAGTGGCATTTGAAGGCAATGCTAGGCGTTGAGTGACATTTTTGGCTCTCCATCGAGTCACTGATGTCATGCGACCTATTCACAGTTTCTCTAATTGCCCCGATAAAACCAGATGGCCAAAAGAGATTATTATAGAATCTATAGTTAGTAGAAACGATAACAAATGAAACCGCTGTAGAAAGTCAATCAATCGAAGATGACAACTGAAAACTTTTTAATTTGCCTTTCCAGTTCGAATTAATTTAAACAATAGGAAATAAATTCTCAGTAGGTAGGTACTTTCTGTTTGATATTTAGGATCTTATCAGAGTTGCTGACTGGTCACATGATCACATCTTTGGAAAAGGTATTTTTCAAAATTATCACAGAACTTCTAAATGTTTTAACACCAGCCTGCCAAACTAACTACAATATACCAAAAAAATACAAAATACCTATTCAAAAGCTTACATATACTTATACATTATATTATAACAAAACACCATAAAATTGATTAAATAGGTTTTAGACGTGTGTGGTGACTAGAAAACTTAGGTGCCGTTGCCTTTTCCTTTTACAGGGTCTCTACTTGCGAAAAGTAGTTACTAATGATTAAATAGTAGGTTTCTGCTACTTGTCACCGTGATGCAGGTGGTTTTTGACAGGTGTCTGTTCCACCGATGCGTATCCGTGACCGCATCAGTCACGCTTTAGCTCTACTTCGGATTCGTTGCCCAATTTGAATAGGTCGAGAACAACTAGAGAAAATGTAACGGCTTATTTTTTTTAAATCTGCTGATCATTAATCCGCATAGTGCTCTCTAGGGAAGGTTAAAAACATCTATTTTATTTGGTATTGTCAGTTTCTGTTACAACACAATGTTTTTTACAGTAAATAATAAAGTGAAGTAACAAGAAATAAAGTTAGGTTTGTGAGAACTTTTTATCCATACAAAAGATCTCAACGCGCTCGCGACCTATGGTTAGTTATACTCTTTGCTCGCGACACTCGTTCATTATTTATTCTGTTGTGTACATTAAAACTAAAAATTTGATTAAGTTATAGGAAAGCACCTTACCTACACATTACAATATCATACTGAATAGTGTGTTCCAGTGGGATGATTTGATAAGAGATGAGATAGAACCTGAGAAAATAACAATCCAATCATTAAGATTATTATATTGATTTACCTAGTAAAACATACGGGGTATAATAAAATCCGTCAAGTTTACATTGCGCGGCGAGGTTTTCTAACGTTTCTCAATTAAACTAATATTTTTTAAAGGTCGGTTAGAGCTTCGCTATTTAATAATAATAATAAGAAATCATTTATTTCTCTCTCACAAAGGTTAAGCGATATTTATAAATACAAAGGTGATGTTTGTTTTAATCAAAAAACAGTAGTTTTAGAAGTTTGCAGAGCGATCGAAATGTAGGTAATTTCCGATGGATCGCTCTGCAAACTTCGGAGATAAGATCAGTTTTTTCAAAATATTTCAAAAGTATGAAACCTATAGAAAAAAATGGTTTCTAGGGGTTTAAAAATTATTTTTTAATGTTCTCCGCCTAACGGGAATTATAGTCGGATGTAACGTAATGTAACACTGTAACTTATGATAAAAATAACATTTGGCACAAAAACGTACGGTTCGTGCGATAAGGTCCCCTATTGAAAGTTTCACATTTTATTGCAATTCGATGTCTACATTGTGATATTGCTGTTGTGAAAGTATCGTCGTCATTTTAACACTGTAATATAAATAGGTACTTGAGTACCGGCGGTCGCAACGTAAGAATCGGCCCCCAACTCAGCCCGTGAATGTATCATTAAGCGAGTCCTTACCTTATAAATAAATAAAGAAATGATTCTTATAGGTATAAGTATTTTATTTCTGACGCAATAAGGATTGATTAACTTTTTAGTTTACTAATCCCCATTACGAGTTTGCATTGGGGAATAATAATAAAAAATCACTTATCCCCGTTGACCGGGATTTGTGGAATAAGCCGTTGTAAGAACCGACGGCCCTTTCTAACGGCCTTCCAGTTCTGTAGGAAAGTTTTTACTAAATCCCGTAAAAAATATTGGTCTGCTCACACGCAGTAGTTTGCATCCAAATTGATAAAACGAGGGATACATTCGAACGGACCAGTTTTTCCAGCGTGGGGATTATGGGGATAAACGCCAACGCGCTTATTAGGAGGCCTGCGTCCAGCAGTGGACGAATACAGGCTGTTGAGGTTGAGGTTGAGCTTTTGCTATGGATACTTACTATAGTGTAAATGCCAGGAAAGATAGGCTATTGAAATACGTGTACTACTACACAGTATCCTGCAAAAAAACGTGCCTTCCTGCAAAAAACGGGACGTTGCCCTGGGAAAGGACTGCAACAGGATTGTGCTAACGTCTTAATACATTTGCAACAGGATTGAGCTAACGTCTTAAATTCTTATTACATCTGCATCAAGATTGTGCTATGCTAACGTAACTACTCTTGCCAATTTTTACTCAGGTCTCATAGGTTTGACAATTAAGGGGTTAGATAATGGATGTGTGAATTGTCCAACATTATTTAATTATTTATTTGTTACAGTACCTATGCTGATTGCTGGGTGTGAACTGCCGTCGACTGTCATACTAATTGCTACAAAGTTTGCATTTTTCTATTTTATTTGTAGTAAAACTTCAGTAAACAGTATGGCATGGCAGTTCACACTCAGCATATAGGTACTTTACCTAAGTAAGTATGTAAGTAGTGCATGGTTACATGTTGCATGACCCGATATTATTTAACACTAACTCCGCCCCGCGGCTTCGCACGCGTTGATCATAAGGAAACGTTTAAAGGTGATTAATTGCACGGGAACTGACTTTACCTGTTACCTGTATGCAAAATTTCAGCCCGACCCGTTCAGTAGTTTTGGCGTGAAGAGGTAACAAACATCCATACATACAAACTTTCGCATTTATAATATTAGTGTGACTAGCAGAGCCTCGCGGTTTCACCCGCGTAGTTCCCGTTCCCGTGGGAATTCCTTTTTATGAAATACATATATTTTATCCTATAGCCCTGAAATGTAAGCTTTTTAATAATGAAAGATTTTTTTTAATTGCTTTAGTAGGTTCGGAGCCTGTTGCGCCAATACAAACAAACAATCAAATCTTTCGTCGTTATCATATTAGCATAGATAACAGAATCTCGCTAGACACACGACATGGAAGCAAAATGTGACATATGGTGACAGTTGTGTCGATTATGTGTGATTAAGGAATGTCAAACGATACATTCCGATTCCTTAATCGATTCCTAAATCTTTATTTTAGCTAGTTTTGATGTCAAATAGAAGATAACTATTCAATTTGAAAAGCTATCGTATAATTGCCATTCGTAGATTCCTTATTTGATGTAATTCTGAAACAACAGAATCGACCACATTGTCTGGAATAATTCAAAGAAACCAGCGCGGGCGCAGGCGACGTCCGTCAAACGATTGTTTGCACAGGAAGACGGGACAAACAGACAAGGGACAGGCTTTCTGAGAATGATTGATTGACCTTTGCAATAGGTAAATAACAAGCAGTTTACGTACAGTACAGAATTAGGTATTTATGAAATAGTAAATAATTAGGTACATAGAACCGGTTTGGGTTCTGTTTGACCCACGCACTTGTAATAATAAGTACCTACATTATTATTACGTTTTCTGTGGATTGATCTAATATTTACCTAAGAATTGTAACCTTGACAATGAACAACTAGAAAAGTCTATTTCTATGATAAAAGTAAGTACCTATGACTCATAAAAGTCAAGATGATAATGTTATTTTTAATGTAGAGTTATTTTTGATGCACAATTTCAGCAATGATTTTTAATATGACGGAACACCAGCTCGCGGTGTCGCTTCAACCAGACGCTCAGAATTTTTAAAACCCGAAGAGGCTTGGTACCCCTCGGACCTGAGGTCTCGACTCCGAGGGGAGTGCATTGCGTCTTTTGAAGTCCTCGGCCAAACTGCCGCCGCCCCGCCCTCACGGATATGCAGTAGTACCTATGGTTTGTCCACGTTGAATGGAGCATGTTAGTAAACAAAACACGACACAAATAACAAAATCTCACTTGCTTGGCGTCGAGTTTCAGATATAATTGTAAGCAATTTTTATTGAAGGGATCTAAAATCTAAAATCGTAAGTAATGTAAATTACGTATAAAAGGACGCGCCAACAAAGTGAATTTTAGGTTAAGTATGGGCGGTTTGTTTACGTTTATGCCTCATTCAAAATGGACACGGTTTTGTTACCTAGATGTACAATAAATAGCATTAGTCCCCCCAGAATCTATGACTTTACTGTGGTAGATTACGATAATAGGTAGACGACAGCACGCGCGTGTATGCTCGCCATCGCAATTGATGTACTTTTTGCTGCCATTATCTACGGATGATGTGCATCCAATGTCATGATTGCTGCGTAGACCTTCCGCATGCTTTTGTGACAGTACAAATGTGGAACACACTTCTGCTCCAAAATCAGATATACTGTAAGCCAATCCAATACCGTTATGCAATCGGTATATCAATAAACAGTTAGTGTGTTATTTATAATGTAAATCGCAATGTAGGTACAGTCATCATCATCATCATCAGTCTATATTAGTCCACTGCTGGACTTTCTGGCTTATATGCCCTAAGAGCGCCAATAGCTCCCTGTCTTCAGCTTGACGGATCCAGCATCTGCATGCGGGTCTTTCGCAGATCGTAACCCCACCTGGCCGGACGGCGTCCTACACTACGTTTGCCAAGTCGCGGTCCCCGCTCAAGAGTAGTAGTGAGTGTTATAAAAAAACGACGATAGATAAATTAAACAATTTTTGTTAACTGGGTTGAAAGAGTTATGCTCTGTTTCTCTGAAGGATACTAGCGGTAAGCTGAAGACAGGGCGCTATGGATGGCGTTCATTAGGGGAGGCCTGAGTCTAGCAGAAGACGAATAAAGGTTGATGATGATGATGTTGGTTATGTTATGATTGAAATAATGATCTAGAATAGTTTATGGAGTGTTTTCAATATAAATAACACATTTCCGGTGAAACCCTCAAATGTTATTTCCTCAGCAAACCGCGTAAGCTGTTTGTCTAACGGTCCGTTCACACGGCCATCTACCACGGATGACCGCCGCTCATTTCGGCCGGACTAATCGTAATTTCAGACTAAGAAATAGGACAAAAAGCAGAGGCCGGAACAAGAAGGCAACTGGTACAGCGAAAATTTGAATAATGACTATCTAGCGGAATGTTTTGTGCTTTCAACGCTACGCTGGCTGCGCTCGCGCCAGCCAGCCAGCGTCGGCGGTGATGTCGTTTGGTTATAGAGGTATAGAGGGTATATACATATACGTATATGTGAATTGATTGTTGTAACAGTAGCGTGCGTGCTCGTGTTTAATAAGCTTTTAAGAATTATGCGAACTTAATTATTACTGCAGCTGTATAATTGAACCTCATTTACTTACCTTGTATCTACAAGGTAATTTGTTTGTCTTTTGAGAAAAGCGAACAGTCATTTCAGATAAGCACTTAATATCTTACGCACAGTCGCACAAGGCTAGTTTTGATTGAGACTGGCCCGTGGCCGAATAAGGGTACAAACTAAAGGTAGGTACCTACCTATAAACAAACAAATAGTCATCGTGTTATATTTTGTTCCTTACCGTTACCTACCAATTGTTTAAACTTTTTCTCGAAATTGGGTTCTTATTCTTTCTTCGCTAGGGCTTTATAATCTTAGGATGTTTTTGAAAACTGCTTTTTGAAAAATCGCCTATAGAAAGAGCGTAACGTAAGTTAATACCAATTTTATGCCGAGTTTACAATAAGCAGTTTATGTCGAGTATAATTCTTAAATCAAAAGGATGTCAACAAGATCGTTGAACTGGCATTCAGAGCATTCAGTGCGTGCGAAGGTAATAGCCGTGCAGGTTGAATGGAAATGAGCATGCGCGAGCGACGGCCACGGGCATTAGATCAGCCATCGACAGCCAGTTCGGGACGAGCTTAGATGGAGCGAACGTGGCTGGTTTGCATATTCATCGCTGACCGCTCATCGTACCGAACTATACTAATACCTACTAATCTATAGGTACCTGCTATATAGGTAATATTATAAAGAAGAAAGATTTCATTGTTTAGTTTGTATTGATAGGATCAGAAACTACTGAAACTAATGGACTGCTTTAAAAAATGATCTCACCATTAGAATGCTACATTATCCCTGAGTAACATAACATACATTATACAATATACAGGGTTATTGGTAATCATGAACCTCTAAAGGTTGACTTTGGTTCATTATAATTTATAACTGACCACTTTTAATAAGCTTACAAATCTTGATTAGGTATTTCTGTAACCTACACCCTTCAAGCTGCCGCGGTAGTTTATAGGGTGTAGTAGTTATATACAGATGTAGGATTAGGGCAACGCGTTACCGCGATAACGCGTTTATCTACATACAATTCCAAACGCGATGGCTGGAGTAATATTTTTTGTACCATAAAAATAGCTAATACTTGTGCAAATATAACTTGTGACTTAAGCTGTTTCCTAGGTG
Organism: Eupithecia tripunctaria; assembly: GCA_955876795.1. Taxonomy (NCBI): domain Eukaryota; kingdom Metazoa; phylum Arthropoda; class Insecta; order Lepidoptera; family Geometridae; genus Eupithecia; species Eupithecia tripunctaria. Next base: position 6,787,746 of record OY041614.1, on the reverse strand, counting down.
CCCCAAAATGCCGAAAAAAGGTAGGTACCTACAACCTAGATAAAACCTTGGTCGTACCTGCAACGTTTCCTCGGGTAATTTTTTAAGAAAACAAAGGGTAAGTAAATCTCTAGCCCACTGTCAACGCATCGCGCAGAAAATATCCAGTCTGTTACCTACTATCAGCTTGTCCGCCAAGCCAATTTCAGCAATAGATCACCTTCTAGTCACACAAAGTGGACAGCGTAGGATTTTTGTAGATACCAAAGTACCTACTTAAATTACGTCTGCTAAGTAAACTTTCCTTACCTAACCAAGGTCATTTTCTGGAGATAAGATCAGCGAAGCCATTAAATTTTTAGATGGATAGCTAGCAGGTCTAGTGCAAGAATCTCCGTGGTCCCTCGCACTACCAAGGGCGTCAGCTGTGAGGCACTGTAGCATTATGTCCCGCATGCTCCAGATCCACACAATTAGCGAGTGCATCGATAGGTACCGACCGGCTAAACCACCCTACAATCTGAATGGAGGCTACTGGACTTCTGTAATTAGGGAAGGCCGCGAGACATCGTTGAGCTAGGCTTGTTGAAGTCAATCTTATTTTCTTAAAGGTCTGATCACACTGGCGCAGTAAGTGTGGTTGTGGTCTGGCAGGCTGAGCCTACCTTTAATGTGTCTACTCGTAGGTACCATAGAATTAGCATAATAATGTATTTAGTGTAACTAGTTTTTTATTTACTCGCACAATGCATAGTAAAACATGATAGGTAAGGTACACGTGCGTTTTTGTTGTTGTTTGTCCTTTATTACTTTTAATTTTTATTATGTTTGTTTTTCGTTATGATGTTAGTATAATTTTATTTAGATATTACCACAATATTAGTTTTTATATGTGTTTTAGTATAATTTAGTAGTAGTTACTACCAGAATTGTATTATATATGTAGCGTACCATTAATAACGCATTAGATAAAGCTATCTGTAATGTTATTTTTGTGATTAAATAAAGTGAATTTGAATTTGAATTTGTAAAGACGATTTCCAACTCGCTCGCTGCTCTCGCTCGTGAATAACATACTCGTCGGAAATAACCTACTTTTCGCACTTATTGCATAAATAGCTATTAAGTATACTATACCTGCACAGAAAGTTGCTTAATCCTTTTACAAACATAGGTATGGTAAACTCGTCTTTGCCGGCGTACCGAAACGCGGGAGGAAAAACTCTATGGAATTTCATTTCTCATGCCTAAAGCGGGAGAGAAAAATGAAAATCCATTCCTAACAAGTATTTTTAAGCTATTGCATAGCTTCTATCGCGGGCCTTGAGCGCGGGGACCGAATCCAGAAATTCCGTAACGAAAAAACCTTGACGTTTGTCTCTTTAGTTCAGCAACTCGCCTCTAGATGGCATTGCAATAGCTTTACCGCGGCAGTCCCCGAGTGCCACACGTCTTTTTTTTTTTAATTTTCCTTAATAACAGCCGGTACTTGGGTAAGTACTATGGTTATTTTTATAATAGAGCAGACGTAAAAAAGTTTCTATTTAAAATGCCTTTGCCTTATGATATCGACCTCTTCCGTATTCGGAACACTCATTAAAAAAAAGAACCATGTATAAATCCTACGTGCGCGTATTTATATTTATTGCTACATTGGAGCTTAGGTACCGTCAATCACCCTAAATTCGCCTACTTTTGACACATTTTTGTTTGCTATTCTAGATATATGTAGTTTTGAACAAAATCAAATATACCAGTCACTTTCTTTTACATCAGGTTATCTAATAAGAGTTAAAAAGAGATAAAATGTTAATTATTTGCATACTAAAATGGGTCGCAAAGATGCCAGGCGAATTTAGGCACTTGTGCCTAAATTCGCCTATCCTCATTTTTTCAGTCCCTGTAAGACGTGAGAATTGCGTTGTTAGAGAAGTTTTGTATAAAAGTTTTGCTTTAAACGAATTCAAACTCTAATGTTTCATAAACAAAGTCTAATTCACAAAAAATGGGGTAGGCGAATTTAGGCACGCTTTTGAACAATGCGCACATCAGCTCCATACATTATGCGAGTTGTGGTTAGGGCTGCCAAAAATATTTTTTGTTGTATAATGAGACCAATATGCACTTACTACGTCGTACTCGGTCCCTGGCGCGAATGTAAAGCAAACCTAGTATAACCTATCCTACTGAAGTGTGTCTTTAAAATGAAACGATGGTTGATAATATAAAAAAAAATAAGAATTTTTATTCATAAAAGAAGTACCTTATCCTTCAAAGTAAAGTTGTTCAATTATGTGTCACTTTAGTTTTTTAGCTTATAAAACACATTTAGAGTCTTCAATAAATCTAACAAATATAGGCAGTTTTTAATCAAAATTAAAAAATACTGTCTTTTAAAAACATAACTTTATAATTTTTAGATCATATTTAAATGCGAGTCTTCCTCTACGTATATCACTTGCTGTTCTCCGCCGTTTTGTCTGCTCCGCCGTTTTGAAATTTTGTTTATTTTAGGCATCGCTATCTGAAATATAAATAAAAGCTTTCCATCACCATTCAAGCAAACAACAAGGCGTACCTAGTACCCACCTACCATTTTAATTAAAAATATCCTTTTGTTACAAATTTTTGTGTTCGTTGTTACAATTGCTTTTACGTTTAAGTTTCATTGGAATATTGTTTATTGCATAGGTAAATCTTTTATTTAAGTTGTACAACGTAACAAACATTTTATAAATGTATTTATCAGAATCAATTGTTATTAAATTATTTATTTATTTTTCATTTATTAATTATTAAGAATTTGGAGAACTAAACCCACCTGTCGGTAAATTCAGGTTGTGGATGATGCTAATGACAGTGGCGATATTTTCATAAAAAATGAATTGTAGATTGTTTATTATGTAAGAACTTTAATAGAACATACAAACGAAGATAATATTATATATTGAAATGTAACATTAAAAATGAAATAAAAAATTCAAAAAAAAAAAACGCCCAACTGTGACCAAAACCACCCCATCGGCTTAGTACACCCAGTATTATGCATTGCAAATTGTAGATATTATTAAATCCACATATTTTTTTGTTGCATCGCACCTTGGGTATATACATATTTATAGAAAAAAAAATCACCACCGCGATCTGTGCTATGAACCGAGTATTATATAGCATCGATAGTATATCATTTTTCAGTCATTCGATCACAACATACAACAAAATCATAACCCTTAATTTTGCAGTCGGGTAAGGAAACCAAGTGACAACCCTAAACCCAGGCGAATTTCGGAACTAACATGTCAGAAATTTTACCTCTAATTATTCAAATGGATTTTTTGTCACAACCACTTAACTTAGCTTATAAATTAATATATTGTTAGAAAGCCGGCAAAATTCAGCTTAGACTAATTACGGTGCTAATGGTCTTACCTCTTATTTTCTTCAGTTTACAGATGAAGTTTTGCAGACCACTTAAAAAACTTGCCTTGTTTGACTTTACTCAAAATGTGACTGTCATCTCATACATGAAGTTTGCTACAATTCGATTGCAGAATCTTGTCATAAAATAAAATTGTCTACTTAATGGTAGGTTTAGGAACCGTTATCTATGTTATAGTCCATGTTCTGACCATTTAAATAAATCAGGCGAATTAAGGTACACCAGGCGAAATTAGGGTGTTTGACGGTACGATTTGAATTTACTTGGTGATTTTAAAGAGTTTAAATTAAACGATGATTTTCCTCGAAGGTGTAGTATAAAGCACTATGTTTCACTCGGGAGAAAGTGCGATTCCTACCTCGTGTGTTTTAAGGCCCTCGGCTGCCTCAAATTACACACTCGATAGGTATTGGCTACTTTCTCAGCTCGGTGTAGGTAAGGTACCTACACTGTACAATCTACTATTATGCCTTCTTAAAATAAACTTCTCGGCCTCTTTCCGGCTTATTCAAAGGCGACCAGTAATTTTCATTAGGTAGGTATTGGTGTCTATTCAGATGTCACCAAAACTAAACTAAACTAATTTGACAGTAGGTACTAAAAATGTCGCCATCCACAGGGATGGCTATCCAAAATGATGCTATCCTTATTATTTTGATCGTTAAGACAACATAACGATCAAAATAATAAGGATAGCATCAATCATACGTATTTTTACAGCGACTCTCTCATATAAAACTGATTATTTTTGGAGATTAATTTTGTTAATAAATAATTAAAATTATTTTCTGTTTTTATTCTTGACTATACCTAACGTTTTATGTCGTTGACAATTTAACATTTTGGACGTTTTACTAGCAAGTCGTTTTGCCGCTCAAGACATTGCCACCATGTAGGTAGACGTTTTAATATGCCGACGTTCTGCAAACTACGTCATTTTCCTTGATAGACCTTCTGTTACGATGCGGCATTGTATTTTGAATTTCGAATTGTAGGTATTTTGTTACGAAAATATAGTCAGTCGCATAAAGGTGTTATGTTTATTGAGCACAAGCTTCACTGGCTGATGAGAAAAAAAAACGCGGGAAACTGACAAATGAGCATCGCCGTGAAAATTTATGTAGGTTAAGTACCTACGCTAAGTTTTTACAAATTTTCGTAATTGAATTGTAAAAATGAACTCTTCAGACTTAAAACCTCGCCTAGTATTTATGTTCCTTATAAAACCTCCAATCCAATTTGTTTTATTGTTTAATAATCGCACTATATCTACATACAAGGTGAACTGTTTCAATGTAGGTTAGTACCTAGGTATTAAGCACTAGCGCTCTAACTAAACTCAAATTGGATTAGAGCTGGAGCCATGGATCAAAGTTTAAGCCGGGGAGGCCGCGAAATAGGTACCTACCTGATCGATTTTTGGAGTACATTTAATTTTAGAGTAGGTTTCAGAGAAAATAATTTACAAAATACTTCCTCGCTCGTTATTGTAATAGGTAGGTACCATCATTGATTAATTAAAAAGGGTTTTTAATAATTCAATGGGTACCATACTTTGTTTGTACCGGTAGGTACTTTGGTTTAAAACCAAAAAAATAAATATGTAAGTAGGTAATTGAATTTCGCGTGAATTCTTGACAGACCCGGATGGTCCTGTTTGTTTTGAGGCAACCTATTTTATCCAAATTTTATCAAAACCATCCAAGGTCCAAGAAACGAAGTCTGTTCCTAGTTCCTGCGGGCTTAGCACGGGGTTTCTTCTCTAGGGTAGAATAGACTAAAAGTGACATAAAAATGACAGTTAGGTGTAGAGAGTAGAAAGTTTTCTTCGGTCGCGAACATGGCGTTCGAAAGAATGAGCGGATAGAAATGTTTTCTATTCTACCCTAGAGATGAGTCTACCACTGCGAGCATGGCGTTCAATTTTACTCTACTTTTGACATTTGTGAATAGAAACAATTCTTATAATATTGTCTACACCTCTCGAGACATAGAGAAGCATTTCTTGTTTGCAATTTTCACGGGTTACGGACTTACGAAAGTATGAACGGCGTGGGGAGGAATTGGTTCTCAGCCAGCACGAGGAGAAAAACGATAGGAGACTTGAAAAAATGCTGTTCGAGAGCTCACAGTAGCCCCTAATTTGCCGGAGGCCGAGTTTCAGCGAAACTTTTTAATTTCAAAGGTGATGGTACAATATTTTTGTGCCAAGAGCTGCAAGAAGAGCTGTCTCCTCGCACAATACAAGGGTACCCAATCCACCAATTGTAAAAGTAAGTACCTCCCTATACTAATGCAAACCCTGTAGGTAAGGTTAAGTTATTGTGTTGACAATATTATTTTTACAGGTTCTTTGCTCCCTAAAAGTGTTGTTCTCTGGCCATTACCAAAGAGGTGTTGGAAAGAACAAAACATAAGTATTGGCTAAACTACTGTGAGCAAGTTCCTCAAACAATTTGTGAGAGCTGTAAATAGCAAGTACCTAGGTACCTATGTATTAATGTTCCTACCTACCTGTAATAACCTTCTAATGAAAACCTCATTATTTCAGACTCAAGCCAAAATGGATTAACTTCCCTAACACAGAAACTGGCCGACAAAAGGGTGGCACGAAAAGTCTGGATATGCCCTTTAGCCATGGCTTATGACACCAAATATTGATGCTCGGGCAGGAACCCCTGAAGATAAATTTACCAAGTGGCATTGTAAAACAAGAAATGTGATTGAGCGTACCAATGGCTACCTCAAAGGTACTTTCCGGTCACTCTGCATAGACCGCAGCCTTCATTATGAACCTGAGAAGGCTTCGGCCTTAATATATGTGAGTTGTACACTATACAATATTATGAAACACTATAGGTAAATTCTCACTGATACCTACTTTATTATACTATGATTAATTGATGACTTACTTCTAAGACTAAAGTCCTTCTATTTTGGTACTAAATAATACCTGCCCAGAGTAATTAAATATACAAATCAGAACTGCTTATTAAACAGACTTGCATTATTGTTAGCTAGGTACTGACCACTTTTTTTTCAGGGTACGAATGGAGCTGTTGCCGGATTTGGAGACTGAAAGGACAGTTAATCTCTATGATGCTCAAAACAGTTTGTCTCTGGCACGGGGCAAAAGACAGAGAATAGTGAGGGAATACTTCAGTTACTAGGTACCTATTTCTTTATCAACAGTGAAATGCAGATATGTTATAAAATTGTATTAGGTATATTTTTTATTATTAAGTAGTAATTATACTTTTATTATATAGGTACACTTAGTTTTCCAATGTTTTTATTGTGTCCTGATGGTATTTGCGCAATCTGTAACAAAAAAAGTAGTAAATAATACGTAGGTAACTTTATTTTTTCAGGTACCTACAGAGGATAAGAAATGCCTGCATGATAGAAGCTGTATAATTATTTCTAACTTATGTTTTTTTTCTGTATATAATTAAATTATAACTACCTTTCTGTAATGTTTCTCCTCATTTCAATCATAATGCAAATTCAAAATGTTTATTGACACCATGTTCATCGTCAGGTCATTTTTGATCTTAAGGTTGTTGTTCATTTCCTGAAACAAGGAGTTAATAAGTACATACATAGAATTTAAACAAAGGTAAATTTAAATTACACTTGCAGCAAATCAGGTGTATTTGGATAGGAACAATAACATCATCTTTATTTTACACACTTAAGTTGCCAGTGCTGTGTATAAACCTCTTACAATAGATTATTTTTGATAACTTATTGTAAGCACAAACATCATCAATAAATACATTAAATACCTACTCTTTAGTTAATGCATATTTTTCACAATAACTTACTTTCAAAACAATTCTGGTGCTCTCATCTGAGGCCAGAAAAACGTTTTAGCAGACTTTGGTGGCCTGCGTCTAGTGTTGGTTGGGAGTCTCAGAGGAGAGTTGTTGAGTGAAGGTGGGCGAGTCTTGAATTAGGCTAAGCAATGCCTGTGGTTGTGGGCTCTTAAGTGGAGACGGGCATGTGCTGAGTCGGGGTGGACTGTGTGGTGGACTTGTGGTGAGGCCAGGTATGCTTTGATGTAGTGAACTCTTCAATCACAATGACAGGAAACTGAAAGAATTCCAATTTTTTATACAAGAAATGGAATTAAAAATCGTTAAGTTACTAATTAATTACATTTAAAGAAAGTACCTACTCGCCCAGTCCTGTTTCTTCCATATGTCCTATTCCATAGGTACTCTCAGTGCCTATGATGCTAAGTATCTTTCTGCTGATGCTCGGCACTGGTGGCACATGATCTGGCCTGTTGCCAGTTTTGTTGAAGGCTTCATTGTGCCGAGCAACATCAATCCGGGCTTTTTTTTAGGTCCCTCCAAGTCTGAACCACTGACTTTTTTCGCAAAACATTATTAATTAATAATGTTTTGCGAAAAAAGTCAGTGGTTGGGCAAAATCACTCGCGAGTTCGCTAATTATTTTCTATACTGAAAAAAACTTGTAAAAATTAAATTTTCGCGCGGGAAACCATGGGTTATGACATTGACATAAGCATGACGTTATTGGTCGTAAATGTCAAAATTGAAACGTTTCGTTTTACGTTTATACTGTATTTCTTGACACAAAATATCAACGTTGATATTTTTGATATTTTGTAGGTAATGAAACGTAACGAACGAAATTTTTAGAACATTTTATATTTAATCTGTGGTATCGTTCCCGTTGCTATAGAAAGCGCTTGTCTACGAAGAAACTGTTTTCTAGGGCTTGCTTCGAGATACGCCGTGCTCGGGCAAAAGAAAGATTTCGAAGACAAGAAACTATCTTGTCTATTCTAGTGTAGAGTAGAGAAGGAAACGCCGTGCTAGGGGGGCTGATCATAGATTTAGCCTTCTATGGTAGAAGGAGAAACTTCTATATCAATGTATGGTACCGATTCTCTTCTTCTTCTTTTTATTTTGGCTCTGTTGCTCCCGATTCTCGCTTATGGCCCTGAAATATATGTCAAGCTTAAACCATTCAATCTACATTGCATGTCACTGTCAATTGTCAAATCATGGTGACTGTCACTTGTTGGGGATGGGAACGATTGTAAAATATTTGTTAATCGTGATTCGTTAGTTATGATCGACTTTTCATTCCATTGTTTTTATTTGCATATTTTTTTATTAATATATAAATTAAAAGGCTTTTGAATGTTAAGTGCTAAATTGTATTGTACCACCTGAATCACGAAAATGAGTACCTGGTATTACATATCTATGACCTGGTATTAGTCTGATAATATAATTCAGCACTCGACACACAATCAAACACCGACACAAACATGCAAACTTCAAAAAAGAAGGTGGTTCTCAATTAAATTATTCTTATTAATTCATTATATTTTATGTCATCGCAATTTATCAAATAATCAAATATTTATTTATGTACATACCTATCTCACGAAATAAAAAAATATCGCGTAACTTAAACTGAGCGCGCATATTATTTATTAATGTCCGCGTCACACGCGCCTAACTCATCGCATTTTCAAATCTTTGTCTGAAATCGGATTCAACCCCGCGGCACCTATCCTACTACATTTTATTATAATCCTCTAGGCTCTCGGATTCCGGCAAAAGTGACGCGGTCGCTAAGCATGAGCGTAAATTATATCTAAAGCTTATCGGAAGAACTCCGACATAACCAACATGACATATCAAACTCATAAATTTGAATTTCAAAAGAAATTCTAGTTAATAAATTTTTCGATATAATGATTTCATAGTGATTTTTATGTTACATCTATCTACCCTACACTAGTTGTCAGCTCGTTGTCTTGTCTGTCATGCACAGACTAGCTGTCATGCATGTCTACCTTGCTTGGAGTATTTATGTTCCTTGACAATCTTGACATCTACATAAATATCTACCCTACCTACACATACACAGTACAAATAAAATACTTTATCTGTAAAATTGAGTGAAGAAATAATACGTGATTCGTGCGGATCGTGCGATAAAAACGTGTAGAATCCATAAAAATAATTTAATCACTTGTTAGGAATCTATTCAGCAGGTTGCACGTGTACTTTGTTTTCATTAGACTTGGATAAATCGCCAGAATATTATGTACTTCTGACTAAGATCTCGTGCCGACTGTTTCTAAAAAACTTCAGAATGATAGAGGGGTACGGAGCTGTGACCCAGGCACTATTGGGCACCCTTCTGACCTGGGGCTTGACCGCTTTGGGCGCTGCTTGCGTGTTCTTCATAAGAGGAAAACATGTAAGTGCTTTTCCCTTTTATTGCAAATAGTAACCAATACTTGGCAACTTATTTATTAAAACAAACAGGTTACTGGTAGTCTCCTCCCCCCTCGCCAGTTTCAACCTGCTTCGCTTTATTTTAGCTTAAGTTGAATGAAACCTTTTTTCTGGTTATAGAGAAAACTCCTGGATGTATCCCTGGGATTTGCTGCTGGGGTGATGACTGCAGCATCATATTGGTCATTACTGGAACCAGCCATAGAGATGTGCGCAGAGTCAAAGGTTTACGGAGAAAATGGAGAGTATGCATTTGTTCCGGTGGCCTGTGGATTTCTATTTGGAGCTGTATTTGTATTTGCAACGGATAGATTCCTTGATTATTTGGGAATAAGTTCAACAAACATGATGATTAGTAAGTATAATGTTTGTTTATAAATCACACTAATCTCATCACATTATTTATGTTATAAATGCGAAAATATGTATGGATAGATGGATAGATGGATGGGTGGATTTTTATCACCTCTTCATGCCAAAATTACTGAACGGATTGAATGAAGTTTTGGATACAGCTAATTCTAATCCTGGAATCAAATAGAGGCTACTTTTATTCCATATATCAGTTCCCGTGGAATAGTAATCACCTTTAACCAACAGGCAGGAGGATACATGTAATATTAATAAAGTTATTACCGATGGGTTAAGTGTTTCCATAGGAACAATGCATGAGACTCGTCTAGTATGTAATAATGTTAAATAAATATCTTTGGTTAGAACAATGCATTGAACTGTGATATTATGCCAACTGACTTACAGAGGTAAAGGACTATATGGCATACAAATTTAAACTTTTTATGTGGCTAATTGGTACTGTACTCAATTTACAAAAGGTTCAATCCAAAGATTAATTCTTAATTACACAGTTTTTGCAGAATTTTTATTTAAAAAGAAACCCCTCCAATTGTAAACAAGTTTTACTGCATGTAGGTACATCTACTACTTCCTACAAAAATTCATTATTTCAATTCCATTTAGTTTTTAAAATTAAGTAGGTACCTACTTTGTATTTTTTTTCAAGTTTGATACCTGATGGATCTTTTATCTTTAGAATGCCAATTTGAAAATCATAACTTAATGATATTTCATCTTATATATTGAATTAGGATCACTTCAGAAAACAAGTTATGATAATTTATAGTAAAAACATGTGTGATTATGGGAGCATTGAATAATTATTTAATTAATTTATACTTGGGACATTTCCTTATCTTATCCATTTATTGATGTGCACAGGTATCCTTTTGTTTTGCTGTGATAGTGACAATCATTGTCAATGTTTAATCATTTGTCTTATCTCTCAGCTTCTCATTGCATTATGAGTAATTACTACTTGCATCTTAATTTAATTTAGATATTCTTAATGAATGGCACTCATTTACTTCTTGCAGGAATTTTCACTCAATAAGTAGGTACAGGTTCAGATTGTGACATTTTGATTACCTATAAAGTTGATTTCATAAGTTTTACAGTTTCTCATTCCACTAGTTACACAATAATGATAACAAATACTATTGCACAGTAACAAAAATTATGTAGAAATTTAGGTTCTTAAACTGAAACAAAAGATATACTTACATGTGTTTTCTCCGAATACTCAATTAAATGCTATTCATTTAAGTCAGGTTCAGTTTTAAATCAAAGTTTGTCAAAAGGTCATGAATGACTTGAGACATTCTTAAATCTGAGCTATACTTGAGAAGAACATGCCTGAAAATAAAATATAATAAACACATGAATAATCCTGGACAGCTTACCACAGCATCATCTAGCCCCAAGCTAAGGAGAGCTTGTGTTAAGGGTACATGATCAATATACATACATAATCACACTTATATTATAATTGCGAAAGTTTGTATGGATGTATGGATGGATGGATGTTTGTTACCTCTTCACGCCAAAACTACTGAACGGATCGGGCTGAAATTTTGCATACAGGTAATTCTAAACCTGGAATCAAACATAGCTTTTTATCCCATAAATCAGTTCCAGTGGGATAAAAATTACTTATAAACGTTACCTGTAACAAATATCTGTAGATCACTCAAATATTTTCCCAAGGCGGTAATCAAACCCGCAACCACCTGCATCGCAGGCAGACTTTCAACCCATGCACCACACCGGTGAATAATGCTAGACAATCAACACAGCATCATCTTGCCCATAAACTAAGAAAAAACAGAAAACCTTTCTTCAATTGAATCTACCTACTTCCCAATTGCTTTGTTAAGTTACTGTGCAAACACAAAGGTTCGAGCAATCATAAATTACTGATTTGATTCAAGGTAAGGCGTAATTCCATCCACCTTATCTAAGACATGACCATGGTTGTTTATAATTTTGGTAATGTTTTCAGGTATAACGAAGAGCAAAGAATCAAAGGAGAAATTAGAAGACTTGGAACAGATGACGGCTTTGAGACGGCCCTCGAATCCTACCATTGTTACGTTGGACCCACCACAGCCTGCTGAGTTTGCGGACTGCATTTCAAATCAGCATACGGCCCAAAGGCGAAGGGGACATCATCATTCGCACCATTCTCTGGTTAGTGTTATTCAAAAGATAAAGTATCTATTTCACCAAGAGGAGACTGAAGAGTAAGGGCATAATTGAAGGTCCACAAAACCCAGGAGTGAGAGTGCAGGAGTGTGCTTCACCCGACATACAATAGAAGTAGTTGGAAATTGGGGCTTTTGTATCAGGATCATTCATGATTGATCCTGATCCAAAACCCCCAATTCCCAACCTGAATTTATTCATCGTTTATATTGATTGATTGAATATTATTATCTAGCTCTATTCATCCCAGCTTTCATCAATTCACATTGAAAAAGCCTAAAAAATATGCTCATAGTTGACAAACTGATCGCAGATAAAATAAGAAAAAGAAATTGACCAAGAACGGCATTTAAATAGGTCCAAACAGGTATGACTGGTAGAACTAATATCAGTAGTAGGCCTTTGCATCATTGGCAGATCATTTAAGCAGCAATGCAGGTGAACTTGTGTTTATGACTTTAAATACCAATATGAGAAAGAATGGATCAACTGGTCACTCTACAAGTGTATGGTGGTCAGGTGTAGGTGACCACTCGTGGCGCATTATTGCATTATCGAGGTACATTATCATACAGAATTCTTAAAAATGCACAGATTTTGTTCTTATTGCATCTGAATTTTAAAACAGGTTGTGATGAACTTATGCAACTTTATTTCTTCTATTTTTGTTGTGAACATAATATTTAGCTCCAATTCTGGAAAATGGTTTTATTGTTGAAAACCTTGTTTCTGTGCAATTAGCAATGCTGATCACACAGGCACAACGAGAGGCATCATCCTTATTGCAATATTAATGAAGTTTTATTCAACTTGAATGTAACTGATAATAATTACATTCATAACTTATAAGACTTTGGCCTATATTATGTCCAGACACACTTTTTGAATGTAGGTACGGAAAATGAATAGGGTATATGCATCGATTTTTTTTATTGTTTTAATCGATTCTTTAGGTCTTTATTTAACCCAGGAATGATAAGACGCTCACTGAATTTCACATTAACAAGGTAAAAAAAACAAATCAAAACTACAATCATTTTCGGGTGATAAAAACGCTGGCATATTGGCGCCATGTTTATGTGACGTCGACGTACACACTTGATTAAAACCTTTGGTGACGACCTCGGTAGTGATCATCTCAGGAAAGAGGTTTTCCGAAAAAACTGAAAATAATCGACAATACGAAATGTCAAGTGGGCAGAATAGTGTCAAATCAAGGTGCAGCAAGCAGAATAAAAAAAGAAGAAACGCGTACAGTGATGTCACGTCCGCTCTAGTCAATGGAGTAGCGTTTCGAAATTTTGCGATTGAGATTTAAAATATCAATTTTTCAATGGTTAAATTCTACAATAAAAACATCTCAAAACGCAAAAATAAATATGTAGATATGTTTCTATATCAATAGAGAATACGTATATATTTTTATAGCCATTTTTACATCACATGCATATACCCTATTAGAAACAAAGGCAAACATATAATTTTTATTAATTTTTTGTTATGCATTAAAAGTTTATAGTTTTAGTTAGTAAGTTAGGGAGTCGAAACACGATTGACAAAACTTCACTCGATACAAAAAAAACGCTAAGTTCCCACCTCTTAATCTTAATTTTTACACAGATACACGGTAGGTAGGTACATATCTACTTCTACGGAAGAAGCAGTTTCATATCATATTTCGTTAGTTATTTATCATATTTAGAAATCATATTCATAGACGAAATTTCATTCTAAAGTAGGGTATTATAAGGAGATAAATTGCGCGCGGGCTGGCCATTCCGCGGCTTTCGCCTTCCCCACGCGACGTTCGCTCGTTTTCCTTGTCTCGCAAAACCGATTCCACTTCGTCATAAGGATTAATAATGTCCAATCAAGTTCTATTAAGGATCAATAAGGTCCAGTTTATTGGGATAGGTAAGTTGTAAATTGCAAAGTCAAGTGACTTCGCGTTATATGACGGCATTGACAACGGCGCGGCGGGGCGGCGCTGCGGCGGCGTTTTTGCTCGGGGCTTGTTTTTTTGTGTAGATATAAATGGAATAGAAGTTAATTCATAAGTTTCCTGTTGACATTAAGATTTTTGTTACTAAGATAAGCTTATAGGCTTCGAACCTGCGACCGATGACGACAGCTAGACCTACGTTATTTTATAAAAGCTAAGAGGTTATTTGTGGAATAAAAACCAGGTAACTCCAAAGTACTAAAGACATTATAGTGGTGTTTGATAATTCATTTTGTTTTAAAAAACCATAAACCGACTTCAATGTTTACGGATTTTTCATGAATTTTCATGGATCCCATTGTCAGAACTGAACAAAATTAAAATGGGACCACATGGGAAGCACCACCTTTCATATAAAAAAAGAATCATGCAAATCGGACCACCCAGTTCTGAGGTAACAAACATAAAAAAAAAATACAGACGAATTGAGAACCTCCTCCTTTTTTGAAGTCGGTTAAAAAGTAAAATCGACATAAGATGCCTTCAAAAATGTCGGATGCACACCTACCCAAAACAAATATTCTTATGTCCACAAAGGCTGACTACATTCAGGTACTTACCGTTTATATACTCAGACCAAATGATTTTTTATTTGGTCTGAGTTTATCTATAGGTAAATCGGGACGAACTTATCTCTTACATTGTATTGTATAAATATCAATAGGTACCTATCGTACCCAATTGATTTAATTGCACAACATGGTAAGCAAAACTACTTAATTTTGCTTACCATGTTAAATTAGTTGTTTATGTAAATGATTTCATACATTTTTAGGTAGGTACACTGTCAGAATAGGTATCTAAGTACCTACCTCGTTTAAAAGAATGCAAAAAATAGTAAGGAT
Organism: Eupithecia tripunctaria; assembly: GCA_955876795.1. NCBI lineage: Eukaryota > Metazoa > Arthropoda > Insecta > Lepidoptera > Geometridae > Eupithecia > Eupithecia tripunctaria. The sequence continues at coordinate 6,772,632 of OY041614.1, read as the reverse complement.
GAACTCATTACGATTCAGCTGACTATTTATATCTAATAAACAAAATATTCAGATGGCGGACTTTTTAACTAGTCTTCGAAAAAACGAGGAAAACTTCTGAAAAAACGAACATTAAGCAACCTAAATATTATTATGTATGTTCGGCTTTATGTATGTTTGTCGATTACTCTGTCAGTTATGAAGGGATTTTGCTAATTCTTTTGCTATTGCAGTCATTCTTAAAGTGTGCTCCTCTGTAGAAACTCCGCGACAATACCTACCGGTCATAAAAATAAATTAATAGGTTTAGTACCAAAACAAGGTGGCAGAGAAAACTATACATTTTATACTTGCTATACATATTATACTAACTTACGTTATACGACAGTCCTTAATTTATATAAATTTTAAGTACCTACCTACACCATCTTTATAATTAACAACGAGGCGCGTATCTATCTATAGCGTCCACGACACGGAAAAAACCTATTTCTCTACTACTTTTTAATTAGCATAAAATTTCGAGCCTCCTTCTTGCTGATTTTAGTCTATTCTCTCACAAATGTCCCAAGAAACGCTAAAAAGCCTTTCAAATTTTCGAGGATCGCTCCATAACCATAACCATAATGCTCATTATGGGACGCCTATGTCAAGTGGATTATAGGCTATATATATAGGCTGTTGTTGGTGATCATGTGAAATCTCTGTTTTCAGAAATCCGGCGAGAATGGCGAAGGTGACCACAGAGACAGCGTGGCGCGAGCGCTCGAAGCTCGACAGTCGCAGTGGAAACGCATCATGCTGCTAGTCGTGGCTATCACAGTCCACAACATTCCTGAAGGATTGGCTGTGGGGGTGTCTTTCGGGGCAGCTGGATCCTCGGAAAAGGCCACTTTCCACACCGCCAGGTATAGTCAGCAAAAATTGCGCCTTACCGCCACTAGGGTGATTTTTCTGTGAAGTGAATAGTTGCCTACCCCGGCTTGCTCGATATCTTTTGTTTTTAACGCAAAGCAAAATAGTATCAAACTGGATAGGCATTACGTTTGGCGATGGTACAACCTTACACATTTTTAAAGGGCAAAGTGCCTACAGCCTACACTTTGAATCTAAAAGTAAATAAAATGAAGAACACGGCGATCTGCTTATTTGTTCTTCTTGGTATTTGCTTGGTGGCATATATCTATACTAATATTATAAAGAGGAAAGATTTGTATTTTTGGATATTTGTGACAAGTAAACTCAAAAACTAAACCGATTTCAAAAATTATTTTATCATTACCTACAATGCTGTATTATCCGTGAGTAACATATGTTTTATTTATATGTTTAAAAATTAAATATCCACCCGTGCGAAGCCGGGACGCACCGTTAGTTTATTATAATAATAAACTTTATAAAAAAAATACCTTAAATTGTTGGGTGAGATGTCCGCCATAATAACAATGTTATTATGGCGGACAGCGCCATCTATCAATTGGTCTCTAAACTGCGATGCAAAGCCGCTAACGAATGAAACAAGAGATATAGCGTGAAGTTTGCGAGGTTCTGGGTGTGTTTTTTCAATAACTAGCTACCTTGTTTATCTGAGCAAAGCTAGATGGCGTTAGTGGTTATGGATTTCTAATCCTTGAAGTTCTTTCGTTGGATAAGTTAGTGTTTTGCTTGTTAACATAAATGCAAGGTATATAATGAAAAGTTTCCATAAAGACTGCTGTTTTAACACTGTAACAAATATTACTATAGAGGATACATAAAAATTGCATGAAAAAAATTCCATTTAGGGACACCTAGGCCATGATCTATGTAAAACAGTTGTGTCCGCCATTTTGTTACGTCATCAAAAGGAACGCGAGGCACCGTTGTGCGAAGGCATAGGCTGCGCCAGCGCAACTCATTGATAAGAATTAGGCGAGATGTTTCTTCTCTATTTGCTTAGCTAATGCTAATGAACTTTTCAATCGTTTGAAAACTATGAAGCACGTTTCGGATTCCTAAACATCGTAGACGAAATAATTATCGCATGGTAGGTATATGCCATGAAGTAGGTAGGTACCCTGATTTAGAAACGAATTCTTCGAATGGTTCAGATTGAGATAATTCCGCGATTGTCTCGTCTGGACTGTACTAATCATTTTTAGGCGTCTCTTATAAAAAAAACTCGTTCATCTTTGATATACCCAAATGTAAAGTAGTTAAGTACATTCAGTCAAATTATATGTTATAAAAGAGAAGTATTTATCTTTAATGTTATTTTTTGAAGCCAGCTTGTCACTTTATGTACTCCACAGCTGGGCTGTTGTTACTTAAACTTAGTGATGGATCGGATAAAGAAAAGTTCGAATCAGGCAATCTCAAAAACCGTAAAGTCGATGACTTTTAGAGCAGGGCAGACTATGCGAGTCCCGCAAAGGGGCCGGCGAAGGTAGCCTCTTGATCGCTAGTCTGAAAGTTTTAACATTGGCAAGGAGGTTTTATTAGTCGAGTTGGCTCGCCAAATCGCGCGGACGCGGGGTCAACGACCGGCGGCCGCCGCAGACGTTGCCGTCACCGCCGCCGAAAGAGTCCGATGAAACCACGAAACTATTTCACTGAAAAATCCAACGGCCCCGCCGAATCATTGAAGTCAACCTTGACGATTGTCGCGGCGTCTGTACGTGGGTGCCCCCCATAATCATAACCGTTAAATATTGGCACCTCTCACTGATGTACACGATTGTACTAACATTCGAAAAATTTCATTAGTCACGCTTACTGGATCCGCTTTAGAATTATAATGTGTGTAGGTAGGCATTTCACTATCGCATTGCTACATCGAATTTAAGTCATGAAATATTAAAATGGTGTAGAGCCTAATTTATCAAAACAAATAATAGGCTTCTTAGCCTAAACAATGGTAACGGGTTTTGAATTTTAATAAGGTTGTCGCTTCCGAAGAAATTGTGCCTACTACGATGTAAAATTTAGTAAGTACCATATTTATCAAAAGATTTACATTTCGGAGTAACATTTATTTTAAGGCAATGTTCCAGGAAATTCTGAGTGCCAAATTAGTTCGCTTCTAAAACGAGTTACCTATATCGTTATAAAAAACGGATACAAATACATTTCTATTGGGAAACACAAGTACATACTTATTAATGTTCATAACATAACATAGGTTATATTATTAGAGTGTAATGTGACTAAGGAAATTACTTCTATAGCAGTTTAAATAAAATAAAATATTTCTAACATCATTTGCACCTACTTCATTTTCCCATTGCATTGCATGAAACTCATAAAAATGTCACATAAAATGTATATCGAGCTTTATCAATTTCATGGGAATCTGCAAGTTGTCTCACGTTTTCTCGGAATAAATAGATAACAAATCTTGTAGTTAGGATTGATCTGACTTTCTCACAGTTGTCATCATTTCCCTAAGTCACAGTAAAAACTTAGTTTGATAACAGCTGCATGATATGGGAATGAATACGCTCGTTTGGGTCCTCAACTCCCACGTTATTACCAAAATAATAAATTATTTTTGATAACTTTGCTTGACAGTTTAATGCTGAGGGAATTTTCAGATTTTCCTCTGCAATCTATGGTGGCAGAGGAAAATCTGAAAATTCCCTGAAATGCCTGATGACAATTTAACATTGAACCAACATCAACAGAGTTCTTCAAAACTCTGTGGCGCAGTTGACGTAGGGCGCTAGAGGATTCAGGCTCGATTCCCGCCTCGGGATAAATGTTTGTACAATCTGCAGATATTTATTGCGGGGTGCTTTGTGTGATTATTGGAAACTCTTCGATTTTCATCAAACATAGCTATGTTGAACGAAGATAAATATAAGAACACTCTGGATTTTATCTTTCAACCAAAAAATCGGTCCTTCCTTTTTGTAGCTACGATGCCACATACAGGCAGACAAAACGATTGTAGAGTAGGCGAACATAATGCTAGATAGAATTCTCTACTTGCTAATATTTGGGTAGTGTGAACAACAATTTAATGGGTAATACTAAAAAAACAGAACAATGAAAAATTTAATTAATCGTAACATTAACATTAATAAATACACATTTAAATACAATAAAATAACTCACATGAATACTCAAGTACCTAACCATACATAAATTATATAACGTACTGGATTATTCCTGAGAAAGAAAGTGATTTCAGAAGGCTAAGAACCTCTCCCAAATCTCAGCGGCCAACCCGTGCGAATTTGTTATTGTTTCACGTAGAATCGCATCGTGTTGGCCATTCCGCGGCAAACATCGTAAATAAATTCACTATTAGAAATAAAACAAAAATATTTCTATCTATTACTTCTATATAAAATATTCTTATATCTGAAATCAGTCGTTTATTCAAAATGAATTTCCATTTTGAATAAACGATTCATTTCAGAAATATTTTTGTTTATTTCTAATGGTGAATTTATTTAGGATGTTTGCAGCGTTACAGATTTTTGAATAAACGTATCTAAACATTTGGATGTCAAAATATGGCAAATTAGTTTCGCGCATTTAAAGATCAAAAGGTTTTAAAAAAACTAAAACACTACAAACATAGCTATTTTTCATTCGATTATGTATGGAAAATTTCAATACCACCGGGGATGTAGTTTCCAAATGAAGCGGAAAGTACGTTTGTATGGAGGCTAAGGTATCCGTACCGTTCTTAAGACTCTAGATCTGAAGACATTTACGGAGGATATTTCGCAATATTCAATTGGACTGTTCCATAAACTTAGCCTGGACGGCAAAGGACAGACGCACACGTCAAACTTGAAAAACCTTTTACCAGGGTTAAAAAATCGAGACAGGTCACGCTTTTACACTTATTTATTCCCAAAATAACATCATCCCATTTTCCTCCAAAATGCCCCCAGTGATTGCTACAAAGTACACCCTTGCGTTGCATGAAAAGTTGCAACGTTCATTATGATGGCAAGGTGATAAGGCGGCCGATTTACCGTGCTTGCCGTCGGTTAATCATGTGAGGCATCCATGGTGAAGAGGGGAAAGGGGGAACTCACAGCCCGTTAAGAAAAGCTAAGTCAGTTTTCTAAACAAACCACTTGTTTCTGTGGAACGTTTAACGGTTATTTCTATCTTTTATTATTTTTGGGGCTAGATGCTCAGTGGATTGTCTAGCAAAAGTACTCGGAAAAATAAAATCGAAGTTTCGTTGTCGTGCAAAACCAACACTTATGTCGCTTGCAAAAGATTAGCGTTTGCACAGAAACGAATTAGAATCTTCGACGAGTAGGTACGGGCCAAGGCTAGATTAGTTTTCGTCATTATGCGACCCACTGCGGTATAGGGCTCCCGGTGCCATTCACCACGTTCGAGTGCGAGCCGCAACCATTGACTTCCATTGACGACGAGTTCTATAATTACGACGTCAACCCTCCAGCAGCGGTATTTTAATTCGTCGGAAAGCCGTCGGATTCGATATCGGAAACTTCTGACAAATCATGAAACGAATCGAATGAATTAAAATACCTGCTGATACAATGCTGATAACAGGCAGGGGTAGGCGACGCCCCTCTTACCCCTTCTCGGCCACCAATCAGTTGATTAGTATTTAATCAAGTATTTTCCTATAAAACGAGACTGCACATCGGGTTCTTGTTTTCTAGTTGTCTGATATTTCAGCAAATATAACCTGATTAAATCTGCAATGTCTTACTCAGTAGGCGTAGGCATCGACAGCCTAGACAAAGCTTTGTTTAGGGAATTGTAATCGAATGCGTCAAATACTTCAAATTAATTGGTTCATCGTCAATAACTAACGCTATATTCTAGCTTACACCAAAGCGGATCTAGTCTGTCCATGCCAGCACTGCAGCCACGCAGTGCTGCAATGTACCCATAGTGAGGTAGCTACCTCCTCGGATCTGTGGCACCGTTGAGGCGGGTGGCGCCCGCGCATAATGGGACTCGGCAACCGCTTTGTGCCCGCCGCTGTTATTATGCAGATTAACACTGCCGGGAATTTGTTCAAATATCGTAACAAGCGCTCCTCCGGCGCCGGCGCCGCTCTCGCCTGTAATTTACGATTTGAGGCCTCGGGAATGTGTCGGCGTTCGCCCCTTACACGCCACCTTCAAACACAGTACCCCACCTCCACACAGCCGACCTTATACCTCACACACACTCTTTTGAACAAGATTTTTCAACGTAAACTAAGCCACTAAGCTCTCTACCAAATGCGTTACATATAACAGTCTTCGGGGAGATGTCGGAATGTTGCGCTACTGGTGCCGTGCTTATTGCTCCGCTAACGACGCCATTTCGACGATTTTATATTACACCTCTTTGCCAGAAAACGCCATAACACGTACGGGATCAGATTGTGCTGCGTTTATTTTTCTTTTTACCCCTTAGGCGGTTACTGTGGTCAGTCCAGGTACCTCAACCCAGTCAGTTTCGATTTGCAGAGCAAAATATTTTGAATGGCTTGTTATTTATCGCTCGCTGATTTTGTTTTACATGGAGCATCTTTCGAGAAGGCCTTGTTAGTTTTGGCGTTAAGATGTGTTTATGACCTTGATATGATACCTACCATTTGTTATGCCAAACAAGGAAAACCTTTGTGAAGATATCTCTTCCACAATATATACTAGTGTCTTGAAAATATCTAATTAATCCGTCAATTAGATTATCAGAAGATATTGAACACGCCAAAAGGTAGTCAGTTCAGGGTGGTCAAAGAACTCGAAACGCTGGCAGTAGGTTGTTGTATCGGGGGCTTGGGAACGGACGGGGCTCCGGCCGCCCGCATTCCTGAAGCCTGCCAGTTGCCCGCACGTAGGTTCTGCCGCTTTCCCCGCTACCATGCCTTCTACCACGTTCAAACAATACACCGTAATGTGTAAACTAACGTTGTAATCGCCTTTGATATTTTAACAAAACGAATTAAGTTAATTTTCTAAAGAGCGCAAATCATGATCAGAAAAATAAAAGAAAACCCGGGCAGTTAGGAGATATCTAGGTCATAATAATATTAACGCATCGCAGGCTGTAGCGTTGCACTGAATTTGAGTGCGTAGGGTACATGTCTAATAAAGTAAATTGCTTACGATCCTTTACAGATACTATTTGACATTAATTTCGTTCGAATTGCGTTTGCTAGATAAATAAAAATCGCTTAATATCATGTTTCGTCGTAAAGTTTAAATTCCACCCCGATTGAATTTCCGATTATTTGGTGAATGCCTCCGCTAAGGTGAGGTAGTACGTTGCACTTGTTACGCACGCGAGCGCCGCATGGTGCATGACCCCATTGGAATGCGCCACGTGCGCTTGCCCTAGCCCGGTGGAATGCGCAACTGTTTGCTTTTTAATTTTTTCTTTGCCGCCACAAACAATACCATTTCATACTATTTCATAACGAATTCTTTGCCGGCGCTATGGGAGCATACTTTCTAAAGCGGCGCTCGGTTTGCGTATCGACATTTTTCGGATGTTTGAATGGACGACGGCGTGAAATTTAAACAAATGGGCGACAGCCGGTTTCAGCGTAATTGAAATACTCTTTGACTATTTCTCAATACGGTTCGGTCTCTTTCTAAAGGGCATCTATAGATGCTATCTCACCTCATTCTTCATTTTTTCGGACGAACACCCTATTAGCGGGCCTCTTTTGTCCGTCTGTCCGTCCGCCCAGCCGCCCATAAATCAAAACCTTCTTGACTTACTGCATTGTAATTTAAAATCGTGCACACCTACCCAAAAATTGAAACGCGAAAATAAAGCATAACTTTATCTACATTGTAACGAGATTCTTTGGTAACTGATTCAACCGACGACTGCGGCTTCTGAGGTAGACAATATACCTGGAAAAAACATGCCAACTGTATTGAAAAAAAAAATTGCATAATGATCGCATGCTTCACCTGCATTTAACATAGGTAGTGAAAAAAGAACAAGAATTATTAAAATAAGGACCACAAGAAGATAATTTCTACCTTAGGTAGTTATTGACCAAGCCAGATGCTAGATCTTTCCAAATATCCATAAAAGATATATGGGTCGATTTCGACACCCCATGTTTAGTCTTAGCGATGCGTAATTGTCACCAAAATGGTTTGATTTTATAGGCGCAAGCACCCTCTTTTCAATGAGCCCACCGTCAAATGTCTGCCTTTCCCCTGTCGCATTTTAAAAATCGTTATAATTTTCACCTTTTCAGCAAAAAAATCTTTGCAAGCTTGAAATGGGTCTTTTGAAATTACTCTACCTAGGAGTCTTGATTTTCTTATGATGCAATTTGCCCATCAAACCTTTTGTCTTATCAACTATATTCGAATAAAGGATTTTATAATCATTGCATCTGCTGCACTTGCAATCCATAAATTGCATGTGTGACCTTTTGAAACTGCTTCCATTCTTAATTCGCAGCACGATTCGTAACTTGAAACTTGAGATGTTGATAACTTATCTTTATGCGTTTTCAGATCAGGGAGCTTGATACTTATATATAAACAAATTAATTTTAAGCATAGCTAGGAGCTAGTGGTTGTGGTTTTATGACAATCATTTCCAAAATTGGCTTTCTGTTAACTACTTATTAAAACAAAGTAAAAAAAAACATATATATCTGACATAAATAACCACACAAAATAATCGATCTAGTTAAAACCTGTATTTACCCATAACTGAATTAGATAAGGTTTCACCTACAGTCTCGATAACAGAAATTAGAATCTTGCAATAACAAATTTTGACGCATATAACGCTTGTTTAAGTTAATATGTTCGTCTCAATTTCTTTTATTAGTCATTAACACGCTTCATCCATAAATAGTAAGGTTCACTAAACGTTGTGGCGCTTGGCTGTAAAAGGGAACGCTAGGCGGAAGTAAGCGTTGCCGGATAACGCTACCGGAAACGGACCTGTGTCACTTGGAAATGCTTCCATCTCGCCAGTAGAGATGCGATACATATATCCCAGCATCTAATTTTCTTGTACAAATGTCCTTTTAGTTTGCTGTCGGTGCTTATCCATTTATTAAATTTAAAGCCCGTTGCTCGGTAAAAGGGGTCCTTTTCCATCTTTCCGTATTTTCCTCGAAACGGGAAAGGGTTGTAGTTCCAGATTTCCCCATAATTCTGGGTAATAAAGCGAATATAGGTAAAGGTGATCAATCTGTAGCAATTTGATCCGTAACGTATTCAATTGCGAATATTTTTACCCCCGACAAAAAGAAGGGTAAGTTTAACGTGTATTTGACGTTCGAAAAATTGTCTTTCGAGAAATTTTTATGAGATGTCCTGGTTTTCTGTGCGTCGGTCGTTGTCGTTTGGTCAGAGTAAAACTTTTGTAATTAAACTCATACGTATTCTGTGCCGGAAGATGCGCTCGCACTGCTCTAGATGCGCTTTTACGATTTCCGCCGGACGTTAGTATTGGCTAAAACTGCCCGGTCTCTCATCACGATTGTTCTTTGGAATACTTCGGGTGAATGCTCTTGTGTTTTGTTTTCGTACCGCATATCTTCACGATTCGATCACGAAAACGCATCTATGGCCAACGTCTCACGAAAATTATTCGCAACGTCTCGCGAAAGTCAGTGCCTCGTGATTTACAATCCACATCATTGATTATTTATCTTTTTCGGTATTGCGTTTTTATGTTATTCAGTCCAAATGACAGCTGTCATTTTATCACTAACTTATATCATCAGTGATGCTAGAAAGAAAGGCTTTCTCAAGACTGAGTCGAACTTTCAAATGCATTCTTGGTTTTAAAACTTATTTTAAAATATAGTTTCCACTCGATTATCTTGTAAGTTAAGACGAAAGTCACAAACATAATGATACTTGTACAACAGCTTGGATATCTCATAACTTGGTTTGATTTTCCTCATACAACTGCACAAGTATCGGCCTAGTGCATAAATTTATCAAGCTACACAAGTCGCATGCCTGTAGTCCTGTTAGTGTCTCGGCGGGCATATAAATTAGAATTGAAATATACTTGATAGTGGTACACGAAGTTGCACGCAGACATGCGTCATGTAGGCTGCGCCCCCGTCACACGATCTAATTGCTTGTTACCTTTATTGCACATAATTGCTGACGCTTGCGCACTTTAACTTTTTTTTTTGGGTAACCAACCTGAAACATTATTATGCCACGTTTTTTCCCCAAAAATCGATAACCGACAAACAAAATTAAACAAAGCCTAAATTATTAAAAACACACAAACCTTCACATGCCATTTACGGAAGTACACATGGCCAACGTGAATCATTACTTTTATTGGTTTAAAGAACATAAAACAATACACCCTTTCAGGCGCCGCAGCTGGGTAAAAACAGCTGCAACAGGAAAATCCAATGCTATTTTAGTTAAGCGAATAAGTAATTATTTTCTTCAAAGATATGACTCATATTGTTTACCTACCCGGACCGGTTCTCATCTTATGCACAATTTTTCCTAGTATGGTATAAGTAGTTGAATATTCAGCCAGACAAACCTATTGATGAGTGGAGAATCGAGATACAGAAATGGTGATACATTAACCATTTTTGGAAGAATGACTCATATCTTAATGTGGGTGTACAATAAACTGCATTGTTTATTTTCGCATTAGCATGTGCTTAACATAATCCTAACCTAACCTAATCTGAATTCCGTCTAGCAAGGTAATTTTAAAATAAGGCCCATTCAATGTCACCGTTTGATAAAGGATAGTGTGCATAGTAAGTGCTTTAAGGTGAGGCTTAGACCACACCGTGTGGGTGCAATCAGGCAAAGACGTGTCACATTCAAGCGATTAACCTGGGTATCGTGAATTAATATCCAATTTTAGTATTACCTCCGTGCGACAATCGATAAAACGAGAATGTTGACTAGTGCCAAAGGATCGCGCGGAATGTTGCATCGCCGAAGGAAATCCGCAATGGCGCCTTAGTGCGAACCTACACCGACTCACGGATAATCGCACTCAGTCATGTTCATTTGCATAGGTGATGTGATCGACAAAGGGTCGCCATTTGAATATTACAAAACTAGCTTTAGCTAGGTCGCCTGACAAAGAGTTTAGCGTTTCACTGGCGAATCCTTATACCCTGTAAGTAGTGCGTATCCGATGCATTGTGCTTACGATCGTTTAAATGCTAATTCAAAACTTCCCAGACGTGAGTTAATTTTCTGGTACCTTAGTGGGTTTTGCTTTGTTTAATTCCAAAGTCGGATGTACTTGTCTGTGGTTATTAGCATCTCTTTTCAAATATTACTTATAAAAAGAAATAAATCTTTTTGTTGACACTAGTCGGTATCTATATCTACATGTAGATTATGTTTTAGCGAGACGTCCCAGTCACGAACGGGGTGGCTAGACGACCTTATTTTTGAATTAAAATGCGGCTGTGTTTACATTTTTCTCCTTATTGTGACATTTCTGGCAAGAATCCAGGTTGTGATATAAAACAAACTGGCGTCTGGGCTTATAATAATATGTAATCGGTAGGTATACCTACTAGCACAGATTCGAAAGTGTAAAGTAGAACAAGCTTTTTATTCAAAATTGGCATTGAAATCCCAAAGTTTACAATTTAAAATTATCAATAAAAGCTTTCAAAACACACGCTATGTTTTTACAATGTAACCTCCTTTGAAACTTTCGTTATTAAATTTTAAATAACCATAGACTGCATTCGAAACATTAAAACGAACAGTTAGGTCTATTTCGAGCTGTTTCCTAGATATCGTCCTCTCGCCATGCTTTGTGCTAACGAGTAGGTGCTTACAGGCGGATGTGACTAAGCGTAACTGTATCGCGACAATGCTCTATTCTAAACCTACGACTTGCAAATAGAATTCTGAGAAAAATATCATAAACTTGTATCGGTAACAAACCATTGTGAGTTTTTATGCTACTGTTTAATAACATGTTCTCTAACAATAAATTCTGTCGTCTGAGGAAACAATGGAAGATTTCGCCTAGCGCCTATAGCTGATGATTACGCTTGCCACGTTGTTGGTTAATATCCTTGCATCTCAGAAGCATTAGTCACCGATCCTATCGAATAACTAGCTGCATAATAGGCGTATGTCAGCTATACAATGCATTATTGTGTCGTGATATACAAATCCTTATTGGAATCGTGTTCGTGCGCGTGCTGTTCGAAGTCCGGACACACGTAAAGAATAACGGTAACGCCCCGCGCCACCTGACTCGGCAAACAACCTGTGTTTCTCACAGGAAACCGGCGATCGATTAAATCACACCGCTTGTATGCAAACAGACTGCTCGCTAGATATCTACAAAGGTTCGTCTCCTTGCGAGCGACAAGGACACGGCTATGCCAGCACCATGGCAAGTCCGGTATCGAATTCCCATACTGGGTAACGGCCCTCTTTCACCTTTCTCGTTCCGTCCTAAGGTCTGGTTTCCTCTTGCTCATAGGGCTGGCTGGTATCTAATCCCACTTGTTTTGCACTAGAAAATGTTCAAGGAGTGTCTTTTTCAAAATACGAACGTAATTGAAGTACAGGTACTAAACATTTCTATGACATAGCCATTCATCGAAAGGAGTACCTAGAATCGTTTTTACATCCACCCAAAAGTATCAGTCCCTGCAATAAGTGTCTATTCCTGTATGAATCTTTCGATAATTTAGAATAAGAGTTTGGAAAAGGTCCGGAAAGCTTTCTCCCTTAGAAATCCCCTGTATCGCAGGATTGCAAGCCCTACGCTCGACATGAATGGAGGCGCCCGCGCATCGGAATGCGGTCGAGTGACGCAGCGGCGGCGCCGCCGGGTAGATCTCGATGCACTTCACCATGGGGCTAGTCTTAACATTGTGCTTTGAAATCTGATTCTTTGTGATAGGGGGAATGGTGTCGCTTAGTTTACGACCGTATTCGAAGTTTCATAATCGGGTTACATTGTTTTTTGTTTATGACCTATGACAGCCAAAAGTGGAATGACGTCATTATAAAAATGTGCTATTTTCAGGTTTTGATAGCTCTTAAAACTATGCCTTCATAATTTTTCATAAAAAGTGGATCGTTTTGCTTAGTGGTGTTCTGGTTTTCGCTTGCATCGGTGTTTGAACGCGGCGACAACGAGCAGCGGTGCCGGCAATCCGTTGAGGTGGATGGACCACTTACCTCGACCGGTCCGTGGGAGCCCTCAACTTCCTCGCATACCACCATAACTTCTCTTGGTAAACATCACCAAAAGAATTAATTTTATTCGAATAATTTCAATAAATTCCAACATTTAATTAACGTTTACCAGATTTTTTGAGCGTCGATCGTTTGACAGTTGTTTTAATGATGTCGAATTACAGCTATCGATCTCGCTGCGTTGTAAATATTGCTTGGTGTCAGGTTGCCTTCTGACTGATCTAGACTAGAGTATTTATTGATGGTTGGTAATACTTGAGTTCCTGTACAGGTTGCATAACGCCCTTCTGTTGATGAGAACCGAACGTGCGCTCTACGTAGGAATTCGTCGGCTCGTATAATCTTTTACGCTTTCGAATGTTGATTATTAATTGCCCTCTCATTCAAAAGATATTACATTCCGATCATTCTTATCATACCTTTCAATCAATATGTTTAAATGGATAGTTGGATTTCCATATCGACGTATTTGTAGCCGATAGATGACCCATCAGCACGTGCACATCTTTTGAGTTCCTATTAGAATGTTTTCTCTAACGGTATGGTTTTCGCCGTGAATTGGGAAAAGTCTCGAATATGGTTAGTATCTAATGTGATTTAAATACAACCGCTTTAAATACAATAATGAATATGCCCTAGTTATTTATAAGGTTATCTCATACGTATTAATACAATTTGATAAAGCCCTCGAGGTATAAAGCTACATACTTAGGTTCAGCACACGTGTGTTCTTGCGCAGCTGCTGTAATATACACCCTATTGCCACGTCATAAGGACAATCTACATCTAAATTATCTCATGCCGACCGTTGACCAACTAGCTCGTTAAGTTTTTCTCACTAGACATTTCTATATTTACGACCGCCCATTAAATTAGTTGCGGATCGATTAAAAGCTAACATTACTTATTTCTTGCGTTTTGATAGCGAAATGTGTTTCGGCAAGGTGATTTAGATTCGGTGTCGCCACGTCTGGTTGGTTAGATAATGCAATTTGGTTTGAAGTGGAGCAGAGTCGATAGTGTTAGGTGCGAGCGATGCAAGAGGTGTGCTAGCAAGCAGCCCATTCGGAGCCCCGCTGTCTGGCCCGAGAGCCGAGACCTCACCCGTCGCCCCCCGGCCGCTAACCCGTCGACGTCGCATGCGGTGGCTAGCGCAACTACCTCGCATTGCCAATCCATCTACCACTCTATATCTAGATATCTTTATTCACAACTCGACAATTATCTCATTGCCACTTCTCAAGGTTGACAAGGCACATCGCACTGTTTAAATCCAGAAACATTTGTGTATAGTTTTAGGCAATGATTTATCGAACATCTTTTAATACGTCGATGTTTGACGATTGCTAGGACAACGCAAACGTTGCTCTCTTTTTATCGAATGTTATTTTATTTTGTCAGTAGCGGCTACTAAGGTACACATAAATACGAAAGAAAGCTACACGATTTTCTAATGGTTAACAAAGTATCTGACTACGCAATGATGACGCGACAGAATACATCAAGTCCAGCTTTCATTAGTTATAAAATGTTAATCATTTGACTGATAAATAATTATAATTCCAATATACCGAGACGAATTATGTTGTAAACACTAATTGTTAAAAGTTACCTTGAATTAATAACCATGATTTTTTAAACGAATATTTTATTGAAGAAATGACAAAAGGTAGGTAATGAACATTTTCACCATCCAGTGTGTCATTTGTTGTCGATCTCCTACTGGCAAGTGAAAAGCATATAATATTGATAGTAGGTACTTGTATTGTTCTTATAAACTAAACAATCTTTCTCTATCTTTCTACAAGCCCCATTTGACCAAATTAATGCTAGTAGGAAAAGTTGAAAAATGAGGGTAGATCGGTATTTCTGGCAATAAAACCTCATGCGCTGTGACTTCAGTTATTCCGTGGTCATTGTGAATGATACTGTGCCGAAATACTGTAAAACTGATAATCAAATAATGGTAAATATGCCGTTGTAAATTACTAAGCTGCTGATGCTGAAAAGTAGGTTCAGCCAGCAGGTCCCGATTTGGCGCGTGAGAACGGCCTGTTGATTCGTTCTTTAATTACTGCTCTCATTAATCAATCACACTGCAATCTGTTTCAATGCCTACTTAATATACAATAACAAAGCTTTCATCAGATATGCAAAATCGTGTCTTAAATTATGTTTGTGTAACAAAGGGGTCTAACAAATATTACAGCAATTCTTAGATGCGCTGAGGTCGTTGTGATGTGATGAGACTTAAATTTTCAAACGCAGACTTGTCAAAGTAGAAAGATTTCGCCACAGCTTTACATACATTCTCAAAAGTATTTTTGTATGATTGCGTATAGTATCGGAGGCTCTAATTGAACAAGTGTTGATGGTGGTGCGACCTCGGCCTATAGCGCTTGGGTCCGATTGCGACAACGCTGACACGAGATTGTGCAAGTGGCCGATGGAAATTCCGGTGTCACAGTATTAGCAAGTGCGTGGTGCGGGCTTAGAGTCCTGCGTGCGCAGTGCAGCACGAGGCCGCGGCATGAATGGAGCGCCGCGGTATGTGGGTCACGGTGTCGTCAATGGGCCGTTGGCAGGGCCCCGCGCCGCCTTTGCGCCCCCATCGTTCCGTGAAAGTTGCCACTACTTTCGCGACTGTCGCCCGCCCGTTTACGACAATTTACACTCTAACACTCCAAAACTAAGTCAGTTTTCGATCGGCGCTTTGCACCGTTCACATCCGCTTCGGCGCTCGTGCGTGCCTCGGAAAGTTTCTGCGGCCGCGACCGCGCGCGAGCTCTACGGCCGCGCTGCAGACGGTCGAATGTCGCTCGCGCAGCTGAAAATTCGGCCGCGCCGTATGCTCATGCTTAGGAATTCATTTCCGGGTAGGTCGGAAAGTGAAATGGACTCGTCTGTGATGTAATTGGAATTCGGATGTATCCGGAGTCAGCGTTACTCCGCTCACTTAAAAATCTATAGAATCCGTTCACATAATAGGTTGCGCTGCGCGGTCACACCGTTTCCGTGACACACTAAATAGTTGAAGCGATGAAGCGTAAGATAACTTTTTCTGCAAGTAGATAGTTACTGTTAAATTCATAACTCTTGGCTATTCAAAAGACACGCCAATCAAAATAACTTTGTATATTTGATTGGCGTGCTAAAGCTATTTTTAGTAAGCACTTTTCCATAAGTTTTTTATAGAGTACTTAACAGGCTTCGAGTGCCCCAACACTTGCATTCGTTTTAGGAGTAACCAAGAATAGATCACCCTTCTAACCTATCCCAAAATGTCCACTACTTAACCTGAGATTCCTCAAAACTGAAGAACTGTGCTTTTGTTATCAACAAGGTAGTACTTTGTTTTCCAGAGGATGTTCCATTCTCATGCCTGATGTTTCCAGAATTAACGTCGATATTATTGTATAGCAAAAAGCAGCTTATTTGTCCCTAATATAAACCGATATCATTTTCCGGCGAAGAGTGGAACGAACTACCTGGGTCTGTTTTCCCGGTAGAGCACAACTCGGGGTCTTGAAATCTCGAGTGATCAAGTTTCTTTTGGGAAAGCGTGCTCTATTCTAGGCTACATCTTCACTTACATAATATGTAAATAATATTGGACAATTATAGCATTATCTAGCCCTAAGCTAAGCAGAGCTTGTGTTATGGGTACTAGATAACTGATAAACTTAATACAATACACTACATAGATATATATATGTTATAATACATAGAAAACATCCACAACGCTCTGAACAAATATCTGCAGATCGTACACACATTTGTCCCGAGGCGGGAATCAAACCTCGTAACCTCCTGCGTCGCAGGCGAATCTTCACCCACCGCCACAGAGGCCGTCAAATATGAACGAGGATCACCCAGTTTCCCTCATTCCGGTTCAAATTCAGTAATCCGTTGATCGACAGCGGTTTGTCAGCGCAAGTGCGACCAGCATTAGCTTTCACCGAGCTCAAAGACTGCGTCGTGCATGTTTATTAACTTAACCATTTTAACAGGAAAACCAGAAACTGCCGTTTTCCTACGTGGCTTTTAGTGCACTTTTGAACTTGCCGATTAGGTTGTACCGTTATTCGAGAATCAAGATCGTAGATCGTTTTGTGTGTGAACATTCAATTTCAGTAAACAAAAATTGGGTAAACTTTTGTGATACATTCTGCGAATTCCCAGAATTTTTAAAAAATTACACTACAACAATAATTTTATCATTATTTTTTTCATATACGACAACGTTTCTCCTTGGCCGCACTACTCATAATATTGAATTTTTTGTATACAATTATTGAATCAAATTTTCAAAGCAAGCAGCACTTTTTCCAAAGCTTTTCCTGTCATCAGTGAGAAGCACCGTAGTATGCACGTGGGCTAACGGTGTCGGAGTCTATACACCGTACGGTTTACATTTCGCATTCCTAGAGCGGCTCCACAGGGTAGACTAGAGGGAGCTTTAGCCATTATTTTATGTAATACTAACCTTATTCTAATCACAAAAGTATTCCTGTCACAAGCACCGTACCTATGCACGTGGAATAACGGTGTCGGAGGCTGTATGGTTTACAGTTCAAATTCGTATAGCGACTCTACGTAGGGTTGCTTGGCAGATGTGGAGCGAGCTTTTGCCGTTACTGTATGTAGTACTAACTTTATTCTTATCCCAAAAGTATTCCTGTGATCAATGAAAAGCATCGCTATAGGGGTAGCTGTGTCGGAGGCTGTACGGATTACTGTTCGAAGTACTAGAGCGGCTCTACGTAGGATAGCTTAGCAGGTACGGGGGGAGCTTTTGCCGGTACTGTATGCTCGTACATACTTTAATCTAATTTGCAAAGGGATTGCAAAATCATACTACATTCTGGCAATGGCACCGCTGAAAACCAGCGCTGCCATGATACAATTGTACCGTAGCAGCATTATGCTGAGCCGGTGACCTTTTTGTGTTAGACGTTATTTTATTTTAGTTGTAATTATGTTATGTCAACTTAATCCATGTCACACAAATAAATATTTTCTATTCTATTCTATAAATGATATACCTATGTAGTTGAATAATTTGGTAGGTACATAATGTTGAGGACGGAAAATAGTGTTCAGTGCTTTCCGAAAAGCCATTCTTGCTCTAGCTATCGGGCTCTATTCGGTTCTCTAATTCGAGAATATCCTACTTCGAGCAAACGAACTTCAACTTTACTGATACGATAACGAAAAACATGCATTTTCAGAAGTTATAATAACGAAGTACGTCAGATTTTCTTGATACTTACAAAATATTTGGAAAATCCTTGTATGTAGTTTGTCTGATCTACAGCATTCTTCTTTTATTTGAGAACTGTTAAGTAATTTAGACTGTAACGATAAGTCTTGTCCACAGAACCCTGGCGCTTGGGATTGGCATCCAGAACTTCCCTGAAGGACTAGCAGTCAGCTTACCGCTGCAGGCCGCTGGATTCTCAGTTTGGAGAGCATTTTGGTAAGAATACATTTTTTAGAAGCCGCAGGCGGACAAATTGCCGTCTATCTACTTATCACTGTTTTCCGCTATTAATATGTGTGCCATTTGAGATTATTTCTTAACTACAGTACATATAAGTACACCGACCGTCTTCTGATTTTCGGTGGTAACGAAAAACGTCTTCGTCTCGTCATGAAATTTACTGACACCATTGAAAACCCACAATCTGAAAACATTTTTTATTTTAAGAAAACCCTTAGGTATGCGATGCGATGCAAGAAAATCCGAGAATGTAAGATAATCGTTTAGCGCGATATGTTTATTTTCGTCGAGAAAAACTATAATATGAGTGTCGCAGACTTATTTATTGTGCCGCTAACAAAGACAATTCGTATATGAATATTATTTGTTTCGAGACAACTGTATTCTTAGAGCATTATTCGAATAGGGTTCCGAATCGTGGGGCAACTCGCTGGAGCTGCGCGCCGACATTGTAAATCTGGACAAGTAGCGCAGCTGTTCAGTCTCTTTTGAATTTTTTCATACAAACGGGAACAATGTTTTGTAATGTACAGAATAAAAGATATTTTTACGAGTTGGATGTCTTCATAATAGTAGACAAATTTCAAGACATTTTGGGGGTCAACTCCATTCAAATTAGGAGTACGTCAAATGTGTGATCGAGATATTATTTAACTATGCAGTTCCTATGTTCATCCACGTTATTGTTACCGCCTATTTCGACGTAAAAATCAGGATTTTGGTATAATGTCTTTTATATTTGTTGTATTGTTATTATTTAACGAACAATGCAAAATTGTTACTCCGTTGCAACTGCTACTCTGTCAATATGTTTTTATTTTATTCTCATCGCCTATTAAGACTGAATAAAGAGGTTATTGATATTCTCTCTTATGCTCTTGTTATAATGTTACACAATAATTTAAATGTTTAGATAAAACTAAAAACCGATTTCAAATTGCTTACCATCTTATTCATAATTGTTTACTAACTAAACAAACTGCCATTTCCCACTCTGTCTTCTAGAAGTAACGCTGCTTAGCAGCTGCTGTCCACATTATTTTCGAAAACGATCTGCGAAAAACTGCAGTCGGAGAAAGACTGCAGATGCTGGACGCGGCAAGCTGAAGACAGAGTGCTATGACGCTCATTGGGGGAGGCCTATGTCCAGCTGTGGACTAATATAGGCTGATGATGATGATGATTTATCGTTAAAGCAACAATAGAAATATGTAGGTACACACTCTGTCAAAATTGCCACTGCCTAACTATTACGGTTCATAAAATACAGCCCGCTGATAGACAGAAAGGAAGGTTAGTAATAGGTACTCATTTTGAGACCCGCGTATAAAACCCTAACAAAATCATCAGTCTAGAACTGATCTTCCTTCGTTCTATGCTATCCATCTGTATGGATACTTTTTTGGATATCATGCATGCATCAACTTTGTAAGCCTCTTGTTTACGTCAGTTGCCTTGCCATGGGAACCGCTAGAAATAAATTCTAATGAGTGAAATTATCATGAGAATCCTCTTCTCGTTTTAGATACTTTTGCAACGCACATATATATTTCTCGTGAATCTTACTTATATAGTACCACTTCAAATTCAACCTTTAGACAGTAAAGAAAGAATCATCAAACTTCGATGAGAATTGGCGAAGATATCACTAAAATTGTTGCAACGGAGAAGTCGGTGAGCATACTACACAAAAAAACACAAAGACGAACGTAGAACGTCGTCCTGAAGCCGGTAAAAAATATCAGTAAGCCTAGCATGGAGATTGTGTCCTGGGTTAAATAAAAAAAAAACGTAACATCATCATCGAATGCGTGAAATATTTGAAACGTAATCTTTCAACATCAATAATTTACACAATGTATGACGATACGACGACATTTTTCTCTATATTCTACCCCATGGCAATGTCTGTGCTAGTACTACAGAAAGAAAGAAGTTTCAGTACTCTTTCCAGAAGAAAATAACTATGCAAAGTTGTAACACCGTAATCTCCATGACTGTGTGTCGGACTAGAGAATGCGCGCGATCGTCGTTAGGCCGGATGCCAACACAGCCAGACTGGACGACCCCATTCCTGTTCAGGCTAATTCATTTAGCGACTGCTGTGGACACGAGCTCACTGATTTCGGATACAGTATGCGGTACTAATGTGCTCTACGTACTTACTTATACTATGTTCTATTAAAGAACGTTGCTATGAAGCTGGATGGCATTGTTTTGCTACAGCTTTTGATATTTCGATCATTCTCAATAGTTCGTGTAAATTCTTCAATTTGATTGGATATGATATCACTGTCTTTTCTAAGCGAAAATACTTCGATGTAGATACCGCCATAAACCAACTTTTCATTGGACTAAACAGACTTGGAAAATTATCAGACGACACTACTTTCATTTGAATTCCCCCATCTAATTGCCAACTTAAAAACCTTTGCATCTAATTACCCTAAAGGTACCTCAATTGTCGGGTCTAGAGGTTATATTAACTCGTATTTAGTATACGTGAACGCATTGTAAACGTTACCAAATAGGTAAAAGTTGTAAATAGTCGCATTCCATGGTGTTCCGAGAACTGCCATGGCGCCGGCCCGCCGGCCCGTTCCCGACCCTTGAGCCACAAACACGTACCGTGGATCTGCCAACTTTACATTCAAATCGTTATTGTGCTGACGAGTACACGACCTCTTGGAAAAAACCATTCTTGAAACTAGACGCTATGGTTTTGTAAATTGTCTTTTTGTTTCTTGAATTACTTTCTGGAATAACGGAACCTATATTGTATTCAAGGCTAGAAGAACTTGAGCTTTGTAAAACATACCAAAATCATATGATTGTGTTAAGTTTGCCGTTAGGGATCTGCGTTTCCTATTGTACTCACTCAGTCAGAATATTCAAATCGAGTAACGCGTCTCGTTAGATATTCTCATCTAAGAGTGGCTCCTTGGGATCATTGGAATTTGACATTGGAGTAACGCGTCCGCTCGTGGTGCGGTTGCTTCGTAGCTCTGTATATGGAAGCGGGCGGGCGGTAGGAATGCGCTCGAGTGGGAATCCTGGAGAGGGGCGACGACCTCGCCAGTCGCCACCCTACTCTCGTGCCGACGTACCCCTAACCCCGCCACACTCGCGATTCGCATCACCGTTTTTGCTTGCATTCTATCGCGGGTCCAGAACTTACCAAACTCGAGACTTGAAATCTCGACGGTATGGGTGCATACTTTCCACTTTTAGAGCTGCGGACGATTTCGTGAAGCGTGATTTCTTATACCTACTTGTATCTTGGTATAACCATGGACAAGTTTCATTTGTCTATGGTACAACACATCAGGTGAAGGACAATAGGATTAAGCAAAGAATATCTGCCATAATGAAAATACTTTTGCGGGGCTCCAGTCAAATTGAAAGTATTATTCGTGGAATTGTAAAAAAACGATTTGGGCGCCGCCGCTTCCCGTAGACCCACCCAAACACAACGGAAAGGTTCATAGATAAATTCTTCGAAGTGCGCATAGAAAGTAAACAAATGCGGTAAATATATCAGCGCAAGATAATAACTAACCAGATAACATTTTGACAGTTCTGAAAATTTGTCTGACTGAAATCAATTCATAAGAGAACCGGCGTAGCTTTGAGAATCATCGTTTTATATTTTTTTGTCTACAATAGTTCGGTAATCGCAGGAGCATGTAATGAGTACTTAGGTAGGATACTACGCCCTACTCATTACTGACAATTTTATTAAAGGGTACCTGAGACTTGTCTGAGGTAAGTAGCCCATGAAGCGACAACGCCCGGTGCTAATTTAAACAATAATACTCAGTCATTACTAGCATAGACATCCTGAACCCACCTGACAACGGAAATGCACTATTCTATATTTTTTACTCTGATTTTCGTAATGAGCACTTGTATAGAACCTAACGAAGCATGGTTCTGTCAGGGCTAAGTATTAAGTTAACGTGTATCCAATAGGAATTACCGAAGCATGGTTCTGTCAGCGTAAAGTATTGCATATCATAAGGTTGTGAAGACAACGTGCGTTTAATAGTAGGTCTCGAGTGCGGAATGCAAGTGGTGAGGAATGCGGCCCGGGCAAGAAATATGCCCTCTGCTGCAGCTTAGGAGTTGGCCAGCTCGCTTACTCTCTAAACTACGTTATCATTGATTTTTGATAAACTTTTTAGGTAACCTTGTTAAAATGCAAATGAACGACTTAGTTTTGCGATCTGACATATAAATTTATTCCATTCCGTAGGTACAATTGATGTTCAGATTTAACCTCCTGAAAATGAAATGAAATACGTTTATTCCGATTTTTAGGGTTCCGTACCCATAGGATAAAACGGGATTCTATTACTAAGCCTCCGCTGTCCGTCTGTCACCAGGCTATGTCTCATGAACCGTGATAGCTAAACACTTGAAATTTCGTTGATGTATTTGTTAGTTGATGTCTATAACAACAAAGTACTTGGATGGTTATTGTTTTGGTAAATTTTGTTTGTTAAAAATTTTAGTAATTCGCCAATAGATGTCAGAAACAGTCATATTTTTCATTTTCGTCTTAGTCGCCCCCGAAACCCCCTGTATACAAAATTTCATGAAAATCGTTGGAGCCGTTTCCGAGATTAAATATACAGGGTGGGGCAAATTTTTGGCCCCTTAAGGGTAGCTACCGTTTCTTTTGTAGTTAGAAGGTTTTGTTTTGAGGAACTTTCTGTTTTATTTTGAAGAAAAAATATTGCCATTTTTAGTTTTTTGAAAAAATGTACGGTTCGCCCAAAAAATGACATTTGTCAAGAAAAAACAAGTTGGTCTTAATCGACTCTATTTCCATTTCATTTCATTTCATTTATTTATTCACAAACAATTGTTAAATTGTGTCGGAAATTTTCCTTAAATTAGGTACACTAACATTAACATAGTAGGTATGATACAATAATATATAAGCGACTAACATTAACATAGTATGATACAAAATATTTAAAATAAAATAACAAAAACAATTAGATGTCAAACATAACATTTTAAAATTAGTGTACAATAAGCAGAATGTCAAAAATACAGAATAAATAAATGTCAAAAATAAACCACTATTAAGATTTTGAATAAATAAAATGTCAAAAAAAACAGAATAAATAAAATGTCAAAAGTAAAACTATATCAGGATAATTGAATAAATAAGTAAAATGTCAAAAATACAGAATAATTAAATGTCATAAGTAAAAACTATATTGAGATATTGAATAAATGAGTAAAATGTCCGAAAATAATTATAAAATAATATCTATCACAGATCTCCAGTGTCAGATTTATCAACACAGAATTCCTCTACAGAGTAGTAACACTTCTTTAACAAGAGTTCTTTGAGTTTATTTTTAAAGATGTTTGGTTTATATATATTTTTATAAGATACAGGTAATTTATTGTACAGCTTTATAGCCTGGTGCCTTACACTGTGTTCCGAAATATTCAGTCTCGGTGTAAATTCCTTTACTATATCCCTTCTTCTAGTGGTTTCTCTTAGTGTCCTTGCTTCAGGGGTTTCGAACGAATTCAAGTGTTTTACTAGGTGAGTAAGTAAAACTAGGAGATATAGGCAGGGCACAGTTAGTATGCGTAAACTTATAAAGTGTTCCCTACATGATTCCCTTTGAGAAATGCGTAACATTGTCCTAATTGCTCTTTTTTGCATAATAAACGCTGAATTAACATTATAGTTATAACTGTTACCCCAAAATAATATGCTATATCGAAGTTTTGACTCAACTAGGGCAAAATAAACTACTTTTAACTGCTTTAGTGTCACCTCATCTCTAAGACTTCTTATGGCATAGCACGCAGAGCTTATATAATTGTCAATACATTTTAATTCAGTTTTCCAATTTAAAAGCATGTCAATATTTATACCTAGAAATTTAACTATGTCAATTGATTTAATCATTGTGTCATTAAAGTTAACAAGAAGCTTCTCCTCATTTCTGGAAGTGTTTTTAAATAACATTATATTAGTCTTATTCATATTCAAAATTAGATTATTTAGTTGAAACCATCTATCGAAGGCAACAAGAGCTTTGTTTAGCTTCACTGTAAGCTCCGAGATTGTGCCAGCTGAAATAATTGCGTTTGTATCGTCAGCAAAAACAACCAAATTGAGATCAGCTAATTGATGTTGCATGTACTGTATAAGATCATTTGTAAATATTATGAATAAGATTGGTCCTAATATAGATCCCTGTGGTACCCCCCTAGCAATTTTAGTCAAGGCTGATTTGTAAATAACTTCTTTGCTACCGTTTACTGCTCTTATCTCTATATATTGATGTCGATTACTTAGGTACGAGTCGAATAAATTTAACTGTTTCCCTCTTATTCCGTAATGTTTAAGTTTTTCATAAGATAACATGATCTACTGTATCGAACGCTGTACTTAGATCCAAAAACAGACCCCCTACTCTCTGCTTTTCATTTATTTTATTTATAACATCATACAGTAGCCTGTCAATTGCATCATTTGTGCCTACTCCATGCTGATAGCTGAATTGTCTATCATTAAGTATATTATTTATTATTAAGTGTCTATTTAGTCTGATCTTTATAATTTTTTCATAAATTTTAGATAATATTGGAAGAAGAGAGATTGGTCGATAACTTTTGGGGTCAGTTTTTGCGCCTTTGCCTTTATATAATGGAATTATCCTTGCTATTTTTAGTTGCTCCGGAAATACATCTTCCTCAATACATAGATTGTAAAAGTATGATAAAGGATCCGCTAGTATATCAATATTATCTTTTATTAATGTTATTGGAATTTCATCATAACCGTATGAGTTTTTTCTAGGCATGGCGTTAGCTATTTTGTCTAAAGTTTTTAATTACTGGGTTGCGGTAGCAACAAAAAATGAAAGTGTTCGAACTAACATCTCTTACTCCCGAGATCTCAAAAGCCACCACCCTGTATAGTTTCTTGCAAAAGCGAATCTCCTCAAAATTACGTTCATTATGGCCCATTATAAGTGTACCGCCTCTTTTTTTTGTAGCTCTAAAGTTATAGGATGCCATTTTATAGTTCGCAAGTTGAAATAATTGTACAGAGTTACGATTCAGAAAATGTTCACTTATACAAATGTAGTCTAATCTTATACTAAGAGAATTTATGTAGACTTCGATATCATCTCTCTTTTTAGTTACACCACACAGGTTTTGGTGAAAAACATTAAGTTCCCTAGTCCTTTTATTATTCGTTTCATGGTTTACATTGGTATTTTCAACATCAGCTGAGCAACAGTGAGTTTCGTCTACGATTTCTGAAAATCCTTGCGAAACGATGACACACTAGTTAGATCTTGCAAGTTGATCCCTTGGAACTTATAATGTTTTAAAAATTTTTGTATAACTGTCTTAAATTGCTTCGATGTCATCTTATAGTCTGTGCAGCTTAAGTTAATTATGTCTATCGTAGAATCATGTACACAGTAGTTATGTAGATATGTATTATAGTAGAGTATGTCATCATTGTACTGCGCTATAGTAGGATTATGACCATACTTTTTATAGGTTAAATTGGTGCATATCATATTGATGTTTTTTTCCTTTAACAGCTCATGTAACTTAACTAACCCATTCACGTATTCCTTAGCGTGTTTTAATCCTAATTTCCTGATTACTATTACTACTGTGTTGATAGAGTCTTCGTCATCTTTGACTAGATTTTTGGCTCGATCCAGCAGATATTCTATAGGTGCATCCTTGTAAGAGTAACAGCAGACATCTTTACCCGAGTTGCATAATGTGTTTTGCAGTACCCCTCCTAAGCCCTGTGTACAAATATCTCCAATCACTAATATCTTCTTACGAATGGCTCGTATCTCTATGTCTCGGTTCTCACGTCCTTGATTCGTGATTTCTTCTATAATATTTTCTGTGTTTTCTAGCAAAATCTCTTCCATTTCCTTTATTGTTTCTGTAAGCTCTACAATTTCTTGTTCCTTTCTATAATTCTTAAAACTCATGTTGTCATACGCCATTCTTAGGCACTCGCAACTATGTTCTAGGCATTGTACCTTTTCTTCTAGCTCTTCTTTATTGTTTTCCATAATTTCTAATTGTTTGTTCATATTCTCTTGTAGATCATTGTATTGTCTCTCAAGTTTGACTAGGTCCTTAACTGTGATCTGTCTCTGTTTGAAACTTGTGCTGGCTTGTTCCGCCATGTACATCTTCTTTTTTATGGTCTTCAACTCAGCATTTTTCTTTCTCAATTCTTCTTTGATTCGTGCTACTTCCGTCAAAGTATCTTTACCGCCTTTCTTAAAGTCCTCCTCGTCGTTATTTTCATTTATATTTTTATCAAGTTTTCCTCTGTTTTCATGACAATTACATTGTTTTTGAATTTTCGAAATGATTTCTTTTTGTGCTTCCACCAAGTGTTCTAATTTGCATTTTTCTATGACAATCTTCTCGTAATCGCTCTGGTCATTTCGCTGTTGGATGGTGACATCTTGACTTCTGTCGTATAATTCTTTTAAATCCTCGTACATTTTTTCCAAGTCTCGTAATTTTCTTTTAAGTGTCTG
Source organism: Eupithecia tripunctaria (assembly GCA_955876795.1). NCBI lineage: Eukaryota > Metazoa > Arthropoda > Insecta > Lepidoptera > Geometridae > Eupithecia > Eupithecia tripunctaria. The sequence goes on along the minus strand of OY041614.1, from coordinate 6,745,435 downwards.
ATTCTGCTCCATTAAATTAGTAAACTCTTTTTCTCCATCCTCTTGTTCTTTCATTAACTGTTCATTTAAGCGTAGTGATTTATTTAAATCATCTTGTACTGCTTTTATAATATCTGTTCTTTCACTGTTTAATAAAGCAATTTTTTTCTGTTTTCTTGTATTCATTTTTGGATTCGCCAAAACTATCACAATTTTTCTAGCGCTGGCAACACTTTTCAATCAAAGGAATACTTCAAGGTAAGGGTGATTTCCTTCGTCCGTGAAAGAGTAACACAAAAATAAAATACGTCAAATGTCTGTGTCTGTTTCCGAACGAAACTTATTATTCGACGGTTGCTGTCTACAACAGCTGATAAACCAATGTCAGCCTTAATTGCCGATTCGGCTATTCGTGAACAACAAAAATTGTACTCACTATTTTGAAGTGTAGAAATTTTTTGAAAATGCGTTTCAGCGGCTGTGTTTGTGTTTGTGAAATATCTTGGAACTTTGTGCTTCTTGTTCTACTAATTGTCTGGTTGAAATGTGACAAAAGTTTCTCTCCAGGATGTACTTGAAGGTTATCTCACTTTTTTACTTGGTTTTATGAACCTGTAGCCTCTGCGTTCGCGAAAATGTATTTATTTACAGGGAGCACTAACGGAGTAATGTTTACTTATCGAACTTCGTTCGGGAGTTCTCTCTTCCAACCAGGAACACTTTTCCCAAAGTAACATACTCAATCAAATCGTAAGTTTTGGCAATAATTAAAAAAAAAAATCCCATACATTTTCTATGAAAAAACGACTAAGTGAAAACAGCAATGTCACTCATTCAATGGTTCTAAATTTAAACTCGTATGTAACTACTTTTTTAAGTTGGTAGGCTAATTTTGAAGGCATCTCAGGAATTACATTTTTACTAAGCTATAAGATAATAAAAGTTAAATAATTTTAATAATTAAGGGGGGCATCGTCCTTATTACCTTGAGAATCGATCACCGAGGTTAAGCAACGTCGGGGGCGGTCAGTACTTGGATGGGTGACGGACGAGTCAACGCATCACGTTGAGTTTTTGTTTTTTTACGAGGAAAAAAATGTAGTTTTGTATTTTTATAGATAATGGTACGGAACCCTTCGTGCGCGAATCCAACTTGCACTTGTTTGGTTTTATTCTACACAATATGAAAACAAGTACCTACCTACCTAGATATTATACAGATAATCAGAAAACGAAGACCTATTTTTTTTTTAATGTCAGCAGACGTTTGTCTGACCACAATGTTACCTGATGAAAAATGACGTCGTCGTCGAGGTATAGAAGATACCTATTCCTTCTTGTCTTGAAAAGACCCAGGTTGTAATTAGCCGGAAAAAAACGTATAAACTATCATGCTATTCTTATAAATAAATAATAGAAATGAGTAGATCGGTGCCAAGTATAACTGCGTTATCAGAAGAGGTCCATACTCATCTGAATGTTGCGAGTAAATAACCCATGCTAAAATAAGTAAGATAAAATAAGAGCATCTCATTATTTTTTTACCTAAAGAAGTATTATAGAAGGAAACATTAGACCTCTTATTCATAATGGTCTGCTAACATAAAACAGTTGCTAAGTAGTGTTTTTTCTCAGTCTCATGGCAATAGAAGAAGACAGAGCGAGATTTAGCAGTGTGCTAAATTAGCAGACTATTATGAATAAGGGAGTAGGATTGTAAAATGTTGTTTATAAACCAGTTTATTGCGTACCATAATTTGTATAACATCTGGAACACGTTCTTTTTCACGCATGAACAACCATCTTATGTTTAAAGTCCTTGCAAAAGCAGTGATCCAGTTACCTTTCCGAAGCTGTACCCCATAGTGTGGACCGAACGTCGCGTGCGCCCCTTGCCAGGATAATAGTATAGTTTGCGAAACTGCCTTGAAGAACGTCATTAAATTGTCTTTACGAAGGGGAAGCTCCAAACAGCCGTCCCATCCTATTTGTAAACGAATGTAAACGAAAATCGTTACAATTTATATTCTAACGTCGTCGCTTATTCGGGTAATAAGATACACTTGCGTTGAAGACCGGAGAGCATTGAATAATTTAGTTTACGAATTTAAATTGTAAATGTTTTATTTATACAAGTTGAAATACTAGTTGTATTTAAGACTTGACTGATTGGAGAGTAGAATTTAAAAAAGGATTTATATTAATTTTGGCATAGAAAGTTAGCGATAAAGATAAAATTCCCGTTCTGTATTATGAGCCCTCTCGACTTCCAGGTTCTTTATCTAATTATCTATTATTAGAAATGTAGGTGGACATTTCTACATCTTCTTCATCTTCAAGTCTTTATACACGTATATTTGACGAAAGTCTAGAAGTCACCAACAGGAAACGTGGTAAGCATGCAGGATAACCCGCCCCGCATCTGCAATGAAATCATGTGTATTCATACAAAGCCTAATAAAAAAAAACTTGTAAAAACATAATTGATCCATCACAATTGCGCGAATCTACACCAACAAAAACAGCACCGTTACTTACCTACTGCATAAGGATGATAAATTACACTTATTAGAAAATTATGTCTAATTATGTAGGAATTCGCCATCCATTTAGTGCTAGTTACCTAATTAGGCCGTCGGAATGCCTCTGAAACAGGTGCTAGATCTACCCGGTGACTCGTTTTCGTAATTGTTTGTGTAGGAAAAAACTGGCTAGTGTCCATTATTTAAATGCTATGGTTTTAGTTTCATTGTGTTGTTTTAAGCCGTCTTATGTGACAATTTTATCGATCGACGAGAAAGGTCGATCCATGAATCGACATTTACCATTTGCTTATCTGAAACCTGCGTGCCTATATAAGAAGATAATTCCCAGACCGGAACCGTGATCGTAACGATCACCGATTTCAATTATTTGGTAACAAAGACAGCATCAGCGTACTTGTCTATTTCTCAGAACAAATCGACCATTGGCACGCAGGTTGCCTTACAAGTCTCGAAAGCTTTTTTGCCCGAGCGCATAAATCCACATTAGCTTTTTGTTCCCCGATTATGATATAACAAGATCAAGTGTTTGAGCCATTGTTTTAGACAATAGGTCTGGTTGGTTCCCTCATCACATGCAAGACTACTATACCTATACGAGTATGACTCACATCATATCGCCGTTGCAGACAGACACAGTGCTTAGGCTCCGCGCAGGTTTCTTGTTTATTGGACACATCTAAAATTGTCTATTAATTGGTTTGATAAGTGGTTTTCTTTTACACGTTGTGTTTTTTGCGTAGACCAAAAGGTCAGTCAGTTCTCAACCTGATTTAGCTAGAGAGGAATAAAAATATGCAGGTGGTATTTTGGTGTAGTTCATTGCGATCCCATGTAGGATTATTTGAAGGGCTGGAGTATCAGGCTCTTGTTAATGAGAGGAATGCGCGCGATGCGGGCGGGCCGCGCGAGTCCCGTGTTGTCGGCCGCTCTCCGCGCTACCGCCGCTATTTGGTCAGATGGTCATCGCTAACTGGACCCGAGAAAGTCGTCTATTTCGAAATTTTAGCGTTGCGTGTGCAATGTGTGCGATGTGTCGCTGCGGTGCCTCGGAGTCTGGTGCGGTGCGCGGCAAGCGGATGGCGGCGCGCTGTCTGCGCGTTCTTCCGGACCGCACCCGTTGGACCAGTCGCAGTCGCCCGCTGCCTGCCTCGGGCGATCGGCCTTCACAGTTAAATAATTAAATCGACGACGGCGAAACCGCGGCCGCTGCGATAGCCGTCGCGAAGAAGTGATCGCGGAAGGCCCCGTCGCCAACCTTGGTGGCACTGATCTGCGCAATTGAGGCCGGTTTGGCGTGCTCAATACCGACCTATATGAGGTGCGGCATATATACAAATATGCCGCACCTTATATTCTCGAACCTTCCTTCTGGTTCACGATATCATCTTTTAGTTCGATCGATCGATGACGTCGTATGTTGTCTAACACTAATAAGCTTGCACAAGGTCTATAGAGTTGTTCGATAGCCTTTGTTCGTACACGTAGAAAAAATTATCAAATCACAGCTCTGATCATGTCATTGATGTTTGCTTTAAATTTATAATATCAAGCATATTTCATACTGGTTCTCTAAAACAAAAGAAAGTGATGGGTTGTTATGAATTCTGCGTGCAGTGGTATGAAATGGGATAAGTTTTTTCCAGTCCATAAGTAATTTTTTTATACTTTCTGCATATCAAAAGATGCGCGAGTCTGCGCTGCGCTGAGTCGATACATTAATAAGCTAATGCTTTGCTGATCTTATTAAGGTATCTGAGTAAAAAATCTTTTGTTTAAAAGTATCAGTACATCTAAAATAATTAACTCGTGGCAACAAAGTACAAAGTGCGCAGTTACTACAAATCCGTTAATGACCGTCATACCTTTTACCATCACCCCTTCTGATAATAGTAAAAGACAAGATTACATATTTAAATGTAGGATATTAAATTAATAAGCTCCAATCCTACTTCTTTACTAATAATGTTCCAACAAATAAACTTTGCTCCTTCAAGAAATAAGTGGTACGCTTTATTTAAATTCAACGCAGTTATTGAGTGACGGGCATCCTGTTTTATGGGTTGTCGGCGGCTCGACAGTCGGCGATTCTGCGAATCAGTGGATATTGTCGCAAATTGCCGCTTTCGCCACCCGCTGAATAATGCATGTGATAACATAACATCACGTCGCGGTCGCGCACCAACCACCTCCTCCAGCAAACCCGTTCCCCCTCACATTCTATCGCCTAGCTATCACCGCCACACTAACTCATTGTTACCTAACATAAATTAAACTTGTCCATGTGCCACTTTTCATAACCTTACACAACACCCGCCCAAACTTTCAAATGGTCAAGCTTCTCCGTTGTCAAAATTTTTCCACTGACGACAATTCGTCGGTATGAAGTTTTCACTCTGGAATGTGACCGGAGGAGGGGTGCGCGCGCGCGGGTTTGCAGCGGCAGCACTCAGCGGAGTCGGTTCGGTGGTCGGTGGCAGTCGGCAGATATGGGCTGGTCGTCGTGTGGGGTGGCCCTGGCGGCGTTTCCCACAGCGGCGGCTCCTCGACCAGTTCGTAGGAATGTGGTCGCGGCACCGGCCCGCACTTTCACCAAAACAATTCGTTAGCGACCTCTTTCGGCATCGCACCGCACTCCGCACCCGCCACCGCACCACCCCGCCACCCGTACACGTGAAAATTAACAACACACTGATACTTGACTCTGTGATCAGTATTTTGGACTGGAGGCCCTTTTAAAGTTCCGCGCCCCGACATCAACATTCTTTCGAGCGCAACCAACATGCATACCGTTCTTTGTATTACAGCTATCTGGTTACTCGTGATGCTAATATCAGGCCAGAAGCACTTTCTTCCATCTTTTACCCATCAATTAGTTGGATTCTGTTTATGGGCGCTTACAAAGGCTTACACTGTGAATGGGTTTAACAACTTTAGATAGGTATCTATTTGTTTGATGAATGCCACTTTATAGTACTTATGTGCTGGTTCTCCGGCATTCAAGTTTTATTGCTACGACAACTTTTACACCACTTAAATTCTTTGAATAGCTAACATATCTTAAATCGTTTTTCCTATAGGTATTTTAAATATTCAGTGATCGTTACAAATCACGTCTTAGTATTTAGAGTTCCGTTCGAAATGTCAATGCGGAAGTATCAAAGGGCGTTCACGGAAAGCACCCGTTTCTGTGTAAATCCGTAATGCTCTCATTTGGGTGTCGTTTGAGCCCATTCCAAACCAGTCTTTTTATGTCCGTGTTCCCTTTATTTGGCAACAGTCGATACGCAGTGGGAAATGTGGGAATGAAGACAAACCAACGTTTTGCGTGCATTCCATACAAAAAAATATAGACGCTATTACAAGGGCGGTTGTTATTGGGAAAAGTAGATGGCCGCTTCTTTCCCGACGTATTTCTTCGACATTTTATATTCTATGGTTCAACCATTTCAATAATTTAGTTTTCGATGATGAGTTTCTAATCAAACTCGACCGGAGAAACCTCAAACGATTATCCGAAAATGCCTCATGAATTTGATATTATTGAAGTAAACTATAAAAAGCTACGTTGCTTTCGTAGATAAATTGGTTCTAATTACTAATTAGTGGCGCTGTCCAAGTAAATTTCGATCAATTCATTCAAATTAATGTTTTGGAGACTTGCCAGCATCTTCAAAACGTTCGTTTGCTCAAAATTTTCAGACAATTATATTTATCTGTCTGCTATTATCCAATCCGCTGTTAGCGCCGGAATCCCACAAAATCGTATTGTTAAATTTTTAATGTATCACACGAATGCTAAATGCGAATGTCTGGTGTTTGTTACTTGTTCAAGTCTCCTGTGCGAGTATCTAACGAACGAATCGGCCAAAAAAAAAATGACATAGACCATGTCTTGCAAGCCTTTGATGCCATTATTTTCAGAAAACAACACTTAATTTCTGGCCCCATTTCACAGGTTTTATTTGGCTTTGATGAAAAACGTTTACCTATAAAGCCTCTCCATAGGTATATCGTTGCTTTGATTGCCCCTTTGTTATCAGGTATGGCCAGCTCTCTGGTATGGTCGAGCCAGTCTTCGGCGTGCTTGGAGCCGTCGCCGTGGCGGCAGCGCAGCCAGTATTGCCGTACGCGCTTGCCTTTGCTGCTGGGGCCATGATCTACGTCGTGGCTGACGATATCATCCCTGAAGCCAATGCTTCGTGAGTATTCTTTAGTAATAACTTCCCTATTGTAGCATTTCCATCTCTACAGAGGGCTCCACCGGAAATACACGGTTAAGTTTGAAGATATATTTTATTATAATTATTAGCTTGTAGAATCTGAAACCAGAAACCCCTTTATGCCTGTAAATCTAAAATATTACCAGCTTAAAGCTTGTTTTAGTGTAATGAAGGGATACAAACATTTTTGTATATAAATTACTTTTATTTTAAATAACAGAACACGATGATTTTAAAGTTAGATAGGTAATCTATCGATGGAGCTCTCTGGTCACAGTCATATCGAAGGTGGCGAACGTAGGGGTACCTACGAGATTTCATTCATATAAGCTTTACATAACATTAGCACCTCTAGCTACTTGTCTTGGATAATGCACAGGATCTAGATTAGAAGAACAAACTTACAGCTTACACGGGATCTGCATACAACTGGTCTGAAATTGCTTCGGTGACTTACCTTTCTATGGGTTCTACTTTTCTACAGCTATGTGTTAATGTTAAAAGAACCTGTACATTACTATTTTCATCACGTGCATAGTTTTCATTACGGATGTAAGCGGGTTAACTACGAACTACGAAGCGGGTACTTATTTGTGTTGGAAGAACACCAACGTTTCATCCCTTAACGAGGGACATCTTCAGGGCGAGTGTGGTTCTAGACCGCGCGTTCCGCATCCCTTCGAGCACTGCTCGAAGGGATGCGGAACGTTGATGTTCTTCCAACACAAATAAGGTTCGTAGTTAACCCGCTTACATCCGTAGTGCATAGTTTCATCTATTAACTATCGTATTCGATCAGGTATTACGCGGCCTCCCCCGTAGATAACACAAACACTCAAAATTGTCCACGTCTTATTATGACGCAGACAGTTTGCGCAGAGCCTGACAATTTTTATTCAACGCTTCTTTAGGGCAATAAGCTTATTAGAATGGTAGAAAATGTATTAAAACTTTCCGTACATTTTTGTATGTTTCCTGTTAAATTTTATTAGGCAAGCTTTCTGTCCGACCTCTAAAATGGCACTTATTCAAATGCTTTCCATACATGCCAAAAAGGAAATGTTTAGATACAGACGGTTTCAGGGCGCGCATTCAGAATCTAAGGGGGGCCGGCGAAAACTTTGATCTATGTATTCTACCATCATATATCATACCATTATATGTTTTTGTGTTGCCTAACTACCCCACAGTATGCGCATGGATTTCAAAGTATGTTTTAGAAGAGAAGAATTATGAATGTCTGGGTTAAGGGTGAAGGTGTCTTTGCGAAGTTTTATTCAAAGGTAAGTGAACAACTCGTAAAGATTTTATATTTCGTTTACATGCCAACAAACCAACGTTGATAAAAAATTACGGCTGCGCTGTTTCACGGTACTTTGCCCCACAATAAACGAGGAATTGTAAAGAAGCTGCCCTTGGCCAAAGAATACTAAATATTGCCTTGGGCTGACCAAGTACACGTAAAAGACGAACGCGCTTTGTACTAAACCCTCTCAAACAGCCCTCCACACGAGCATGGCTATTTTTGGTACGATAATGACGTGTCTCAAATCCATTCAAATTACCATTTCAAATGTACCATCTCACAAACAACTTCAGTGAATACTCACAAACAACTTCAGTGAATACTTGTCCCCATGCTTCCTCAACTTACATATTTAAAACATCGTTATCAGTTTTAGGGGCGAAAAATCAGCGGGCCCCATCCTAAGTGGAGTGACGAGGGTCTGATTGTACTGATTCATGTCCGTTTCGACAGATTTAGATTTGACGGCTTGTTACTTGTCAATAAGTGGACTCGTTAGGGTGAGAGCGAAGGTCGCATATGTTTCTTAGACGGAGTTCTCTCAGCGGCGTCTATTGTCCGGCGTGCACATTGTTCCGGACCGGTCCCGATTCCCTTCCGGACTCGAAGCCAGTTTACGAAATAATTGTTGTCCTCCCTCTTAGCAACTGCGCAGTTAGCGCAGCCGTTTTCGGTAACAATGCTGTCTGCGTATTTTTATGTAACTAACGGTTTTCCCAGGATATTGTCATGGCTTTTGACTTGACGCCTGCTTGCGTGTCTAAACTTTCTGCTTTGCATATTGCAAAATACGGTTGTGCGGTATTCACAGGCACCTTGACCGCATAGAGCGCGTGCACAGGCTTAATGCGGCTTTATTTATCACACTATTTTAACCGAATATACGAGTGACACAGGAATGAGCCGGCAAGAAACTTGCACTGGTCTATCCAGATATGTTTTATATTTTCGTCTATTTTTTGTAAAACTAGCTGTATTTTTCTCCAAAGTTTTAAAAATAAATAAAAAATATACTTTTCGCTACCCAGCATGAAAATCTAGAGTCAACACTTTGGAACAGGCTCTCTTCTACCTACGCTCCAATAAGCAGAACTCCCTCAAATTTATGTTTATGTATTCAACCAGATACAGCGAGATTTAGTTTCTTTCTAATATTATTTTATTACAAAGAAAAATACAATCAAATCATAAGAACAAATTATTACTAACTTCAGACTGTTGCAAATAATCTTTCGGTAGCTTAACTGATCCATATCAACCAGTCGAAAACGTCCCCAAGACGCGCCGGCTGCATTGCCCCGCGCTGTATGGCAATGCTGTTGCGCTGCGCCAAATACTCACCAGCTCTCGGGTCATGCGTTGCATCGACCAGACGCTCAGATATTTTTTTAATAACTCGGAGAGCCTCGATACCCCGCGGAACTAGGTTCTCGACTGCAAGGGAAGCAAATATGTAGGCTCTGTCGAGCGAGACCTGCATATTTGCTATCCAATATAAAAATTTATAATTATTAGAGTACATAGAAAAATAAATAATAAAATAACATAATTAATATAAATCAATCTTGGAGTCTTCAAATCCAAGGTAAATAAATGTCTTCTAGAAAAGCATGCTCCATCTTAGGCCTCATCTTCGATTTCTTAAAGTGAGTGGTGGTGGTGGCCAAATGCTCGACCATCATCAATAAAAAATACACTGGAACTTTTCCCTTAAGAGTTCTTAAGGGAAAAAGGGAAAATAAAAGTGTCGGCAAAGTTACAGCAATGCATACAGCGCGTGAAGTGTAGGCGCAGCGACTGTCGGGACGCAAATACCCGGCCCGAAATAGCGGCGTCTCGCACCCCGGATACGACGCCGCTGCTCACGTCTAAATAGACATTTATTGCCCTTCGAACATATTCGCCTATTTGTTATCAGCACACAGTATCTCAAGCTTCCTAGTCTGCCTGAGAGAATTCTCGCGCGAATACTCAGCCCGAAATAGAGATTTACTCCCCGAAAGCGGCGCGACGCCGACATCGCCGCCCGCCTTCGTCCGTCGCCGTCACACAGCCGCCCTCACTGGCATTTATTGCTCTCGAATATTTTTGCGGCTAATCATTATCTCAGTGTCTGGACTGAACATTTTTTATTACCTATCTCTCAAAAATATTGCTCACTAGCTCCTGGCGGAAGTTTCGCATGCGTTTTACGGAATAAAAGGTAACCTTTGTTCTTTCTCAGGAAACAATCCCAGTTTTACTAACGGCGTTCATCCGTTTAGTCATAACAAAAGTAACAAACACACACACACACTTTGACTTTTGACTTTACATTTATACTATTACCTAAAATGGGTTGGGTAAGGACGTATCTCAAACACTGTGCTCGTTATTGTCTATACCAAATATTACTTTAATTAGCAAGGAACTTACGTTTAATTCTGCTCGCATAGTTTTCAATCATTGTCAATCAACTGAAACGCTATTCCAAGTGACACATACATTACCATAACAACATTGTAACGGTTCAGTAATGATAGGCTAATGAACATCTCACACGCAAGACCAAGCGGAATGCCAATTCTAATAAGTTGACACTATAAGTCGGTACATATAGCTACCCGTCCCGAGCTCGCACAGGCAGCACTTTATTTTATATTTATTCCGTAATCCATTGTTTCTCCGTAGGTACTGTAGGTAGTGTAGAATACCGGGATGACAACCTGCGAAAGACTGCAGGCAGATGCTGGATGCACTGCACAGGCTGAATACTCACAGGGCGTTATGGCGCGCATTGAGGAAGGGATTTCATATAACTTTTGGTTTTGGCGAAGAGAGCAAAATTTTATTAGGATACTTCTAAGGAAAGCTTTAGTGACTATGGAATTTTGCGACGTTGCCAGCATAGTTCCCAGTCGTAATCATTTTTTCCGACATCATCAACAATTGTCGTCCTTATATTAGCAATTTCCTATAAAACCTTAATGGCCACCAAAACCACCCTCATGAATTACACCGTCCATTGGTAAAAAGCGTATCAAAAGTAGAGTTTATCACTTGGATAGACAGACAGACGCGGTGCGAGACTTTGATTTATATTATTGTATGTAGTGAATTAGTGATATGTGTGCGGCATAATCCTAATTTTTTTTATCAGTGAAAAGTTTGAATTGTAATTATAGTGAAAATCCGAAGTATGTGTTGTCAATGAATATATCCATATGCCTATTTAGCGTATGGGCTTTTATTAGTATAAATCTATCCATTATCATTTTAAGTGCTAAAAACAAAGTCTTCTAAGCTTTTCTTTAGTTAACATACGCGTTTGACTTAGATCTTTTTGTCGGATTCCTCTATCCTGAAATGCGATTAACATACGTTTTTCGTAACGACCGAATTAGTGTATAAAATCCTTATTTCCAAGCGCTTTACGAGACGCGTCTAGACATTTATTTTGGTCTAGGTGTCGTAGGCGCGATGGTAAGCGATGCACGTGCAACGGACGTGCAGACATTTTGTACTGTGTGCTGAGAAGATTCTGGCATGTGCAAGGAGCTATTGCATTATCAATCACGTCACCCCTAAATACTTTTCCCATACAAACAATGAGCAAAATGTCCCGCCCGTTTGCAATTCGTGACGGTCTATATATGTTTCTTTGTTAAAAGACACCAGTCTCATCTCAATAAACTCGCGTTTAATTTTATTTTGGAAAAAAAATAAGATACTTACTGGTTAGTAAGTAAAGTTTCTGTTATGACTATGAGTTAGTCCTAGAAAGGTTCAGTCAACAGTCAATTTATCGTAAAAAGTTTCTGCGATACTGTACTGTACTCAGTGACTGTGTGTGTACCTAGCTTAGTGCGCTGGGTGCGGGCTATTTGCAGCGGGCGGTAGCGCGCGGAGGGCGGGCGGCATTACGAAGAAAATTCGCTGCTCATTGCGTGGGACTGTCACCGTCTCGCCACCGTCAATAACAATAAATATATGAAATAACGCATTTGTTGCTGGGATAAGGCCGGTGACTCGCTCTAGTTTGTCTATACGCTGACGTCACCGTCTGGGAATCCAGCGCGCCGACGACGGCCGACACACCCTGACCTACCTCCAGATATCGCATCCAAGGTGTTCCCTACCGAACCATCAGGCCGTTATCGCCTAAGCCTACATAAGCTGGTATGAGGCGTGAAATTCACATTTTTGGTTTATCAAAAGAGCCAATCTTAAAAAGCTGTTTCAGGACAATTTGCACGTTTTTCGTTCCCTTTGTTTCTAGTTTACTAGTTTGATTTATGTTACCTGACTAAAATTGATATCTTGTTGTCTTAAGATCGATTATCGCTCAAAATAAGCTCGTAATTTAAATTCACCTCGTCTATGATTATTCTGTCCACTCGACTTGCTCCTAATCACCCAAGTCCAACATTTAACTAGTCCGTTAGGAAACACCACTCCGTTCGCATTTGATTTTTTGGGTGGAAGCCAGATAAATCGCTTGCTTAAACGTTTCTGGCATACTATTACATCCTCTCTCAGGAGAGAAAACTGTGCTTCTGTTTCATTGACACGTGTCGTTCTAATGAGGCTAGCTTATTGCAATTTAAGATCTTATAGTTTCATTTGAATGCTGCTGCTACGTATAATTTTCACTGGTTAACTCGTTAAGAATGTTCTTTATTAATTATTTCCCTGCGGATTATATTTCTTCCATTCAATTTCGCAGCCTTTGAACTTTAACCAACAACAATAAATGTGATTGTTTTTGTAACCAAGCGCGACGAACCCTGCTTATTTACTACCTTTATTTTGAATAGCGGATAACACATACCTATGCCTACCTATACCTTTTTGTCTTAAACTACCATTGTCTTGTTATCGGTAATCCACGCACATCGCATACGCAACTACAGTTTCCTAAAACCAATTAAGTTTTCGGATCAGCTCGTTGTAAATTCCTATGTAGTTGGGCATGATGTCATCAATGGTATTCAGGTGTCATGTGTCCTGGCGGGGTTACCCACCGCGCGTGATGTGAATCTGTGATGTAATGTCATACTCGTTAACACGGATTGTGATGGCCGTTATAAGGCGGATATCAAGCTTCTACTCGTAGTTGTCTACTATTTGCACTTACTCGTAGATAAAAACGACTGTACTTATTCAAACAAAAACAACTGCAGATCTAGGCTTCATTTAAGCACTTATTTGAATAATAATAAAGTATACATCAGACGACAAAAAATTGTGAAAAGTTGTATGATTGTAAAAACGACGAAAATATTTTGCGACTGAATTGGTGAATGACATGAGGTTGCTCAAAGCTCATCTTGACGGGGTGGTGTGTAGTATCTTTGTATTATGTAGAAATAACAAAGTTTATTTTCGCTTACCAGATTCCTCCCACTGCTGGGCGAAGGCCTCAAATGTTTATACTGGAAATAAAGTACTTAAAACTGCATTTTTATGCAATTTAATGACTCGTAATTCTTGTTATGGCATTCCGAGAGGTTTCGCTTTAGCGTGCATGAGACGCAAGCTCCATCGGCGGTCTTTCCGATATCGTAATGTGCCTAGTTGATATTCTAATATTGTCTGGGTGCTAGTTATTTCTCAATGGGCCATGTTGGATGACGACAGTTTTTATAACGGACTCATATACAATTTATAAATATGTACATACCATTATGTATATTGCTTCCAAAGTGCGTCATTGAAAACTAAATGTATCACTTAACCGACTCAATATACAAAACAAATGTTTTAGATCATGTTGACATGCGTCTTTGCTCTTGATCGAGATTTTTCAGTCCAAATTCGGCATTTATTATGTGCCAGATGGATTTGAATCGCGAAAATCATTGTATTATAATATGTATCACCTTGACTGCTAAACTGAGTTTTCTGTCAGGTCAGTAGGGTATATTTTACTTCATAATCTTTTTCAGTATGCTAACTCAGGAAAGATTGACGTAGAAAGCCATTCAAATATTCAAAATGCTGTTGTTTGTTATCTCTATGAAGGTTGCAAATATATTTTATGTTGAACTACTGCTTAGCATTTTATATAATCTCGAGATAACATAGAACCTCTGCTTGAAATTCTTCGTTCCTAGTTAGTTAATAGATACCTACCATAAACCCCAGAGAATATCAGAGTGGATTAGTGTGAAAGCGTGCTATTATGCTATTATTAGTTTTTGATTTAAAGCTTTGTGTTATTATGTGTATGTTATGTATCAGTTTTCGATCACCATCATTTTCCAACACTTGCTTAATCATATGGGCTTCTCTTCGCTTATGTCAGCTACTCGATCCTTGCTTATGCGTCTCTGTTCTGTGTTTCCATCATCGCAGTTCCGCTTTACCATTCGTCGGTAGTGTGCCCACTCTCCTTTGTGTTATCTCTTCTTATTTTACAATAAACATTTTTGTGCACAGCGGTAACGGTAAGCTGGCCACTTGGGGTTGCATCATCGGCTTCGTCGTGATGATGTGTCTGGATGTCGGCCTCGGATAAAACCATCTTCAGGTGACAACCCTGTCTCCTTTCCCTTCTATATGAACTATGGCAACTTGAATCTTCTGCAGATGTTATTTTTATACAATAAACTAGTATTTAGGTATTCATAAGGGTAAGATTTTGGATGTAACTCCCTTTCTAATTTATTGTTAATAGCTTATACTCCGATTCAAAAACCTGGATATTTTTTGTATACAAAGTCGTTACAAAACCTAAGGAATATTGTTGAAAATATTGAACGACATTGGTTTCATCGAACCTAAACACAGAAGCTCGAAACAATTTTTGGATTTGAAAGTTTTCATCATTTAATTGACCTCTCTTTCGTTTTCGAAGTCAAATTTTAACATTTTTCGCTGCACACCTAAAATGATGCGTTGTTGAAGTAAGTGTTTTAGTTTTTAGTGATAACCTTGCTATTACCTTGTGGTTTTATGTTATTGTTATATGATTTTCTTAAGTTTTCACTGATGAATGTCTTTGTTGACATAAAATATCTTGGATTCTGAATTGGAGTATAGAACGGTAGAGTATGGGTGCTGTAATTATAGTTGCTTAGAATAACTAGTACTATACGACTTGTGACCACGAACTGTGCGTAGATATTTTGAATACGTTACAATACGTTTTGTTGGTTGCATGATAATGTGTGATTAAAAGACTTCTGAATTGCGTCCAAAATCTTATCAATTTAGTATTAGCTAGAGGTGATTTGTATCTCTGGCTACTTGCCTCGTTGCCAATTGGTATTAGATAAATGATATTAGTAAGTTTGTCAAATTACCTACCCTATACAAACGGTGGAATTCGTTGTAAATATTGTACATCGTGTATAATTATAAAGTACTTAAACATAGGTAGTAAGTAAGCTTTACAGATACTATATCATAGTAGGTAAATCTAAGAGGTGTCCTGGATATGTACCTACGCTATATGTCCGGACTTGTATATAAAAATAACTCGTAAAGTTCAATGCATTTTATAAAACCTAATTTTCAGCCCCTGTCGCATTTGTCATATTTTCTATATGATAGATTTATCTGTATTAAGGTCTTAGGGCTTATAGGTATGTGTAACACAAATAATAACTAAATTTAACTCTTTTAACGATCTGCCCAATTTGACCTTGCAAGTGCTAGTTTTAAACATAAACATTGCGGTTATAATTCTTTATAACATTTTAAAGTTATTATAAGTTTTCAATCTGCACTATGTCGAATACGAATTCCACCTGCTATTTTCAACGCTTAATTAGGGTAACCATCTTATTTCAGTTAAAATATACAAACCAATGACAAATCATGAATCAGCTGAGGATAAAATATAAATTGTATGTAATATAAAAAAAGACATGGATAAAAGATATAACGTTATTTTGTCAGTATTTCTTTCTGAATAACTTGCTGTGATCCTATTGCATTCAGTCAATTATGACCTTTTGCTAACAGCTTGTTAAATTCAAGAAATGAACTATACCAGAATCAAAATAAAAGCTAATTAAGTTGAAATTTAGCCTTATGGATAAAATGTAGATTTTTTACGAATTATTTAAATCGATAATAAACGGTCACAACACAAATTAATTGTTCCAATTCGGAAAACCTAGATGACGATTTGACAGAATTTTTTTTTTTTTTTTTCGTTTTAAATGTACATTTAGAAAAAAATCAAATAAAACACGGATATAAAGTGATAAATGACTAAAAGTAATCTGAACAAACCACAAAACAACCTTGTTTTTCACGCGTCGATTATTTTTGGTATCATGCTAGGCAATACTAATAGGAAAAAGGACGTCGACAATATTTGACCTGTAAATTTAAGACATTAGTTTTGTATACTTAACAAAAAGTTTCATTGTTAGACCATGCAAAGTTTTTTTATGCTTAAATTCGAAGCGGTCTTAAGCGCCGTGAATCATACCAAATCGTTTTAAATTAATAGATTTAAATTGACAAATAACCAAATTCCAAAATATATTGAACGAATGATTTTTCATTTATGCATTTATGTTTTTGTTTTAAATAAGTTAGATTTTACAGTAGCACAATTTATTTAAATGAAAATACGATTGCGTATTTTCTTATAGTTTATTTTTAATAGAATTTATTAAACAATAAGATTGAGTATAATAAAATTTAGTTTCATTGATTTTTTAGCACCCTTGTTTCCATAATTGGATCCTGATACTACGCCTTGCCTGAATAATAATAATAATGTAGGACAATTCACGTAGCATTTTCTAGCCCCAAACTAAGCAGAGCTTGTGTTTAACAGTGTGTTAATAAAAAACCCTCCATTGTTTTAAATTCTAAAATTTATTGTTTTTTTGGTCTAATTCAATTAAATTTGATCGTGAAATAAAGATAGGTCGTGAGCAAAACACTGTCTAGGACGAATACATTCAAGGGAACCTTTTTGAATAACAGATTTGCATGGATATTACCTGACTCATTACCTGGATGGAATCCCAGAATGCCAGGAATCCAAGCAAGGACAATATTGATGCCGTTTTGATGACAGTCATATTATAGGGAATTTTTAATTTGCATGATTATGGGGAAGCGAGATATATGTCTAAAGGGATTAGATGGGATTGACTGGAGACTTCTGGAAAGATTATTGAATTGTTAAGGTTGTGTGATTTTACAACAATAATGGCTTCAAAATGTCAACAGCCTTTCCAGTAAAAACTGATGATGTGGAAGGACAGTGGATGCTTTGGTTTGGTACTGGTAAAGGGCTCCATACTGCAGCACCAACCTTCCCATCCGTAGACTGCGTTGCGACTCTCACGGAGGTCTAATTTTCTAGGCACTTTGGTTAACTCAGCTTTATCATGCGCATGTTTGAATGCTTGGATAGATGTTTAACGGATATTTGTAATATCTGCCCACCAAACCTATCGAACGGATTGGGCTGAAAATTTATAAGTTAGCTCTTGACCTGAAATAATAGGATACCTCTGCCTCTAGGCCCTAGGCTATCTTGAATCTCGGAAAACGCGTGCGAAGCCAAGGGCAGAAGCTTCTACAGAATCTCTTTTTAAACTCTCGAAAGATTTTACAAAGTTTCTAAACACTAGCCAAACTCGATGTAGAATGTTAGTAATCAAACCGCCTATACTTAACCTAAAGGCACTCATTTGCCGCGTCTGTTTATACGCATTTTACTTGACAGTTTTAGATCCTTCCTTCAATAGATATTGCTTACAATTATATCTGAAACACGTCGCCAAGCTAGCTAGTTTTGATTATTTCTGGTGTGATTTGTAATGTAAACATTCTACATCAACTTTGTCTAGCTAGCGTATAGATTGAAAGGACCTACATTCGATCAAGGCTCATACGCAACACCAGCATGGTATTCCCTGTGTTCAGCATCAAATCAGAAAAGAATCCAAGCCCAACAAAACATTGCCCTCAGAGTCTGTACAGGTGCCGGGCGCTATGTGCGAAATAGCGTCATCGCACGCGACCTGCAGCTAGACACAGTTAAGGAGTTTGTGGTCAAGCTGGCGCGCAGAATGTACGACCGTGCGGACAACTCTCGCCACGTACATCTCAACGGACTCGCTCCTCTGCACACAAGACCGCCGGATGCAAAAACTCCGTGGCGGCCCCTTCCCCGGGAGCTCCTAGAGTTACCCGAAGCCATCCCCCAAGAACATCAGAACAGCCAACAGGCTAATGAACAGCTCTGGAGAAGCCAGCAAGGCTCTCTGAGCGACAACACATGACTCGAGGAAAGCTTTTCTCGACGCTGAATCCGGAAAAAAGAACTATAGTTCGTTTCCTGCCTGCATTCGACAACATAGAGTCGAATGTTGAAGACCACACTGAAGTGAAAGGTACAGTAAAGAGTACAATTGCCAACGGAATTTACCTCATAACAAAAGTATTCCTTATCGAGCGTAAATGGAACGGGAGCCGATAAACGGGGCCCGCCGGGTCGGTAGCGACCTGTGTAGATACCACACGGTAACTAGTTTAGTTAGTTACCATACATACTTATTATTTCATATAGAACTAGCTTCAGTCATCGGCTGCGTACAAATAATTTTCTTCCGAAATAAAAAGCCTCGCCAGTTGCGTTTGAGTATTCGGGGTAAGTTATTTCAGGTCTGGTCTGTAACTACCTTATAACGAAGGCAAAACATTTTTATATGTACACACAATAACTGCAGGTGAACTGTTGAAGCGACGCTTAACCCGAGAGCTGGTATGTATTTGGCGGAGCGCATCAGCATTGCCTACCAACCGTCGTCGTCGCATAAAAAATACCAAAACGTCATCGTATCGGGACTAGCTACCGTTGCAAGCCAAAACCATTTTCTGAAGTGTTTATCCACATGAATTTCAGACTTTGATCTGTAATCTGTAACTATCTACAAACACCAAGGCATTTAAAAAAAACCCTATAGGTATTTATGTATGTACACAAGTGCTCCTACACAGCACGCTGCTGACAAGCGACGGCCGCAGTACTTCGATTTTGACAGAATTTTAATTAGTTTAGGTATGTATTAACCTTATTAATCGATTAAAAAATTATAAAAATCCATGCATACCTATACCCTATTATCACGCTTTGTAGGCGATAAGTGATAATCATAACAGTACAGTTGTAGAAGCTATTGCCCTTCCCCTGGTAGGTTCCTTCAGTCGACTCTTACGACATCCGTGGGGGAGGATTCTTAAGCCGCGGCTTCACATGCGCTTCTGAATTAGCTATGAAGTAGTCTAGTTTTTTAAGCGCGCTAGTTTTGGGCGGAAGGGGGGGAAAATTTTGCTAGAATTCGTTTAAAATTAAGATTTACATTGTATAGTTATGTTATCTTAAAGATAGAGTTGACAGTAAATTATAGCGAATTTACTTAATTAAATGGCTATATGAATTGAGTCAAACCATACGCAGAAGCCATCTCACAAGAGGTTGAAGTTAGTGGCTGTATAGAAAGTTCGAATGCATGGTGACGTGACAGCTGTCACCACTTGTCAATACTTTTCGTTCCTAAGGACGAAAAGTATTACTTTCATCCCGCTTCCTAGGCAACTTCCGACCTACTTTCCAAGTATGAGTGATGTAAAGCACAGTGTTTACCTCGGGTGAAAGTATCATCCTCATCATCCCTTGGGTAACAATGGACTATTATGCTTGTTAATACCCTTAGACACACAATCCGACCATCTTTTCTTTGGTCATCCTCGTCTCTATTAAACGTTAATTATTTATCGTTTATGGGTCGTCTATCAATCATGTGATGTTTTTACGCAATTATTTACCATCACTCCAGCGGTGATTCGTCCGTGGGAGAGATATAATCTAATGAAATTCAGGAAAATGAAGCACCGTGAAAAAAAAAACAGTTTCTGGTTTAAAAATTTCACGTTTAACGAGAAAATAAATACACGTGATATCTCACCACCCTCCCCCTTGTGGTATTCTTTTTACCGTTTCGTTCTGTCCCCTACCCCCGCCCCCCACTTTCGAGCCATTCGTGATTAATGACTTTTCTTATACCAACAATAACATTTTTTAGACGATGGATGGATATTGAACCTCCGAAACCTGAGTAGGTACTGTGACTAGATTTAGCATGTTCTATATTTAGACTATAGCTGATAAGTATTTGTAACTTTAAATTATGGAACATTTTATCTGGAATAAAGACTTATTTATTTATTATTAAAAGCCCACTGGTTTATTGAATATTTTATCAAAGTTCCGAGAATCGTGTTAATCTATAACAGGAAACAAACGCTCTGTTCTGCTGCCAGTTTTAAGGTCCCGGCCTTTCGTATTTCGTTTGTTATACTTGTCTTATCATTTATCAATCTTGTTGTAGCAACATTGGACAATAAAATGATATTCTATTCTTCTCTTCTATCACTGACCACTTCAGTAGAGCAGCGGGCGAAAACCCGCCGTGACGCAGGAGGATGCGGGATCAATTCTCGCTGCGGGACAAATATTTGTTCGATCTGCAGATATTTGTGTCTCGTGTTCTGGATGTTTTATATGTACTTAATATAATAAAATATCAATCTATCTATGAAATATATAGCATTAAGTAGTAAGATCCAATAGCACAAGCGCTGCTTATCTTAGGGTTACGTAATGCTCTGAATTATTTATTTATTATTTACTTTGGGATTAGATGCATGTAAAAATACCTAGGTGTCATGTAACGATTTAATTAAGAATTTTACTATAACCAAAAATAGAAAAAATCTCTTTAAATCATTATGTTTCATTCTAGATTTACAATCTTGCTCTACGATGATATATGCGATAGAATTTCTGTGATACAATTTGTGAAAGAATTAAAAAATCTAATGACATTTTAAATTATTTTTGATGTGTCTTCAATTTTATACGTTTACCTACGTATTTTTATAATCCACAGTCAGCATCATTGATAGCTGGATTTACCCGGCTGCTGGGTATATGCCATATACTACGGTCCTGTGCTTACCGCATCCATCGATGCCCTTCGATGTCGTCGACCAACCTTAGACGTCCAACGTTTCTTTGGCCCATTATTGGCCACTAATCAGTTGTTGTTGCTCCACCTATCATCACCTAGCCTTGCAATGTGTCCAGCCTAACTCCATTTAAGCTTCATGACTCAAGTACGAACATCTGGACTTAATATCCTTGGTCGGATCTCGGTATTCTGGACTCGGTCTGTTAGGTGGATCCCGAGCATGGCGCGCTCCATAGCCCTTTGTCCAACTTTTAGCCGGTACACGGTCTCCAGTGTGACTTTCCACGTCTTGGCACCTTACGTTGTCGTGGGCAGTGCACATTGATTGAATAAGCGGGTCTTCAGACATTCTGGAACCTTCTCTGATTTTAGAATGTCGCTTGCGAAATGCAACACATCGTAGCTGAATTCTTTTTCAGATCTCCTTAGGCTGATGTTCTTTGCCGAAGGACAGAACATGTCCAAGATAGATTGATCGACTCTCCAAAACCTTATATCTCACCGAGGTAATGGAATTTCAGTGGCTCGAGAGGTTCTAACCGTTCGTCTTCGACATATTCATCCCTAACCCAACTTTCAAAGATGCATTATAAAGTTGTTTAAGCATTCTTTGGAGCTCATCAAAGCTTTCTGCGAATAGTACGAGATCATCTGCGAATATGTTGCAAAAGACACTTTGGGCGATTAGTCAAAACAAATTGGGTGTCTTCATTTGAACTCGTATTGAGATATAGAGCTAGGTGTCCTTACCTTCTAGACTGGAGATGGGTTTGTCTTATAGTCTCGATAAGCCTTACTAAAGAAATGTAAGAGATTTTCCAAATAAGTCTTAAAAAATACGTCTCAAACTGGTATAAGCAATTAAAACCGTGCTGACTACAATCAAAGCGTTCGAGTCACCCCAAAAACTGTTGGTAAGTAAAGTACCTAACTAACATTCACACCACAATAAGTAAGCTTTCTTTTGGGAACTAAAGATATTATACTTAGGTAAGTAGAACATTGACTTGATGCTGATCAATAGATTATTGGAACCTATAATTTTAACCCAGGTTGGCATTTATGACGTTGAAGTCAACTTTTTGTCACAGTTACTGTGACGCTAAGGGCACAGTTTTTAATTCCATGACGTAGAAACTAATTGCCGTTTCAAGAAACATGTCGCTAGATCGACATACAAGTTCCTAAAAAATATCAACAATGACTCAGATACTCTAGAAAAATAGCTTTCAGGGCATAGAGAGTGCGCGCGGACAGTGACCCCGAGGCGCGCTCCCAAACACCCAAATTCTTGCGCGTCCGTGCCATCTCTGATAAAACCCCCTCGCCGGCATCCGAGGCACGCTTACATGTGCCGGCGACGAGGCACGCACGCTCTCAGACATTTGTTTTTAAACATCACTCCAAACTCGGCGCGATTATTAATTAGCCATCGCTCGAAATGGATCGCACCTTCAATAATAAATTACTAACCTAACGTTCACGAAATGCATTTTTTCTGCCGTCTGTGCTTATAGCGAATACATTTCGAAGAATTAATCAGCGCTCATACTTTGTAACCTAAAAGTTACAAATTAAGGCTCCCGCATGACGAACGTAGAGTAGGTAGACAGGAGATGACCGGGGTCGATTTGACCGTAAACAAACTGTCATCAATAATGGTGTTACTACGATGCGTGTAAAAAGTAACGTTATTCTGGGGCGCGGGTGCGCGCGCGCGCGCGGGTATCGTTGCAGCGGCTCATTTCCATTCATTCGGTGCATCGTGTATTGGTTGTGCTCGTTGTCAATGTGCCGCCCCGGTGGCGCGGTCAGAGGGCGCGGCGGGGTGCCGGGTGCCGGGGTGCGCCGGCGCCGTGCAGTAAGCAGTGCGCGCCCGCGCCCCGCGCACGCTGCACCGCGCCACCGCGCCCGCTGCTCTATGCACCGCGTGTCGTGTCGTACCCGCGCCGTTCAATTCCTATCCGCGCACACCTCACCATCCCCGAAAGCGTAATCCACCTTATCCTGCCGCCTCAAGAGCTACCTCGACCGCACCGGATGCGACGCAGCGCCGCCGTAGATCATTAGGCTCTCTGCACTCGCCGATCGATGGATGTTACAGCTTTGTTTACGTGCCGTCGTCGTCGCCTGCACACAAGCACGTAAGTTATGCATGTCCCGTGTGCGCATTTCACAATGCACTCGATTTGACGCTTCTCGTTTGTTTGTTTACATGCGTCGCTACACTCTACTGATCGATATCGGTGAGTGTGTCTTACATATTTTGATTCCGATTTCAGCTTTATTCACTGTCTCTGCTCGAATGTTGTCAGTTTCTGGACTGTTTAAAGCGTTAATCGCTTCATTACTGACTAAATCTAAAACCGTTAAAGTAGCGATGCACGTGCCACAGTTGCGCATCGGTATAAAATGAGCTCTATCACTTAAAGGTTAAGGCTTAGTTTATGTAAAAGCGTTAAAGTTGGCATAGCCATTCGTCGGAAATCGCCCGGGCCCGGGGTAAGCTAGGGGCTGCGCAGGCGCACACCTGCCTGCCACGCCGCCGCCGCGGCAATGTTTGCGATTTGTATTAGAGAATATCCGTTATTAACCTCGAACTCTACAACATTCCCGTCTTAAATATTTTGTGGTAAGGTATTTGATTTTCTATTCATTCATTATCACTACATAACTTACCACCTTATGGTGTCTAATGTTGATACTTTACATTCACTTCAAGATTTCATATCAAATAATATTGAATATATAGAAACTTTCCTAGTTCGACGAATTCATTACGAATGTAAGCGGGTTAACTACGAACCTTGTTTGTGTTGGAAGAACTCCAATGTTTCATCCCTTAACATCTTCACGGCGAGTGCGGTTCTAGACGCGCGCGTACCGCATCCCTTGGAGCACTCAAAACGAAACATTAGTGTTGTTCCAACACAAACAAGATTCGTAGTTAACCTGCTTACATTCATAGTGAATATTGAATATGTTCGCATATCAAAACCACTCATCTCGATTACCATCAAAACCATCATGTAATAGAAAAGACAGACGGACATGGCGAAACTATAAGATTTCCTCATTGACTATGGCACCCGAAATAAAAAGATACCCTACCCTACCATGGACATCTACTGAAGTAGAGCTACAAAGAAAAATCAATGAACAGTACCTATCTACCTTTTTCGTAAAGATTCATATTAACAGACCATGATGCATTTCGTGCCAGTCAAATATTTGACGTACCTAAGTAACAATCAATCATGTGGTTTTTAGACATGGAAATCAAACAAAGGCGCCACCAAGATTGTGGCTAAATGGTGATAATGGCTTACGTAGCTGAAGGCGTGCACCAATCAGTTATTATTATGTCGCGTCATCGTTACGTAGGAACCAACTGAATTTCACAATAATTTCGTGGTTGTCTGATCAATTCTAATTTTAAGTGGGGGCATTCAGATTGTCACTGATATCACACTAATATTATAAATGCGACAGTTTGTATGGATATATGTTTGTTACCTCTTCTCTCTTCTTATCCCATAAATCAGTTCCCGTGGGATATAAATCACCTTCAAACGTTTCAAACATGGATCAACGCGCTCGAAGCCGCGGGGCGCAGCTAGTCTTATAAACGAGTGTATTATTTTATTATGCATAGTGAGTTGGACTGGAAGCATACTCGGAAATTGAAAATCGAAGTTTTGTTCTCCTGCAAAACCAACTCTCATGTCCCTTGCATCAGAAAACGCATCAGAAACTTTAATTTCGTTTTTAAGACTACTGTCCCTGCTTAGGGGTATCCCTTCTTTACGACAACGTCTCTAACTAACCAGCTCAACTCCTTAAAGTAGCGAAGTAGGAATTTTAGTGATTGACAGCCTCGTTTC
This sequence comes from Eupithecia tripunctaria, assembly GCA_955876795.1. Lineage (NCBI taxonomy): Eukaryota > Metazoa > Arthropoda > Insecta > Lepidoptera > Geometridae > Eupithecia > Eupithecia tripunctaria. The sequence continues at coordinate 6,720,508 of OY041614.1, read as the reverse complement.
AGTATTTCTGTAAGTGTGGACTGCCTGCGAGCCAGTGAGTCTCTTATGTCCTGTTCTTGTCTATAGAATCTTCTGTCGCCATGCACTGTAACAACAACTGGTTCGATTTATTCTTTCTGGGCCCTCAACCTCAACAGCCTGTATTGGTCCACTGCTGGACGCAGGCAACCCCATGATAAACGCCTTATTGGAGTTTATCTCATGAAGTTAATGCCCATTATCCCCACGCTGGGCATGCGGGTTGGTGGTATAATTGTTCTGCAGGGGGCGCTGCTGCCCGCCCAACGGTGGATATCCCTTAGTCGCCACTTACAAATTCTGAGCCTGCACCACTACATCATGTTCTGGGCCCTTATTGTAGTAAATAGCTTCATCATTACAATGGTAAAATAATATTTTGTAATTTTACCTTTGATAAAAGAAACTGCAGATCAAGATTAAAACCATTCTATCTATCTATGTATATTTCAATAAATATAAGTTTGTTACCTCAGAACTTTTGACTGGGTGGTCCGATTGACAATTTTTTTATGTGAAAGCTGATGTTTCCCGTGTGGTCCCATTTTAATTTGGTTCAGTTCTAACAACGGGATCCATGAAAACTCAAGATAAACTATAAAAATTAAAGTCGGTTTATAGTTAAAAAAAAAAACAATTATTTGATAATATATTTGGACATTTTAATTAATTTTCGACAGTGACAAGTTAAGGTTCATTTCACGTCAAAATTATCCGACGAGGCTATTAATTGCTTAATTTTATCTTTCAAAGAATTTGACTTATTTAAAAGACACCAAATAAAGTGTAATATAACTCAAAATCAACAACTTAGTGCAGAGATCGATGATATACTCGTATTGTCACCTGGATTCTTAAACATACCATCGCCAAACGTAACGCCTATCCAGTTTGAAACTATTTTGCATTGCGTTAAAAACAAAAGATATCGAGCAAGCCGGGGTTGGCAACTATTTACTTCACATAAAAATCACCCTAGTGGTGGTAAGGCGCAATTTTTGCTGACTATACATACTTTCAACTATAATTGGCGTAGAGGGTGTCGTAGACCCGCTACGAAATATACACCCTTCATTTTGCTTAATCATTTTATTGCTATACTCCAATACTGATAGATTATTCCCCCGCCCCTATCTACTGCTGTCGTAAATGATTTATGAATAAATACAAATACTCTTCTGGCAATATTTTTAGGAGTATTATAACTACATTATGTACATTTAAATTTAAACCCTGAAAACACACAAGAAGATTTTATTAGGGGCTGTGTGGATTGTCCAGCATTATTTATGGTTTTTTTTTTTTTATATTGATACTTCTAATATTGAAATAAAATCATGTTTATTTTGTATAAATGAAATAATTAATTTTGTATTAATAAAATCTTTATTTCTGATCGCAATCCTACTAATATTATAAACGAAAGTTTGTAAACATGAAGTATGTATGTTTGTTGCTCTTTCACGCAAAAACTACTGATCGGATCGGTCTGAAATTTTGCATACAAGTAGGGAGTTCTAGGCCTGAAATAACACAGGCATACATAGGTTTTTTATCCCATAAATCAGTTCCCGTGGGATAACGCGTGCGAAGCCGCAGGGCGCAGCTAGTGGTTCTATATTTGGTGAGAAAGCGCACAATATAAAAAACCGCCTAAGTGCGAATCGACTCGCACACCGAGTGTTTCGTGCAACATCGTACAAAACTATTTCGCAAAGAAAAAACACAAAAATCTATTTTTATATGCATTGAAAACTAGCTTTATGCCAACATGACGCGCGGTAAGGTAACCCATCCAAGTACTGACCGCATCTGATGTTGCTTAACTTCGGTGACTGGTAAGTAAGGTACTCAACTTGATATGAACCTTGCTAAACCTTCTATAAATTTATATTTTTGGCAATAGTTATACAAACCCTGTCAACTGTCCAACCTATCAAAAGAGACATAGCCTTGACAAGTGTTGAGCTCTTAACTTCATATTAAGAGAAATACGCACTCTGTGAAAATTTCAACCTTCTATTTTTTCTTTTTTTTTTACGGTAAAATAGACCTTTGTTTGGCCGCAATCTCACCTTTTTTACGGTTATATACAAGATATACATAGATACCCGCTGACAGACGGACAAACGGACATACCTACTTACGGCGCGGAGGCTTAGTAATAGGGTCCTGTTTTCACCCTTCGGGTACAGAACTCTACAGTAAAAGAAAGAGCGTTAATACAACCATAACTTTAATAATGAATACTTTCATAAAATATATTAATAATCATAACAATTCAATAATAAATATAAGCATGTCCCTGCCCCGTTCTTAGTGTGATTAGCACTGCGGGCCCGTATTCGTAAAAACAAAATCGTAATTTCTGATTCGTTTTCCTACAAACGCTAATCTTATGCATGCGACATCAGAGTTTGTTTTGCATGAAAATGAAAAAGAAAATTCGATTTTCCTTTTCCGAGTAGGCCCCTAGGCTTGCCCGCAGTGTCGATGCGTTACCTATCCGCTGTTGTTTCCAGGAAACTGATATTGCTTTCCCGCACTCTGCGGATCAGGGATGCAGTTTTTTGCGTATCATATTATTCGCATCACATTCATGGCTTCGAAGCCATTGGTTTGATATTCAGAAAACAACCCCGTTGCAGAAACGGGGCAGCCCCAGCATCATGCTAAAAATATTATTATATTGGACATTGCACGGGCAAATTCTTTGTAGCTCGATTTCTACTTCTGAAAAGATATGTTGTTATCTATGTATGGTACCGCACATGAATTGTTTAGATAAGAAACTGTTTATAGACAGGCGATCGAATCATCGACTCATGTTTTGATGTGACACTATAAAAGCAAGTTATTTTAATTGCGATGAGGTTTAACTTTCTCACTTTCCTGAACATAAAATCTAAGCTTTTATTGGATTACTTTCAATCTAATCAAAGCTTTTTCACTTTAAATAGGTTCGGCTAAACTACTTTACGCAATATTTCAAGTCTAGGATCTAATGAAAATCTAATAAATAAATCTCATCTAGTAGTTTGCTACGAAGATGATGTCCTAGCCGATTTTTTACCACGGTGGCAAATATCAACGGATACTAGCCATTTGAGATGAACACGATCAGGGAGAGATAAGGATCAAGGGTTGACGCATGCACTGCCCAGCCTTGCCAGGTGCGACCCGAGGGGCGCACCGCCACCACTCGCTGAGTCGCAGAATATCACCGTCTTGGGCCATACAAGCGTTAGTTTAGTATATTTTATCGTTATTTCCGAGGCACCGCAAACTTCTTGAACTTCCAAGAAAAATTTACAGTAGCAGTCCAGACTGCTACTGCAAATTTTTCTTCCTAGAAAGTTACTCGTCGCATAAAAGACTCCTAAAATGTTCCCTTCGCATGCATTACGTAAGATGAAAACCAACAACTTTTCATTGTTGCTATAAACTACGGAGGATTTCAAATCAACGTCGTAAGGTTGATGCGTGTTTTATTTTGTTTACGTAGGTATATTGTACTGTACGTCAGAGACACGTTACTCAAACTAAGGGTAGGGGCATACCTGGCGATATTAACGCTTCAGTGTTGCGATATAAAACTGATGTTTCATTGTACACACCGTAGAAATAAAATGGGAGTTCTGTAGAAACAAATTCACAATACTGATATTGAATCAGTTTTAGATGTATTAAAAAATTCTCAAAAAATACTTGGGTTTTGGACAGTGTATTTTATACGAATTAAAAATTTCACTTATAATAATAATTCAAAACACGTGAAAGCAAGAAAAATATGGATTCGTTACTTGGGTATTGGAATGACTGGAAATGTGCTGGAGGGGGATTGAAAGGATTAGCTGGACGGAAAACGGACGTTACTAATGAAGAGGGGCTGATAAGAGTTAAGGTGATAAGGTTTTTGATGAATACCATACAAAACAGAAGAGGGAGAAAGATTAGACATCTTATACGTCATGACAGCTACATAGAAGGAAAAGTAGAAATAAGACAAGAAAGGGGAATACTAAAAATTTACAATTTCACTCAAATAGAGTCAAATAAATATTGAGAGAGTGTAGAGATTTTATCTGACTCATATAGAGTCAGATAGTCAGTGGAGGAAATTGCACCATTTGCACCGATGACGTGAGCTAGGCTTTTCTATTTATAAAAATTAAAAAGCCTAGCATAGCCTTGGATATATATTTTTAGCATATATAGTAGGGTGTCCCTTGGATGAGCAAAAAAATTTTTTTTTAATATTTCGGAACGCATACCCTCTATATTTTTTAGAAAGACTAAGCCTAACCTAAATATAAAATTTGGTCTCTCTACAATAAGAGGAACCCGTGCCGACAGGACCTCAAAGTTTTCAGAAATGTAGAGTTTTCTTAAATCATAAAAAAGTTTTTAGATCATGAGAATTATAGCAAAATAGGTTCATAACAGATACACAGCAATTTAAAATAATATTATTCATTATCTTAACACATAAAGTACACAAAAAACTCACAATAAATACACAAAATACACACACAAATTACACATTAACACAAGTAAAATAAGAACGAAATTAACGCGGGTAACTTTTTTTAAGAGTTTGTTTTTTACAATCAGGATACAAGTTTCTGGTCTCTTGTACGCATCGCAAAAGGTACTGCTTTTGCTCTTCCTCAGCAAGACCATGAAAATCCTGCATTAATTTAACAGCTCTTTTTTTGTTTCGAAGACGCTTTTGAGAACCAATTCATAAATATGATGACGACAAGCAAAGAGTAACAGCTCTCTTTCGATCTTTTGTTCCAAGAGAACACAAGCTCCGTTGAAGCGGCCTGTGTTAGATGCAGTAGTATCTTATTCAAATAATGTGTTGTACATTATTTGAACTCGTCCATTGAGATTCCAATCAGAAAGCGCATCTGAAACTGCTCTAGCTTGGTCTATTCCGGAGGAACTTTCTAGTTTGGGCACAGCGAGAAGTTTTTGTTTGTCATCAAATGAAATGAGAATTGGCAGACGTTCTTCTTTCGAGCTTCTCACATCCAGGCCAGGTAGCAATTTCCCATCCTAATGAACAGCAACTACGTTAGGCACGTCGTTAAGAAAATCTTTTTGATGGCTTCTGCTCTGGTTTTCCTTGTCCGGGTTCTGATTCGTTGTATCGAAGAGACTTGTTGATTGGAAATTCATCACAACTCAAACCTAGGGCTTCTACTGTCGCTTGAAGGATATAAACGGAGTCTCTTATGCTAAGATGGCATCTATCTAAAACTGCAATTAATTTAGGAGTGACAAAACACGTTCTCCCTCTCTTTGAAACCGATTCACATCGACTTGTCGCAAGTGAAACTTCCTGTGAGCTTTCTTCAGAACTCTGAGTTTCTGCAATTTCATCAATCAAAGTCACGGGAGAAGGGGGCAAGCTCTGTGATGCTGCAGAAGTCGATGCCATTTTGGAAGATTGTCCGAGTTTTCTTTGCTCTTCTTCTAATTTCCTTTTTCTGATTCTGTCTTCTACACCTGCTAAGCAACCGGGACGTCCAGGCTCCCTCTGTTTCTTTAACAACGTTTTGTCTTCCTCAATTTTCATTCTTTCGAGGGCGTCGAAATGTGCGATGTCAAATAAATTGTCTAAATCGGTTTTAAAACTTTGTTCGCGACCCTGGTAAATGGCCTGAGTTTTATTACTTACAGTTTTTTTGCAGCTCTCTCCAAACATGATATAAGTCTACAAGCTTTTTCACGCAATTAGGAAATGCCTTTGTAGGGATTCTTGCCAGAATATAGTGCACTCACGAATGACAAGATTCGCACTTTCATTTACTGTGAGACTCACTTCGCGAATGTTGTAAAACAAAACGGCCAAAACTTGCCGATTTGAAGGCAGTTTTGCGACATTTATTTGGTGAGTAGGCTCTCCAATTAGGTAAATACCTTTTCGTGTACTTCGTAATTCCACTGACATTGTGAATAAATAAAACACAACACTCCAATAATCTAAACTAGTGCACAATAATTCATGTAGTAGCAGGTCGCGCTATATTGCCCATACAACTTGTTTGAACAAGATTCAAATGCGATTCGGCACGGGTTCCCATGCATTGAATTGTTTATTATTTTGTTTTCCGAGTAATTAAGGAGGATACTAAAAAATATAGAACCTATGCGTTAAGAAAAAACAACTTTGAAAAATAAGGGACACCCTAATATATAGTTACATAAATTACCTAATGATGTAGGTAATGAAATTATAAAAAGCTTTGCTAGCGCGCCGCCACCGTGACGTTTTTCCGTCGCGTATTTTCGCCAGATGTGTCGCTTATATCATTATGTATAGTGTACATAAAAAATCTGAGTACATACGTATAAGATGTGGATCATGCATCGAAGATCAACGATCTATGCGAGGTTATAAACGTCGAAACAAAAAAATATGGTGACGTCATCGCTGATGCCAAGATTATGTGCTTTGTCGTAAATCTGTGTGCGAACATAGAATCGCCTTTGCATGTGACTTTGTTCGTATGGCTGCCTCGGGAGTAGGTATTTGGCTCCTCGTGAAGTATGAAGGAAACGATAGGGGATGGGACATTTTTTTTGCCATAATCTGAGACGCCATAATCATTCACGATCACGTCTCGTTTCTAACGTGTCAAAAAGACTCACTCCTCTGGTGATCCGCCTGCCAAAAGTGGTGGCTTGGCAGGCGGATTACACAGAAGAAAGCTGCTGCCCTTCCTCTGGTAGGTTGCTTTAGTCGATATCCACTGGTTTAGATGTAGGGTTCGATTCTTATACCGCAACCGCCACGGCTAATCATGTGATCGCTGTTGAAATTTTATAATTTTTTTAGCTTCTAAAGCAGTAATATACTCTCATGACGACCTATGTGGCGCGGTGGGCGAAGGCGACGTAGGAGGTTGCGGGTTCGATTCCCGCCACATTTGTTCAGGGCGTTCTGGATGTTTTCTACGTATAATAAAAAATATCTAATTAGTGTATTGTATTAAGTATATATCAGTTATCTAGTACCCGTAACACAAGCTCTGCTTAGCTTGGGGCTAGATAATACTGTGTGAATTGTCCAGAATTATTTATTTTTTGATTTTACTATATTCATTATCTGAATGAATCTAAGTTAATAGAGGTAGGTTTCAGATTAACTAAAAGATTAAAGGCAGGCGCCAATGCTTAGATATTGGTACAGATTGGTACACTTAAATAATATTCTAATATTACTGTTGGCCGGACTTTTTTTCCAAAAACTTAATCAAAACCACGGCATAAACAAGAGGGTGCCGGATTTGGGGAGGTTTAGCAGTGGACTTATATGTGAGGAACTCAAATTTTTTAACTGCGATCACGTGATTATTGTGGTGTGGTCTAAGTAATTGATTGCCGTTGCAGATCAAGTTATAAGAGGGACCGTTTGAAAACTCTGAACCATTCTTTACTCAATTACAAGGAAACCGAACTTTATAGCATTATAAGTATTAATTTTTATTTTAAGCAAAAATACAAAAATCATTTTCTTCCACAATCTCACTTAAGAAAGTGAAGATATGGCCTAAGATAGGAGCACGCCTTCCAGAAGAAACTTATTCACTATCGTTGAAAATAGTATTGTATCTTTGTAGAAATTTTAAGTGTAGCGTTATCCGAGCTATAAGAGAATTTTGCACTCAAAAGGTCAAATTGAGAAACCTGATATTTTAAACACACTGATAGAAAATCATGAATGAACTGGCCATAATGTGATGTGGATGGACAATCAATGTATATTCAAGTTATACACATCATTTAAATAGGTAATTATGTTTTCAGTTCACAATAATAACGAGCATAAGAATTCTCATAGAAATGACAAGAAATATTACCTACCACAAATAACTTAGCGAACCTATTCAAATTATTTCCATTGATTTTATTTTAGGATAATCTTTCAAGAGATTAGTAAGAAAACCAGAAAAATCTGATTCAGGATAATGCTATTAGGAAAGCAAAAACTTGTTGGCTCTTTTAGTCATTTAACACGTCTTCGTAAATGTAAGAACTTGACACGAAGAACCTGTTAATATTTCTTATCTCTTCATTCACATGTTGACTTATCTATTATCAATTTAAGGAGCCGCGGAAAAGTTTGTATCGACTAAACTCTACATGTAACGTTATTTGACATGTTTTAATTGCGGCGAGTTCAAATCTCAGCCACTTAAAATGTCTATGTATGTAGTAACAGTCCTGCTCATACCAGTCTGCGTTCACCTCAAGCCGTAGACTGCGCGGGCGCATAGAGCTGGCATTCTCATGGACATGGCCGCCAGTTAGTTTGGCAAAACGGGCAAAAAACCAGTCTGAATATTTGGCCAGATCTGTTTGTGAGTGCGTCTTCGAGTCGAGAGGCGATAATGAGGAGTGCAATGATGACGTCACACGGTGAGGGGGGGTGGGGGGACGTCGAGGACGCAGAGCTGTGCGCCCGTTCATTGTAGTTTTTCGATTATTGTTTAATTAGGGCGAAGCGGCGGCGGAGCGGCGGCCAGGGGTGATCAACTGCGGCCCGCACGCAACTGACACCAATCTTGAATCTTGAATATCTCTTCGACGGAATGATTTAAGAAAAGCCGTGAAAATAGATTTCAGTTATGGAAAATGGTCAGTAAAGAGAGTAGAAGTCAGTTTTTTTGGCTAAGGTCAGTAGAAGTCAGTTTTTTGAAAAATGGACGGTAAAGTCAGTATTTTGAAGATTAGGGGCCAGATTCCCTCAAGAGTGGTCTTGTCTCTGTGGATTGAGATGAAAAGAAAGCCGTTTTAGAGAAGTAGTTCTATAAACATACCTATAATAATTATGAATTTATTCTCTCAATTCTTCTTCTCATTCTTCTTTATTCACAATTATTAACATACTTAACTTACTGTACAGATGGCAATTTACATTCGTATTTTGATTTCAAATTAACCATCCAAGCGGCAGTATTCTAGAGATTTGGTCAGTATAAAAGGGTCAGTAAAATCTGTATTTTTGGCCATGGAATCAGTTTCACCCCTGTGACCGGTTATCGACGACCACTAACTCCGTACGAGCCTCAGGACTTGTCCTCCCCAAACCATTATTGAGCCGCCGTGAAAACTCACTGTTTGTGTAGTGGTAATGGCCTTTCTCCTCTTCTCCACACCCTTTCACGACAGTCTGGAGATCTTAAAGCAATTCGACACTAATCCTTGAAGAGACCTCTGGCCCATTGCCCATGTGTCCGGTTCGCATGTTCTTGGCCGAAACTAGACGAGCTACTCGGTGCTGTCTGAGGAGTTGATCTACGAGCTTTTAAATTAACTTCCTCCATTCGTATTCTCACCGTGCGCTCGCTCACATTAATGCCTCTGACTTTTGGGAGCCGCTGTAGTATCTGGACGATTTTTTTCATTATTTTTTTGATTTTTCCATCAGGTGAGATTGCGGTCGAACAAAGGTCTATTTACCGTAAAAAAAACGGCTGTAAGGTACCGGTTTCTCAAAACTTCTAAGACAATAATCCTGTCGTCCTGAGCTGAGGTGCATCTTCTACCACCACTACCCGGTCGCCGGAAGTAGTTCCCTGTCGTCTGATATCGTTTCAGGTCGCACTGCAACTCAAACCCTCTTAAAATAATTTTATCGCTTAGAAGCGATCTCTTCCAGGCAACCTTTGGATGGATAGAATTATGCTAATTTAATAAAGGCCCCCTGGCTTTCTTAAATTCACAAAAAAAAATCGCCAAACTGTGTAAAAAGACATAAATAAATAAACCTAACATAACATAAAATTCCGTGCGGCTGAGTATTAAGTATATATATTATATTATATAATAGTGATGTATTCACCATTACAATATTAGAAGTTATACCTACAAGGCAATTCTGAAAGAGAAAAAATCATATACATATATAAGAAAGTTGCCTATTGAACAAATTTTCATCATATTGTTAATGAAAAGTCTTAAATACTTTTTACACGCGATAATGATGCAGCGTTAGTAACTAAATTAATGCAAATTAGTTTACGTTCAAAACTCGGTTTTCTTATACCTACAGATCTAATTGATGAATCAGTTAGTCTAAGTAACTCTATAAAACAGTTTCCATTAATAAACCAGTAGGTATAGACATGCAAAAAACGATTATTGTAATGCGGTGCAGACAGTGAAACGATTGGCAGCGGCTGGTTCGCTATCAGCGGGCGGCGACCGCGCCGGGGGCCCGCGGGGTTGGCGGTGGATGGCGCGCGCGGGAAAGAGCGCGTAAAAAAGGCAAACGCGCGCGCAGATTCGCGACTTTCACGGGGTCGGGTTCGATGCCCGGGGGCCCACCAAACCCAACCGTCGGACCTACCCTCATATTGAACACCACTGCAAATATAGGTTAGGATAATACTAAAGGGTGCTATGGCAACAGCACATGCCGCAGTTATGACTTATTTGTACTCTACTATGTATCATACGTCTCAAGGTGAGACGCGACTGCAACTTGACGATTCGGTCCCGTGACCTCCGAAACGTCTTTCCAGGAACCATTGAGTTCACCGCAAAAATAATATTGGCGATTCCCAAAAAAAATGTTTTACGACATGCCTACTGCGCTTAAATAATAAAAGACTGTTTTACCCATAAAACTATCTTTACTGTCGACGCATTTTTGACGACCTAACCCACACGTAGTCACATGCTCCCGAACTTATCAAAACGGATCAAACGATCGAATTTTATAGCGCGCTAAGATATACAGAGAAATTGTTACGGAACTGCTATGAATATCAACGAAATCGTCAAGTCATCAATCATACCTATTCCAAAAAATTACATGCAGGCGTTCCCTATCTTATGAATATATTCTTATATGTGTCCTCGTCTTTTAAAATGTAATTATTAAATACGTACTTGGACTTCCATTAAGAGTTAAAAGCAATTCTTAGGTATATGTAGCGAATGGACGTGCATACTCATCGACAGTATCCGGGCCAATGCCAGCCCAGCCGACACCGGCGTACCTAAACTAGAAAAGTATTGTCCTCGATGCTCTGAGCGATAACCACAACACAGTGTAGAGCGATTTGCAACTGTAGATATGCGATTTAGAGTCTGTATTCGATCGTTGGGTGTATGTGGAGGTTGCGCGTGAGATATGTGAAGTCGCGGCATGCGGGTCGCGCGGCGTTCTCACGCTTTGAATATTCCTGGTCCCGGCGCGGCGCCTCCCGCCCCGCGCCCCTATCGGCCCTTCATCTTCAATGACGTCCCCTGACTCCCACTCCGATCCCGACACTAATTGAATGAACCTCACCAAGTCTGTTTACAACCGAGCGCGCCCGCGCTCTGGCCGCTTATCCACAAATACATCATCAATATTATTGCATGTCCCCCATTCGCAGGGCTCGACACCAATCAAATCTACTGACTATTGCGCACACTCAATATTTATTATGACATTTATTGAATAACACAGAATGTATTCTGTTTAATAGCCGCCGCGCTACCTATACCTATATAGGATTATTAGTATATGCATGGTAATTTTATTAATCTTAGATACTTGTATACCAAACCTACGAGTCTGTAGTTGGTACACTAGGTACATAAAACAATTACTATTCGCTTTTTCCGGTTAATTTCACTGTGCTCGTTGCCCCCTATGCACTGGTTTTATAAATACCTCGAAACAAGGAGCTCGAAACTAAAATTGGTACACGATGGATGGGTCGATGAAAAAATTCAGCTATAAGAATGCACAACACGAACAAAGACTGGCTCAATCGTAGATCGTTCTCAGAGCAAGATGAATGAAATGTGTACAAATTAGTTGTGAGTGATAACGGGGCGGGGCAAGTCTAGCAGCGCTTTCCCAGGTTTCGGCACATCGATTAATAATCCCTGAAGCTCGGTTATTGTTATTGACAGTGCGGAGTCCAGGCTCGAGAATTCGTCATACGCGGCCTGCGAGATGAGTAATTCTCCCACGGTTCTTAGACATCGTAACACATCCTTGGCTCACATTTTGAAAATCGTACCTTTTGTGTGGGAGTTTGTTTCCGTGAGAACAAAATTTTAAACTATTCAGTCGCATGCTAACGATAAAATATGCAATTAACGGGACAAATGACCACTAGGTATGTAGTAAATAGATGTAAAAAGTTCACGTGAAACTTATTTCAATTTTCACATGTGACTCTTGCGCGGTACCTGCGGTTGTATATTATGACTTTACAACTCTTTATCGTATGTCTCAATCTTTATAGTAGGTAGTAGTAGTAGAATTTGAATTCTTTCATTCACTACAAATGTCAGTCCAGAATAACGATAAAAGGCGTTTTGATATGACTTCATCACCATAATATTCTAGTTTTCACAGTCAACAACTTCACTTAATATTAAAATTCCGCTTAACACAAATAAATAGATAAAGGTCACACAATCGTGGAATGTTCTAGGTTTCAAACATCATCGAGTATCAAAGGTAGAAAGGCGATGCCTCGGTTTCCGCGAATTGGCGCAAGCATCTCGGTGGCCGGTCAAGTGACACGCCACTCGAACATATTTGTGCACTGTTTGATGTGACCGGACCAGGATATTCATTCTGTACATTCAGGGCGATAAATTTACTTGAAAACCTACACATCTCACTATAGGTACTTTCTTATCTCTACCCGAGGAAATCTAGAACTCAACAGATTTTCACTTGCATTCAGGCACACTGTTTTCGTCTCAACCATATAGACCGATAACACAACATTTACATTATTATAATATACGATTAACTTACCTAAAAACGGCTCACGTATACTCTCGTCCAATTACCAGAGGGAAGGTAGAGTTCAACAGATTTTCACTAGTATTACCTTGTGCACTGCATACGACCGGGAACTTAGTAATTTAGGGCTATTAATTTACCTGAATGTGGATGAATTTACTCTATTTTATTACTAGAGAGAAAATGTAGAGTTCAATAGATTTACACTTGCTACAATTCACGCACAGCGTTATCTCCTCTTCCAAATTACCATGTGCACTGCATGATGCGTGTGATGCAGTACCACGGTCTGAATCCCTAAAAGTGTACCAAACCGATCTAGTTTTGTATGAAAACTTGACGGACCTATTTTTATATTAGACGTGCAATTTAGTACCCAAAACGTAAAAAAAATCATGTCGGTATAAAAACTAAAGATTTAAACCGTGGAAGTGCTAAGGAGCATCACTATGATGCGACTGGAAAATAAATTCTTAACCCTTAATAATGTTAATAACGTTACACCTTTTCCGCATTAACCATATTTCCTATATATCTTCTACATGTGGACACCTTCTACACACCTTCTACACCTTCTACATATGGATACTATGTGACAACTCCTATTCGGTCTTAAAAACGAACTTACGAAATGATATATTTCAAAAGTAGAATCCTGTTCCACTGCATCACACATTACAGTTTTGTAAACCTAAAACTAAATAGTGCTACCCTTTTCTACAATTCCGCGGTTCTTCTACATCCACACTACAAAATGATTTGTGTTGGAATGTATTTGATTTATAATGACGTTATAATATTTCCCAATCAAGAGTCGTTCTAAACAACAAACACACCAAGAAACGTATTATTATCTATTAATAATATCAAACCAAGCTTGACCTATAAAACTTCTCGCTTGTACATACTCTGTTGTCCTAATTTCAACAAATCGAGTTCACATAGATACGCTAGTTACCTTCGGCCAAACAAAACATACAGATCGCCCATGACGTTTTCTTGTTTCTACACAAATTCATTGCAGTGCTTTGTAACGTTGTAACGAAGATTATCTTATAAGTTGTTAGATTATTATAGACTAAATTATACGTATTTATCTGTTTTTATTATTATATTTAATGTTCTTGCGATTGAGTTATTACTTTACCGGTTAGCTGACTATTCATGTCGCATATTTTTATTGAATAGTATGGCTGCACTATAACTGCCGTTTACATAAAATATCGTATCGCTGCATACGATTTTTATAGGTATGTAAAACATTTTGTACAGTTACTGTCAATCATTTACGATCTTAATCTACTAGTGCTTAAGTAGTAGTGAGTAATGCTTCTATAGTAGGTAAATCACCTGCAAAATGATGTTTGGAACAAGTGGTAAAGTAACCATATCATCTTGAGTTGGTATGTTGATTAATTATGTCTCCGAGTATTATATAAAAACTCACAAACAACGTCTGGTTTCAGCGATGTTTAAATATTTTGAAATAGAAACGTTTATCTGACTTATCTGTTCAATTATAGACGTGCCTTATCTTACGAGTTTATTACCAAATACCACACACATCACCATTTCTTTTATCAATGGGACCAAAACAAATGCATTCCGAGTAGCTGTCACATTTGGGCGTATTGATAAACTTTCATGTAATGCTGCTAACGAGATAGGTGGCCGTTCTAGTAGTATGACTCTAGTGTAATGTTGTTTGTTAAGGCCCATACACCAGCGAAAGTGGCGCCCCCAACTATTTTATCTTATTATTACGTTAAAAGCAGGAATTTTAAAAAATCCTACGTTTTGTTTGTGGTATCTATTATAGGCTATTTATTAATGTCTCTGTAATAGTTTCATTTTGTAAAGCTTAAGCAGAGATACGAAGTTGCGCTTTTTGGCCACCAAACTCTATTTTCGCATCTCCTCCTAAACTATATGAGATAAAATTATTACAAAGGTATTAAAAAATAGCTTATAATAGATACCACAAACTGAACGTAGGATTTTTAAAAATGCCTATGATAAACGTAAAAATATGATAAAATTGGTTCCATTGACATTATTTTTATACGGTGAAATAGCCATCTCCAATTGTTTATTTTTGTGTGAACTCTGTTGGTTTTTGTTGCTCGTAAACTGTTCTGTTGTTTATTGAATTTTATGTGTAAGCTTGTGTTAAATATGTAAAACCTTTTTTCTATATTCATTTTTACCTACCTTTGTGATATTTGCACGCACTTTGTGGCAGAATGTAGTAGAGCCAACTATAGATATAAGACCTACTGTACCTACATTTATGCAAATAAAGTATTGATTTGATTTGATTTGATTTGATTGGTATCGCTGTCAGATTGGCTCAGGTATGCGCCTTAACAAACGATCATTACTTTATGACGCGTCCACTTCCCAATTTGGATCTTTGCTATCGACTTCTCCAGTTAGTTGGAGAAGTAGTCGAAGACAGATCAACTCTGAAATGCCTACAGTGTTGATCTGTCTTCTGACTGCTAGTCTTGGCATAGTCTTGCTTTGCTAGGCATAGTCGTCTTAGCATTGTCTTGCGAAAAAATCGGCTTCCTTTTCGTCAATTCAGTTATCAGGCTGTCTAGTGTAACGCCTCTATGGTTCTCCTTTAAACAATATTTGTTGCTGGCGATTAAAAGTTATATTTCGGAAGTTATTCCTTATTTTGGATTATTCTCATAAAAAGCTTTTGTTTCTCCATGAATAAATTGACAAGCGTAAATGCAACAGCATTTGCGGGTAAACGTGAATGCGGGCGGGCGGTGGTAGGGCGCGCGTAGGCCGCCGAGCGACGCCACACGCTTATTTTTAACCCGTGGGGCCGCGGCGCTCTAGCTCACCTTTCTATCTATTTCTAACTTCTTATTTTTAAACTTTTGTCTATATTACCTTCCTTCCGTCTGCTTATTAGTGGATGATTGAGAAGCGTCGCAGGGGGCGCTAGGAAATATATTTCCGGCTGTCCCCGAGTTCTTCGACCGCGCTGCGCACCACGTGGCAGCTAAACGCGGCAACCATTATATTTTATAACATGAGGGTGCTTTACTTTTTCGGGATTCCCATAGTTTGGACTTTTATTTTTACTTTCTATTTTGCGTGATAATAATGGAGGGTGTTTCTTAGTTTAGTCTTAGGGTGCTATTTATAAGTAAAACAATATTTATGAAAGGTCATTATTTTAAGTGCGCTTCAGAATTTCTTTGGGTGAAGCTTTTATGCCTTGTAAATCTTTTCCATATTACCCCATGGAGTGACATCTGTGCTAGGTATTCGATCATTATTTGTTCATTCCCAATGCTCTCTATTCGAATGCAGTTGGTGATACTTTTAAATTGCACAGGCATGGCAGTAAATGGCAATCAAATTGCCTCCACACAAAACTAAACAACAACTCTTCGATTATTTATGCTCTGTGCTTAAATATTCATTTTAAAAAAAGGTAAGTTCAAATAAAGCTAAAAGTACCTTTAAGTTATTGCAAGTTTAGATCTAACGTCTACGTATCATCTTAGCCCGATGCCATACCCTTGAAGCTTTTGACGTGAAGGAGTAAAAACGTTCAAACTTTCGCCTTATAATATAAGTGTGATAAAGTAATCTCAAACTAATAGACGTTTCCTGTGTTTCTAGCACATGTTCTGCACCGACAACCCTACAGTCAACATGTAGACCCTACATCTGGCTGTCGGAAATGAGACACATCTTTCAGTACCTACTCCAGCCTTATACACATTTGGCCCAAAAATCATTAGATTTTTTTTCGCCTCATCAAGAGACGAAAACATGAATGGACATAAACGTGTCCTTGTGGACTATGAATGATTATTATCTGTGAATGGATTCGTGTCGCGGTTTCCTTCCTGCTCATTGTCGGTATACCCACTATTATTATGTTTCTTTGGAGGATCGCTTTGGGAAATGTTCACGTGGGGATTTTGTTGGGAATAATTGATTGAAAGAAAGTTCCTTAAGCGTATGTGTTCTATGTGACTCTACCGCAGAGTAAAGATAGCTTCTCTTTTGTACAACAATATCAACGCTTATGTTGGCACTTAATCTCAGTAAAGCTCACAAAGCTTTCTCCTAAACTAAACTCTCCATTAAATATGCCCAAAAACAAACACTCGTAGTCCATTTAGAGCCGAAACGAATCGACACGACGCCTTCCTACACGAGAACCTACCTACATCCCCATAAATTCAATTAGATTTCAATTGAGAAAGTAGTGTTTTCCTGTCAATCTTTCTTTTTTCATTGCCGCCTCGCCTAATAGAGTCGAACCCACCCAACCATCCGTTATCCGGCTTAGCCGGCAATCCGTTCTAGTATAATAGGAATCGCTTAGTCCATAACAAGTTTACGATCCAAGCTTGAAGCTATATTGCAGTCTTCGCGTCGCGCAAATCATTCTATGCATAGCTCCGAGCGATGCGCAAAAGGTGGGCTGAGCTGGTGTGGCAGTATCGTCCGTTTGACCGCTCGTCGGGGAATTCGATAAGTTGTATATAACACGCTCAACGTTCAACGATTTGGCTGACTCAAAACTAGCCCGAAAACGGCTGACCTTTTTTACCTACCGCCCGTTTGTAAAACGGCTATACCCTGATTCAGAAACCTGGATAATTTTGGCAAAGAAAGTTATCAAATGTCATAATAATGTTACTGTCATAATGACAATTCAGGGGTAGAATACTTTTTTACCATGGAATCCTAATTTAGTAGTAGTGGCGCGTGGTTTTGCTTGTGCTAGAAATACCTATAAGCAATATACCTAGTGACCTACTAAGTAGGTATTATTCTTTAAGTACTTACATGTTGTAACGCATTGGTTTTTTTTTGTCAAACTGTAATGTTACATTATGATGATAAATAAATAAACTATAAACTATAAACTATAAACCTGCCTAAATAATTCTGAACCAACCTTCAGAACACTGAAATCTTCTAAGATATGGTTGTGGCCTCGTTTCCCTGTGTCCATAATAATCAAAATAAGTGCATAAAATTTAACTTCTATAAAATCTAATCTTTTTACCTTAATAAAATTTAAGTATGTGTAATGTAGTAAAGTGGCCGTGTGGTGCTGGCTTAGAATTTGCACCACCTCTACTCTTCCCGCGGGTGTCATAAGAGGTGACTAAGGTATATCCACCGAGGGTGGGCAACAGCGCCCCTGCTGAACAATTCTGCCACAGAACTGCGATCCCCAAATCGCATTCCAAGCGTGGAGCACAGGCGTGGAGTTTATGATCATTACCCTTCATGGTACAAAGGCCAATAAGGAGCTAATCAGGGGGAGGTCTGCGTCCAGCCTGTATTGGCCCCAGTCAGTGGACCAATACAGGCTGTTGAGGTTGAGGATGTAGTAAAGATAAAATAACAGCTGTTTAAATGCATGTTATACCTAGTATGCACGGTAAGTAACAAAAGACCAACTTTAAAAAATTTGGTCTACTGTACCTACCAGTACTTAGACCAAATTTTATAAAGTTGGTCGTTTGTTGTTATGTATGTCTGTCTCTTTGTTTGAGCTAACCTCCGAACCCGATTTTGAAGCAATTTTCCTTGGCAGATAATTGATGACATAGCGGTAATATAGGTAGGTAATTGTAGATTCTGCACAGGCGGAACCTCGGTGAACTGCCTAGGCACGGTGAACTGCCTAGCCATTCTCTAAACGGGCTAATTCAGACGATCAGCCATATTGTAGAACGTTGATCTCACCGATGATAGTTCAACCTACCAAGATCGGCCTAGGCATTTAGCTGAATGGCGCCGTTTTGTAAACGGCCTAGCCGTTTTACAAACGGGCTAATTCTACGTTCCGGCTGCGACATATACACTTGAAAGGAGCGAGACGCCCTAAACACGCTGATTCTGATCTGATCTCAATGAGGTTTATGTTGATTTAATGCTTGGTTTTGAAAAAAGTGTATAGTTGTAAGTTTTTTGATAAGGTAGGTAATGTAACATGAATGCTTAGGAGCGAGTACGTATCTGTACGGCTATAGAATGCGCCCGACAGGTTTCTAACTCAATGTCGTATGGAATGCAGCGGCGAGAGCGCGGCGCGGGCGCATCGGCCGCTGTTGTCGCAAGCGCACTTGTCGGCGCGTTTGACTGCCGGAGATATTCGGCGCGGTAACGGGCCGCGGCCTTCCTGGAATTGGTTACCTGTCGCATTCCTCTGGCGGTCGTAGCAGGCGCTCCGCCGCTCTCCCTTCCCCCTCGCACTGCCCCCCTTCGCCTGGCCGCGCTGCATAGCGATGCAACCTTCTAATCGGTATCCTTTATGCACTAATGTTGGCTAACCTTGGCTGATTCAAGCAAGCTTTTCAAGCTCGAGGCTTTGGCTTTGGCTGTTTCCATATTATTTACTGCGGGCTGTCATGCTTGTTTGCATTATTGTGAGAAAAGTTTGGTATTGGAGTATGTTTTGTTCAATATTGGAGTATGAATTTTCAGCGTCCAAACATAGTATTTATAATGTTTCTGTTATTTTAGTGCGTAAGCTTTCACACTCGTAGTTAATTTCTTTAAATTTTCCAAATTTGAAGTAAACTTAAACTAATTTTCTTTGCCACTGGTGCTGTTTTTTTTTATTTGATGTTGATCTTCAATGTATGTTTTTCGAAAAACCGCACCTCTTGCCACGTTGGTGGTTCGCAGCCTAAAGCACAAAATATAATTAACTAAAACCTTGCACTCCATCTTATACAATGACAACTCACATTGCTCACTCTTCTCTGACTGTCAAATCTCAGAACATTGTACGCAATGTAAAGCAATGCAAATAAACATTACTAAAGTCCATTGTCTTAATAAGCATGGCAGTAACATGACCACAATGTGACTGGACTCGATTTGTCGTGAAAAGACCATACATTTCATGAAAATGTTTCAATTTTAGAGCCCCCTTTATCTGCTGATCCGTTGCCGTCCTTATGCAATATTTCGAGGTAGGTTTTTCTTAATATTTCAAGCACAAAATCAGCCAGGAGTTATCCGTCGTCAGCTTGCTGAAAACATGGAAAGTTTTTGTACGTAATTGCAAAGACCATGACATGTTGTCTGGTGGTACAGAAACCCTAAGTTAACGAACACACAACATCACACTAATATTATAGAAAGTTTGAGCCGATGGATGTTTGTTACCTTTTCACGTCAAAACTACTAAACGGATCGGGCTGAAATGATGTATAAATATGTAGGGCTAATCCTGGAATAAAACATGAGCTACTTTTCATTCCATAAATCGTTTCCCGTGGCATTCAAAGTTAGTTTATCCTTTGAACGATTCCATAGAAACAACGCGTGCCAAGCCGCGGGCAGAAACTAGTTTTAGTATAAAGTGTGAATACATGATTGATAAGAATGTGATATGTTAGGAGGCGTGTCGGATTAGTTGAGGCAATAGGCACCCTCGCGGCCCCTAGAGGCGGCCAGCGATTAGGGAAATAGAGGCAGCTGTACGAATCTATTGTTTTAACATTGATTTATTAAAAACGAAGATGAGGCACTGGTTGCTCGAAAGTGGCAACCTTAAATTGTGTAAAATTGTGTTCTCCCACATCAGTCACCGTCTGACCGGCGGCACGGGCGGTCGTGATTCGCGTGAAATATTGTTGTCTCAGTCTCACTTCGGTCCTAGATACGTCTTTCCGTCTTTGTTCTTCTTTGTATTGCACAGGACTGGAAATATAACTGTGAGAATATGTGTTAGCGTGTAGTTGTAACACATGCCAATTTTTGAGTAAGCGCTGGGAGAACGTAACCTATCTTCCCTTTTTGAATCAATGTGTTTTAATATAAACTTTTAAAAATAAGTTATATTGGATCGCTATTTATCCTGGGACCTGTCTGAAAATCAGCTCCGATTCTACGAGTAGCTTCTAGCGTAATGTAGAGACAGGGACCTTTTTGGCCCCTAGTACATAACTGTATAATGGTATCTGTATTTGCGTATATTAGGTGTTTCTTGTACCTTCCCATTATTGTAATGTGTTGTGTTATGTATTATGATTTGTTTCGTTTTTTTATGCGTATAATAGTAGAATTAGTTTGTTAATGGCTCTATGTTTCTGCTCTCAGAAAACTTCTTTATTTCTTCATTATTCAGCTATGGGAAAATATTTTAGAACGTTTTCTTTCGTATTTATTATAAAGATTTTATTATAGCGAAAATTAAATTCATTCAAATAATAAGCATAATTACTGATTTATTTTATAGAGTAGTACAAAAGTGAGTATCAAGTTATTTCCTTGCTCTACATTCCTATATACCAATTTGAAAATGTACTGCTCCTGTCACTGTAAATAATATTGTTCGCGTTGTTATTATTTAGTACTCGTTACATTATAATATTTAATTACTATTCATTAATAATCAACATTTAATTACTATTCAAATACATTTTAGTTCAAATAACGAGTAAATAATTTCTGATTAAAAACATTAAAATAATTAGGGTATGTACACTGTGAAACACCTGTCGCGAATATAACTTTTTGCAAATACCGTTTTAACACTTGAATATATTAATTTATTTTACACTTGCTAACCTAGTTTTTCATACTATGTAATCTAATTTATGTGTATTTGCCTGCATAAAAGGTAAAAGAGATCAAAAAGTGTTGAATAATACATAATTTATTTGCTTTTAAACAACTAAAAAAATACTACGACAATCCCTTAGTTTAAACCTTTTTTTAAGTTTTGTGGGGTAAATAATAATTTCTCGGGAATATCAAATGGGACCACCTCGGCATTATCCTCAATGAAACTGCAAATTATCATCCAAATCGGTTTATAAATAACGTATAAATCGATGGACAAACATAATACAAACATACATACTGGCTGGACATAGAACCTCCTGTGTTTTTTTAAAGTCAGTAAAAAAATAAACAACTATGTCAATTACATTTTCATTTCTACATCAATATAAAATTGCACCTTATAAATGATCTTTTACGCATTTGCTCTTTTTCGAATCCTAGATAATATAACTAACTATCCTAGAAGTGCTTGGTACCTACACTTTTCCAAGAGTTAAATGTATAACCTAACTAGTGCGAACTAAACAAGGAAAATACAGTCGTTTCTATTGTTAACAACCTATTTACGTATCATACTTTACATGCCAGCTTCTAGGGCCATGTCAGCAGTTAATCAACAAAGGTACTTCCATTACTCAGAACTTTACTCCACGTGCAGCGCTATTGCTACGTCAAACCCTTACCTTTCGGTGTCATTTTCCGCTACAGCTTACTTTGAATTCAGAGTTATCCTTTGTAACTATGCTTTTAATTCGCCACAACATTTTCAACTTTGCTTTAAGGGAATAAGATAGGTGTTAGGATGAGTGCTATATTTGGCAGTTGGTAGTTGGTTACAGAGTTGGTTACATCGTTATCGTCGCATGGGGCACACACGTGTACCTAAACTCTACTTCCGCCCCTCGTTTCCCTCGGGGTATCCAAGGACAGTAATAAAAGACTTGCTTAATTACCAACGTTGTAATTAACCAGAAGTTTTATTTGTTCCGTACGAGCTAGTACAATCTGAACTTAAATTTAAAGAGAGTGGTAGAGCAGGATTCAAAGTCGTTTTCCTGGGCTACCTACCAAACGTGGACCTTCATTGATATTATATGATTTTGATTATAAACTGGCGGATTTTTCGCAAGATACAAATACTTCTCGATACCTGCATTTTAAGAAAATAATTCAAAATATTTAATTTCGCTATCCCGGTTCTAAGTTCTAACAGTGCCAGAACTTCTATTTATATTGTATGTAGTTTATTGTATAAAGTATATCAGTTTTCTAGTACCCATAACACAGGTTCTGCTTAACTTTGGGCCAGATAGGTACATTTATTTATACATTTATTATTATTATTATTAACTTTAATCAATAAAATATCTGTCAACGCGTATCTTCAGACATTGCAGGGCAATAAAATAATATTGAATAATATTTCCACATTCATACCAAAATATTCCTCGGCACCCTTCTCGATAACATGACTATCGTGAAGACGGGTTGACTCTAGGGCCGTTCTAAGGTCATTGCCCTTTGAACCCCTTGCTACCCAACGATATGGTAATTAACTTTATCTTCTACTCATTAATTATTAAGTATTCTTTTTTAATGAAAATGTTTTTCTACGACCTCCCAACCGTTGTTTGTTTCTTCCTAAAAATTTAAACTTTTTTTAATACCGAGTTCTTTATCAAATTCGTTCGCAAAGACCTTTTTCCGTGTTAGTAAACAGTAACTTTAAGAATGTGGTAGGTGAACTTACTATGCAAACAAACTAGCTTGTCACTGTTTTATTCGTCAAACTTCACACGAACATCTTCCATAATTTATTTATGAATAAAAGCAAATAATAATGTAAATGTTATTATTTCATATTATTATTTTAAATCTACACTCTGGTATTTTTTAATGCTACATACCCCTCAAAATATATATTATTAATAATAAGAATATCTAAACTAGATATTCTTATTAATGTTTATATTAGATATTCTTATTACTATTTCAAATCTAAACTCTGGTATTATTTTAATGCTCCTTAGGTACCCCTCAAATTATAACAAAATATATGAGAAATTATCTTAATATTAACACTATTCAATGCTCTCACATAAAATACTTTAATATTTTTTTTGTGTTTCCCTCAAAATATAACAATGTATTAGGTCCTTACATATGAAATTGGCGTTTTGTATGGGAGGAACAAAAAGTCGAATATTTTTTAATATAATATATTTAATTAATCAAAGTATGAACCATTATTTTCTATGCACTTTTGCCATCTTATAGGTAGTTCATTGATCCCTTTACTAAAAAAACCAGTCGGACGGGAATCAATAAAATCTTTGAAGGCGATTTGGACTGCCCCATCGGAGTAGAATTTTTTCCCTTGCAAGAAGTTATCCAAATTTCGAAAAAAATGGTAATCTATTGGAGCAAGGTCCGGGGAGTACGGACGGAGGATGTCTTAGACTTTCCAATTGAAGCTCTTCTAATTTAGTAGCCGTCTGTTGCGCAGTGTGTGGTCTAGCGTTGTCGTGAAGCAGCAGTGGCGTGGAGCGATTGACCAGCCTAGGTTGTTTAGCCGCTAGCTTTTCCATCATGGTTTGCAATTGCTTACAATAGACATCAGCCGTAATAGTCTGGCCAGATTTGAGAAAACTGTAATGAACAATACCGGCACTAGTCCACCAAACGCTTACAAGTAACTTTTTTGGGGTTAATTTTCGCTTGGGGCAGGATTTGGCTGGCTGGCCAGGATCCAACCATTGCGCTGAGCGCTTCCGATTATCGTAAAGAACCCATTTTTCATCACAGGTAATGATTCGGTTTAAAATACCTTCATTATTGTGCCGGTTTAGTAATGTAACGCAGCAGTCGACGCGCGTTTGCCGGTTTGCTTCAGTCAATTCGTGAGGTACCCACCTTTCAAGCTTTTTAATCTTCCCAATTTGCTTCAAGTGAATTAAAACAGTTTTATCACTAACATCGCAGCCTGCAGCTAACTCGGACGTGGTTTGCGATGGATCCGCTTCCACAATAGCCTTCAACTCTTCATTATCAACTTGAGTCTCAGGCCGTCCACGGGGCTTGTTCTGCAGGTCGAAATTTCCAGAACGAAAACGTTGGAACCAAAAACGAACTGTGTTTTCTTTTGCAACACGACCGCCATACACATCATTCACCCTTCGAGTTGTTTCCGCAGCACTAGTGCCACGGCGGAACTCGTACTCGTAAATAATGCGATATTTTAAGTTTTCCATTTTGTAAAATGAGTGACGCAAACAGAAAAAAACAGAAGAAAAAAAACAAATGAATGACGATCATCGAAGCACAAATACATGAGTCTATAGCTGTACAAATTTGAATTTGGAATTCCTTACCAAAGAGGAGAAATTTGTGATTAAAGTGGCCAGTACGAAAAACGCCAATTTCAAATGTAAGGACCTAATATTAGAAATTATCATAACATTATCAAAATTAAATGCCCTCACATAAAATACTAATACCTAATTTTTGTATTTTTTCTTTGTTCCGTTTCCTTACCGCTTAGACCGCCTTTAACGAATGCTTTAGCGCCGCTAGTATTAATTTATCTATAGGTAGGTTCCAGTTCCCGGAATACTCTCCTCGACCCAACTTACTAATAAAATTCCTTCGTAGTTATAAATAAGTTACAGCACATATAAGCTAGCGTGCACTTGCACGCGGCTTTCTTTAAGCTTGCTTTTAAGATTTAGACCCTTGTTTGCCAAAAGAATACCACTTTAGTGGATGTTTAAGGCCCATATTATGAAAGCTTGCTCAGTCATCGAGCTATGCTTGAGCAACATTAATGCTATAGAAAAGCGTTACTCAAGCAGAGATTGAAGACTGAGCAAGCTTTCCTAATACGGGCCTTAGTGTTGGTCGAGGACCTTGGGGAAATAAAATTTATTTATTTCTTATTATTATTTTTTGATTTATTTATTATTTGTCTATGCTGAGGATAATTAAATTTAAAAAGTGAGTACTAAATAGCTAAGCTTTATCTACCTACACCGACGACGCGACGTACAAATCTGAAACAGGGGGTTCAAATATAAGAAATAAGAGAGAGTAAAATTCAAAATCTACTCCATCGAATGAAAATATATTCTGAGAATTAAGTCCTAAATTGTTAAAAAGGGTCTTTTAAATGTCCTAGAACATAGGTAGGTATTTCAGTAGGGCATTTTTTCTCTTTCCTCGTAAAAATTCACTATGTTCTTTCTAAATTATTAAATAATCATTAAGAAACAAGTGCACGATTCAAAGATCCAAATGCTTTTGATAGGTAAAGCCTAGGCTAAGCTACTGAAGACTTTTTTACAAATTAAAAAAATAAAAAATACACTTATTTATATAATTACTACAGAAACCTAGTAAAAATGCTTAAAATCGTTAATGTGTATTTTTTGTAGAATTTATGAAATTGTACGGGAACCGCCGCGCGCAACATCTTAAAATTAATGCAAAAATATTTCCGCTGTGTTTGTAGTGCATTATAAGGTGTGTAGAATAGTATTTTACGAATAAAGCTACATAAATCAGTAGAAAAAGTATCTAGCTTTGATATTTCTACAGAACATAGCATCAAAAGGTACATGCTTGACGTCATCGTTCCAATAAGGTCGGAAAAGTTCGTGCAATTTTCTTTGAGTCGCGCGTGGACTTTTTGATTATTTCTTTCTATATTCGTTATTATTGGGCTTGCGCCTGTGCCCTGCAATGTAAATTTCTTGAAAAGGATGGTTTTTTTTTACTTTGTAAGTGTTTTCGAGGGCGCTGTAAAGCCGATGTTGGCCGCCCGCTCTGCGATTTCTTGGGCGGGCCCTCGCGCTCCTGCCTTTACTGAACAATAAAATAAATAATACGACTTTTTATTACATAAAATAAATAAATAAATTGTCCTTTTCAGGTTTCACAAAAAAATATATTAAATTCAGTTTTAGTACAGTCCTTCTTAAGGAACACACAGACAACGGAGCTGCTTAAAATTTTCAAATATTTTACAAACCAGTGTATTATCAAACGGAAGCCCTTTTCAAGGCCTATCTTTTAATATTTAAAAGGTTAAAAAAATATTTCAGGAAAGCTGGCAACAAATAGTTGAAAATGCCCGGTCGTTTGCGAGATGGCAAACTTAAGTAATTTTTTTCTACTGTCCTAGTGTCGTAAAACAGTTAGGGGTTTTCGTATCAAGGGCGGGTGGTATGCGCAGGGGCGGCCATGTCCTAAACGTGTACAAAATGAGCACGTTTTTCGGAAGAAATCTAGGTTTTTGGCAGCTTGGATTCGCGTTAGTGTGAGTGCGCGGCGCGCGAGGATTGGCGGTGCATGCGCATGTGTGCGTGCGCGCCCCCGCTCGGCCTCTCGCCATACCTACCGCGCGCCGCCGCCACTCACACATATGTATCTACACGAACACACACATGCGCATTACAGCCTGCGATGCCGAATTTTATTTCAATTTTAAACGTATTTAGTTAATTTTTTTATATTTATTTTTACTAAGTAAGTTGAAAAAGAGTTAATTTTCCTAAAACTTAGGTACCTACAAAAACTGGTAAGTAGTTACCTTATATTTTTTTTGGAATATACCTATTATTTACTTAGAAAATTATGTATTACTTAAGTAGGTAGGTGTAGATACCTACCGTTTTTTAATATTTTGACACATGCAATTCGTTATCATTTATGAAGTAGGTACTTATTAGGTACCATACATACCTATATGTTTTTTGCTTCAAAGTTTCCACTTCTTGGGCATTAAAATAAAAATTTAACCTTTTACCATAATGTTGATCTAATTCTGTAAATTTCAAGTAATTTTTTTCTGAACTTTCATATAACTAAAAATATAAAAATATTTTTTCTAAAAAAAGTGCTTTAATACCTATACTCCTAATTATCACTTAACATTTTCACTGTATCTTTATGACATCTTCCAGCCCATTTGCATAGTAAGTGTACATTTATAATGTCTTCTAAAACTATTACCTACGTATAGTGGTTCTTAGTTTATTTTTCAGTTGGACATTTTATATACCTACCAAGGGTACGGAATCCAAGTATCCTACTAATATTATAAACGCGAAAGTTTGTAAACATGTCTGTATTTATGTTTGTTGCTCTTTCACGCAAAAACTACTAAACGGATCGGGCTGAAATTTTGCAAGTGCTAGTTTTTGAAGTGTAGAGTCTAGACACATTATGTGTGCGAAGGATAAAAATCAGGTAATTAATAAAAAATACTATAGTTTGTAATGAAAATTGCCATTTAGGTACCGACTACTTACCGAGTTTGTCATGAAGCAGATTGAATAAAAATCATTTTTTGTTGAACCCTTCTCCAATCCCTCGTCTCGGACAGTGAGAGGAAAAGAAACAGTTTTGATACCTATTACACCAGCAGGCTGAGCATAATTTTATTACCCTACACAGCGAACAGACTTGCTTAGGGTAAATATAAAAAAAATGAGAAATACTAAATGCCCTGGATAAGGTAAGCAGGTTTATGAACACACATAAATCCAAAGCCCATGAATAAATGTAGCAAAGACCTTCCTTGCGTAAACACATTAGAATAATGTGTTGTTGTTAGATTACACTTTGTGGTCGAATACTAGAGGTTGTTCCTTGGTCATTTGGTCAAGCTCTCCTAGGGATACAACTTCGAAATAAATTGATGCATAGGAAACGCACGGAAACAATATTGGAGTCTGTGGGACATCATGAGAAATAAACGTGACAATCAAGATAAAACAAATGTATTTATAAAGTATCAAACAAAAGATGCAAAAGTAGTCACTGAAGTTGAAATAGACAGCAGAGACAAAAGAAATAATGAATAGTAAAAAAAGCGTAAATAGTGAAAACTATAGCATAAAAATATATGGTTCACAGATAACAAACGAAGGAAGAGAGGCAGGGCATCTAGAAGATAGGTCGATGAAAGAGCCAAAAGCAAAATAAGAACGCAAACGGTTGTCGAGACAAAACAAATTGTTTTATTTGGAGTAGATATAATTGTTATCGGTCTGAAAAGAAGGCCTATATTATTTTGGTTTTATATAGAAAATGTCATACAATGCATAAAATATTGAACCCGAAGGAAGTCATTTCATGCATAACCCGCGACCCAAGAGTGTGTGTCTGTCTGTAAAACCTTGTATGCCCCCAAATAGATTACTGATTTGAATTTAGGTTTTATTTTCAAATGAATGGAGATTTGATCGAGAGTTAGCACCATATCAGCCCAGAAACGTCCACTGCTGAACATAGTCCTCGTCTATACGAATGACGCCACAAATAACGGTCCTATGCCGCCCCTTTCCTTTAATGTGTCTTCTCACTATATAATGCTCCCACTATATAATGCTGGACAATTCACACAGCATTGGCTTAAGTAAAAAACATATTGAAATGATCAACAACTTCGGTAACATCTTCTCCAACATGAACTGCTTGTGATAACACTCATAATCTTCGATATAAATTTCGTCTTGCCCATGTCCATTTTAAGATCGACCCGTCGGAAAACGGTGTTGCTTAGGTCTTCCAGATTATTCGTGAGTGATGTAATTGCCATAATTATTGTGAGAGTTGATATCAGTGCCATATCCATTCCAGCTTTAATATATCCTCCGGTGTTACAGTTGTGGAGAGATATCGTCTCCCTGTTTCATCCCGTGTTGAAATGGGATCGGATTTCTAGTCCTGGACCCGTATAGACGTACATAGTTGCATTGCAGTGCAAACACTTCAACATTTGGATATACCGTCGATTTGACACCACTGGATAGACGATAATAATGCCCAGGCTTCAACTATATCAAATTTTGTATTCCACCAACGCTAGACATAACTTCCGATACTATTCCTCTTCTATTTTACTCGTCTTCTGTATTATCTACCGGAGCATGTGAATGTTGTCTACGGTACCAAATCCTTTTTGCGGAACCCGGCTTGTTTGGGAAAGTGGATGTCGCGCGTTGTCAAACCTTCGCGAGAAAAAGTTGGTGATAACAATCGAAAACCGCTTATAGACGTGACGAGTAGAGAGAGTAATTAAGTTGAACAGCCCCTGAAGGGCTCAGCGATCCTTCCTTTTAAAAGTTCTGTCTTTATTCCGTCATCTCCCGGAGCTTTGTTGTTTTTGAACTGTTTGTAAGATATTCCGGATTTTAGCCTTTATGACTTGTAAAGGCTAAAATCCGGTATATCTTCGGTATGGTGTCGCACTCAACGAGCTCTTTTAGCGTATGTCTTTGTTAGCAGGTCTACGATGAGATGTAGCGCTGATTAAAAACTTCTCTTTTAGATCTCGGGCTTGAAGAAAATGACACAGCCGCTTTGCCTCTTCAACTTTTGCTGGCTTTGCCTAATTGATATATCTCTTACAAAACTTGTAGCCCATGTTCCGCTCTATTGCTCGAGCTGAACAAGGATTGATCGAGTGTTCTTAGACAAATTTAAAGAAAATTGGTATCTAACGTTATGGTGGTCATATTGATGTCGGAGTATTTTTTAAATTGATTAGTCTACCTATTTCCAGATAGAACGTTGTCAAAGGTGATCATGCGAAAGCATGTTGAAAGATAAATGTCAGATCAATGGAATTATTCTTATTTAACGATAAAGTTTTACATTTGAGATTTTATTAAATCTATTTGAGAAAAAGAATATTTCTACATTATTTGTTATGAATTCTGCTTAAGATAAGTTCTTGTATAATATTCATCCCTACCCCTCCTAATACTATAAAAGACAATTTCGACCTTTCTTATGAATAGCTCACCGTAGCCTGTTTCTGAGATGTCCCACGAGGTTTATTCTGCGTCTAAAGACAATGAGAGACAAACGGCCTATTAAGTAGTTGAGTTTGAATAAAGATCCAGTTTGACCATCATGATTATGATGATTGGTTCTACTGGTGATGTCATGAAAATATTTTACAGTGATTGGTTTGGTTTACAATAATGTGAATAAATTATTGGGATTAACTATTTATATGTAATAATATGTGTAAACACGCAAGAGCCTGTGAGGTTTCGCTTAGATAAATAGATATGAAAATTGGTCTATGTGTAACTGATTTCTCTAAACAAAAAATACCGTTTTACCTGAACGGGCGGTGGCCCCAGAATACAGTTCAAGTACCTACCGTTACCGTATTACCGATAGTAACACCAATATTCTACAAATGTAAACGTGTACATTGCGTTACGAGACGAGCATGCGGGTTTTCCTCTGATTTTCGCGAGAGGACGTCACGACACCTGCGCACACAGCGTCGCGCCGCTTGCGCAGCTGTCACTACGTCATCACGTTATTCAATTATTATAATCGATTAATTGTAAAGTGTCTACCCGGGCGGCGCCCCGATTCTAGCATTTCTGGAGCACGAATCGGGGTCCATCGAACAAGGCCGGCTGACTGCCGCATCTAGAACGCGGATCCTTGAGCGCTCCGCAAACACTCACGTCAATTGCGTAGCACGTCTGCAACCTCCAAGGTTTTGGATAAATATGGCAGCCGTCTACTGCGACTTAACCCTGCTAACAATTTTACACTAAAAAACAGGTTTTTGTTTCAGGTAAACACGAATCGTCGCGGCCGAAATTCATATGAACATGGTAAGTTGTCATACATCAGGGAACATCTATTCTGACCCTGATCTTTAGAATTCCATTTCGAATATTGAAGGTGCCTACAGTTTTTATATCGAGGCCGTGTTTTCAAGTATACGTATTAATTCTTGACAGTTTGTTCAAAGAACTATTAAACCTCTCCATTTTGGGACATCTCTGTACTGATCAAATACACAGGTCAAATGCTACGCTAAATTATCATTCACCTATTCATTGTTTATTTCAATTTCAACTACCAAACACAGGCCAAATCTCGAAAAAATTCCACTGCTTCCATTATTTTTAGAGCTATTATCACGCGAGTGCAGTTAATCGGACTACAATGTACAAAATGTTCAGTAATTATGCGTGGTCTAAATGGGTCGGTGATAGATAAGTGTGGTGCGTGCTTCACACAAATGTTGCGCTACTGACACTATCCGCGTTCACCTTGAACAGCGTGTCTGCTTACAAATAGGTGCCTAACTCAGGCAGTCACGACTGTGTCTGTACCTGTCATTGCTGGACTATTGCTTTTCTCTTCCTACCTTTTGTCATCTTGGTGAGCTTATGGGTGATCCATACAAGCAATTAGTTGATCATAAAACGCGTTAATAATTCGCCACGCTTATATTTCAACATTGACTCGATTTCTAATATTTTTGTATGTTCTGTGCATCTTAAAGATTTGCTTACTCTCTGAAAGTTTGGTATTTGATAGTATTTCTCTTTACATAAATTAGAATATTCCCTTCGAATCCATAACATTCGTAATATTAAATTCTGTTAATATTTACTTTGAAACTGACTAAAGGACAACCTAATCCGAGGGCTTTAAACTATTGAAGCGTTTCATTCAGTAGTTTACTGCGATAAATAAGTTTTCTGCAACCCGAAGAAGACGTTATACTTATACAAATAGAGTTAAAACGAGATTATTAAGTAAAATTCATTCAGACCGGCTTACATCCGGTTGGGGCAATTTCGTTCAGTCGTATAGATATAACACAAGTCACCGCCCGCCCTTATCATTATTTGTTTAAAGGGTAACAACTTCGATAGCACTTAAGAATATTGAATTAAACAGAGATTTCAGTGGTCCTATCTTTAGGTAGCGGTTTAATAATAAGCATGCCATTTACCGGATGGTGTAACTAAGTATATATAAATAGAGACTAATAAGTATTTCTTCGATACCATATCACGAAATTTATACGGGACTTAATTTCAAGTGGTACTTCCTCTTGCATAAACTCTACAATAGAAAAAAAATCTTACGCAAAACGTGACTTTTCTTGATTATGCCTTTACATAGTTTTATTATAACTTCATCTGTATAATACCTGTAAAGGTCTTTGATAACTTTGCGTTGACCGCTCTTGATAAGACTAACTGAATCTCGTTGGCACAAATTGATATATTAACACCGCTAATGTGACGAAACTTTTTAAGCCTGCTACTCAATTATACTTGACTTATCAGCTAAAACTACGTCAATTCTATCAAGATAGAGCCTAAATATTTGCGTCATTATTGTATGTAGGGCAGTTTTTAGAATGGCCTTGCATATTTTTTATCACCGTAACCTACAAACTTTTTAAATTTTATATTTAAACTATGAAGAACGCATCAGCACCCAGAAGGTTTTAACTTGTAGGTAACTGTTTAATGTTGTTATGGGTATTTATCATTAAGGATTTTAATAATGGAATATTTCCAATCCATTGTTCTTCCCCGTACGAACAACAGCGCTAATTATCGACATCATTATGTAGGTTAGTGACAAAAGTTATGTTATCTGAAACGCGGTATACAAATGCCAAACAAAGCCGCGTAATTCCCATAATTCATTACCTACAGGATCAATTATGTTTTTCCTTTTAAGGTACTTTAGTAGGTGCTGCGAGCTGCTATTTGTATTTTACCTACTCCATTATTGTGAAAAATATTAATTACTGATCTCAACATCATTTAGTAAATAAATTCCATTTTGTGATATTGTAAAGCACAGTTGCACCTATGCCTAAGATAAATAAAGTACGGTATGCAAGGCATAAGCATAGGTAACTGATATTGGGAACGTTTATAGACCACCCACACTGCAAGTTGTTACTGCAATGTTGGTTTATAAATAAATAATTCACAGAACCGTACTGCATTCCTTAGTAAGTTGTTTGATAAATGTTGGAGTCCAAATCCTTTGTTTTTGTTAATAAGTTCCACGAGATAACTGGGACCGATCTTTACTTTGATAGCATATTTGAACAGCTCAAAATGCTACCTTATTATTTATGACACCATTTATTGAGCTATATTCATAGACAAATTCTAAAGAAATATGAATGCTGTATAACTATTACTCAAGCCGCATCTAGAACTGTATACAATCGGCGAGATCCGAACTTGTCGTCGAGCATCTGCGGCGCTCATCCTCCCTCATGAGAGTTATATCATTCGCACATCACTTTCCTTAGGGTTACCTAAGGGAAGTGAAGTGCACCATGTACAGTACATATTATAAGTACAATTGTGCCTAGCTTATGGGGTGTGTCGCAAAAAAAAAAATATGAAGAGAATAGTTATCTGTTTAACATGTGGGAAAAACGATTTTTTATTGACCGTTCGGCACGTTCAACAAAAAATCCTTTTGCGTTACTCGTAAATACCGCGGAAATATGTATTTTCTCGCCAATCGTGGTGAAAATTTTTATGTTTGACTTGAGAACAAATATTTTTCTATTGTGCCTTTCAAAACCCTGGCTACCCCTTCATTAGAGCCACTTGCTACGCTCGCGACTCTATTCTGAACTGCTTCGCTACGTTCAGCAAAAAAAAACCTACTTTTGAACAAATAACTATTATTTCACATGTGAGAAAAATCCGATTTTATCACTGTTTTTCACCGAATTAAAAAAAAGAGGTTCTCAATTTGACTATATTTATTTTTTCGTTTTTTTGTTGATGTTTGTTACCTCCGAAATTTTGACTGGGTGATCCGATTTTGATGTCTTTTTTATTTGAAAATTGGTGCTTCCCGTGTGGTCCCAATTAAATTTGGTCCAGTTCTGACAATAGCATCCATGAGAAAACCATAAAATTGAAGCCGGTTTATAGTTTGTTGTAAACAAACTTAATTATTGTGCAGCAACGTCACTGTTTTAGAGCATGAAAAATCAACTAACACCTTATTTATTATTAGATAATAATATTAAGTTTATAATTTTTTTATTAAAGAAATAAACGTTATTGATTTCTGATTTCGCTGATTATGTAACTATCGGAATAACAAGCATTTGCATGTGAAATATTAGACAAGAGTGAATAGATATCTTTTACTTAACTCTTCCAAAATGTCTAATCTGTAGAAAACGAACTTCAATAACTATTCATTTCCTGATATACTTTGGTTTCGTACCTCTACACTACTAGGTAGGTGAGGTATATATAGAAACTAACACTGGAACCTTAAAAATACAAACAAACTAATTGTGAACCATCCGCACTTGGTCATAGCCATAAGAATGTAAATATGACCTCCAATACAAGGCAATAACGACTTAAGTCGTTCGTTACTGGAGTACCTAACATTATGAAGGGGAGCGGATACTAGGGTTGCTAACTGTTCTTAAAACCATGTCTTGAAGAAATTAAAAGTACCTTAAAAGGTCCATGTGGATCTCGTTTTAAGAAATAAATATCTGATTAATTAATGGGTTAAATGCGCTTGTTACATCTATATACAACGCCGTCGATGTGCCCTAAATTAACATTACTGAAATAATGGACAGAATAATTCAACAAGCGTGTAAGTACATGCTGTCTTCATAAAACCAAAACCTTAGATTATTCATTGTCCGTTCCCTACCTCTTTTGACATGGACACTGCAGAGTGGTGGCAATACAAACACTGTGAATCTTAAACAACAAGTTAAAGTAGAACTCCTCGTAACGCCAATACAAAGGCACGGGGATAACTTGTGGAATCAAAAGCTTTGCTAGGAAGCGGTAACCCTAAGCGGACGCCACATCAAAGCTATCGACTTCCGGCGTAGACCCGGCGCGCGGGTTATCGGACGACCTCCGAAATTCCCGCCAATTAGCCTGCCTGCGCGAGCGCCGACCCTTTCCTCTCCCTTCCTCCCTCGGGACATCCGCCCGTTAAACCTTTTCGAGGAAAGCTGCGCAATAAACCTTATGATGTTTTATAATTTCTTACTTTTTGTAACGTAACGCATGTTTTACGCCACTTACGGGTATTATGGCGGCGCTTTTGTACTATTTTTAAGCTTATTCATTCAGAACATGCTTAGAATAACATGAAATATCTCAACCATTTGGTCATCCAAGATCCGTGGGCACCCCATTAACGAAACATATTTTCATTTAAACCTTGTAAGCCAGACCTTCTATGAAGTGCCTTACTATTGTAGCCTTCGTTAACAATAAAACCAGAAATTGACAATGATTTCATATCCTGTTGATGATCAAAACAAACGGCGCTATAACATATAATATGGTCGTACGCGCAAGAATTTTGACATCTACGGGACCAGACTCACAATGTCGTGAATGAAATAAGAGCTAGTAAGTTACCTATTCGGAACTTGCTATTATCTTGTAGCCGCCGTTGTGAAGTACCTAATGGACACGTAGGCAACGAAGACCTCAAGTCTTGGGGCAGTTTAGGAAGGATGGAGCTTGGCCATGTTCTGTCGAATTATATTGAATTGTTTAAAGTGGACGAAAATATGGCATTTAGCTGGGGCTAAGAGATTATAAGTCAAAAAGTTCAAATAAATAAATGATGAAATAAAAAAAATCTGAGGGTAGTTATAAATTAGATTCCAAATATTTAAACTACGGAATGCACAACTAACTTGTGCGGTTTACCATTACCTCTGAAAATATTGCATCATCACCTGAAATAAGGACATGTTGAGTTAACCAGCCTAAACCCTCTCTGGCTAAAGTCATTATCTGAGTAGCGCGGTAGGTATGGCTGGCCACTAAATAAATACGTAGGACATGAATGAACGTTAGATCGAGTCGAGCGCGCACTTCCGGCGACTCGTAATAAGGACACCACGCGATATGACGATACAATTTCGAAACGGGAGAGTCTAAGGAGGTCACCGGATAAGATTAAACTGTGTAAACAAACCGTTTACTTTGATAACTCGTTAGTATTTCTGCTATGGCGCCTGTGACGGGAAGCCAATGGGTTCCGTTGCCGATAAGCGCCCCTAGCACTACATAGGGAATCGATTTGTCCTCGTTTCCTCAATCAATGTCGTTTGTATTGCTTCTATGCTGGCTTGCATTTCGTCATGCCTTACATGGGAAAACTCCCGCGTCAAGGCTCAAGAAACTTTCTGTACCTACCCCTTATGTAATGCTTGAAAACGTGAGTTCACTCCTGAGTATGGTTGCGGTCACATTCATGAAAATACCAACTGTCGTCGCTCATAACTTGTAAAAAATCAAACGCCTCATTTTTTTGTTTCTTGTCATAAGTTTATCGTGGTGTCGAAGTTTAATTAGAGTGCAATTGAAATTCATAACGTATAAATTTAAGATAAGGGTTCTCAATTGACCCACATTTCTGAATTTTAGAATGACCGTTAAAATACTCGTCATCTTACTACGCAGTTGCGCAAAGATCAAAGTTTCAAACAATAACATAATTAGGTACTCGTATTACTTATACCTAGTTGCATTGCTTAACAAACAACATACTTAACAACTTCATTCTGCATAACTAACTAATGCTGATAAATGGATATTATAGACAAAATATAACTTAACAATCACTCATATTAAGTGCACCAAAACGTAACCCAAAATATACTTACTTCAAGCGTACAAAAATGTGAAGCATTCAAGAATCCAAGCTAAGTCTAGAACCTTATTCCTTGAATCTAACATGCCTGAATATGTTCGCTGCCAAGGGATAGTGACATTTTTGGCCCGAGTGCCTGTCAAAATATTTACCTTAACCTAAAAGCACGTGGTACAGTGAATGTTTTTGTTACTTCGGCATTGTTTGAATACTGAACGCCAAAGAATGCACGTAAAATGATGACATAGGCAGTGGCGCCACCATCCATTCCATTTTATTGTTAACTAGTCTAATACCCGTGACTTCATATACTCGTACCTACTCGTCGTTTTCATTAAAGCCGAAGTGCTGTTTTTGCCATGTAAAATCTGGAATGATATTTTTTGTCAGTTTTTCAAAAATAATCTCTTTAGGTTAAATCTCATCAATTGACGCATAACTTCAAATAGATTGGTGGTGATTGTTAGTACATTAGTTACAAGTGTACATATGCGTAAAATTTACAATTGCAGTCGTGCTTGCACAATACAATGAAATTGTTGTTTTTAAATTCATCATAACATGAATAACACACACCTATGAATGGATGATAAGGTCTGAATAACGGATATTCGTAAACTGTCGCAAACAATGACACATTTGTTTGTGTGACTCACTCGCCTGGAATGTCAAAAGTCAATAAGGTCCTGTAAGCTTTTAACGGAAATTATTTCCATACATGTATCATGATTCCACAGTACTGAGTACCTACGATGAATCAAAGCAGCATATTGATTAACTTGTTCTTACGACTAGATGACTAATGGCAGCCTAGGTGGTCAGTTGCTCATTTAATCCATGCTTTAGTATCTTTCAGAGAAGTATCTTAGTCATGGTTTAAGTGGATCTAAAACCATAGGAGGGACCTATATATCTGGCTACCTGTAAAGAAAACCTGTTGAAACATTAACGAAACAAAAAAACTAGCAGAACCAAACAGCACTAAAGTGAAGGCAAAGAAAGTCAAGAACTCGATTTGAATTATAATCAGTAAACAAAAATTGGTTGAAACCTAAGAGATAATATATCAACTATCATCAAACAAACCGCAAAAATACGGCGAATACGTTTACTTAACCCATATTCAGTACTTTGGCTTATAAGTTAAATGTAATAGGTAGGAAGTGATAAAATAACTGTTGCTACTTTCGAACTGTTATCTTGTTTGCTGGCACGCAACTACTGAATGGGACAGTTCAGAATTTTAATTGTGTCATTATTCGTTATCGAGAGCCAAGAAATAGGAAATCGAACAGAAAAATGCCTATTCAACCTATTCAAAGGGCGCATGCAATCTGATCGCTTTGGTTTTTTGGAGCATGTCGATTTGTGCGGTACTGGGCCGAGTAGTTTGGAGTCCATCGTTTATCGGGCGCCTGCAATCCGCGCTGACCCCGCGATATCCTCTATCGCCCCTCGCCGCCCTACGAACCTCCAGCCAAGATTGAACCCTTTACAGCTCTGTTAAAGTCTACATTGTCTTGCTGACCAGGGTGGGAGCGGGCTCATGAATGGACAGGCTTGTGAATGAGCGGACTATGTCCCGTGGGCGATAAGCGCTATCGTCGCCGGGGCCAGCTGACGAACCGTGTTGACAAACCCTGTTCCACTTTCGTTACCCGCGCGACTACGACTTAGATTTATGAATCGACTTAGTACTTGATGGTTATTTTTGTAGAATCCTCACCAGTGTTACTATTCCCACTGTATTAAGTGTATAGTAACCTACAGGTTTGATTTCTACGTCATACTGTAAGACAGTCGCAATTAATTGCTAAAATATAACTAATCAATGTTTCGTATGTTGTAAAGATCAGGTAGGTACTTAACAAAAACTTATGTAACAGAAGAACCTACACTACACTAAGGATTAGTACAACTTATGAATGAGTGCGGTTTGTTAGTTTAAAACCGCTGTCATTTAACTAGGTACTCAATCGGCATCAATTTTGTTGTTCTAGTAATGATAGGCTAGGAAATAACTCGTATTCGACGCATAATGAACCGTGGTCAACTAATGTATAAATAAAGTCATTAAATAGGTACCTACCTATCACGATGGGTATGCAACTAATGATCAGTTTTAAAGAGCAATAAGATCGATCTAGTTAATTAAAAGGTCTATTGATCGTAATGCCCGTCAAATATTATTTTCATATCCAATTATTTTGGCATTCTTTAACTCTGTAAAGTTGTCGGGCATCAACACCTTCGCGTGTCTCTGCAAGATGAAAAAGTATTGTTTTCCTAGGTAGTTATTTCTCGTGACGAGATATTTATTAATCGGAAAAGCCACAACTTAAGAAGGCTACGAAGCTCTCCCAAATCTCAGCGGCCGGCCCGTGCGGATTTGTTGTTGTTTCACATAGAATCGCATCGTATTGGCCATTCGGCGGCGTTCGCCTTATTTCGGAATTTTTCCCCCTGTGTCGCAACGCGCGCGCCCCCCGCGTGTGAGCGAGCGATTGCAGAAACTAGAAGGAATTTGACCATTTTTTATATTTTTTCGTACTTTCCGATTAATTTGAATAAACGACTGATTTCAGAAATATTTTTGTTGATTTCTAATGGTCAATACTTAGTATGTTTGCAACGCGACAGATTTTCGAATAAAAGTGTCTATCATGCATAAAAAATAGCTTGACTCGATTTCGTGGTCAAAATATGGCGAATTATATCGCATCCATTTTGAATGAAGCATAAACGTAAACAAACCGCCCATACTTAACCTAAAATTCACTTTGTTGGCGCGTCCTTTTATACGTAACTAGCTGCGCCCCGCGGCTTCGCACGCGTTGTTCCTATGGAAACGTTAAAAGTTGATTTTCATCCGGGAACTGATTTATGGGATAAAAAGTAGCCTATGTTTTATTCCAGACCTAGGACTATGTCTATTTTAAATTTCAGCCAGATCCGTTCAGTAGTTTTGGCGTGAAGAAGTAACAAACATCCATACATCCATACATCCATAC
Source organism: Eupithecia tripunctaria (assembly GCA_955876795.1). Lineage (NCBI taxonomy): Eukaryota > Metazoa > Arthropoda > Insecta > Lepidoptera > Geometridae > Eupithecia > Eupithecia tripunctaria. Next base: position 6,680,644 of record OY041614.1, on the reverse strand, counting down.
AAACTTTCGCATTTATAATATTAGTGTGATGTGATTTTCATTACTTGTCGATTTTAGATCCTCCCTTCAATAAAAATTGTTAACAATTATATCTGAAACTCGACGCCAAGCAAGTGAGATTTTGTTATTTGTGTCGTACTTTGTTCACTAACATGCTTCATTCAAAATGGATAAACCATAGTTTCGCTCTCATTTAAAGATCATAATGTTTTAAAAAACACTACAAACATAGCTATTTTTCATCCGATTATGTATAGAAAATTTCAATACGATCGGTGACGTAGTTTCCAAATGAAGCGGAAAGTACGTTTGTATGGGGGCTAAAGTATACGACTTACAAACTTTGGGTTTCGTTTTCCGATTGGTATACCTACTCGGAAAACTAAAACCGAAATTTCCAGGATCGATTTTCTACTGGCGAAATTCTTAAAAACAATGCTCTTATCACACCTTGTACAAACATCAATAATCACCTTCACATCATTACAATATGCGTGATGCTCCTTGTTATTGATGAATCGCAATGATAGTTCATTGTTGGACCATAAACTGATTCAATACCGAAACTGGCATTTGAATCCCATTTCGCCGTTAACAATCGTTCAATGATGACATGGATCATAATCATAACGTATCGATTAAGCCATGAATCCGATGGTACATTTTTCACAGACAACGCGCGTCTGTCTAAACTTTTCGATACGGTTCAATACCTGAAGTAATTTATCATTGAGAGAGGGAATTAGCATCGTCTAGTTGTTGTGGTGTGGAGTAACCATCACTTTGTCGATCTTAAGTCTTACTTACTTAATAACGCTGAACTTAAGACAAACAATTCTATGTCTATGAGACATTGACATTAATTTATTGACATGTTTTTGTTAAATTATTCGTGTTTAGATTTGTTATATTTGGTTGTATGATGTTTATGTGTGTTTTTACCCTATTTTTGATCTCAAACTAAACATTATTTTAAATTGTAGATATTAAAACTGCTTAATTATTATTAATTTTTATTGTAAATTTGTATAGTTATTTGTACTATTTAATTTTAATTAGTTAGTGTAAGTGGTTTTATGTGACCGTTCTAATTAAATAAATAAATTGAAATTAAATTGAAATTGAAATTAGGTTAGATAGATGGTGTTAGATTGTCCAGCGTTATTTATTTATAGATCCTTTATGTTAACGTGACACGTGGTAAGTTTTTACCATGTGCCTCGTTCACCGGTAAACAGAAATTTCAAAACAACAATGATTGATCTTTCTTGGTACCAGGTAAATACTTGGTAGTATATATAAGTGCGTATTAACAATTTAAATGTGTATTGTTATTTCGAGGCAATACCTTTCTGACACAAAAAGTATAAATAGAAAATAATCAAGACTTGAAATATGTATGTTGAATTTATGTACTATTATGGTACTCATCATAAGAGACGTATTCTATCATTACAGCGGCAGACGTTTCAATAGCATTATTTTGATCGCATTCCCTTGCCAAAGATTAGATCTTGAAGGAACTTTAAAGCAGCGTCGGGCGGGTAATTATCTACCGCGGAGCATGCGCCTCGTTAGAACGCGCCGGCTGCGCCTGCGCACCTGCCTCCGCTCGCGCCACGCAAGCTGCTGAATAACCTTACACTGTGTAACGTGCAGACCATCATGCAAGGGAATATTGACACGTGGTTGCTTTTAAATAAGTATTTAATCATGGATTTTCACTTAGTACAGCTATTTATTTTCTTTTTCGTAAGGTTCATTTCGCAGTACCTATTAGCTCAGTTTACCTTAAGATACTGTCTCAAATCATGCACCAACTAGGATTCTGTTTTAATTTGCTTTTGAGCACTCATGGAAGTCTCTTCTATTCTCGGTAATGGATTCCATTTCTTGAAGCCTATTTCGTAGTAGGTATCCATTTTGTTTAGCTAAGCATTAGTTTAACAGCAGCAAATCGTCGTAATTATTGCTTGGTTTCATTTCATTGTATTTGGATAAATATGCGTAACTCAGAGCCTTCTCTTTATTCTAACTCTCACCCAAGTGGGGTCGGTACAACTTTCTTTTCTCTCCCTCTCTCCCCTATCAGTCGTTATCTTTCTCGTTAAACCTTCAAAGCTCTATTGCTTAATTAAAATTGAATAGTTCTAGAAAATCCCTTTTTCTTTGAGTTCAACCGCTATCTCACTAACCGCTTAGTTAGCCACATGGTACAAGAAACCATCCAGCTTTCAAAGCAGTGCTTACGCTTCAGTAAAAACGAACGGACCCGAGATGACATCGCATCGCGGAGCATTATCAAAGATCACGCGGTTGCAGGTTCGCATCCGCATTCCATCAGAACATGTTCTGATGATCTTAATATCTAGCTCTGGTCGTGAGTCATTTGCGAGAGTGCACCATATTCATTAAAATTCCAGTAAACGATGTCCATCAATCGAGTCAGCGGTCGCCATCCGAGCGCTGATTGCCGGCAACCAACGGCACGGCGGCGCTGCCCCGTTGCTTCTGTCGACTAATGAGTAGATCACACGTTCTGATTTTCTGATTCATCAATCGGTGTAATTATACAATGATAAGCGGAAGTTATTCGGATTCCGTCGATTTGTTCTAGGAACTGTTCAATTTGCGTATCATCATGTCACGTCGCATCGTTATTGGAGTGATTATTGATGTTTCTCATTCAATTCAACGTATTGATCGTAGATCCGGTTCCGAATTTTATCAAAGGATATTTTGGTTTATTCTTCTTGTCTACAGGGCGATGTTTTTTAGTCTTATTATATCCCTGATAAACTGGGGAAGCGAAAATGCTCGTGCGATTTAAAAGCACTGCATAACTCGGGCAGTCTTATATTTATTCATCGATAATGGGCACTTCAACATAATTGAGTAGGTAAGTGTAATGACATTCCCAGTGCATACCTCCCATCAATGTTAACAAAGTCCATTACAAAGTCTGAAATGGACACCTGTTAGAATTAGTTGTCGCGGCAGCGTGGCGCACGCGCAGGTATGCGTACGTGCGTTCCCCTGCTCCCCGTGCCTGCTGCGTACACACCCCCCGCAGCCTGCACTAGCGTTCACCATTCATCGGAATGCAGACCCTGTAGGTACATCTCATTATCTATACAAGTTATTTAACCTTATTTGGTTTCTAGGTCTTTGAACACATTTAAATTCCATTGAGGTTTTTTTATGAAGCTTTTACAGGTTATTCGTATTCTGACCACCAAAACGCAACCCCTTTTTAGATATACACTCGAGTAATCGATCAGTTCACACGAAACCACTCACTTTTTAAATGAACAAGCGGATCGGCATTCCACTCCACAAACGCGCATCTAGATTATGCTTCTTTGTAAACTAAACCATTCGAATCATTAGCTCGAATCCATTTGCAGTTCCATATAGGGTTTAAGAATTTGACGTGATCCTGTTAACAATATCATGCAGGCGATCGACAGTCAGAGAGATACCTGGGAGCGGTCGTTAGAGTCGAAAGTTGTTCACTTGGTACGTGCGAGTGCAGACCGCGGTACATCTCGCTAGCACTGTAAGGAATGTTGGCACAGTGCATCCGGTGCTGGTGGTGTTGCGGAGAGAAGCCGCACCGGTGGCAGTTGTTTGCCGGAGATCGGGCGGCGGGCGCAGGGCACGAGGCACGCCAGGAATGCGCGGCCCTCGGCGCCGGTTTACAAATAGAAGGGCCGCTAGCGCGAACTGCACGTGTGATACATTGCCACGATTAATCTGTTAGCACTGCACTGATGCCTGCGCCCGCGCCCGCGCCAAACCCTCGTGCGATCCTATCGCTAGACAATTATTGTCTAATGACGAGATTGCATTTCTCAGTACACCTTTGGGGTATCTCATCCCCACAACTGTCCTGTGCAGTTTTGTGACAATTCTAAAGTGGTGAAAATCAACACACAGTAGACAGTTCCCGACAGTTCCCAGATCCTAGCATACTGAACTCACAATCTAGTTTTGCCAAGATGTTAATACGAGCCCAGGAATGACATAGCCGGAGGGTCGCTCGTCGGGCACAAGAAAGCGAACGTAGCCCTGCGTTCGCTGACCCCGGCCGGACGTCACGCCTGAGAGAAGACGAGTGCAGCACGCCTCGCCTCTTCCCTGCACTGGCGACTGAACCCGGATCATATTAAAACAATTCTTATAAATCAAGCAATGAAGACGACCCTCCATCTACGGGAATTGCCCGAAGGGGTGAGCTCTGTCATATTTGGTTGTTGAACTCTGCATGAGCGCGTGTGATATTCGAGCCGTCATGGTGGAAGCGGGTAATGGAATGGTTTACTATTTGGTTGGGGCTTCGAAGATACAGTTGAATGATCAATGGCCTGTTCGTTCTGATTCTCGGATTCATACGCAGCGGTTTGAATTTTAGTTTAGGATATATTGTATAGGCACCTTAAGAGTATAATTTATGAATTTTTTTGGCTCTGCGCTTGCATAATGTATAGAAAAATAAAGTATGTTGACAATAATTTATAGAAAGATTCATCAGTTCAGTTCAGCCCTGCGTCAGGTTTGAACTGATCTAAGTCACCGTAAATAATGTTCTACTTTTATTTTTTACTAATAGTTATTTAACTAAAAGATTACACATAGTTGTAAAATTAGTTTTGATGACTAAGAATTTGACTTCAAACATAACATACTAGTGGGTTACATAGTTCTCTGTACTGTATCGGTTGTCGCTGCGGTGATTCCCCTTGAAAGAAATGTTACCATAATCTGCTGTATAAAAGCTCCTACAAATTTGGTAATAAAATAGCACTCAAAAATTTATAAGTTAAAGTTAGTTATTTATAATTTAACTAGTATAATTCGAATTTCTCAATTAAGATAAAAAAAACTTTTTATAACTTATTTATAATACCTAGGTAAATTGAATTAAGAAGGTACCTCAATTCAAATATTTTGGAAAGAAGAATCGTTTTTATCTTGAAGCTAAAGTGGGAGACAAAGATTAGATAGGCACAGCCCTACAATGATAACGACGCCGGATTCCAAAGCGATTTACACGCCCCACTTTTACACATTTGCTCTTTCAAAACAACATTCTGGTTCAAACTTCTTTTATTTAACCTTTTTGACATATCTTTTATTTAGATTTTGAAACAACATCTTGTAGATTATTATGTTTTTTAGAAAATGATCACAGGTCTTAGAAGAAAATGAATAATAAAATCATATATGTATATAATATTATTTTGAAAAATTAATAAATAACTCAGGTAATAAATATATCATTTAATTATTTTAATATTTTAACTAAAAAGTGCATACAAATTAGATAGATTTATCAAATATATTCAAACATTGTTTGGTATCTGGATTGAAGCACACCAATAACCTACTACTTTGGGAGTGTTACCTCCCCATTGGTTACCTTAGGTCTAACGTAGATGGAGATATAGGTAGATAGTGTTTATGGACGATTACGATTTATCTAGCATAGTACTATATATACACATACTTCAATTAACTCACACTACAGAGCTATTATAATATTCATATTAAATAATTTTATATTAATACCTATGACCTACTATATAATAATTATTGCGAAGAAAGTAGGTTATATATACCTTTTCGATAATTTACCTACCCTTCCATATAAGTAATATAATTCTTTTTTCTCAATTATTAATAATAAATAATTTGGTCCTGCATGAAAATATGCTGACATAAAATAATTAGGGAAATTGAATAAAGTATTTTTTTTTATTTTGTGTTACTTAAGCTAATATGCTTGTACGGCGTAAGGCGCATCGAGTGCGCACCAAGACCGCGGTAACTGGCAACACTACCACGCATTTCCCGTTATTTTTTATTGGTTCTACCCTCTCTTTGACTCAGCGCCTATGGCTTATTACAAAAAAAAGTTACATTTTTGTAATATTTTCACATTTTATAGGCGTTCGGCGAGAGCCCCAAAGTAAGCATTTTTCTAGGCTTAAATGTTACTTCCAGTTGATTTTTAACAAATTTGTTTTAAAATATTGCAATTGAAATCATTTGTAATATTTTGCTGGTGAAGTTTTAAACCAAATGTAATTATTTATTTTAAAAAAAAATATATATTCTAAATAAAAACATTTAAAAACGTAGGTACCTACCTACCATTTGAGTATATGGAGACTTTTTGCTATTGAAATTGTTATGTTTTACTGAAAAAAATCGTGTTTTACTAAGGAATAAGTATTTAATTATTATCAAAAGTTATATTTCTTCTATTTTTCTTAATTACAAGTAGGTAGATGAATATTCTTATATATTCAATATTAAAAAACCTGCGTGTGATTCCGGTGCTTAAAATTTAGTCGTTAAATAGATTAAATAATTTCAACATTGACAATAGTGTATATAAGAAGTAAAATATAAATTAATTAAATATTATATTTCTTGTAATTTAATATGGCTCTGGAAAAAGTGAATAGGTATTTATTTCTCCGGTTTATTAATACTATACTAATTATGAAGGTAGATAATACATTATAGAGTAAAAAAATTATAATATTTTATATATTTTTATGATACACATACCTACCTACAATAGAACTGATTGTTTGTAGTTCACAACAAATTATTTTGTAATTTTATTTCCTTAATAAAATTAAATCTACAAAATTAATAATTAATAAAATAATATGAAATCTAATTTTTACCTGTAAGTATATAATTAGATCGAATTGAAAAAGAAATCATTTTTTTTTAATAAGGACTCTGTCATCGAACGAATCCCTTTAAAATTAAAAAAATAATTGAATTATAGCTAATTCGTTTGATCATTTAATGATCAAACGAATTAGCTATAATTCAATTATTTTAATGCTATAATTAAAAGTAATTGAAAGAATGAAGAATCGCCAATTCAGACCAAAAAATACTTCTTAATGAAGAAAATCTTAGGTTTAGTTTAGAAGGAACTTTTTTTACTGTTAAAATCCTTAAATTGCATTATTGTTATTATGAATTTGATTATATTAATTTATTAGGAGGTTAAGTTTTCAGACTTATAAGGAAAATTATAAGTAAAGATGCGGTTGGTAAAAGGGAATAATAAGGTTGGATAAAGAGGAGCTATTTATCAGTGGGTACATTTTAGTGATAAAACTAAACTAAAGAAATGTCATTTGGCAGACTTGCAGTAATCCTAGATACTAGTATAAGTGGCCTTATATAATTAATCGTATTCTAATATAACTTATACAACTTAACTATTACATAACTTGTCCCGGGCAAATGAAATAAATATGTTTACATCATTTCGCATAAGCTAAATTACACTGTTTAAATGTATAAAGTTAGTTTGTGTATTTAGACATAACAAAGTAAAATGTGGATTATCATTTTACAGATTAAATAAAATAAAACTAGCCTGATGATATCAAGTAAAGGCAAAGAAAAAATTAAAAATATGAGCTTATATCAGGAACACAAAAACCTTAAGAACTTAAAATTTTACCTACTCCTTTCCTTATTGTATAAGTTACAATATAACCTATAAATATTATAGCCTTAAGTTAACATGTCTGTTTAACTCATACTAGCTGTTAGTATACCATAAATTGTAAAAATTAAATAATTAAATATAAAGCTAAGTGGATTCAAGTCCCTCATTTATATATATTTTTTAAAATGATTCTTGGCGTTTGTTTGCTGAGTGTCGTTGACCATTTGCGGACCCTGACGTAAATTGAAATGAAATTGATGACTTGATCAACATCTACAAAAGACTGGTAGATACAGTTAAAAATTATATGGTGATTAAAATCAAAGGCGGTGTTTGAGATCGGAATGTTACCAATCTCTGTTAGAATGGCGTGACGTGGATCAGTTATAGATCTTTATTTGATAGATATCGTAATTGTTGTGTAAAATGTTGGTGGGCGGCGCGAGTGTGAGTGATGTGCCGAGGTGAAGATCCTCGCGCGGCCACGTGGCGGCAGGCGCGCGAGGATCGGCCACGGTGACGGTGCATGTCAGTTTTCTGGAAAAATTGTCAAATGTAGCATAGTGGTGCGGGCGCGGGCGGCAATTCGCAACGTGCGCGTGTGTGGAGCTCGTCGCGACGAGATCAGCGAGCGCGCTCGTGTGCGTCCTAAAGTGAAGGTCGAATATTTGTCCCTACTCCTCGGTCTATTGGTGTTCACGAATCGCCGCTGTGATAATGAGGTGTCGTGGTCCCGCTCGCACCGGTAGCGTCGCGCGCCCCCCGAGAGGGACGGCGGGTGGTGTGCGCGTACGCCGGAGCCTCCGCCGTTGCCGCCGCGGCCTGCCCTCATCAGTCTCCCCGCAGCGGGGAAGCGGTTCGCGTGTGCAACTCCGTGTCGGTTCTCGCTGCGGCCCGCGACCGCTCTGACGAGCACACGAATATTTTTAGATAAGAGCGCGAGTAATTTATTCGCAAGGTAGTGATCGCGCGCACTTTTGCGGATATCGGTACCGGCGCATGCGGGCTCCGCTGCGCCGGCGGCGGCGGCGGCGCAGTGGGGCCTACGGCGACGGTGCGGAGACGTCCCGATAGGTAAGCTGCGCACTTCCTGCGCGCGCGCCGCCATGTTCGGCGGTAACGTCACTTCCGCCGGGGCCGGAACCGGCGCCGGCGAGCAGGCCCGAGCTGGGAGTCCGCGACGACTTCGTCGGTGCCCGCGCCCGCTCAATGGACGACGGATCTTGATTCATAAAATGTCGGTCGTTCCATTCACGCCGCGGCGCGATGCTACGCCGACCGCTCACTCGTGACCCTCGCGTCTTCGAATATTCATGTCTCCCTCGATAACATCGTAACCTCTGACTTCTTTTTGTATTATCACGTTGTTTAGTGAACGCCGCTAGTCAAGACCGGACTCCGTGCCAAGTGCTGAATACAAGTGTGCGTTCCACCGCTTTCAGGACCGGCGCGACTGTGCAATAAACTCAGTGATCAGTGATCTCTTCTTTGTGATTATCCCATTCTATCTCTGGAGTGTCATCCCAGTCGTAAGATTAGAAAATAATTTTGAAAATTATTTATTCGCAAATTTTTCAACTACCCGCAATTCAATAATTTCTAATGAAAATTCAAACTAACAATTTCAAGACATCTTGCGTTACAAAGTGCTTGCTTCTATTTTTTGTAATGTCATATTATTAATAAAAAAAATACATGCTGATTTAATAAAACCTAAATATGTAGCACATTTTCTTAAATTTTTTATACTTGTTCATATAAGTGCTGAGCAATTTCAACAAGATTTGGCTATTTTTTCTGCAAGTGCTCGTTATTTTTAACTAAGGATATATTTTTGAGAACTGTTGTCTTGATAAATTGAAACAATGAGATGTCTAGTTATGCACGGCGCACGTTGTCGGTCGACAGGACGTATGTAGGTACGTCACCAGAGCATGACGTCTAGTCTATTGTCCTGCTCGCTCGTATTTCTGCACTCCTCTGTTGAACCCCCAGCTGTTCGTTGCCCTCGACTAGGTCTGCCCTACCCTCATTGCTTCTGTAGCTCACTTGAGCTCCGCATTCCGGGCTCATTTATCAAAAATTATAATCTTACTTGCCGTTTTAGCACTATCAAATAATAATCACCCTACTTTTTATTGTACCGTGTTTTAACTATGCATTTAGTATCAAATATATACAGTATTTCGGGTTAAATAAAATAAATGTTTGTTTTCAGACAGATTTAAAATAATTTAACATTTCCTGACAACAAACTTCTACCCATAAATATAGTATAAAAAGACTTTACGTATTATTCCAGTAAACTACTAATAATGAGTTAAAATTAGTTTTCCTGTTAATTTAGGTAAAAATATTTATTACTTTGAGTTTAACAATGAAACAATTTATTTGCATTTATTAAATGTTAACAGTTTAATACAAAATATTCCTTTATGCTTCGCTACAATTAATTTGTTACATGTTTAGTTATAACTTTTAACTTTGAAAGACTACATATAAATAGCCTTATCAATCATAAAATTATTCCTTTAACATTGACAGTTAGCCCGTGGATTATTGTTGGTGTTATTTTATTATGTGCGAATATCGCGCGGACATGCGAGTATGTATGTAATATCTCTTTCCCAGATTGCTGTAGGTACCTACATGATGAGTCAGGTGTTCGTGACGTCAACTACACGTGTGCCCGTCCACTGACTCACAGCATCTCTCGGTGACGTAGCCGCTACGCGCCCTTTGCTTTAACCTTTGCACAATTTATCGCCGGTTGATTAATATTTCACTGCGCATTCTGGGTACAGTGTGCTGTTCGCATTAGTTAAGTCGGTAGAATAAGGAGTGACAGTTTTCGGTTGCGACGGCGGCGACCCACCTACGGGTTGCGCGCTGCGCCTCCGCTTCCGGCGCGTGGGCGCACATTTCATAAGCACTTCCTCCGAGCGCTTCCTCCCACCGCGGAACGGAGCCCTACGCTACAACTCTCCGCAAATGGATATCGCCTATAAAATGCCTCATTGAACATTGACACTGATTGCAAAACACGTCGCGACAACGTGTAGGACGTATCCGAGTGCGATAAGCGACTACCGCATTACCAAATTGGTCGGTCATTGTTATATCCGTAGTAACTGCGTCCGTTTCATCATTCATCCTCCCGTCGATGGTAAATCACTGCGACGAGCCTGGTGATCGCCGATTTCCGCCTCGCCATCATGCACTTCGTAATAAAGTACGCGTCGCTTCACACTAACCGACGTTTCTCAGAGCAACGATAAGCCATTAAGGGTCGCTCCACAAAAAATGTTCATTATAAAAGATATAAAGACTGCACCGGCAACGAGCCTTCCGAGAACTGGGGCCATTCTTATTTCGCGCTCCCGCCTTATTCACGGCCTTTTTTTGTACGGGTTTGGTCATTTTTTTCACGGGAGCGGTTCTCCTGTGAGAATTTCAAGGAAATGGCTTATTGGGTTTCGTATAGAATGCTTCGCTTATCTCGGGACGTCGATCGGCGCGCCGGCCCTGGGAACGCTCCGGCCGCACCGTTATGTGGCTGCGGCTAGCATACCTTCGCCAGCGCCAGCTCAGCCGAGAGTGACATCACCGCTATGACGACGCCATCGCCGCTCAATGTCCCCTAATCTATCGCTGCGTTGAAAAGCCGAAGAAATGATTCGCCGTTTTAACTGCCGATAATAAACATATAAATTAAATGGCCAATAAAACCTGGAGAGTCACTTTGAAATTGGATTTTAACTGCCATGGTATTTCAATAAACCAAAATTTACTGTAAATAATGTCAGCAGGTTTATAATAATGTTACGCTTTGTTTGCCTATTATAAAAAACAATTTGGCTATCTTCTTCTCACGGTTTCCTTTAACTAGCATTCGGATAAACATGATCTCCTATCCGTTTCCTAATTAAATATCTGTCATCTTTATTCAACAGATTCAGCCGATAGATAGTCGATAGAAGAAGGAAGGTAAGAACGGTTTTTCGATAAAATATCAAGAAATGTACCTACTTGAGCCGAAACATTTTTGTTAACGTTTTTAAGTTTACAGTATATCATTGTATGAATAATTTTTGACTTTAGCACTCTGTAGTTCTTGTGTACACTAGGGTAACTTGATCTTCAAGTTTTTAGATTTATATAGACACAAAAATAGAGAATTCATAAAAAAAGCAGAATTTCTGTTTTAACTAGCTCAATCTAGTTGTTACTTTGCTCTCAGTCTTACAATAACGCAGCATCCCATACTTTTATCTATATGTAACGGGATTTTCATGGGACAATAAAACTGTGTTAAAACCACATCAAAACGTCACGCGATGTATGGCAAATCACATTATTGAAATTGTGAATGGAATTTAGTTTCTCACACATTGTTTACAATGAAATAAAAGTTTTTATGTGATTTAAGATATTAGTCCCAATAATGTTTATAGCCCCACCTAACGACTAACAAAGCAGGTCAGATCGAGTCAACCTAGGGCATTGCCTTCAGTCATAAAAATACCAGCAGGCATTATATTATTTAACTGGTTAAATTTCACGAATGAAACAAGCTCTTATTTATCCTGAATGAGTTAAGTGACGATGGCTTCATAAATACAAAATTTTAAAAGGCTTTTATTGTTTTTTTTCAGTTGGAGAAATGCTGCTACCTAGAACACTTGGGGATACAATGGGGGCCTATGCTGAGTAAAACTGCTCCACAGGGGGCTTCTGGGAAATTGAAATAACTATAGAAGCAGGTAAGAAAATACTTAAAACTACGTTTAAAGGGATAAAAGTTTGTATGAAGTCAAAGTTTTAAGTTAGTTTTTTTAGTAAAACTAGAAGAAACAAACAATATTTGTAAATTATTATTACATTCTCCTAGTTTAAAAAAGTTGAGCACGTTGAACGTATCCTAGAGTAGATTGTTTAGCTTCATTTAGAAGGTACAGCGGGGTCACGGGCCCTTATTGAGGGCAAAGGGAAGTTATAAATCTGTCGGCGCGAACAATGGCGCGATAAGGAGCACCTTGCCTGCTCCGATAGCGCCCCCCTCACTCATCCACCATCAGCAACACATGGTCCCTTATAGGGCCACTCTTTCTACACAACTTTATATCCTCAGCTCACATACGTCCATGTTGAACGCCCACGCCGCGCTTTAAGGGATTTTTAGCCGTTATCATAACGACGGATTGGTGATCGCATTGGGAGTGTTAAAAAACACAGAAGAAGGCTGCTACACTTCCTCCTTCTGGTAGTTTCTCTTCTAGACATGCACGGGCTCAGTTGTAGAAGTCGATTCCAAGGCCACATCGCCACGACAATTTTTATACCCTTTAACAGTTTAGGAGAGTCAAAAAACGTTAAATCTTGCGTAACACTTTACCACAAAACATAGCAGATCTCAAATTATGTAATCCGTCGGCTTAACTCTTTTATTTCATCAAATAATCGTCATGAATCCAACTAGAAACTAGTTTCTCACAATAGTTTTAAACCGAATGCGTGGAACGAATTCCCAGATGGCAGCCCTAAATGCCGGGCGCCATCCCATGGGAAAAACCTTCGTTAACGCACCAACAGAGTTGTTTGACCAACAAACCACTTGCCACTAATGTGAGTACTGACTTCCATTGGAACACCATAAAACTGCGAACAGAATGTAAACTGTGAAGACGAGGTTTTAATGCGAACATTGGAAACAAAGTCCGGTTTGTAGAGTGGTAAATTCGGCAGTAGTTGGCACGGTTCCGTTGATAGGTCGGCTAGCGATAGCGGGCGAGGGGGAAAGGAGAGGTCGGCGTGGCGTAAACCTTATCGGTCATTGACCTTCACACCTAAACCGAGCCTCACATCTCGCTCGGTGCGCGCCAGCTTACGTGTAAAATTACATTTCAGGGACCTTCGACCAAATAAATGCGCACAAATTCTAACCTATACCTATACATGTAGATACATCAACAAACTCACTTTGACCGATATTTCCGCCGAGGTCACATGCATAATCGATTGTTTCAATGAATCTATAAAATATCACTGAATAAGCGATCGTCATGTCATCATCGCGGGATGATCTATGGTCGTTTTTCTGGTTAGCTCGGCGATGATAACACGTCCGTCCTGTTAGCTGTTTTAAATGTAGGTTATTTTAATTAGGCGGGCTGGATGGACGTCAGGTAGGCGCCGATGGAACCTTGACCCCTTTACTGTATCGGAGCGCGAGGGGCGACGCACACAATGGACTATTCCGCGACACCCGAGACGCCATCCGACACACTACACTGCCGTCTGTCGCATGTCCGTACAATATTTGTATCGTTTTTTACTTTTGCTCACTGCTCAACTAAGTTTTCGCCATCACGATTGATGAAACTGAAATAGATAATGACGCCGCCGCTTCAAAAATAGGATAAAATCAAAGATGAAAAGATAGAGAGCGTTCGACGTGTACCCGGACGTATCCAGACAAGACGAGTCGCTAGTGTCAGTATAAAAATAGTTATCTATTTCTGTGTGCGAGGCGTACTGTCGCATTGCATGTCGTTGACTTCGACAATAATCGAAATAATCGTGACACGGGAAAGTCGGTCATGATAGTATGTAATTAGAGACGTCTGAAGCGAAGCGAGGCTAACAAAATTCGGGGGGCGGCGCGGGTCGCGGTATGAATAATACATGTATGTGCGGTGCGCTGCCTTGGCGCCGCCGCCAGCGCTGAAACAATACCACGGAGCTAGCGCCCGCACGCGGCGAGCTTCGGCGTCCGTGCCTACACACGCCTAGCCGTATAAAACTACCAAGGGCGACATACGTCGTTTCCCAATACAGTTCTCAAATAGATTCATTATGTCTCTGCTTCATCATTTCTATTTAAACGCCAATATTTTCCTAACTCGATCAATTCCCCCATTGACGTACCTACTTAAATATGTAGCCTGAAACAATCCAATAATTTGTCCGACAAATAAAACTATTGACGAAAAACAATGACGCCGACATTTTTGAAAACGATACATTCTTTATTGTCATACGATACGCCGCCGGCAAGAATGTCCATTCTGTGTAAATAAATTCAAAACGCAATAGCGGAATGTGGTGCGTTTGCAATTGTTTGTATGGAAAAACCGTATTTACTGAACGTGGAATTAGCGTCATGTAACTACTGCCCTACTTTATCGAATGGTAATGTAATCAGTAGAAAATAAATTAGATTTCTGAAAGGGCTTTTAGAAAACACGTTCCGTAGAGCCTCGTAGCACTTTCGTAGACCCTCTACGAAAATTTCTCTGAGACCTTTAATAACAGTATTTTTGGCTTTCGTGATATGTCATTGTTTGTGTGGTGTGATGAGCGAGGAAATGTGTTGTATTAATTAGCTGGCATCAATATGCTGGTCGCGGCGAATGGGCACGTACGGCCCATTAGATCGAAACTCGTGTCTTTCGTTAATGCACTATGCTTGATACATACTAACAGACAACCTACTGGAGAATCATATTAGAGTGACCATCATTTTTCATCATCATCAAAAGCCTACCTACATTCCACTGCATGACTTAGTACCTAAGCGCCGGCGGCGCCTGTCTATATACATCATCATGTTTACGATTGTGTTATTCTCGCCAGCATAGCGGTCTTTATATCAACTGCTAATCAAAGTGAAATAAAATTCCGTTATAATATTTATCCATGAACGCTAAATTATCATAAACTGAATTAAATCCAACCGCTATTTCTAAGAATACCATACTCATAAATAAGCCGGCCACTATAACATTTCTGATCTAACTGCAAAACTTCACGTTAAAGAAGCTAAAATGTTTGTCTGTCTGCGCTATTTTACTAGTTGCTTCTGCGCGCGACTTCGCACTTTTGTATGGGATATTAGTCCAGGTTTAGAACTATATCTGTACAAAATTTCAGCCCGGTCTGTCCAGAATTTTTTGCAAGAAGAGGTAACAAACATCCATTCAAATATTTTAATTGTGATGTGTGGTATCTTTGTTCGTGAGCACGCCGCGGGGAAAAGCTAGTTGATAATAAATAATAATTAATCTAGTTTTATGTTAATTTCATAGTTCTCCTGTGATTTTATAGGCGGTAGCTGTTATTATGGTAGTATGGTAGTATGTAATTGAATCCGTAGTGTATGAAGTTTGCAGCTACATCCGATGCTTGAGACTCAGGGCTGCCTAACGCCATGTCCCGCTAACAATTTATTAACATAATTTTTTTATGCATAATGCATTGAGCTTTTTATAAAAGGATCTTATGTTTGCTATGGGACATTTCTATTTTAAGTTCGAGATACTTATACTCTAGTCGAGATTTCAATCGAATACAAATTCAATATTTACAATCACCACACGGCGAAATTTTTATCTCCAATAAAAGTTGTCTGAACTTCCGTATATTTTCTCACCTTTTAAACCTTCCTTAGAACGTCTACAAATGTTTCAAGAACTAATTAAGGCAAATCGGTCCAGCCCTTGGCTGTTTGTGAGACTTACAAACGTCAATTTATTTTAATTTATATAGAGGAAGATTATGGATGTAGGATGCTCTCCAAAAGTTTTCTAGTTTTAAAGGAGCTCCGGCAACCCTAGACGTGTTTCGGTAATTGCTGCGAGATGGTATCGCTCCACTTATTAATTATGAGGCTGAAGCCGCGCATTTATTGACCTTATCGCCGGTGGGCCCTTTCTTTACCTGCTTATTCGTTAATGAGCGATGTGCGACACCGGAACGAAACTCGATGGGAACGGAACCCTTGCCACCACCAGATTGAGTTATTACTACACACCGACGACGTCTCAACCATACCTTCTTTTTTGTTTTATTATTTTATAACGTGATTCGAAAGGCACATCCGAATGTCTGATAAATATACGTCACAGAAAACAATCTGTTGGCTTTTTCATTTTGTCTGTAAGTTAACAGTCGTAAGTTTAAGCAGTTCTTGAGTAGAGTATCTTGTATCTCGCGAGCACATGTTAAGAGATCGACGTCCTAAATAAACTTATTACATCAGGATCCTTGGGCGCGCTGTGCGCCCTGCGTATAAATAGCCCGGGCGGTCCCTTAAGGCGCGGGCGCACATTTCCGGGCTGGAAGTGTGTCGCTTCCGCTGGCCGCGGTCGTTGACTGCGTGCATTGTCGCCGGCACATTCCCCGACGACGTCGACGACGTTTTTAAATAGAGGAGCGATTACGAGCGTCTGGCTCATGCCCGGCACATGACCGCGCGAAAGTGCAGCGTCCGACGCGTCACGGGCTATTTGCGCCGCCGCCGCCGTCGCCGACCGAACACGCTACTTTCCTCCTAGCCGACATCCACACTGAGCCAACCTCTCTCATCAGACTAAATTACTCTGAAAGTTACATGTTACTATTTCTGATTAGTAGTCAATGGCTACAAAATATTAAAAAGAATTATTTAACATTCAAACATATACATTCACCGATTCATGTTAAATATTTTTTAATGTAAAAGTTTGCTGATCAAACACGCTACTTTCCTCCTAGCTGACATCCACAATGAGCCAACCTTTCTCATCAGTCTAAATTAGTCGAAAATTTAGATACATGTCCATATTTCGCGATAAGGGGGATCGGCCAATATGTTTGAATGTTAAATATTTTAATTATAAAAGTAAGCTGACCAAACACGCCACTTTCCTTCTACCCGACATATACACTGAGGCCAACTCTAGGAGAAAACTTGCTTGATAGTTCTACGTCCCACTACGTAGGTAAGTTTATTTAACGAGATTAACAAAGACGTGTATTTCTCCAAGATTCGCTATTTGTTAAATTTAAGTGCTGTTTATCGAATACTGTACCTGCTGTGTGTTAAAATGTACCCCACTTTATTAATCTAACCTATTCAAAACAGTTTGACATGAAAATTATGAATTTCACAAATATCATGCAAAATTGCTAAGCGCGTTGATGTCTTTTGTTCTAGAATAAAATACCAAACAATATAACTAACTATAATTACACACATTTTTTTAATACATCAAATCATTTCACCTCTAAATAACGGAGCAACAGTGAAACGATCCAACAGATGATCGGTTACGTAGCGGTGACGAAGTGTGAAATAACTCGTGCTAATGTTGTGTCTAGAAAGCTGCCTAGAAAGAACAGCTGTGAACGGTGAAAGAGTTTTCGCGCAATTTCTCCGCCAAGATCGCAGACTAGTGTTCATTAGCAGTTGCGTGGTTAGATCCTAGACGATAAGGTTAATTATGCAGAAGCGAATTTTAAATGAAATATCTGCCACGCGAGGTAATAGTAGCCCTGGATAACTGAAAAGTTATGAAATTTGGCTGTGACATCTTTTTTTCCAACTTTTGAAAGTTAAAATCCAAAGATATTAACGTCACTGATGAGTGATGACCTCTAAATGTGAAAGAAAATATGACAAATTTAGGCCCAGCAATAGTTTATTTTGTATCCAAGAAAAACCTAGTAAAAATTCTTGGTCTCTGATTGAAAATGTCATTAAAATTTGCAACAAAAATAACTTTAACTATAAACGGGCATATCATATTATGTAATGAGGCATTCCAGTAGACGATGTACTGGAAGTAGGATAGTTAGCGGGCTAGCGCTTAGCTATAGCTGGTCGCTGGTCGCAGTCGCGGCTGAATAAATTCGGAGGGAGTCTGTGTGGAATGCGGGCGGGTGCGGGCGCGCGGGCGGCGCCGTGCGACTGGCGCGCGCGCCGCTGTCCCACGGTCGCGACCACCCCCCGCCCGCACCCCTCACCACTTTCTTTCGCGCCATAAAGGTCGTTTCAAATATTTCGGAATGCTGCCTGGTGACATTTCACCGGTGCGGGCGGTGAGGCCGAGGAATGCTGCCTCCGGCATTCGACCGCATGCCCTCCTCGCTGCCGGACCACTGGCGCATCTCCTATGCTCTTCACAACTCCGATAACTTTACATTTATATCTAAGCGCCTTTCTTTCGTACATCTGGCTCGAACAATTATTATAATGACTTTATGGAGGCTGTAAGTTCCTGTATCTCCACTTACCGGAATAACGATCCTCCGTTAGTAATGGAAAATTAATATTTTCACGGCATATTCTACACACGAAAGGGCCTCGCATGTCTTGACTCGACTCGGATAGCTAAAGCTCATCGGTCTACTTTCCACGCTCATGTGTGAACTGAGTTTCTCCAATTAATAGATTCGTTCCAATAGCAAACAGCGAGTCGGAGAAAGCAGTGAGTGTGTGGGTCAACGTCCGGTGGAATTCACACCGACGACCGCGGCATGACGTGAAAGAAATGTGGCGTAACGTTCTAAAATTTCAAAAACCGCGCTCAATTACCATGAGGAGGAGTCGGCGAGGGCTCTGGTCGCTCGCGCGCCGCTATGAATGGAATGCGACGGAGGTTGCGCAAGCACCTAGCTTCACGGCGGTCGGCGGAATGCGCAGGCTGCGGGGCGCTGCAGCCTCCTGCATCTCGCGGCCATTCACGTCGCCCCCCGCGCCTCACCGCGTCCCCACCGCGCGCGCCCGCGAAATAACTCACCGTTAGAGCCGCGGAATGCACGCTCTATCTCTATACGTACCTGCGCCACTCCACCTCGCTCACACTTATTCACATACCAGACCAACAGATATGCTGATAACACGTTTTACTTTCTATGGAAACTTTGCCCGGACATTTTTTATACATAAACTTGTTTGCTTTAATCACGACACACGGATATTTATGTTGACGGGTAAAATATTCGATATATGTATGTACCTATTTATGTTTTTTGGTATAACTTAGTTAGAGGTTCTACGAAGGGTCTACAAAAGCTCTACGAGATTTGTGTGCTTTCCACTGTTTATGGAAAGTTTTCCAAGCTTAAGTAATTCATCGCAAAAGCGCTGTAGGTATGTATTGCTTGGAATGTTGGTCGCACACAGTGATTGCTTACAATCGCCGAGTGCGAGCTCGCGACAGCACTATCAATAGGCGTGTCCTACATACGGCGACATCCGCGTCAGACTCGACCAGAGACTTTCGTCACCTGATGGCCCAAATACCGACAGAACACTTCCCTTGAACAAGGATTCATGCCGTTATTGTACTGATAATTTTTCCTACCGTAGGAAGTTGCTTGGTTCTAGTCTAGTCAAACGAGTCTTTGGAATTCCTATAAATTGTGAAGGTCTAAGGTCGACCCTCACGCCGCCGCAGTCCGATGACGTAACTACGATTCTCATCCCACACAGAACCACTCGATACGACAATGTTATGCCGCTGACCTAATGTTTATTATTCACACGATCCAATTCTGTCAAAAACGTTATAGTGTACCACTTCCGTTCGCTTCTCATTCTTAATAGATCGGAGCCGGGAGCGAGCGCCGGCCGACACTCGTAAACGCCCCGCATTCAAATATACGTTCTGTTCCTTTTATCGTTTTATTCGAACGAAATAAAAAGAGATTTATGAAAGTAGGCTTTCGGTTGAAGCGATAAAGATACCTAAGACGTCCGCGTCGCCGTCATTATCACGAGTGTAAACACCGTTTGCGATAAAACTAACACATTTGCGCTATTTCCCATAGTTGTCAGCAATTAGAGCAGCATTTGTGGGTGCGGGTGTTGGCGGGGTAAGGGAGGGGGGCTGTGACACGTGTGGCCCACATAGTGCGCGCCCATTGGCGCCGCGCCGGACGTGACGTCAGCGTCACCACGCGCACCTGCGCCCGGGCACCTCCAGCCTAAACCAATTGACACCCACAAGAGAACATCCTTTTCAAGACCTTTTCAAACGCAATCGATCTTACAACAGGCCCTTTTTTGGAAGCAGCGACACATCCACCAAGCCAAAGTAACAAGTTGCGTGGACAACGAACCGTCGATAAATTGGCGAAATAATTGTGGTGGCGCCGACTCCCGCGCAAGCCAGCGAGGCCTTCCATTTGTGGTCACTCCGCACTGCCTTGCCTAATTAGTTCTCTTGTGGGTCGGCTGTAGGCTCGCCGACTCTTTATTACAACATCACTTAGCGCCCACTGGGCCAACGGAGCCAGAAAATACCTCACCTTAATTAGACACAAAATCTACTTGTTCCTTACCAGATCCATTTTACTTACTTTAGCACATACTTCAATGAGATGATACGCTAAATTTTGTATTTCCTACAAAAAAGTTCGACGGCTATAATATTTACAATCCGCACAGCGCACTAAGCACAGCTTGTGTTACGGTAGAATACTGATACTTAATACCTAATACGATTTTTTACAAAAAGCAGACCTTATGTTTTTCACAGACCGTTTAGGTTTTATCATCACCAAACGGTCTGTAAATCCACAATCACAGGGTTTACCGTATACACATTGCCTGCCCTATTTGAACAATGTTTCGTAAAATAACCGATCAATTGTACATTCCAGATGGTGTGAGGAAAGAACTCGGGAGTGCAGTGACTCAACATGATGTCATTTGGTAATGGGAGCGTCCCGAACGTCACAGGTCTTGCGATTGCCAAATAACCAGCCTTCAGTCCCCGAAGACAAGACTCAATATCCCATAATACCACCATACGAAGCATCTACCTCCTGTATTTATTGCATTTTGTACTGTCACTCGCTCGGTTTTGAATCCAAATTCGCGCGTTCGCAAGTACGTTGATTGCCTTATGTTGAATAGTACCGTTATTCTGTGTTCACAACATCCTATTCCCGACATTCTCGGCCCAATCGAGCGGTGACAACTCCATTCATACTTGTACTCTACTACTTGATGCTACATTCTTGTGATTCCAATGTATTCACTTATTAGACCTGTTTAGTGCGATTCGCGAATCTGTTACTTGTTTAAGTGTGTTTTTCTAACTGTGGAATATTGTTAATGACTTACTATTGTAATTAAATTACTTAATTCGAGAAGATATTACCTAACTCGCCCTTGCAAAATAATGGTATTTACTGTATAAATTTATTTAATTCATAGGATATGCTTGAAACAAACCGATACTTATTGATAAGTAGTATAAAAACATTTGAAGGTAACGCTCAAGAAAAGAAGCATTGGAAGATAAAGGTTATGAAGAAATCGAGAAGAATGAAGAAAAAGAAGAACAGGAATACGAAACTGGTTTTCATAATGATTTGACAGATTGTTCTATATTCTGAGATCATTGTGAAAGCTGATTTTGTTCCTAATACAACACTATTCTGCCGGACAGAAGAAATGCTCCATCGATGCTGTACAATCTAAAACTAACTTATAACTGTACATATATTACATGTGTTTAACTCTCAATTTTAAACTAGACCGATACATAATACGACATAGAAATAATATCTAATGTGTTTTAGGCGATCCCATTTGCTTACAGCCGTCTCATCCAGACAAACTATGTAAATTGAAAACCTTCCGATATAACATGCAAGATATTACTTGCCCACTAGGCAAGTAATATCGGAAACCAATCATCATCATTATTTTATGATTTCCCTTTCAAAAGAATTACACATTTTATTCATAGTATTTGAATTTGAAAAATAAATTCTGACTATGTTTTCCTATATCCTAATTTAAACCTCGATCAAAGTTTTCGTCGGCCACTGTGACACCAAGAGGAGTGTCACAATGCGCACTCTGAAACTACTATTTAGCGCTCGGACAGAAAGCATGCCTAGCAAAAAATCACGTCCAAGACACAAAAATGGACAGGATTTCCAATTTTCAGTAAAATTTTACTGTATTTTTACCATAGTTTTACCATTATAATATGCTTATTGCCATAACCTCATGAGTCATGATATCTGCGTCGAAAATTATTTTTTGGTTTGCTTAGGTTACGAATTTGACTTTGTTGTAAATTCGATTCTAGACTATAATTTTTATATTTATTTTAATTTTATGTGTCCTTGTGATTATTTTTTAGTATAAAAGACTTGAGAGAGAGTTTAAGAGTTGCAATTAATACTGGTTCAAACATTTATTAAATAATAGCAATAGTTATTTTGATTTTCTTTATTTTTACTTTTGCATGTTATTTGTAAGTTAGTTAAACTACACAGAAAGAGTTCACCACGAGAAGAGCCACGAGACACCCACGAGAAGAATTAGTGGTGCAAGTTCTAAGCCAGCACAAAATAAAATAACAGGAAACAAACATTTTTTTTTGTTGATCAATGTTATCAATATATGTAATATTAAAGCGACGGTATTTTCTAGTTCGGTCCATTATTGACGGAGACAAAGAACATACATTAAAAGACGAATACAAAAATTCTTACAACGCCTCATTGCACACGCACAGCGAAAAAGTTGCACATTCAATCTCTAGTAGGTACGGTAGGTAGGGTAAGTATGTGCCTAAATGCGATCAAAACCAAAAATTGTTTCAAACTTGCCCCACTTCTGATACCAGTGTCGTATAATATTTTCTAACAGTATTTCTATGGAATGTTTACACTGAATATCTCGGATTCTAGATCCGAGTATAGGTAGACTCGTACAGTCCCTGACTCCCTCTGTCATTTATATATACCTACCTACCTATAGAGACGAGACCCTGGTTTTGCATTGTACTGTACCTCATTATTTTACGTTCATTTTAAGATAGCAAATTCGTTTTTACACCTACTCCGAAAGTTGCTTATTCCCTTTCCAAACTTAAAGTCACAGATAATATAATACTATACTAGTACTTAAAGTACAAAACTGTCATTGCCGGCGGCGGCGCGGCGTACCGAAACGCGGGGGGAAAAACAAAAGGCGAGTTGAGCGAGCCTCAAAATTTTTAACGATTTTCCTTGCACAAATTTCTCAAAACTTGCTAAAAAAATCTTTGAATATTTCGGGCTCGTTCTGCTTCGTTTCTGTGAAACAAAATTACCAAGAGTCGCTAAAAATTTCTTTAAAATTTAGTAGACTCGCTTCTATCTCAATTTTTTTAATTTTATATCCGCTTTTTTGGCAACCAATTTATTTAGTCAAATATTTCCATGTCCAAAAGGGATCCGTCGCTAAAAAATTGTGAGAACAACCTTTAAATCTTTCTCATAAAATTTTTGTACGCTCGAAAGAGTCGATTGTGTAGGTAGACCGAAAACGAAAACTGAGAAAGTAGGTAGGTAAGTAGGGATTTTTATTAGCTTAAGTTAACTAAAAAGTGTTTATTAAGTTCAAGAAACGAGTTGACCACATTGTAAAAATACCTACGTAGAAATGTACCTCCATACTACAACCTAACTTTAGAGACTAAGGCTGACGGACAAACCGAAGCGTGGTTTATGTCAGTTGTAAAACAAACAAGTTAATAATGTGTATCATAAATAAATGAAAAAAAAAAAAAAAAAAAAGGTACCTATATAAATAAACAATGCTGGACAATTCACACAGCATTATCTAGCCCCAAGCTAAGCAGAGTTTGTGTTATGGGTACTAGATAACTGATATACTTAATGCAATAAATATAGATAGATATATTTTAATAATACCTATAGAAAACATCCAGAACGCACTCATACAGGTGGTGCAAATTTTTGGCCCGTTAAGTGTAGCTACCGTTTCTTTTGTAGTTTTTTGAAATAAAGTACGGTTCGCCCAAAAAATGACATTCGACAAAAAAACAAGTTGGTCTTAATCGACTCTATTTCCAACCAGGGCGAGCAGTCTCGACATAGATAACGAGCGACATCGGTCGCAAAGTTTTACCGGATGTATTTTAACGTATTTTGATTTTCTTTGCAAGAATCAAGTTTCAAATGATTCAATAACTATTTATTTCCATAGGTAAATACAGTAGATTAACATAAGGAAAAGGGTTAAATTTCTGATATTGATATTGATTTACCAACGGAACTATTCAATTTTGTCGCAAACGACCGCCATCTTTACGATTTTTGTCTCAAACTTTACGATTTCGGTGAAGGATTGCTACAAACTTATCGGGCTGTCTAATTTGCTCGCAATTACCTTTACCCTCATTTGAAACTTGATTCTTGCAAAGAAAATCCAAATACGTTAAAAAATATTCTGTAAAACTTTGCGACCGATGTCGTTCGCTATCTATGTCGATACTGCTTGCCCAGGAACACTTTGCCCAAAGTAACATACCAAATGAAATCGTAAGTTTAGGCTATAATTAAAAAAACAATTCCCATACATTTTCTATGAAAAAACCAGTAAGTGAAAACAACAACTGTCACTCATTCAATGGTTCTTAATTTAAACAGGGGGTAATGCCCATAATCCCCACGCTGGGCATGCGGGTTGGGGATCGCAGCTTGGTGGAA
Source organism: Eupithecia tripunctaria (assembly GCA_955876795.1). Taxonomy (NCBI): domain Eukaryota; kingdom Metazoa; phylum Arthropoda; class Insecta; order Lepidoptera; family Geometridae; genus Eupithecia; species Eupithecia tripunctaria. The sequence goes on along the minus strand of OY041614.1, from coordinate 6,655,869 downwards.
GGTTTGTTCTGCAGGGGCGCTGCTGCCCGCCCCCCGATGGATATCCCTTAGTCGCCTCTTACGACACTCACGGGAAGAATTGGGGTGGTGCAAATTCTTAGCCAGCACCACACAGCTTTTAATAAAATAAAAAATAAGTAAAAATTTAATTCCTGAGATGCCTTCAAAATTAGCCTACCAACTTAAAAAAGTAGTAACATACGAGTTTTAATTAAGAACCATTGAATGAGAGTTTTTTCATAGAAAATGTATGGGAATGTTTTTTTAATTATAGCCAAAACTTTAATTTGATGACGATTTGATTTGGTATGTTACTTTGTGAAAAGTGTTCCTGGTTAGAAATAGAGTCGATTAAGACCAACTTGTTTTTTTTGACAAATGTAATTTTTGGACGAACCGTACTTTATTTCAAAAAACTAAAAATGGCAATTTTTTTTCTTCAAAATAAAACAGAAGGTTCCTAAGAACAAAACCTTCTAACTACAAAAGAAACGGTAGCTACCCTTAAGGGGCCAAAAATTTGCCCCACCCTGTATGTCCAGCAGTGGACTAAAATAGGCTGATGATGATGATGATGATGATGATTCAAATGAATAATAATGGAAACTAGGTAGTAGGTAGGTACAACCCGGGAAGGTTGTAGTTTCCGAAAGATCTAGGACGACTGTCTTCGAACATCTATCTAATAATTTGAGCCCTGTTTAAGTACCTATTACATATGTACATTTATTACCAATGTATAGCATAGGTACAGTACACGCATACGAGTAGGCTATGAATATATGTGTAGGTTTACATATAAACACCCAGAACGTACAAGGATCTGCGGATTCGATTCCCTCCGCGCTCGGAGCCTCGGACGGAGGAGTCTCGTCCCGAGCGTCGAAGTTATTGTATTCTCTTTGCCGAGCGTCTGATATCAACCGACACAACTCCAACGATCGACATCAGCAACGAAAGAGTTGACAAAGATTTTTGGTAAAAAATATTTCCTTCGGCCATGCTAATACCTTGCCACCATAGAGATAAAGTACTATATAAACTCTATGCTTGTCGCTGTATTTTAATTTTAAGCTATTGCATAGCTTCTATCGCGGGCCTTGAGCGTGGAGACCGAATCCAGAAATTCCGTAACGAAAATAACCTTACACTCCCCACTCCGACCGGCATGCCATGCCGGTCGGAGAGCACAGCGGTGATACTTTTTGGTTTTGCCATCTATCGATGAATAGCAGAACTTTTAATTGCAATAGCTTTACCGTGGCAGTCCCCGAGTGCCACACGTCTTTTTTTATTGTGTTATTATTATATATAAAGACTCACGCACACGGCGGAGCCCTGAATGCTATAAATTTCAATAACAACTGATAATAACGAGCATTCTTTTCATTGATCGGTCTAAGATGGTCCTCGTTGTTTTCTAACCGCCATCATAGCTCCCAATCCGGAAAGACCACTCGACAGTTGTCAATATTGAACGTCGTATCCGTTTCATAAAGATTGTCTGTTACATTCAGAACCTCTTCAGAACCGTTGATTTGGACGAACAGAACCATAAACACCCAAATATTGCAAAGGCTTACTGCAAAGAGGTTAATCAGCCTTAGAATTGTCTATCATACAACCCCTGTAGGCTACCTAGAATACAGGCCTCGTCTACACGGCCAATGCCTGACAATGCGTCAGTCCACGGACGCCATAGGGTAACTAATACAGCTTTTGGCCACCACGCCAGCAGACGTATCAGAACCGACACAGTTGGCCGACCTTACGATACCTACTTAGATTACATCCGGTTGATCCAAAATAATTTCCCCTTGCCCTTCGACAGGCGCAAGGTCGATTCGAGACGGTGGTTTCTCTTCCATCTTGAGTCTCACATATGAGTAATCTGGATTCGCTTGAAGCAGCTCCACTTCTTCCACCACAGGCTGATACTTATTAGAACGGTCAAAACAGCGCATGAGGACTTGCCCCAAATTGGTTAGCCATGTTGGAATACTGTGACCATTCATTGATCTTTGCGGATGTGTGAACAGGCTCATGTGGCGTGCAGTTAGTAGCTGTGCATAAGAGCGATCTAATCTAGTGGAGAGCCACATTAAGTACATGCTCCCAATTTTCTATAGGCATGTTGAGCGAACGCAGAGAGAGCTGTACTGTTTTCCATAGCGTGGAATTCAATTTCTCGACTTGGCCGTTGCCTTGAGGATTGTAGGCCGTAGTTCTGCTAGTAGCAATGCCACGTGAATGTAGAAACTAATATCATATCTGTATGGTGCCAGTACCAGCCGCCATCTCTGGATCTTCTCATTTTTAATTTTACTTGTATGTTTTGCAACAAACATGAAGGAAACAAATCGTTGGTCCGTGATGAATTTGAACGGTCTACCGATAAGAACATGGCGCCATTTCTTCAGAGCTTCAACGATGTCATAGGCTTTTTTCTCTACCGCTGAGTGATTTCGCTCGCTCTGATTGAGGGTCCTTGAGTGAAAGGAGATGGGCCTCGAATTCTGTGATAATGTAGCGGCGATGGAATGCCCGGAAGCGTCAGTCTCGATACTAAAAGGTTACCTTTTAGTGTTGTCGTCTATGGCGTGACTTTGCTATAACAGATTTCAGGTCCTCGAAACATTTTACTGCGTCTGAGCTTAAGGGTAAACTTTTGGTATGCACCATAGGATAGATTCTCTATGAAAAACTAGGAAACCACTACAAATAGTGTGCGAACATACCGAGAGTCCTTCGAAGAGAAACTACATCATTGGGTGGGGGCATATTTAGAAGCGGTTTCAGTCGCTCACTAACTGGCATAATAACATGATTTTCAAATGTATAGCCAAGAATGTTTATAGTCGACTGTGTGAACTTGCTCTTTTCTTTGTTTAGGGTAAGGTTGTACTTCTCCACAGCTTTGACAAATAGTCTAAGATTTTTATCGTGCTCTTCCTGTGTCTTTCCACATACAGTAATATCATAAATGTAGGCAAAAGTACCGTTTAGGTTTTCGGTTCTGATGAGCCAGCCAGACAGTTCTTTGGAAACTAGACACACCGTTGGTAACACCAAACGGAATTCTACGAAAATGATACAGGTTACCACATGTCTCGAAAGCTGTGAAGGTTTTTTTCGTCAGGCAAGATGGGCACGTGGTGGTATGCGCTCTGTAAATCTATAGCGCTAATAATCGCGTATTTAGCTACCTTTGTTATCATCTCTTCAATGTTGGGTAACGAGTAGGCAAAGGCATCCAATTGTGTATATTTGTTGATGGTTTGCGAGTAATCTATTACCATCCGCCTCTTGTGATTGCATTTTTCGTGATTAAAACCTGCGCTCGCCAAGGTGACAGACCTTCTTCTATGATTCTTTCCTTCATTTCGCAGCGATAGGTTTGCAGTCCGCCGTGACATTAGAAAATAGGGATACAGCAGGGACAGAGGCTGCAGCTACGCTGCAAACCTTTAACTTATCTTTCGGTCCACCAAATTTGAATTCTAGCTAGAGTCGAGTGTGATTCTAAGACGTCATGGCCAATTATAACGTCGGCACATAAGTTATTCACAATCGGGAGATTGACGTTGTTAAAGGCATTGTCTCCGATCCTAACATTCTGGAGAGTCGAGCCGTTAACCTATGACTTGTGAGATAAGGAAGCCATAGAAATAGTTTGGTCGCAACGCCTCTTCTTCAGTTGACAGAGACTGGCAGAGTCCTCATTGACGAAGCTCAGGGAGCTCCCGGTGTCAATCAAGGCTTCTGCTCGAACTCCCTTAGTAATAACTGTCACCATTGCCTTGCGCAGTGAAGTCGGTGCCGCCGCAGATATTATACTGCAGTGGCCGCAGTCATCCGTTTCCGTTGTTGAAGCAGGTGTCGGTGTCCTGCTACGACAGACTTTTCCATAGTGGCCCTTTCCATTACACTTTATGCATGTAGCATCTCGAGCTGGAATGTCGTTGCGAGGGTGTATAGATGATGCTCCACAAAAAAGCATTTTCGTTTGGGGACAGCAGCGGCAGTAGAAGTAAGCACAACACTGCCAGATCCATGCCTGCACTCCGGAGAACGAAACAGCTATCGCCTCGGCCAACCGCCGCGAGTAGAAATGGCCTCGTTAACAAACTTAGCGTATAGTTCGTTTTTGTTGAACATTGCAATACAATTGAAGATAATAAAAACAGACTCACCCTGGAGCATCTGCACTCCCTGTACTTACCACGGGCGCACAAATAATTAATAAAGAACGGCAGGCTCCGATAAAGTCATAAAATCGCTCGTCCAACCTGACATCATTCTTCTAGGTATGATCAATGCACAGACCAGCAAACGCATGTCTGCACCGTCGCGTCGCTCTTGTCACCGCAGCCCGGTTACTCCACCAATTCCCTACACCTAGCTTCAGTCAGCTGCAAACAGACAAATCATCAATATACAACAAACATAAGAACTCCGGCCAATTGTTTCATTTCTCGAGAACAACGTACTCTAGGCACGAACATACCAACAGATCAACCAATGGTAGTTACCGACCACAGATGAGATCCGCGGTGGCACCACCAGATATATCAGGGGACCCAAAACAAGGAACTGCTTGACCACAAGCCAACAACAAATTTACTAAACATGACACTAGGTCAGACGACAACAAACTTACAATAAGCAACTCAATGCCACAAAACAACATCTAGCCAGACATCCACCGTGTATGTCTGGAGTCTTGGGTGTAGGGGGACCCAAGACGCCCACAACAGCTCTGCCAAGCAACGCCGTATGCTTGTAGAACTAATATTGAGACACCGTCCTCAATACGCACACACACATCCAAGCAGACGGACACGGTTCACGTCTGAAGGATAATCTTGGGTGTAGCAACCCAAGATGCTCACAACTGTTCTGCCAAGCAACACCGTATGCTTGTAGAACTAATATTGAGACACCGTACTCAATACGCACACACACATCCAAGCAGACAGCCACCGTGCATGTCTGAAGGATAATCTTGGGTGTAGCAACCCAAGATGCTCACAACTGTTCTGCCAAGCAACACCGTATGCTTGTAGAACTAATATTGAGACACCGTACTCAATACGCACACACACATCCAAGCAGACAGCCACCGTGCATGTCTGAAGGATAATCTTGGGTGTAGCAACCCAAGATGCTCACAACTGTTCTGCCAAGCAACACCGTATGCTTGTAGAACTAATATTGAGACACCGTACTCAATATGCTCACTCACACGCGTCTAAGCAGACGGCTACCAATCACATCTCAAGGATCTATTCTGAGTGTAAAAACCCAAGATGTTCACACCAGTTCTGCTAATCACCACCATGTCCAAGATACCACAAAAAGACCTCAACTTCCAGCAAAAACAGCATAGCAGAAACAAAGATCAAAACCAAACAAGTAAATACAAGAGTGTTACAAAATAACACACAACAGAACAACATAATGCGAGACAATATTAAGCAGTAGGGCAGTAGGTATAACAAAATAATCAACACAAACAAATTTTATTGTTTCACTTTTTTTTTCAAATGAACAACCACTAACTTTGGAACTGAAACCATTCAGAAGTAGGTAGGTAGGTGTGCGCTTAGCGTTGTGATGAGGACCCTTAATTCCCAGTCGTTCCAGGCAAAGTTAATCCTCTGGCTGGTATCATCACCCGTAGTTTTGGCTCCAACCAATGTCAATCATAAAATCTTTATTTGCCTCTATGATCCATGTGACCTGCAAGCATGTACTGTCTGGCATCCTCCACTTCTACTGAACCCTGTTCTTTAAATAAATAAATAAATAAATAAAGCCTGAAACCAATAAATCACAACAGAAAAATGCATCCGACAGGCATGTTGTGCAATTGACACGACACAGGCTATCATCAATAACACTATAGGACATAATTATCTTTACCTGCTATGCTTTATCCTTGGGAAAAGCCACTTGATCAGCTTTGGCTAGCTAGGTACGAACTGTACGAGATATTTGAGTCATTTCTTTCTCAAGATTAATTAACATCAAGCAAACGTTGGTTCATATCACAATAAAACTCATGAAAATTGAACTGCTTACATAGTAATAACCATGCTACCTAGTCTAGGTACCTACGTACAAACAAATCAATCCAGGTGCATTATAAAAACCGGTAATTTTAGTGTAAAACAGCCATACCCTTATCAGTCATCACATCATTACAAACCAATTGTATTACTGTACATCCATAAAGCTTCTTAGTTAAATTCTCGTAAGAATTCAGGTTTGGTCGCCAGCTCAGATTTGTCACAGCATAAAATGTCGACCTGTTGAGTGTCATCATTTTGATGTGAATCCATCGAACTTTTCCATTCTTGGTAAAACATCTGTGAGCGTAAAACATGGGTTTATCCCACTTCTGATAAAGACTCACGCACACGGCGGAGCCCTGAATGCTATAAATTTCAATAACAACTGATAATAACGAGCATTCTTTTCATTGATCGGTCTAAGATGGTCCTCGTTGTTTTCTAACCGCCATCATAGCTCCCAATCCGGAAAGACCACTCGACAGTTGTCAATATTGAACGTCGTATCCGTTTCATAAAGATTGTCTGTTACATTCAGAACCTCTTCAGAACCGTTGATTTGGACGAACAGAACCATAAACACCCAAATATTGCAAAGGCTTACTGCAAAGAGGTTAATCAGCCTTAGAATTGTCTATCATACAACCCCTGTAGGCTACCTAGAATACAGGCCTCGTCTACATATATATTAATTTCATCTCTACTTTTGGTATGTAGTCCTAATAACTATATAAAAATAAAATAATCGGCCATCTAAATGTCACTGTCATATTTCAGTGCTGTCAAATATTCAAATCCATAGATCATAGATCAAATCTATCTTGTAAACATAACCTCACTCAATCAATCAAACAAAACCAAAATAGAAAATGTTTGAACAAGGTTTATTATAATGTTCATGTTGAATTGAATGAAAAAGCGTACAATTCCTTTGAAAATAATAAATAACTATTATAACTGTGCATGCAATAGTCGTGAAAAATAGCTAAAGAGATGGAAACAACTGAGTTCGATGCCACCTTGGGTGGTTCCGAACATCTTCCAAAAACAGTGAATAGTTTGAAATTTGCTGCGTCTAGGAGCGTAGAAATCGCAGCTATGACGGAGTCCATTCTCAACCCAAGCAAATCGAAGCTGATATTTCAATCATTGCCGGTACACATGAGAAGGAGGGTAATGAGTCACAATGCTAAAAGGTTACCAACAAAACTGAGGAAAGCCCATTTAGAACAATCAAAAAAAAGTGGACTGCCTCCTAAACAAAAAAAACCTTCACGAAAGTATAGACGACGACCACAAAATTTGTTAGAAGAATATAATCGTAGAAAGCTAAATAATATTTGGCTCGAAACTCACATTTGGCATGCCAAACGATTTCATATGACTAACCAGTGGGGTCATCGATTGGCCCAGGCAGCTTGCGACAAAGTTTTCCGGGCCTGCTACAGAGCCACATCAAAACATTGTCTTTTACAAGATATTTCATATCACACACCTATTCAGATAAAGGGGAATATTGATGTAATACAAGATATGTTTGCATGTGTTACAAACTCTTCTGTTAGTCCCACCATAGGGGCTAAAGCTTATACAGCTGGCTCTAGACAGGGTGAAATACACATTTATAAGCCTAACCAATTCCCACATGGTTACATTGGTAAAGCAATGTTTCTCTGGGAGCCTAGGAAGGATGCTAAATTGAAAAGAACTCTGTGGCTGTTTGTACATCCATCACAATCAACACTAGTGAAAGAATGTTTTCAAGACCTGCAAAGAACTGAGAAGGTTTGTGACACCTTGGCAAACAGTCCAAAAAGACAGAAAATTACTAACATTTATTCTGAATGTCTCAGAATTAAAATCTTGCCAGGCTCATTCAATCACTTTCGCTTGACTGGACCCAATAGCCATTCAGTTTTAGTAAAAAGCTTAAAATGCATTGAAAATATTGAAAGCATCAAAGACAATTCTTGGGTAAAGCATACTAAGTTCTCAAAAGATTTTTATCTGAAGGAGAAAACAGAATATTGGAAAAGCATACATCCAGCCCAAACCCCTGCTCAGCTGTCTCCACAAATCATTGTCAGTTTGATTGTGAGAGACCCCCGTCTAATGAGGCCTAAATACCGCTCTAAAGCTCAATCAGATGAAACCTACACACAATTGAGTCGAGAAGCCCTGACATGCATAAGTCCAACCATATCCACCTCCCCTCTATGGGCAACCAACATTCACCAAGAAATAAAACAGAATGTGAAAACAAATGGAGAATTCATTGAACACGTCACTAGATTGGATCTAGTTCCAGGGGAAGTTTATGAAGGTGATCCAGAGATACAAAGTGTGCCTGTTGTTTTGATTCAACGGCCAGGATCACAAGATTCTTGTTATAAAAAATTAGGTATGTATCAATCAAGTAAAAATTTATACTAAGCTTAAACTTCACAGGGTCACATAGAATTTTACCTATGAACTACACCATACCTTTGTACGGACAAGTACCTTTGTATGGACAAGGTCATCACCACATTCATCAAATTAAACAGATGATAAGTTTACCAGCTAAGATCTTTTTTTTCAGGCTATGGATGTGGATGGGATATTATAGTTCCATCAGGGTATGGTCTCCCATTTTGGCAAACATTCATAATGTTTGGGGCTAGAGCTGGAGGACTTCGGGAGACAGAGAGCTTAGCTCTTGAAATGGGAGAATGCTTTCTCCCACCTGATTCAGATGCAGGGAAAGATAATGATAACAGAATTGAATTAGAATTGAGAGAAAGGTACTTTAAATTGCCTCCAAAGAAGAGAGAAAATTACATAAAATTGGGAATAAAGCGTCCATTTAGTTGTTCATGGCAGTTACTACTCGAAGATTGGATAAAAAAGCCAGTTCATAAATTTTATGTCATGCGTGAGTCGAAAGTTTTAAACAATTTGCAGGTAAATATTATTTTAAGAATTTTACATTATAACTAGTGTAATAACAACTTCTGCCTGAAGCCTTGGGAAGTATCGCGTAATCGCGTCTTTTGGGATAAAAATAAATATTCATTATGAATGAACCTGCAGAACCTTGTTTGTGCTGGAAGAACACAAATGAGGTTCATAGAGATGCGGTACGCGCGCATCTAGAACCGTACTCGCCCTGAAGATGTCCCTTGATAAGGGATGAAACGTTGGTGTTCTTCCAAAACAAACAAGGTTCGTAGTTAACCCGCTTACATTCATAACGAATTCGTCAAACTATGAAAGTTTTTATAGTAAAAAAAGAAATAATGTTGTTCCAGCTCAATCCATTCAGTAGTTTTGGCATTGTTTGGCCAAACATCTTATAACGGCACAAACTTTCGCCTCTATTATACCTATGTAGGATAATGGTAAATACTAAATAAACGACACCTTTTTTCAGGACTGTTTGAAAAAGAAAAATAAAAAACACTTACAAGAAATATACAAAACGGAACCCTGTCTAGTGGCTGTGTATCTTAAACTGCCTGTTGGGAACTTACATAGAAATGCCCTCATATGTCTGCCACAGTCTGGAGACATCGCAAATGTTAAGAATCTGTTTGAGCCATCACACGAAGACCCTAACCAAACACTAAGGAGGGAAACTAGAGCTAAACATGTCAAAACATTGAAAATATTAAGAAGGCGAAGGGTCAAGCAGAAAAAGAAATCTAAAGTAACAGTTTTATCCAAAGTAAGTTAATAGTCAATTGTTCAGTTCTTTTTGTCATGTCTAAAACTCAGTGACGCTCTCTAGGCAGTGAATGCGATTTTCTCTTGTTTTTTGAAACCAAAATCGTATCTCTGCGAGTTTACAAGCAAATAACTTTAGTGTTTTCACGCACACGAGCAGACATATAGGAAAATGAGATGTGTCCGTGAATTTTTTTATGTACTTCTTGTTTGTGACTACTATTATTCTAAACCTTCTACTAATGTAACACGTTTATTGCCCATAATGCGCATGATGAACTTCACATCGCTGAAGCTGCGGCGCGGCGATGGTTGTCAGTGAATGTTGTAAACTACTTTCAAATGTGACAAAGATGTACCTGACAACATAAACCTTTTACAGAAAATCGAAATAAAGCCAAAGACAAAGCTCAACATGGAACCGTCAGCATACATGAAACTTATGCGAGAACTATGGATCCCTTCCAAAATAGACGCAGTTCGTAAAGTTTGCTCCCGAGACACTATGGGCTATGTAGCCCAAGGTGCCTTCAGTTTCACGGAAGCAAAATCCTGTGGAATTGGATATATTGCATATAGCGCGCTGTATGACCTTATAGCAGCATCACAAAATCAGGTTCTAGTGAGAAATCCATCTTCAAACAAGTATAACTTAGCTAGAATCGAAATAATTAAATATGCCATGTAGTACTTTGCACCGAAGTTAGCCTATAGTGCACATAGACAAGTTTATATCCGGAACGAAACACAAGAAAAACTACAATATTGCCTTAAAACATAATAAAAGAGATTAAAGAACAGAGTGAAGACTTCAATAAAAGAGAGATTAAAAAATAATGCACTTTTATTTCTGCATATTTTATCAGTTTACTATCTAGTCCCTTTAAACCTACAATCTAGGCATTGGTTTTGTGATAACAAACAAACGCATCTTGTCAAGAACTAAAAAAATTTCGTGTACACAAAAACTTGCAAAAAATAAACACGTTTTTTTAGAGACACTTGCTTACATTAAATTTGATTTTGGGTACACATCTAAATACTTAAAACATATCAATTTATGTGACGCCAAGTAAAATGCTCCTTTAAACTATCTACACATACGTTTAAAAGCGTGTGCTTTGGTTACGCGCGATTTAAAAATCAACTGGTCCCCTGCATCCGTACACACCACGCGCGCCTCTATTCAAAGTTCGCGTCAGATTTTGTTGCACAACACTTGTAAGCGCACACTTCAAAACGCAGCGTACTCGCTTTTATTTGTCCACCAACATCCTATTCTTCTGTCTTACGTAGTAGAATGGTAGGCCAATTATTACATGCACAAAGCTGCAATACCAAATCGTTAAAGCCTAACTGGCCACCTGTTACAAAATTTACACAGAATTTGTTATTCATTAGTCTTATATCTTAGATCTCTTCCTTGCTATAGCATCCTCCACTGCTTTGAGTTGTTTCAATAGTTCCTCCCTCCGTGAGGCTGCTTTCCTGTTGGCGGTAGATTCGTCATCCTCCGGCGAAGGTGCTGATCTTTTTCTGTTTCCTGATTCTGCGAAAAATAATTACCTTGTGAAATTAGAAAGTCCCATTATCGTGTACATTGGTGCAGGTACTGCTTTGATTGGTGTAGCTAACGAATCTGTTGTCGCTAGATCTTAGTATCAGACCGTTTGTAGAATTTCTAGGCAGTTTACAAAACGGCTATGTGGCTTCGTATTTGCACCACCCCAACTGTTCCCGCGGATGTCGTAGGAGGCGACTAAGGGAGCGACCGGGGCGGCAGCGCCACGGCCGCTCCCTTAGTTGCGATCCCCAACCCGCATGCCCAGCGTGGGGATTATTTGCATTACCACCCATGAGATAAAACCCAATAAGGCGCTAGTAGGGGGAGGCCTGCGTCCAGCAGTGGACCAATGCAGGTTGTTGTTATATAACGTTGCCATTCAGATAATGCTGCTAAACAGATTGCCAAAACTAAGATCAACACTAAGATCAACACTAAGAACAGCTTTGCGTATTTAAACTGCTAGGCTAAATCTGAGTTAAAATTTCTAATAGCTTTGTGTGGCATGAAATCGATTTAGCGTTTGAGCCAGATCATCTTTACTTCGGTAAAATGTGCTGAATTGCAACATGTTAAACTGTAACGGTGAAATTGAACCTTATTCGAATGATTATTGTTTAGGTGTTCCCAACAAATCAGCGTTCCATAAGCATCTAAGCCGTTCAACAAACAAGCTGATTGTAAGATGCGACGGCGACATATCTATAGGCAAAATCAGGACAAAAAATAATCAGTAATACAGACCTTTCTCATTTGAAGAGTCCTTGTTATTCGTAATAGTGACTGCTGCAGCCAGAGCAGCCGGAGGTTTAGGATTATTCATCCTGGAATTAAATACTTTAACATTAGGCACATTTTAAACTAAATAACTAAACACACTAAGATTATAAACGCGAAAGTTTGTATGGATAGATAGATAGATAATACTTTATTACACACTTAAATCTAAAAGAAACTGTTTACAAGAAAAGTTAAAACTAAGCTACAATAGGCGGTCTTATCGCTCAAGAACGATCTCTACCAGAGAACCATGATGGATGTTTGTTACACACAAAAATTACTGAACGGATCAGGCTGAAATTTTGGATACAGGTAGTTCTAGACCTCGGCGCTTATGCCTCAACCGCTTGTGGTAGAGGCAGAAGCGCCCAATATCGGGCCTCTTACTGGAGGGTGTGGAGCACCCCTTCTTGCTGCTTTGTACTAAACGGGGCTGTAGAGTCTCATTGAGGCATCAACCCCTTTTAGTTTCGGCTTTTCTGTGTGTGTGGATACTCACAGAAAAGTAGAAACGAAGCTTTCAGTCACCAAAACTCATGCTCTGATCCTTCAAGAAGCAGCAGACTTATTACGGTAAAATCTCCCATCCAATATTTGACATTTTAAAGCCTTTTTGATGGGCTTGAAAGCCATGTCAGCCAAATGTCAATATAGGATTGGTGGTTTTGCGTTATTAAACTGCCAAGTTAGGGCCTGTTTAGGCAGGGGGGTAAGCACAATACACTCCTATGCGAGATGTCCGTGCAGATCTTAGTTCCCCCACTTAGAATTAGACCCCCTTCCCCCATAAGCAAGTCAAATGCAATGTTTTGTGAACAAACCTGGGTCTCGCAGCCGCGTTGAGTAACCTGGCATGTCTGGCGCGGCGCGCACCCGAGCTGCCAGAAGTCGAGGATGAGTGTGAATCGCTCTCGGATTCACTCGATGATGATGACGATTCTGCGAAATTAATGTAATGTTTTATTTATTTTTTTATTATAAAAAGTACAGGGACCCAATGCAATAGTGTACCTATTTATTTTTACCAATATCGTTAAATATTCTGTAAGAAACAGTTTTTGGATTGGAAAGCTTTTATCCGACTTTAAATATCTTGGAGTAGTTAGAGTTTTCTTTAATTACCGAGGAATTAGGAAATAGTAATTACTATTTATCAAGCTGTTTATATAGTAAAAAATTGACTTGTCTAAGTGCTTATTTTGTAAGTCTAAAGAAATAAACGACCCTGACTCTGAATGTTCACGAAGTGTTTGCGTAACGTAAATTCTGCAAAGTGACGTATCGTAATGCGCTATTAAAAAAAAATCTATTAAATTTTCTTTGGATACAAAACTCAAAAATAACTTATCTACCCCAGTAGGTCAAGCACAGCAATTGTTGAATAGGGTAGAAAAGATATAGTATATTTAACTTTTAATGGATCTGTGCCTGGTTTGACACAATAGGGTACATGGATGGTTTTTTTATCGATTATTTAGGTTAACACATAGCCTAAAAAAAATTATAACATCCAAAAATAATTTTTTAGCTAAAAAATAAAAAGTAAAATTACACTCAGTTTCGGGTGACAAAACGCTGCCATGTTAGCCCTTCCTTGCATTTTGTGACGCCACGAATCATAAAAAAACGTCATGTTCATGATCATACAAAAATGTACAAGTGTGACGTCACGGTTCGGGTGCCAATAGCGTTGCGATTAGAAATTTTGCGGTTGAGATCAAAAAATTCTACTTTAGCTTGTAGTACGCGGCGCAAACGTAGGTAAAGTAAAGACATTTGTATCAAATACACAAATTAAATGTCACAATAAAACCATCAAAAAATACTAAAATAAATATACATATATAAATTTAAATTAAGAACCATTTAATGAGTGACATTGTTGTTTTCACTTACTCGCTTTTTCATAGGAAATGTATGGGAATTGTTTTTTTATTGTTGCCCAAACTTACGATTTGATTTGGTATGTTACTTTGGGAAATGTCTTCCTGGTTGGAAATAGAGTCGATTAAGACCAACTTCTTTTTTTGACAAATGTAATATTTCGGGAGAACCGTACTTTAAAAAAAAAAAGAAATATGGCAATATTTTTTTCGTCAAAATAAAACAGAAGGTTCCTAAGAACAGAACCTTCTAACTACAAAAGAAACGGTAGCTACCCTTAAGGGGCCAAAAATTTCACCCTGTATATCAATAGAGAATAATGTAATAAAATTATTAGCTTTTTTGAAGTATCATGCATATACCCTATTCTGCCGGTGTCAGTTCAGAATAGTCAAATGTCTTCTAAGCTAAGCTAATTTGGCTAGGTCAGTTTAAGTTCATAATACTATCAGCAGATAACGACAGAATATCGGGGAATATGTGAACTTCACTTATCGTTCATAGCGTTCACAGCATTTAATGCAAAAAATATTTAATTATAGTTCGTAAACCCGACCTTAATCTGTTTCCGAAGTTTATTACACTCCTACGCAGACACTGTCAGAGTCGTAGCGAAAAGCAAGCGGCGCCATAAAAAAGAAGAAGTTGAAGTTGACCATGGTCGGTGACATGGGCGTCTTGAGCGCAAAGATGGCGCCGGATATGACGTCACCTATGACATTTCACTATCAACTGTAGACGCGCTAAAGGTTTCTTATTCTACCCTAGATAGCAATCGCAAGGCCTACAGAGGAGTCCCTTTGCGACATTTACTATTTAACTACGTAACGTATTTGAAGATAACAACATTTACCTGAGCCTGATGATGAAGATCTGGAGTATTTCTTCCGGTCTTTGTTATTTCGTTGCATTTTATTCCGGCCGTAGGGATCGACTTCTTCCTGCAATGTAAACAAAAGATTTAATAACACACAAACATAATATCGATGGTGTTGTGGATGTTTTTGTTTGTAGTGATCACGTTGGTATTGTTAACAGTTTTTATTCATAAATGCCTTTGATGACATAAAATGTGTAGCGCTGTGTGGAATTACGTTGGTATTTTTAACAGTTTTCATTCTTAAATGCCATTGATGACATAAAATATGTGGCGCTGTGTGGTACTGGCATAGAATTTATACCACCCCAACTCCTCAAGCAGGTGTCGTAAGAGGAGACTAAGGGATAACCACCGAACTGCGATCCCCAACCCGCATGCCCAGAGGAGGTTTTTTATTATTGATGATGGACAAGCCTTTGGCTACGAACTCACTTTAAGATAGCGAAGATATAGTCAAAGATTGAGCACGCTTTTCCAGAAGGAACTTATTTAACCTAGATTTGAAGGCTCCAATGGCCCCAAAGGCTCAAAATTCTAGGATTGTACTCTAATGGGAAGACAGACGCAGGAAGTTCGTTCCACTCATTAGCTGTAGATATTATGAAAGTAGAGTAGATTTTTTTGGTTTGACACTGTGGTATTATGGGCATTACCCCCCATGAGATAAAAGCCAGTAAGGCGCTTATCAGGGGAGGCCTGCGTCCAGCAGTGGACGAATATAGGCTGTTGGGGTTGAGATTCACCGAGCTAATGTTGTCTGTTACCTTATGCCTATGTGAGGCAGGCGGCGGCGGGTTGACGGCTAGCTGCCTGGCGTCGGACGGCGAGGCGGCGCGGCGGCGCGGAGCCGGCGGGTTCATGGCGGTCGCGCGAGCAGTCGCCAGTCGCCGTTCGCGGACTATCACGGATGGTGACAGCCTGGATGATATAATGAACATTGGTAAGTATTATTTGTTTGTATAGTGCTTACCCAAACTTCAGGAAAATTCTACGTATTTAAATTATGCGTATCCCAAAAATTTACAACCTTGACGAGACGGGAGGATTTCACACATGGCAATTATAATGCATATTCGTGTATGTAATTATATACATGCATATACATCGTAGCTGCAGGTATCCTGACGATTTCTATGGAAAGATGTAATGAGAATGTATCGTGCTGTAATATATATCTTTACATTGTAGCTGCCGTGTGTTAAGCCTGCAACCTTAACTCCAATAGTTAGTGATTTAAATTAAATTATTTATTTTTGGGTTACACACAAATTAGCCTAATTTCGTAGAATGTTTAGTAAGTTGTAACTTTATGAGAAGCATGTTACGAAGAACATATTAATATATAGCATCTAATGCTTGGTAGTATTTGGCTAGTAAGAAAAGTCAAGTTTTGTTATATCACATCACTTCTGCTCAGCCACTTCCTCTTAGTGGTAGAGATTGAAATGTATATATTTAAAAGAAGAAAGAAGTTTTCATAACAGATAATTGAATCCAGGCAAGGCCAACAAGAAGTAGTACCTAAATCTATATAAATTTAAACGTAATCTGAGCTCATAAACTATATTCAAGTTTGAGCGACAGCTGCGATTATATTATCGTACATACAAGCTTGATTTTAAGTTTGTTTGGTAAAAACTAGTCTCGGACATTATTCAATAAAATGGACCCATAACCCAATAGCTACTAATACTCTCACACATACATAAAAAAACATCCAATTAATAAGCTCAAGTAAATCTACGAAATCGTCATAAAACAGTACGGTATTGGAAGCAAGCTGAAACGAATCTACTTCATACATTGTATAACCACACAAACTAAAAGCGAAAACCACCATAATCTTAGCTTACCATCTATTACTATTGTGATTTTTTTTGTAACTATATATGATTGTTTATTATCTTTTAAATGTCACCAGAAGACAAAAGTGGCTGGTTTGCCACTTTTTGCCACCTTTTAGCGGCATGCGCGGCCTTATGGGAAGCGACAACCGCAGATTTGTGTCCTTTCTTTTCTAGTTTGAATTATCTTTTTGCCCAGAATAGTAAATTCTGGGCAAAAAGATAACACAAACTGATTTCATAATTGAGGTCCGTTGACAGAAAAGATTTAATTTTGGTAATATCGGGAAATCAAAAATGAAATTTATTACGTAAGGCTCGAAAGCAGGGGACGGAAAAATCACGAAATATCGATATATCACACGAAACATCACAAGATTATGATATTTCATACCCCTGGGCGGTATAGTGGGATATAACATCAATCACACACATTTTTATCATGGTGCTTAGTACTCCAGAAATGAATGATAATGATAACTGTATTTAGAGATAATATTCAGATTTTTTAATGATAATTTCCATCTTCAAAAAATACACGTGACTACCCCCAGTCTAACACCGGGGGGACGGATTAAAAAGTTTCTTTAAAAATCATTACCTAAATGATTAATAGAACATCTCGGACGTAACAGATTTTGATCATTGTTTTGCTTTCACCTATTAATAAGACAATCTTACTGGTCACTTTCTGCAGAATTGAAATCTTTTAACTGTCACAAAAAATTAGGTGTTTTATTAAGTTTTTCTACTATTAAAAAAAGTAGCCACTGAAATAAACTTTCTTATAACAATTATTGCAAAAAGCTTTTTCCAATAAATAAGGAGCAGCAATAAATTTTACTTAAAGCTGCGATATATAAAAACACGTTTGTAGTCGCTGGGCACTTTCTGTTGTTTCTGTTTTTCAACTTTACTTTCCCTGAACAGGACACGGTGATAGTGCGGTGCGACAGTAAATCTGTATTCTTTGGTGAAATCAAAATGGCGGAACATTCAAAAGCGGTCATAATTTATAAAGAACATAAGTTACCAGCTGGCTTCCGGGCGTACCGCAACATTTTTAACTCGCTTGGTAGGATAGAGTAGTGATAGAAATACCAATAAAATAAATGAACACCAATAGTCCAAAATATCAAATTAAAAAACTTAAACTCAAATACTAACATCGATCAAATAAGTAAAAGATGGAGATGTTTACATGTTAATGAGTTAGATATTAGAAGTAAGAATGGCAAATACAGACAACAATATTTACAGCTTTAATAAGTCAGTAGGTTAATTAATACTATTTTAACAGACACATTTGAGCAGTTAACTAGAGGCATGCATGACAAACTAGCAAAAATCAACAAAGACTCTAATCTGTCCATTTATTTCACTGGTAATTTTTCATCGAACAAGTAATAGGGCTCCGTTAGATAAGGCGAAATCCGCGACGATACAAAAAACCAAGCGGGTTTTATTTATATTATATTGGATATAAATAAGATCCGCTTCATACTAGACTTCATATAGCTCGATTATTTTAGTTTCTGTTTTTTCATAGAAGTGTGAACGCTGACGTCACCAGTCGACACAGTATACGAAAAGCAAAAGGACTGTTTGCCACCGCGCAAATTCCGCCGTGTCCAATCTAGCCCATGAACCACATACCTTTGCCTACTAGAAGAAGACGCCCGTCTCTTGCGCCGGGACCCAGGCGACCGCGAGGACCTGGAGCTGGAATTTGAAGATCTGCGGGGTAAACGGGACGAAGGGAGGGGGGATGCAGGCGACGGGAAACAGCCACGCAACAACCGTGCTTGCACACAGACCATACGTCACATTATCGCATGCAT
The DNA here is from genome assembly GCA_955876795.1 of Eupithecia tripunctaria. Taxonomy (NCBI): domain Eukaryota; kingdom Metazoa; phylum Arthropoda; class Insecta; order Lepidoptera; family Geometridae; genus Eupithecia; species Eupithecia tripunctaria. The sequence continues at coordinate 6,637,297 of OY041614.1, read as the reverse complement.
GACAACGCGACAGCGCACACATTTGTATTGTATTACACATACACGTGCGCATTGACCAATCACATGTGGTAGGTATCGTCAACCAATCAGATCGTTTCGTTCATACGCAATGAAGAGTAGACATGCAATAGAATGAGATGTCAGTTTGAACACCATAACACCAACGTTATGAAAGCAAACCCGGGGAAGGGGGAAGAGGGTGATAGTTTTCTATTAATTCATTTGTTTTCTAATTTTAATATCTACTTATCTATTGCTGTTAGAGTCAAAAGGAGTTTATATTACAGAGGTCGCCCTGGATAAGGCTGAATTTTCTACTTAGTAATGAAATAATAATAGTAACAATAACAAATAGACTCAGTTCTTGAATCCAATATATTTTTTGTAGACAAAGGGGTTACAAATCCAAAGAAATGTTGGTAGGATATAGTGTTAGTCAATTTAGTGCACCATACTGAAGGAGGCATTGATTGCATTGAAACTAATCACATACTTATTCACTATTTTTTAGTTTTAACCGCTCTCAGACATCATTTCATTCCTCTCTTTCAAACTCGAGTTTTTCGATGTAAGAGTCTCTCAAAAAGAGAAGAGTCGTGGTGTTACGGTGATCTAACAATTTTAGTTGTACTGCAATGACAGAGCAGTGTTGTCTACGCAACAAAAGTTGTCAATTGGCACACGAGCGCCCTCACTTCCCACGATTCTTCTCTTTTTGAACAAACTCTAGTGAGCAACCATGGTTAGATAAAGTCTTTGATTTTGCTATGTAGACCTTGCTGTATATCGTGTTGTTTTATATTATTGTTATCAAGTTTTGTTGGGCTTTCATACATAACTGTCTTTGTTTACAAAAAGTCTCTTGGATCGTAGAACCCTGGCTAAGAGGGTATATGCATGTGACTTCAAAAAAGCTAATTTTTTTTACGTATTCTCTAGTGATATAGAAATATATCTTTATATTTATTTTTGTATTTTATGATGTTTTTATTGTAAAATTTAATCATTGAAAAGTAGATTATTTTAAGGCTCAACAGCAAATAACTAAAAGCAACGCTATTGGCACGTGCATCGTGACGTCATACTTGAACATTTTTGTATGGGCATGAAGTTTTGACTTTGAGTTTACATTTATGGAACTCGATGATCCGTGACGTCATAAAATGCAATGGCTAACAAGGCAGCGTTTTTATCACCCGAAACTGAGTGTAGTTTTACTTTTAGTTTTTTACCTCAATAATTTAATTTTTTTTGGATGTTATATATTTTTTTTCTTTTAGGTATTAACCTAAATAATCGATTAAAAAAATAAAAAAAATCCATGCATATACCCTATTGATTGCAATTGAAATCTAGTGTAATATGAGCATTTGGAATTGGTGTTAAACAGTGACCTACTGATATCTCAAAATACATATAAATATAATTATATCTGATACACATTCAAAACTATTGCAACAATCCCAAAAAATGTGAGCTTTACAACTATTGCAAAAACTATAAACCTATATAATATACCATAACCAAAAATTCGGAAAGTTAAAAGTTTCGGATTTTTCTCTGTTCTTCCCCCCATTATAAGTAGTACCTGGATGACCGAGCTTAACTCGTTTTGTTTGTTATACTAAATTTCATAAAAATCGTTAGAGCTGTTTCCGAGATATGAAGAATCAATAAGTAAGTTATTGATTCTTCATATCTTTTTATTCTTCATAATTCAATGATCAATTTGATAATGATAACCGTTTCAAGCTCTAGTCTGGAGATCCGATTTTAATATGCTAGTCCTAAGAAATTGAGATTATCTAGCCCCCCACTCCAAAACTTTGACGCGCTTTACTTTTTTTAATTTTTTGTTCGATTAACAAAAGAAAAAATATGTGGTTAATAGCTTTGGATAATCTAACTGATTGGCTTATATATTTAATATTTTTTTTACCCAGGATAATACTCTATTTAATGAGTAACTTAAAAGTCTTTGTCTGGATATTGTTCATATTGATTTTAGAAGTTATACGTCACTTACGAAACTTGCTTTGTTTAAAAATGTATATCTTCCCAACCCCTGTGTTTGTAGTATTATTAATAGTAAGTGACCCTGTAGGCGTTTATAAATAATAGCTAAGGCTATTATTGTATTATTGTGAGATGAGGTTAAGTCTCACACTGACGATTTGCGAACGTTTTCAAAGCGAGGCGAGTGCGCAGCGAGCTTGCCGCTAGTTCTCAGCGACGACGCCGCTGCAGTGCTGCTGCGCCGCAGGTCGCGGCGTGCAATCCTCGTTTTGAACACTCAGTAACCAAATTGATTTCAACGAGGAAACACGGCCGTTATATTCTGTTCAAAAAGAGAAGAGTCGTGGCGTTTCGGTGAACTAAAACTTTCAGTCGTACTGCAATGACAGTGTTGTCAACCCAACAAAAGTTGTCAATTAACACACACGCGTCCTCCATTCCCACGACTCTTCTCTTTTTGAACAAACTCTAGCTTTGTTACTTTGAAGACGCAGGATATGAAAACGAGATACAACGATGAATATGGGAGAATCCATTATCACGTAATGTACTGATAGAGAGCTACTATGTGTGTGATGTTCTGCAAACGAGTTAAAATAAACCTAAAATAATATTTCCTACCTGCGACTGAAGTGGGGCGGAGCGGGCTGTTGAACGTGAGTGTACAGGTGCACCGATCTGCGTGCTCGCGACGCAATCGACTCGCTTCGAAAGCGCTCGTAAATCGCCAATGTGAAAAGGCTCTAACTGTACTTAGCATGGTAAACAGGACAGCCATTTGTCTAAGGTTGTTCTACCTTTTACAAAAATGAAATCGAATCGTCATCGAATGCGTAAAATATTTGAAATTCATGCTTTGAACCTTTTTTCTACTCACTGGGATATATCACTGCAAATTATCTCATCAATCCGAACAATAAAAATCAAGATTTTAAATACATTGTCATTTTACCATACCAATATATAGAAGAAAGGATAAATCAACAATTGGTATAAAATCATTAGCAAAGAAATTAACTTTAGTTAAAGTATGACGTTGTTTAAATATTTGCAGTGATTTATAAAATTGCGTGTAAAGTATATACATATAATGTCATCAAATAATGCGTAAACTTTCCTAGAACTTTTTCTCTATTTTACGCCTCGTCTATTTTATAAGAAATCAAATAATATCCCACAACTTCGACGGGACTCGAACCCGCGTCCCGTGGTATCTTATTTGATTTCTTAGAAATTACCCATAGTGTAAACTATAATAATAAGAAACTCTTCTACTTTGTTCAAGCTACCGGTGCTGTATATGTCCTATTTCTATTGTACTGACCTAGAAGAAGAATACGATTCCTCAGAAGATGGCGGTTTCCTCCGCCTAGCTGCGGTTTCGGTCCTCATCCAGGGGTCCGCCCACTCATCCTCGCGCCCGTTTCTGGCGTCACGGCGCATTTCGCGCGGTTCGCGAGTGTCGCGAGCGTCGCGAAGTTCCCGCGGTTCGCGCATCTCGCGAACTTCACGGCGTTCTACCTCCGCGCGTTGGACTATGACTTCGCGGGATGGCCGGACGCGGCGCTGGAGGTTAAATAAATAAAAATGTTATATAGTTTCATCAGAATCACAGCCCATCATATCCTACAGTTGGGTGAAAGCCGTGTTGGTTGCTGTGGCATGAAGATTGGTCAGAAATACCGACTGTATTTCTGACCTGCTTGGCGCTGTACCAAATTATATGAGAAAGGGAGACGTCACTATCACGTCTCGTTACTGCTGATACGCTGAGTGTCAGTGGTCACTCAATGGATATATAATTTGGTAGAACGTTCAATCACCATGTATGTGAAACTTCTTCATGAAAACTACTGAACGGATCGACAAATTGTACACTGTGTACATGGAATAGACATGTGAAATAACATAAGGTTACTTGCTGTGCCATAAATCAGTTCACTTCACACGGAATAGATTTCTATCCTGTGTGAACTGATTTATGGGACCTATGAAATAAACGTTTCGATAGATACAACGCGTGCGAAACCGCAGGCAGAAGACAATATCCTCATATATACCTTCTGATATCCCATCTCATCGGTGACTGGCGGCGGCGCTCTCTCGTCGTAGTAAGGCGGTCGCTCGTAGCCACGCTCGCGCTCGTACATGGCTCTGTCGCGGCCGTAGTACGCCTCGCGTTCGTCCACAACTGGGCGTGGGACCGGGTAGCCGCGTCCGCGGTACATGGGACCGTAGCCCGATCGGCTGAAAACATAACATTGGTTGTGATTTGACTGTTGTCTGTTCCTCAGTGTAATTATTTAGAGAAAAATCTAAAAAATGCATCAACATATTAATATGCCGCCTTTTCTTGCAATTCGAATGTAGATTTTAGAATATAAAGTGTTATAGTGTTACATGTTTAGTGCACTCACTGAGTCACGCTCAGTTTGCATAATGTAGAAAGAGATGCCCTCTATTTAGACGCAGAAAGGCAACTGTTAGCCATTTAGCGCTCTAACGGAGAAGTCAAGATGAAATTTTTTGTTTTTCTTCGTTGAGCTATACACTAGCCACATTCGATTTAGAATGTTTGTAAGCAAACCACGACACAAAAACTAAAACAGAATAGTAGGCCGGAAAGACTAAGGGCGTGTTCACTTTGGATCCGAATTCGTCGCGTAAACGTACTGTTCGTACGAATTGAGTGTTCACATTGAATACGTTTTTCTCCGTCAAATAGACAGTGCCATAGAGTAACTGACCGACTCTATGATTTCGGACATCGGCGTCGTCCTAAGTACACGCACGTATAAGTACTATCGCCAAACGTAATGCCTATCCAGTTTGAAACTATTTTTCTTTGCGTTAAAAACAAAAGATAACGATCAAGCCGGGGTTGGCAACTATTCACTTCACAGAAAAATCAACCTATGGTTTATCCATTTTGAATGAAGCATGTTAGTAAACAAAGTACGACACAAATAACAAAATCTTACTTGCTTGACGTCGAGTTTCAGATATAGGTAATTGTAAGCAACTTATATTGAAGGGAGGACCTAAAATCGACAAGTAATGTAAATCACGTATAAAAGGACGCGCCAACAAAGTAAATTTTAGGTTAAGTATGGGCGGTTTGTTTACGTTTATGCTCCATTCAAAATGGATACAATATAGTGGAGGTAAGGCGCAATTTTTGCTGACTATATAACAAATCCCACGCAGTCTGAGCGCTCATTGGAAGGTTGGGGTCATTCGTGCGTAGTCGTACGTTTACGCATGAATCAAATTCGGATGAATTCGTGTCAAGTGAGCACTCCCTTAGATTCACTTAGAGGCAGATTACCTGTAAGCCTCAGTCTCCCTATGGTGCGCCGGCGCGTCCATGGGGTGCGGGGGCGAAGCGCCGACGGCCGCGGCTGCGTAGGCGAGCTCCGCGTCCGGGTCGTGCACCACGCCCCCTAGCGGCAAGTGCAACTTCTTCTCTTCAAAGTCCATGTCTTGTTCTTTACGCTTGTTCGCTATGCGGACCATCTGTGTGACAAACAATAGTTTTTTTTGTATACCCTTACCCTATACTCAGATTCAGAATCCAAGATATTTTATGTCAACAAAGATATTCATCAATTAAAACTTAACAATATCTCATTATAGCAGAAAATAACAGGCAAGGTTATAAGTTATCAATCACTTAACAAGAAAAACTTTAACTGCTGTGCTTCGTTACGTTTAGAAAAAAAAAGACGTGTGGCACTCGGGGACTGCCGCGGTAAAGCTATTGCAATGCCATCTAGAGGCGAGTTGCTGAACTAAAGAGACAAACGTCATATTTCAAAAAGTCATTAAAAGTTCCAATATTCATCGATAGATGGCAAAACTAAAAAGTATCACCGCTGTTCCGGTCGGAATTTCGGAATTTCTGGATTCGGTCCCCGCGCTCAAGGCCCGCGATAGAAGCTATGCAATAGCTTAAAAATATCCAGGTTTTTGAATCGGAGTATAAGTAAGTAGTACCTAAGTTCTGTCTATAACCTCAAGCTCAATAGCCTGTTTTGGTCCACTACTGAACGCAGGCCTCCGCCTGATAAGCGCCTAATTGGCTTTTATCTTTGGAGGGTAATGCCCATAATCCCCACGCTGGGATTGGAGATCGCAGTTTGGTGGTAGAATTGTTCTGCAGGGAGCGCTGCTGCACACCCTCCGTTGGATATCCCTTAGTCGCCTCTAAGCCAGCACCACACAGCAGTGACACACAACATGCAGTTTTTGTTGGACTGAGAAGGAGGTTTGTTAATTTAATCAAATATAGAGCACTAGAGTCTGTTCAAAAAGAGAAGAGTCGTGGCGTTACGGTGAACTAGATTAATAGATAAAACATTTATTTACAACTGCAAGACACAATACAAAAAACACAATAAAAGGGAGAGAACAAAGAACATAAAAAACCTTGGGAAATAAAGGAGGAAGAAGACAACAATTTATCGCTACATATTTTTTTTTAAACATTCAGTCAAGTACCTAAAGTCTAAACAGTACATATACGTATGTGTGTGTGTGTGACACCTCAACCTGAAGCCACAGCCTGAAATTCAGGCTGTTGAGGTTGAGGTTGAGGCGTCACTGGCATTTATAATCTGCTGGTCTTCATTTTAATAAGTAAACAAACCAAGAAGGTTTGTTGACTTATTTAAACGAGGATTACCGCTTTAAAAACATTGCATGCAAGTCACTGGTTCTCAAGAACTAGCGTTCTTTTTTTAAATGTGTGTACAAACCTCCTTAGCAGTCCTAAGGCCGCGTTCCCAGGCGGACTCGGGCGGCGCTACGTCCCGCGCAGGCGCCGCGGGGTACGAGCCCGAGCTGGGCACGCCGCGTACCACGTCAAACATGTTGTAGTTTCCTTTGTCAGTCACTCCGGGGTGTAGGAACCTGGGTGAAGAAATAAATAATAATGATATAAATGCTGGACCATTCACACAGCATTATCTAGCCCCAAGCTAAGCAGAGCTTGTGTTATGGGTACTAGTTATCTCATATACATAATACAATACTCTATATAGATAGATATTTTTAATCATACATCGAAATCCTCCAGAACTCTCTGAACAAATATCCGCAGATCGTACAAACATTTGTCCAGAGGCGGGAATCGGACTTGCAACCTCCTGTGTCGCAGGCGGACCTTCGCCCGCTCGTTGGACGCATATTAACATTTATGTTAAAAAAATTAGGGGAGAACCAATGGAGCTACAATATATCGTCAACTGATTTTTCGACCATTATTTAGTCCTGTATTATGAAAGCTCAGACATCAATTCATACTATACCTACATGAGTAATACTTTTCTATGGTATAAGCTACTGAAGCATAGATCGGCGACTGAGTAGGTGGTAACTGAACGGGATTTTGTTGTTACCAAAACCATAACTAAGCCGGACGAGACGTCTAAATTATTAATAAATAAATAAATAATGCTGGACAATTCACACAGCATTATCTAGCCCCAAGCTAAGCAGTGCTTGTGTTATGGAAACTAGATAACTGATATACATAATACAATACACTATTAGACGGTTAGTTTAGGTTTTATGACTAAAGAATCAACACCACATCTAACGAGGCTGAGATGTTTGTTTGTAGAGTTCTGGTTATTTTATATCTATGATAAAATATATTATATATATGTAATGTCTTTATATGTTGTAATAATCGTAGCTAGCAAAGGTAGCTATTGCCCCCATAGTCAACTAACACAAGTGCCCTTGCTCCGATTCGGAGTTTCTTGTAGGCACTCGTGTCGCGGCCACAGATCAACAGATCAGATCAATTGAAACAAGTCTATAAAACTATACATTGATGGTGCCTTTCGTTAAGAAGACTAGCAACCGAGACGTTCGATGATACTTTTCGGCGAGCGTTCTGGCGGCCGAATATGCCGACTCGAAAAATATAGGGAAATTACGGAAGTTTCGATTTTTATCAACCCGAATATACTATAGTAATAATATATTATTATTAAGCCGAGCCAAGCATCAACTGCTAAATAACTCATGTGTTACGTGATTTGTTATACCTATCGATCACGTATTTACAAATAGTAATATCACTCCCAATTGATTTTAAGCGTCCAATTGATTGGACTCTAATTAATATGAAGGTAAATATATCAACAAATGCCAGGTGCGAGGTGCTGTGCTGCACTAAATGATCAACTCCTGAAGCAAAAATAATGCAGAACCAACAAAGCATCATCTAGGCCTAATCTAAGCTGAGTTTGTGTTATGGGTAATGAGATAGCTGATATACTAAATACAATACAATATGGATATTTTTTTAGTATACCTCTACATTAAAAGAAAACAACCAGAAAACCATGAACAAATATCAAAAGATCGTACACACATTTTAATCGAACCCGCAAACTCGCAGGCAGACCTCGATTTAAATCTTTAGTAACAACATGTTACCTGCAGTTGATGCCCCAAGTACAAGCTCCCCTCGAGAAGAATCTGCAGACGGGTCTCGGCTCCGTCTCCTCAGGCCTTCGCTCGGCCTCGTCCGAGACTTCGCCCTCTTCTAGCGAGGAGCCTCGCGACCGTTTACCGGGCTTCACTTCGTCTGTTAGTTCACCTGAAACTAACAGCTGGTCAATAGACTAGAATTCGCGTTTTCGTTTGCTTTAACTTTTTTTGCACGGAACCTTTACTTTTCACGCCTAAACGCCTGAACAGATATCAATATAGTTTGGTAATTTGGCTGGGACGAACATAGGCTACGTACAAAGCGCGCGTACGAAGCCGCGGCGAGCAGCTTATATTAAAGCGTAACGTAAAAGCTAGTATTATATAAACACTTTTTAACAATAAAATTAAAACTCCGAAATATATATTAAAACTCCGAAATATATATTGGACCAATATCAGGGTAAGTTATCCAGTTATCCAATATAGGCAAGGGTATACCTTGCCAATAAAAAATAAAGGTGTGGTCAATAATAATCAACCTTATAATAGACTTTAGCTCCTCCGTTTTTTCGTCGGTTGAAATGCGAAAGTAACTCTGTCTGCCTGTCTGTTGCCTTTTACACACTGTAAGGATCTTAATTGAATTTGGCAGGGAGGTAAACATATCCCGGATATGGACATACGCTACTTTAAAGGGCATGCGAAACCGGGGGCAGAAGCTAGTAGTCGATTGTAAATGTGTATGGATTAGTTTACTCCTTCCTACCTTCTTGCAGTTTCTCATCGCCGCCTTCGGCATTTGCTGGCTCGACAGGCTTCGGCTCAACACACTCGCCCTCTTCGGCTTCGAAATCTAACTGTTCCTCGGCATCTTCGGTATTGCTGGTTTTTTCTTGGGGCACCTACAAAAATACTAATGTTATAAGTTGCTGTGAAAAACAAAAATTTTCAACAAAAAATTGAAGTGAATTAGAGTCAATTGCACCTTATTTCTTGTTTGATAGTAATAAATATTTATCAAGCTGTTTATATTGTAAAAATTTGACTTGTCTGAGACCCTCTGACTCTGCTGATGCTGTATGAAAATTTCTAGTATTTTTTATCGGATTTAAGTAGCCATATATGTGGTATTATCAAGTAAGTCGGCGGTGGCAACTAGTCACGTCGTAGAATAATCACCCTAGTGGTGGTAAGGTTTAATTTTTGCTGATCGTAAATTTAGAGGACTTTTAAATTTATATTTAAGGACAATTTAAGAATGATACAACGACTTATAACTAGACTCTTTAAGACTTAAACTTGGGGTTTACTGAGATTTTCGCCGGCTATAGCAAAAAACTGATATTTTTCTAGTTTCAGAAGGTCAGCGAAAAAAATCACAGGAAGTGTGAATCTAAAACAACGCATAGTTCATGTAGATAAGATGTGAAGTATAGTAGGTGATACAAAATGAAGAAACTTACCTTTCCAAGTTTTGGAGTATCGCTTCTTCCAACATCTGATTTGGGTGACTGATCTTGGCTTATTCCATTAACTTTTAATGTTTTGTTGACTGGCGATGAAGGTGGTGACTTAGGCTAGAAAATAAAATGATAAATGAAAATAACACTACAACAAATAACTTGGCTCACACTTAATTAAATAACTTCCAAAAAAGGAAGTTCTATGTTCAGCTGCTTGTATTTTTTTCTGTTTATTGTTCTCCATCAATTTTGGACCAATTTGATGAAACTTTCGCTATTGTTTTGGATTAGTTTAAAGTCCCGCAAAACTATAAAAGGGGTCTAAATATTAAGAGACCTGATGTTGATTTAAGTGTTTTTTTCAAAAAAATCTTAGTGTTACATATCTAATTTAATTTAGTTGTTAATGCTATACTTTTATTTTTATTTGTTTCTCAATAGATGGTCGACTTATTTTGTCATGCTATTTTTACATTATAAGTAGTTGTTTATGGAAACTTTGAATTAGCTGCCAGCAAACATGCATTGGTCAATCTAGCTAGGCATACATTTTTATACTTCATCATCCTAGCAAACTGACTTCATTTACTGCTTGGGGCCCCCAAACTTCATATACTTAGCTGTAAGTTTGTTACATAGCTATCATTAATGTTATATCAATGTTAGTTAGGTACCTACTTTGTTGAATGTTAAAAATATACTATTAGTCTTTGTTGTTACTATACTGTACCTTAGACTCTTTTTCATTGTCATCTTGGTTAACAGAATCCAAATCTGACACATCTGACAAGTCTTCATGACTGAGGTGGAGATCCTTAGCATCCTGCTTACTAGCTGCTTTGGTTCTTCTTGGTTTTCTTTCCTCCTGGTCTGAATCCATTTCTTCTACATTACAGGAAAAGTTTTTTTGTTTTTAACTTACAAGTTTTATTAATGAATAATAATTAATGCTGGACAATTTCATGAAGGATCATCTAATTTTTTTAACTTACGTGATCAGAACACATTATTATAAATATTTATAATAAGGATCATCTAGCCCCAAACTGCAGAGCATAGTTATGCATACTTACAGGTAACTGATATCCTTAATACATTAAAATTAATAATGCTTTTTATTACAGACATCATAATAAACAGATAAATATTTTCTGATATTTTTATAATACTTGGAAACACAACTGCAAATTGTATAAACATTTGCCAGAGAAGGGAAACAAACACACAACCTCTTGCTTCACAATTGGACCTTCGTCAGCTACAGCAATGTGGTTGTATATACTGGGTTATTGGTAATATTATCCATAATAAAGTAACTACTCAAAATAAAAAAAAATAGAAAAATAAATCTAGTATCCATATACATAACACAAGCTCTGCTTAGCTTGTGAATTGTCCAGCATTATTATAATTATTATTATAAATGGTTCATACCTTCTGAAATATCTTGAGCTGAAGTGTCTTTATTGCCTCTTTTATTATAAGATGATGATGCTTGGCTCGAGGCACTTGATTCAGATCTACTTCTGTCTCTTGCTCTAGGGGGTTCTATCATTTTCTGAGCTCCTTTTGTATTTCTCCTCCAGTTCTCTCTAGGGCTCCAATCATTCCTTTTATTTATTAAAATTCTCTCAGGTGATGGAGAAGAGTTTCTGCTAGAATGGCTCACAGACCTTGACTGTCTTCTAGGTTTACTAGGGGGTTCAGCATCAGGAGAAGTGGGCCTCGATAGGTTATCCGGGGACCCTGGAGGTGACCTACCATCAGGTGAGCCTGGATGGGACCTTCTTTCGGGAGAGCCTGGAGGACTTGGAGATCCAGGGCTTTGAGGAGTTTTCGGTCCATCCCTAGTGAAAGGAGGAGCAGAATGCTCTTCTGTGGGTTCTGGTAATGCTATGTTATCAGGCGACTTTGGACCGTCTGGTGATTTTGGCTCATTCAAATTGGCTGGCATACAAGTTTCTGGAGAATTTATATCAGAGTGAGCATCGCTTAGGTGATCAGGTGACCGGGGTGTTTTGCTGATGGGAGCAGGTGACTTAGAACGACTATCTGGGGTCGGGGACCGGGGTCCCGACCCTGATCTTGGGGATCTGGGTGATAGAGGAGGTGACTTTGGTCCTTTCTTTGATCTCTCACTCCCAGAGGAGGAACTTCGTCTACTCCGTGAGCTTGAACTGCTGCTACTTGAAGATGCATCTCCAGCATCACGGGAATCTTCAGAGTCCATCTCTGAAATTAAGTGGCAAGTTTCAATGAAGCCAAGAAAAAAATTCAACCGCCCGTACCAAATAAGCACTGTGAATTAGTTATGAGACTTACTGCACCACCCAAATTAAATACTGTTCATCAACTCTTTGTTAGTTTACATATTTCCACACGGTTTTAGCTTGTTATTTGTTGAACTTGTCCTAGCCATTTGATTAACTCACCTGTGGCTAGAAAACTGAAATGATTTGTTGTAGATTACTTTATGAAATGCTTTAGCCAGAACAGAGATCATTTATTTTCATTGTGTACTTAGTTGGCACATAGCATCTCATGGACAGCAGGTACAACAAAACAAGGAAATCAATACTTTTATCCTTGACAACAACAGCTTGTAGCAAAATGGCCCTCAAACTAAATCTTACAACAGCAACCAAATAAATTATGCTATAAATAAAATGAGTTTTTTGCTTTGTATTTTAAGATGTATTTATTCAGTTTCGTCAAAAACTTTGTATCAAGTTTTAGGCTACGTTGTGATGTATAGTTGTAGACACGTCCAGCCTTACCTTACAGGTGACGCCTCGACGCCAGATTCGGTGGCACTTTGTAACACTTTTCATATTGCAAGACTTTTAACTTTTAGAGGCACAACACAAACTAAACTTGGTCTGTCACGTAAATAATACTTGTGAACTCATAACTTTTTAGATCGATATACTGACGAAAACTTAGAAACCAACACTACATACTTCAACATGGCTGTGATACGGGAGGAATATGAACATAATAAATAAACACTTTTCGATACTTCCGTGGGTTAACTTACGCCCTTACCTGGACTGAAGTTATAAGACGATAAATTTCTTGATAGGATTTATTATTTTAAATAAAAATCCTTATTTTCGCCCAAGTCTCATCGAAGCGAAGGAAGTCATTGAAATCAGCCATAGACAACTAAAAACGCCTGCGCTGCGATGCTAATGCGACGCTTTATACGTCAATGTCATTCAGAATCATAAAAAAATATTGCCAACAAAATAAAGCTAATTATTTATCTATGGTTTACTAAAAAGGTTCCCACACTTCCATTCATCCATTCGCACAAATAAGAATAGGAATCGAAAGAACATACATTTCATTCATTCAATCATCCAAAAACGCGGGAAAATTGGATATGAATCTAGTTTTGTGATTTCGTGTATGTAAGATAAAACAAAATGATCGAACAAGCTCTCGATGACAATGTTTCTGAAAACGATGAAGAAGAAAGTTTTTTCCAAGACGTAGACATGTTACAAAAGCATGGAATAAACGTAGCTGATATTAAAAAGTTAAAGGGAGCGGGAATTTGTACCATCAAAGGAATTCAAATGTCCACAAAGAAGAAGCTTTGTAACATCAAGGGTTTTTCAGATACAAAGGTAGAAAAAATAAAAGAAGCTTGCCAAAAAGTAGTTACCCTAGGATTCATGACAGCGTTAGAAGTGAGCGACAAACGCAAACAAGTTTTCAAAATTAGTACTGGAAGTGGTGAACTGGAGTAAGTTGTTCAACACACCTCAAATGAAAATAAATAGTTGCGTAGATAAAAAGATCAAAACATACATAGTAAGTAATTCTATCTCAATGATAGGAACAGACAAACAGCGGGAAGCTACTTTGTTTTATACGAGTACTAGTTGTAGTGATTATTAGACAATGATAATGAATGAATAGTGGTGGATAGTCCACACAGCATAATCTTAACCCCAAGCTAAGCAGAGACAATGATAATAAGCAGATCTTGTATTATTTATGATGTCTAGATGACGATATTGACTTATAAATTGTATCGACCGTCGTCGCGCCATATCTGTCGTCATGGTCAGTCAACTAAATTGTCCTACAACACTGTTTGACACTGGTGTCTATTCAGATGTCGCCAAAACTAAACTAAACTAATTTGACAGACCTAAAAATGTTGCCGTTTCTGTCAAAGCGATAAAAATAATAGTAGGCATAGTTTTTAGTCCTATCAAATTAGTTTAGTCTAGTTTTGGCGACATCTGAATAGACGCCACTGTTGGTAATTTTGATTGGTTACCTTAGCTAGTACCTTTCTCTACAAGGTTTTTTTTTCAGCAAACTGCTGGCAGGAGGTATTGAATCGATGGCGATAACAGAAGTTTTTGGAGAGTTTCGAACAGGCAAGACCCAACTATCTCACACATTATGCGTAACGACACAAATCCCCAACTCTTCAGGGTACCATGGAGGAAAAGTGATGTTCTTGGATACCGAACATACCTTGTATCCTTTTAGCGACATCATCATCATCAATTCATGTATTTTAATCCGGTGCTGGAAAATATATATTCCTTTTATGAAAAAAAAATTAAATATTTTTTGTAGCATAAGGCGGTGTAATAGTTTTTTTTGTATAGTTTAGGAGGAAATGCGAAGTTTTCGCATCTCCTTCTAAACTATCCAAAAAAAGATTACAGAGGTATTAAAAGAAAGCTTAGGTATGGTAGGTATCATATGCCTTTCGTTACACACCACTTTTGTTATTTTAGTTGTCTAGCTGTTATTTTTCTAAAATTATAAAAAAATACTCATGATTTGCTCTTGCTTTGGCTCTGTCGACATCATAGGGCGAGTTGGAGGTAAAAATTTTTATGTTTTGGTCATCCGCCTGCCAAGCGTCGTCTTTTCTTGTTTGTGATAGTGGCAAAATTCAAATTTTCGGAGTAGTCCACGTATGTGCGCTGATGGGAGGGGGATACCTACAACGGTTTACACATCCCCTTATTCGAAACTCGTCAGCTTACATAAACAATTGATATTTTTCACTACGTCTTCTCATATTGACATCATGACATGACATATGAGTCATATGTCATGTCATGATGTCAATATGAGAAGACGTACTAGGACCTATATGTCATATGATATGACATATAGGTCCTAGTGAGAAATACTGAGGGGTCTATCTTAAGAGTGCATAGGTACATAAGTACCTTAATTCAAATTTAATATATTTCCTCAATAAATATATCAGCCGGCCAGACCGATTAAGACCTATTGCAGACAGATTCAATTTAGATCAGAATGGAGTTTTAGACAATATTTTGTATGCCAGAGCCTACACTTCAGAACATCAGGTAAGTACTTGTATTTATACAGTAACGTTTTTGCTATATCTGACTTTAATTATTGTAACTTAACGTATTCAGTTGGTACTTGAATTTCTATATAAATATGAATTTTTAACCGCGACGAAACGGAGACGGAGACGGCTAGGGTGTTATGTTGTTTGTATTTATGTATGTATGTATACTGATGGATGTATGCAAGTGCAATTTGCACATCAATGTTCCCAATTATCTCCAAAACGGCTTGACCGATTAAGGTACGGTTTTCAGTTTCGGGTTCGAAATTTGGAGGGGATGGTTCTTAGCTAGTCATAATGGTCTTCACTCACCAGGCTGTTATTGTGTATTTTGTAAAAACCAAGGAGTGATTAGAGACTTGACCATTGATTAATAATTGAAAATGATGATCTGTGTTCTAAATACCGACTAAGGGTAAAGTAGAAAATCTCTATAGTTAAATCTAAATATAAAAACAAAATTAAAATTTTGAAAAATTCAGACAGATATTTCGATTAATAGTAACCGAAAAAGGAAGAAATATTTTTGCAAAACCCCTTATTCATATCCATCGGATCCTATATAAATTTTTGGTCAGTTTCAGTATTATAGCGAACTATAACGATAGGCATCATCGATCAAATATTTCTCCGGCCCCCGAAATTTTTGATCGATGATAGGCATCAATAAAAGCTTTCGTGTAAATTGTCGATTTTCTTGCAAACTGTAGTTAAGTAAGTTCATTATTTGAAGATCTGTGAATAGGAATGAAAATTTCTCTATAAAATATAGATAGTCTCCTAAGACCATTTTCCTGTTGCTACTCCGGATAAATCCCTTAACTGCTCCAGCCAAAACATCTACCTTATCGACTCAGGCGAGATTTGGACCCACAACCTTCAACCGTTCCACCTCATTCCATACAGAGGTATGGGAATGTGTAGACTACTGGTTCGACCACCTGGACAGTATGAGCAACAGTATGTTAGGTATCTATCAGTTCAATTGTTATAAGGTACCTATTTTTTATATTTTAACTCTACCTACCTTTTGCTTTTGACGACCTCTGTGGCGCGGTGGGCGATGGTCTGACTGCGACGCAGTAGGTTGCGGGTTCGATTCCCGCCTCGGGACAAATTTGTGTACGATCTGCAGAAATTTGTTCAGGGCGTTCTGGATGTTTTTCTATGTATAATAAAAAATATGTAGTGTATTGTATTATGTATATCAGTTATCTAGTACCCATAACACAAGCTCTGCTTAGCTTGGGGCTAGATAATGCTGTGTGAATTGTCCAGCATTATTTATTTATTTATTTGCTGTAAAATTTAAATTTACATTACGTTGAGAAGTTTTTCAAAACATCTCTAAGATTTTGTAGTTAGCTTACAAAGCTGAATTTAAACCTTATTTTATCTGTACCTAGTACTTAATTCACACGAGCACCACACAGCTACACTGTAGACTTGCATGAATCAATAAGTAAATATTTCCCAGGCTGAACTACTAGACTTCGTGGCTGCCAAGTTTCACGAGGAAGGAGGAGTGTTTAAGCTTCTCATAATAGACTCGATAATGGCGTTGTTCAGAGTTGACTTCTCTGGCCGAGGTGAACTGGCCGACCGACAGCAGAAACTGGCTCAAGTACTGTCACGTTTGCAGAAGGTACCTACTTTAAAAAGGTTTTTATTTAACGGTAACATTTTGCATACGGTGTAGTGTCTTGGTTAAAAAGTATTTTTTTTTATTTTGTCCGTCATTATCAGAAGATATTGCGATTGGCTGTGCGTAAGAATCGATTCGTACAACTCAGTCCATAGAACCCAGAAGAAGGGCAGAAGCTTGATTCTGTGATTTTTTAACCGAATTCGTAAAAAGTTTTCAATTCATTTTTTTTTTTCATTTTTAATGATTGTTACCTCACAACTTTTGACTAGGTGATCCGAATTTGATGATTCTTTTTATTTGAAAGCTGGTGCTTTCCTTGTGGTCCCATTTAAATTTGGTTTAGTTCTGACAATGGCATCCATGAAAAATCCATAAAATTGAAGTTGGTTTTTAGTTTTTTTTTAAACAAACCCAATTAATATTTAACACTTCCTATACAATCTTCCATTCGAATCCACCTGCCAACGTGGATTAGTGTACCTTTACCACGGGTACCTTTAGCAAAACTTATAAATTATAATACACTCAAGAATAGGTAGAGCAATCAAAAAATTCTTATTATTATTTTACAGATATCTGAAGAATACAACGTAGCAGTATTCATAACCAATCAAATGACATCTGATCCTGGAGCGACTCTGTCGTTTCAAGCTGACCCCAAGAAGCCGATAGGGGGCAACATTCTGGCCCATGCGTCCACCACAAGAATATCTCTGAGGAAAGGTAGAGGAGAAAACAGGATCGCTAAAATATACGATTCTCCAGACTTACCGGAAAGTGAAGCTACGTTTGCGTTGACGAATGGTGGTGTGGCGGATGCTAAGGATTAATTATTATGATTATTTTAAATTATATTGTGATGTTTCAGTAATCAAATTATTATAATTTATTATTCCACCATGACTAGGCTGCTGCCCGATTAGCCCCAAAAACAAAATGCAAAAAAAAACTAGAAAATACAAGATGTTTAGGTTTGTTTAGATTAAACTAGGTATATAATCCGAACGGTGCAAAAATAATTATTGTAATCCTTAATCTTAATACTTATCCACCTTCATTCAAGAAATTAATTAATGGTCAAGAATAAAATAATCATGAAATTAATAGGTACTTAGGCACCTAATTAACTACGCAGGTGCTTACCTTATAAATATATCCACGTAATCTGTTATCAACATCAAGACAAGAACATGCGTTTGCGTTATCAACTTATCAAACATAAAAACACGTCAGACTAAATATCTGCGTGTAATAAAGTAATAGAAAGTAGCGTCGCCGCCCCGCGATGATCGATATTAATTTAATTTATCTAGATAGGACTTTAATTTCACAAGTAGGTTCCTAGATTAAAAACTTACATTAGTCGTAGACGTAGGTAGGTAGGTAAACATTTTGTTAGGATGTGAATACCATAAAAATGGTTAAGTAAAGTAGTTAGGTAAAGCTTGAAGTCCATCCCTCCTAGAGTAGGAATGTTCTGCGTCCCCACATAAAATATTAACCTACCTAAATTTTAATATGCATATATACCGGTATATGTCATATTAAAATGTAGGTATGTACATTATGTAATCAATCACACTAACTAATATTATAAATGCGAAAGTTTGGATAGATGTAATTATGGATGGATGTTTATTACCTCTTCACACCAAAACTACAGAACGGATCGGGCTGAAACTGAAGTTTGCATACAGGTAATTCTAATCCTGGAATCAAACATATATACTTTTTATCTTTTCAATCAGTTCCCGTGGGATAAAAATCACCTTTAAACGTTTCCAAAGGAACAACCCGTGCGAAGTCGCGGGGCGTAGCTAGTATTTAATTATATCCTACTGTAAAATAGCTAGGTATGTACCTACTACATAGTTTATGTCATTGACCTATTATTAGTACTACCATACGATTCTCACATCACAAAAGTGTCCGATAAACTTTTAACCTAGACTTGTTTTCTAACTGACATCCACCACAGCTTCCACACTACACACGCATTGAATTAAAATAATAGTCGCTAGTTAATAGCACTCGATTCAAAGTCCGAACATCACCAGATGAAATCGTATTCGTTACTCACAAAGTGGCGTGATTCAAATGAACCAATAAAATTATTTCTTGTGATAAGATTAATTAGGTACTACTTGGGTCTGTCTCGCTTGCCATTCATCATGCTTAATGGACTATACTTGATAGCAACATTAGCTGTTTGAATAAAGCAGTACATTTTCGGTACTTTTCAAACATCTATTTTCATACGTTTTTGGGGGATTTTATTATAGTGCGTTAGATCCCACTCCGCGTGATTTTTAAGAAAATCAATTAGTATCCCAATAAAAATCAGCTTTGACGGGATTCGAACCCGCGTCCTCCCCTCAGTATGTCATACATAACCCCTAGACCACGAAGTCGGTAATCCGACCATTGGTATTCAGTCGGTAATCCGACCATTGGTATTCAGTCGGTAATCCGACTTCGTGGTCAGCGGTTCCTCCGAATCCCGTCGAAGCCGCAAATGTTTAAGATATTATTTGATTTTCTTATCTATTTTCATATATATAGATAGATAGAAAATACTTTATTGCACTCTTTAAACTAAGAAACAATTTAAAAATAATGAATGAAACAATACCTATTAATAAAATAAAACTAAGTGACAATTGGCGGTCTCTGCCGCAACCTCATGGAGAGTAATGTCCATAATCCCCACGCTGGGAATGCGGGTTGGGGATCGCAGTTTGATGGTATGATACTGGGGGGCACTGCTGCCCGCCCCCCAGTGGATATTCCTCAGTCGCCTCCTACGACACCCGCGGGAAGAGTTGGGGTGGTGCAAAATCTATGCCACCACCACAGAGCATACCGCTACGGGATAAACTATGTACAATTTACCCTAAAAGGCGAAAACCATGGTCGTCGAAACAACCGGTTTGTTTTGTTTAGTTCCCTCTCACGTCGCTCGTCAGATCAATTCATCGAGCAGCGTGCATCTGCATCACGGACGAAAAAAATCACCGGCCCTACTTCCTAGATCGTCATTCACCAGCGTTTCTGCACAGCCGCCATTCACTCAATCAATGACTCAATCTATCAATCAAAGTCAGCCAGCCCACCCAGCCCAGCCACCGGTCACCTCATCGGTCGGTCTCAGTCAGTCAGTTTGATTGTGAATTTGTCAGTGGCAGTTGTGTCATCTCTGGGAGTACGATCGATTACTGCGCTTTTTATTTGGATTTGAAATAGAAAATTTTGTTTTTGGGAGTAAAAAAACAATACAGTGAATTTCTAAGCATGAGTGAAAGTAATGGCGAAAAGAAGCAGGTGCGTGTGTGGTGCGATGGATGGTAAGTAATAGCGTAATTCGAATAATTATTCTTCATGTACCGACTGAAAATCCTATATGATTGTATAGTTGGCCGGATCAATGTTTGAAAACTAAATCGAGTTTGAGGAAACTGCTTTTATTCGAGCGGTAAAACGGCTAAAAATGAGTACGTATCCGCCCCGTTGTCGGCGCGGTATCGCGGCATAACGTAACCATGGTCCACTATATTAAATCACCGATTTCTCGATCCCAATAGCAATCCACTTTTTATTTTCAGCTATGATATGGTCCATTTCGGTCACGCTAACTCACTGCGGCAGGCCAAAGCTCTAGGTGACGTTTTGATAGTTGGAGTTCACACTGATGAAGAGATATCTAAGCATAAAGGCCCGCCGGTGTTTACGCAGGAAGAACGGTACAAAATGGTGCGTGCAATCAAATGGGTTGATCAGGTGGTGGAGGGTGCACCTTATGTGACCACACTCGAGACACTGGACAAGTATGAGTGTGATTTCTGTGTACACGGAGGTGAGATCTATAAATAATCATATTTTATAGAGTAGAGAAGCAAGTCCTTCTACCTGCAGCTTCACACATTTTTCCAGGTTAGAACTGCATCTATTCAAAATTTCAATTGCATTTGTCAAGTAGTTTTGATTTGAAAGTAACAAATGGCCCTGTTACTTATTCATGTTTAAAAATATTAGAAGATATAAGCAATAACACGTAAGGTGAGTAGGTAAATGACAATGACCTGTAGTTCACTCCATGATTTTAGTACAGGTAGTAAAATTAAATGTCTACTGCGTACATTTATAACAAGGTTCTATTTTACAACTTGTCTTGAACCAGGAGGATAATAAGTAAAAAAAAGACGTGTGGCACTCGGGGACTGCCGCGGTAAAGCTATTGCAATGCCATCTAGAGGCGAGTTGCTGAACTAAAGAGACAAACGTCAAGGTTTTTTCGTTACGGAATTTCTGGATTCGGTCCCCGCGCTCAAGGCCCGCGATAGAAGCTATGCAATAGCTTAAAAATTGTGACATTGCAAAATGTAGGTATAATATGTTAATTAAACCTGCCTATATAAATTATTCAATCAAATTCAAATATACCAATGTTTTCAGACGATATAACAGTAACTGCCGATGGAATTGACACATATCACATGGTGAAGAAAGCTGATAGATATAGGTATGTTGTTTATATTTATGTAATATTAAATAATTAGTAAAAGATTACAGATTATCAATATTTTTTTATTAAATTTGATTAAAGGATAAAAAAAAAACTTCTGCTGTAAGACAAAATAAATTCATGTAATGGTGATTTTATGCAACCACTGAAGTTACTGATATTTCAGGGAAGTTTTACGTACTGCTGGAGTTTCTACAACAGATTTAGTGGGACGAATGTTATTACTCACACGTGAACATTTTAAGTAAGTATTCTGAGTCTAAAATTCCAGTGTTAAATTATACAACTTTCTTTTTTACTTCTGCCAGCGGCTTCGCACACGTTTTTTGGAATAAAAAAATGCCCTTTGTGTTATTCCAGCTCCTTATCTTAATGTGCCTAATTTTAGCCCAATTCAATCCATTCCTACTGAATGGATTGATGTTGTCTTTGATCAAATATCTTCACAATGGCATTACAGTACAAAATGCGCCTATAATATTAGTAGGATTGTTTGAAACTGAGTCAAACAATTACCATGACTTGAGGTCCCCAGATTTTAAAAATTTTTGTGCTTTACATTTATTATTTTAGTAGTGCAGTAAGTACACTTTAGCAATTAAGTATGTCATTTAATTAAATTTGCAATTTCAGAGGGTTTGTTTAAAAGATTTTCTTTTAAGGACCACAAATAAGGTTTTCTGTTTCAAAAAAATATTTTCTCTTAGTAGTGTATACATTATTCAAGTTATTTTATTATTATTAGCTTTTTGTGTAAAAAAATTGCCTTATATATTAGCGTTATAAATGTGTAGATTTGAAAGTACTCCATTAAAATTTGTTCATTTTGTATCAAAAACAGCTTGGAAATCCAATATCATCCGTAGAGTTTTCGATATGAATGCTACACTTTCCTCAGACACCAACAAAATTTGCGTAGCTTTCTAACAGTAATTTCTTGCACGTTTTCAAAGGGTTCCCACGAACAACCACACTTAAGACACGTTGCTTTTCAGGAGAGGTGACAAGGAGTATACAGTGGCTTTGGAGCACTCGTCAAATCTAGGCACAGATAGCACAGCACGATCGCCATACACAGGCTGCTCACAGTTCCTTCCTACCACACAGAAGATTATACAGTTCAGTAGCGGATTGTCACCTAAACCTACAGATAAGGTTGGTTCAAACCCATTTAATGTTCAAAAATTTGCAAGAATAAATCTTTAATCCAGACTTTGATGTGGAAAATATACTATTTATTAATTTTACAATTTTAAGATGGTATAAATGATAATTATAAATTTGTGTTGAAAGAGTTTTCAGATATCTAGGCAAAGCATATTGTGTCTAAATAATAGTGTATATCATAAAGACACAAATTAAGTAATATTAAAAGTGTGATTGGTGATGAGGTGATCACAGATTAGAAATACATAGAATGTAAATTCAACCTTATCTGTACAGGAAAATCAAAATATCTAGTATAAAACACACTAAAACAACACAAAAGTATACCTATGAATTTATTTTCACAAATTTTTAACGGTAATAAATTTTCCATATCTAATTAGGCCCAACTTCTAGTAACTACCTAGTTAACTTAACAACCAATAGCCAAGATAACAGGGTAACCAAACCACCATGACCAGTAAATAAACCCAATTAAGAAAAAGTATGTGAAAACTTTGTAATTTTCACTAGGCGTCGTAGTTTGCTAAATAGTGCTTTGATATTTTTAGACAGTTTACTAATCGGCCATGATCTCATATAAAAGGTCTTTGTCCTATTGTTGAAATTTGTATTTTAAATCTTGTTTTTCTGCTTTATTTATTACTACTACTAGCAAGTCAATTTATTATCTCGAAACGGACATAATCACGTGATAGCCATCGAGATAGAATTCTATCTCGATGGTGATAGCATAATACATTGACGTTCATCGTTAGGTTACCCCCCTGTTAATTTGTAGTCAATCTCCATTGATACTTACAGAAATTCATTCAGATATTTCATCAGTGGTGATAAATTAATTGAAACGGTTCAAGTCCCGGCGTTGTCTATTTTTTTTTTTCGAGATATTATTATTTCATTTCATAGAAATTACCCCGAGTGCATATACGCACTATAATAACAATAATAATATTGTTTTAAAAAACTAGAAACGGACTTCAATTTTTATAGGTTTTTCATGGATTTTCATAGAACCCATTGTCAGAACTAAACCAAATTAAAATGAGACCACACGGGAAGCACCAGCTTTCATATAAAAAAAAGAATCATGAAAATTGGAACACCCAGTCAAAAGTTCTGAGGTAACAAACATAAAAAAAATACAGTCGAATTGAGATCCTTTTTTTGAAGTCCGTTAAAAACCTAAATAACAAATTTGATTGTACAAAACTTATAATAAATCGCTTTTAGCGATAAGGCCGCCAACTGTACATTGTCTGTATTTGTTTGTTTTATCTATTTTCTGTTAACTGGTGTGAAATCACACTAATATTATAAATGCGAAAGTTTGTATGGATGTATGTTTATTACCTCTTCACGTCAAATCTAATGAATGGATCGAGCTGTAATTTTGCATATATGTAATTCTAAACCTGGAATCAAACATCTATTAGGCCACTTTTTATCCCATAAACCAGTTCCGTAGGTATTGTATTGTATACTAATGCAATTACGAGACTTGACATGAGAATCACCGATCTATAAACACCACTGTACATACGGATTAACTTAGTTAGGTAGGGGACGGACGGGCAGGAAGGATATGCTAACTTTGCATAAAAAGAAAAACTACTTTAGCATATGTTATATTTATGAAATATTTATTATTTTAATCTTTGGACATTTAAGTTTTTTATTTTAGATCAAACTAAATGAAAAATTGAGCCTTCTCCAACTCAGAACCTTTTGAAAAAAAATCAGTCGTTATGCGTTTTGCCCGACTAGGGCGGGCAAAATGGTTACATAGGTCGGGCAAAACGAACACAGTACATTAAAATCAAAACAATAATAGCAAAAAAATGCCTTGGCCCATATATGATGAACAAGTTTCATGAGTTCACTATCTAATCTTCGATTGGAGGATGACAGTATTTTTCCTTGCACACGATGCAGAAAAATGCTCTGTCTTTATTTTCTTTATCAACGGGAGCTTTTTTGAAACGTGTCTACTTTCTTTGAGTATTGGATGGACCAGGGAAATCAAATGTAACTTTATCTTTAGATGCAGCAGCGTCCTGTTTCTGTTTTTCTATGGGCGTAGGTACTGGTCAATATTTCTGCTTTTTGTTGTCTTCATCGTGGCATGTTTCTATTTTGTACGGCGTAGGGATGGGTCGGATTTCTTTTAAAATATATTTGATTGATTTTTTCTTCTTCCGCCGAAAAAACCGTTTTAAAGCGACCTAAATTTTTTGCGAAGAACCGCTCTCGATGTGTTTTTGTAGAGCATAGAGAATGCTATGCATTTTACTTATATTCAGTTTGGATGTGTTTTATGCTTCAACCTTTTCTTAATGTTTCTTCAGACCGATCAGTCTTCCTCTTATACTTATACACTATCTGTAACAAAATCTATCAATAAATTAATAGTCATGCAAACAAAATTCGAAACACTATCTCATTTAAAAAGATCTTTGACTACAGCGGGCAAAACGGATTCTATCCGCTTTGCCCGGTTTCATTTTGCCCGCAGGGTACATATTTACCTATTATAGCTATAATTATAAAATGATGATACAACCAACAGACGGAAAGAACGTTTTTGACTCGTCTAATATCAACAGACTTTACTTAAAATATCATAATTCAGCCACCCAAGATTATTATAAAACAAATACGATGTACTTACAGCTGCTTTTTTCTAATTTTTTCTTGAAATTTGTATTTTCTCGCACAAAATACTCAGTTACCTTCCTAAAACGTAGGTGGCACACTGTCGGCTAGCGCGTCTGAAATACGCGTCGAGCAGTACTAACGCTGTTTTTTTCTATCGATCAATTTATCGGCTTTATTCTTCTTGCCCGACATGTCCTTCTTGCCCGTCCGTCCCCTAATCAGTTTATCGGGAAATACGCTCACCAATTCCTTGCCTATTGTTTAGTCTATCGCTGCTATTAATGTGTTTTTTCCGGTGTTTTATGTTAATAGCATTAGTTCTACACTAGGTATATACTGGCATAGCTGGTTATCTTAAAACTTATAGATTGGGTGAATAAATTTGAATATCTTTAGATTCGCTACTTTCAATAACCTTCAATAAATAAATAATGCTGGACAACCCACACAGCATCATCTAGCCCCAAGCAGACTGATGATAACTGACATACTTAGTTAATAATAATAAAATATTTAGTTCTCTCTCAACGATAGGAACAGCAAAAGTTATGATTGAGTTATGTTAAAGCTTATGTGGTGGTGGGTGAGAAACAAGAATTACAAAGGTACCTAACATTTTCACTGCCAATATCGCATACGGCGCGGCGCGTCCTTAATTACATCATCATCAACATCATAGCCTATATTAGTCCAGTGCTGGACATAGGCCTCCCCTAATGAGCGCCATGCCATGGCGCCCTGTCTTCAGCTTGACGCTGCAGCATCGGCTTGCAGTCCTTCGCAGTTCGTCATCCCACATGGTCGGAGGGCCTTAAATACAAAACAATACAAAAATTCTTTATTTTACACCATAAATATAACTTCATGGATACATTACATAAAACTATTACAATGGGCTACCTTATCGCTTTTGTATTACACTATTCATATACATAAACAAATAGTAAGTACCAATATTCACCTCTCTGACAAGAAAAACTCCTTGATACGAGCTTTAAAAACTCAACGGCAAGGATACCTACTGCTTTTTTAATAGATCCTGGTATTGCATTCCACAAACATAGGGGGCTTAGTGTTAGGAGAATGAATGGAGAAAGATTTGTCGTAGGAACTAGTTTTGTAGGGTGGCATATTAGGTGATTTGAATTTTCTGACGATCGTAGCGCAGGGTAAGAATAAGGAAAGGTCAAATTTTAAAATGAAACAACACGGAAATAAAGTTATATTTTTTATTTCTCTCGCGTCGCGTCGGTATGTAGGCTTGACCTGTAAATTACAGGTGTCTTCATCGCTTTTTTTTAAAGAAACCTGTAGCCTGTTATGTAGTTGTTATTTCTCGAGTTGGAGCAAAACCCGTCCCAAGCTTTTTTATACGACTATTAGAGGTTTCTTCGTAGCATTAGCTAGATAATCTGATAGGTATCTATAGTAAGCCATTTTGTACAGCAAGTTAGAATTTAATTACTTACGGATAATCACACTAATATTATAAAGGCGCAAGTTTGTATGGATGTATGGATGGATGTTTGTTACTTCTTTACGCCAAAACTACTGGACGGATCTATCTGAAATTTTGTAGACAGGTAATTCTAATTCTGGAATCAAGGTACTTTTTATCCCATAAATCAGTTCCCGTGGGATGAAAATCCTCTTTTAATGTTTCCAAAGGAACAACGCGTGCGAAGCCGCGGGGCGCAGCTAATTACCAATATTTCTGTTGTTTGGAATCCCTTTTTATTCAAAATAATATCTAAGATTCAATACAACCTGTAGGCCCAGCAGCCGGATTGTTGTCCAGGTTAGTATAGAAATATATTACGTCACTTTGCCATCGAATGCGTAAAATGTTTGTAATTCATTTCTTCAACTTCAATAATATACGCAATGTAGGACGTGATATCATTTTTCTCTATTCTACCCATTCTACGACAGGTGT
Organism: Eupithecia tripunctaria; assembly: GCA_955876795.1. Taxonomy (NCBI): domain Eukaryota; kingdom Metazoa; phylum Arthropoda; class Insecta; order Lepidoptera; family Geometridae; genus Eupithecia; species Eupithecia tripunctaria. Next base: position 6,610,078 of record OY041614.1, on the reverse strand, counting down.
CTTCTAGACTCCCGTGATAACGTGATACATCGTCACTTACCATTATGTGAGTGAAATTAGCAGATCTTTTTAAGTAAATACTAATTCCTATGTTTTGTGTTAAATTATGAATTATTTTTATTAGTATAATGTGAAATGTAAATTGACATAACCAAGTGTGCCTTGTGCTCCTACGGCGAATAAAATATATGAGTATGAGTATGAGTATTGATTGTGCTCAAATAAAGTTGCGCGGTCTCATTACAGAAAGGGGCTATCTAACGACTTAAATATTTGCCTCTTCACTATAAAAAAACCGAGCATCAGTACCATTGATTTATTAAAAACAAAGATGAGGTACTGGTTGCTCATAAGTGGCAACCTCAAATTGTGTAAAATTGTGTTCTCCCACATCAGTCACCGTCTGACCGCTGGCATGGGCGGTCGTGATTCGCGTGAAATATTGTTGTCTCATTCTCACTTCGGTCCTAAATACGTCTTTCCGTCTTTGTTCTTTTTTGTATTGGACAGGACTGGAAATATAACTGTGAGCGTATGTGTTTAGTTGTAGCACATGCCAATTTTTGAGTAAGCGCTGGGAGAACGTAACCTATCTTCCCTTTTTAAATCAATGATCAGTACCAATGATATAAGTAGGTACTCACTTTACCTACAAGATGCATATCTAATTGATTGTTTTTAGTACAGACAAAAAGTAATGTAAACAATCTCGTAATTGCGTACGTTACATATACCTAGGTATGTTTTACATAGTCGGTACATTACAAAGTAAACACAATTGCGTTCAAGGATTCCCATTAAGCCGTCGTCGTACAAGAATCTTAAATATAATTTGGATGTAATTTTATGCACGATTGGATTTTAGTATTTTCGTGGTCGAATACTGAATGATTTAGGTAAATGTTTTGAACCTCACGAATTTCTATAATTTTAAATTAAAATATTTTAATTGGAAGGTTTTATGAATCACGATAGCTTAGGTAATGTTCGTAGGAAGAGCCTTTAGTTTTTTCAATGGCACAATAATTATAATGTTGGAAAAAAGTTAAACACCTTAAAAATATTATAACATAGTGATCTTATGTTTTTAGGGTACCTCAGAAAGAAAAAGGAACCCTTTATACAATCACTTTGTCCGTCCGTCTGTCTGTCCGTCTGTCAGCGCTCTTTTCTTAGGAACGCGTATCGATCGAGGTATCGAGTTGAAATTACATACATACAATACATGCATATACATACACTCACGTCCGTAACCTCTTGGAGCTGTAACATAAATAAAACTTTGTAAATTTATTTATTGACAAAAAAATTGATTCTCACCATGGAATCTTGATATTTATCCAAAAACAAGGTTTTGCTATTATACGGAACCCTTAGTGCGCAAGTCCAACTCGCACTTCACGTTTTATTCCACTAAGGCCGGGAAAATAACCAGAAGTTAAAGGATGAATCATAAACTTCTAAGAACCAAACTTATGATTTGGTAAACATTTCGCGCAGTCATAAATTAAGTTAAGATTAATTTCCTATTGAATGTAAACATATTTCGTAAATACTCAATACGTTCTCATAATTCTTATCAGAGGGAAAAACATAATTGTAAAATTGTTTAAACTTACTAATACTGATTACTTTTACTTTAAACGTTTTAAACTCATGCTAAGTTAAGATACAAGAGAGAAAATTGTTTGGAAATTCTTTTCTAAAAATAAATATTTAATATTAGAAGGTAGCTAAGGTACACAATTTTAACTCCGAATTCGCCATACGATATCAACAGCTTCTTCCGTATTCGTAACGTTATTGTTAAAAAATTAACCATGTGAAAATCGCAGAACCATGTGAAATGCGCGTATTTATTGCTTCATTTGAGTTTACAATTTGAATTTCCTCGCATGATTTAAGTATTCTAAAAAGATGATTTTCCTTGAAGCACTATGTATCACTCGTGCGTGACACAATCGATACGAACTAGGCACTCGCCTAGAAGTACAATGTACTATTATGGTCGAAGCCTGAGATCAATTTCTCTTTGGAATTTGAGCATATACTACCGAATTTTTTTGGAATATTTTTCTGTATTTGTTAGCCATCTTAATTGTTGTACCTTTCACTAAACAGGCCTCTGTTTTCTAATTCGTAGCGTTCTTGGCAGATAGGTCGTGGTCGTCATGATGAGTCTTTTGTTGTATGATCTGATCTCCCTCGCCTCGGTCTCATTCGGTCTTTTACCCTCCATTTTTCACGACTAGCCGTTCAATGGAGTCGTTGTCCCGTCTCGAAAACTCAACATTAGAGATTTTACGTTTATAGACGCTTTGTCACACCGAGTTCTTGGAGGACTTATAATATAACTATAAGTTACAAACAGAATTTAGTCCAAGATATACTTAGCATTCATCTTCAGCACCACATGTGTTGACCATCTTGATCTTCTTCTCGGGCCCACGTCTCGGAAACGTCAAAAAACTATGGGCAAAACGAATGTTCGCACGAGTCTGGTCTTAGTGACCTTGATTATACTTATAACCAATGCTTGAAATTTTCTGATGTAATAACTAAACTATGTAGCTTCGCACGCGATTTTACGAGACAAAAAGTAACCAATATCCTTAGCTTGGGATGTACTGTGTATAACTTCCGGCCAAATATTATTATGATCAATTAGGCGCATAATGTAGCGCCGCCACCTATTTTATCTTATTACTAGCTGCGCCTTGCGGCTTCGCCCCCGTGGATTTTTTTTATGTCGGGTCCCACGAGAACTGGATATCCTATGTCCGTCTCCTGGTTCTAAGCTACCTCCCCGCTAATTTTCAGCCAAATCGGTTCAGCCGTTCTTAAGTTATAAATAGTTAACCTAACACGACTTTCTTTTATAAATATAGATTACGTCAGTACAGGAAATTTTAGATATAATAGGTTTAGATAGGCTTTGATTCGGGTATGCGCCTTCAGCGTGATTGGGTAGGGTGATTTATAAAGGAAAGATCAGAGCGACATCATTACTTTCTCTTTAAATAGCCTTCTTATTAGTATGGATAAGCCTTAAATACCTCATTAAAATCATTGAAAATGACCCCAATACGAAAGATTTATCGCATTGCTGCAGTTTTATTAATATTGGTTGTTTTACAACTCTACGCGTAGACGGCAACGGACGCTAGTGTTATCGTAAATGGGAGCATGAGTTATCTTTGCCGGATCCTCTGTATTTATAGATCAGGGCATTGTTTTTTTTATTTATCTACGTTATGATAAACTCCACGCGAGATGTTAGTGCAAATCACAGTTCGTCAGTCTAGAATGTCGAGGAAAAAATAGACAGATTCAAGACCTGTTTTTTATTCTTCGCTAATTAAGTAATTTTTATAGGTGTGTAAATAATAATCAATTATATTAATTGGATCATTTGCCAGGCTAGAATAATCTGCAATCAGTAAATGCATTATAATTCCATAGCTTAGAAAGTAGGTAACTTATACCTACACTTACATAGTTAAATCTTAAACTAACCCCCTTATTCATAAAGGTCTGCTAACATAAAACAGCTGCTAAGTAGTGTTATTTCTCAGTCTGACTTATGTCAATAGAAGAAGACAGAGCGAGATTTAGCAGAGTGCTAAGTTAGCAGACTATTATGAATAAGGGGGTTAGTATTTCAAACTGAAGTGACGTCACTTATCAGTAATTATCAACAATCATTGCGAATTTCGCTTAGATTTAGTGCAATCCGCAAAAAAAGCGAGACACCCCGAGACAGTTCGCGTTCTGCTCGCCTCGAGGTTCCTTAATTTAATTTAATTATGGAACCTCGAGCAAATAAATTTATTTCCTTGTCAATACAATACATTTTGTAGGCAGTTCGCGCTCTTCTCGCCTCGAGGTTCCTTAATTTAATTTAATTATGGAACCTCGAGCAAATTAATTATTGAATTTGAGCACCTGAGACATTTGACGATACGACGTCTCATAGCAAATGTGTACTGCCTTCATAACATAAGCATTATTTCCAGGTGGTATACGTAGCGGGGGCTTTCGACCTATTCCACGTGGGACATCTAGACTTCCTGGAGCAGGCTCATAAGCAGGGGGACTTCCTCATAGTGGGACTGCATACTGACCTCGAGGTTAACCGATACAAGGGATCCAATTATCCTATCATGAATCTGCATGAACGGGTGCTGTCAGTGCTGGCTTGCAAGGTATCGTAATTTATTTTAAAATAATTAACCTTTATTGGCAGATGTAGCTCTGTAGTGCTGGCTTAGAATTTTCACCACCCCAACTCTTCCCGTGGGAGCCGAAAGAGGCGACAAAGGGATATCCACCAACTATTCTACCACCGAACTGCGATTCCCAACCCGCATGCCCTGTCCAGTGTAGGGATTCTGGGCATGCAAAACTGCGCATGCCCATAATCCCGGGAAGTATCCCTGGGAAGGATTTAGGGTACATTTTAACCTGATAGACCGCGTGCGAAACAAGTAAATCATAGATAGGGTCTATGCATGCGTCTTCAAAATAGCTAATTATTCATATAATTGTATATTTATTTTTATGTTATGTTTCTATTCTGAAATTTAATAACTGAAAAATTGATATTTTAAATGTACCTACTGTCCTGAAGCTTTAACTTTGAGTTGACGGTGAAACGAGACGTCACAGAATGCAAGGGCCAATATGGCATCGTTTTTATGTGGTTTTTATCATCCGAAATTGAGTGCAGGATTACTGTTTGTTTTTACCATAATAGTATTAAATTTTGTGGTGCTATAATTTATTCGGTTATCTATAAACCTAAATAATCGATTAAAATTAAAAAAAGTTCTTTGCATGTACCCTATTATATTATCTACACAAAATAGGACCTTGGTTCAATTTGTTATATTTATTAGTTCCGAACCTGCCAAGAATGTTTGTGGTCCTTTGATGGCACTTACGTAGATTGCTGAGGTGAATTATCTACTTCATGAATCACTTATTCTATTAAGGCGTATCAATCTTCGTCATGTAGATAGGCACATACATTATATTCGTACTTATATTAAACTTTTATTACGTTAATACATTAAAAGTGTACTAACTAAATATATAAAATATTATGCGCAGTGCAAACAAGTCCTCCACGTGGTTTATTATTTTTGAACTTGTGACCTTTGAATCAGCAGTTGACTCGTAACTATACAATCACTAATCACACTAATATTTTAAATGCTTGTTTGAATGTGTGAATTTTCGCCTCTCTTTACGCCATAACTAGGTACTGAACGGGGAGGGCTAATGTTCTGCATACAGGTAATTCTAACCCTGGCATTAAACATAGGCTACTTTTTATTCCATAAATCAGTTCCCATGGGATAAAAATGTTTCCAAAGTAACAACGCGTGCAAAGCCGCTGGCAGAAATTAGTCTTACATAACGTGAACAAAAAAAATTGGTAAAATCAGAAGGTGCCAACTCGCGGATCCGCGAGTTTCACGTCCGCGAGTTGACGAATAAGTCGAGTCAGAGTCAGAGTCAAATCGTTTATTTCTTTAGACTTACAAAATAAGCACTCAGACAAGTCAAATTTTTACTATAGTATAAACAGCTTGATAAATAGTAATTACTATCAAACAAGAAAAAAGGTGCAATTGATTTCAATTTTTTGTCCACTAGCTGAAGAAGTGAAGAAGAAGAAATCGCTTATCAACTAATACCAACAAGTCGAACAATTAGATACCCTTAGGTAATGTTAGGTTTTTCGAAGACAGAATTTAAGCATATCTGTATAATTATTTATTTCTATTCATGATATTGTATAACATGTATTTGTTATACATATATCTTACCTACCATAGAAAAAATGTATAAACTGAGGACAGCATGTTTTGGCGACCTAGAATAGAACACGCTGCAAAAAGTGACAGGTAACTGATAATAACTGTAGTAGTGCGTTTCGTTATCTATGCGATAATCATAAATTCCTTGAGTAGTCGCGTGATTTAATAATAAGTACTTGGTATTTTTTATACAGGGTACAGGTTTAAGCCGACCTAAATCCTGGAGGGGGTTGTAGTTTCCATTATTCCTGACTAATTTGACTATGAAACACCTTACCTCAAACTTTTAATTTTAGACTAAAGATTTTTTTTTAAATACCGATTTTTTGCCTATTTGACCTTTTATGTGTAGTATTTTATTGTCCCCTGCAGAACCAATCTACCATCAGGCTGGGATCCCCAACCCGCATACTCAGCGTGGGGATTCTGGGTATTAACCTCCTACGACATAAAGCCAATAAAGCGCTTCTCAGTGAGAGGCCTCAGTCCAGCAGTGGACCATTAACACACTACATAGATAGATATTCTTTAATTTACATGGAAAACATCCAGAACGCCCTGAACAAATATCTGCAGATAGTACAAATATTTGTCCCGAGGCGGGAATCGAACCCGCAATCTCCTGCGTCGCAGGCGGACCTTCGCCCACCGCGCCATAGAGGTCGTCATATGTTCTCTGTTAGTAACCTGTATGTTCTTATTTCCAGTACGTTCACGAAGTTGTGATTGGGGCGCCTTACAGCGTAACTGCTGATCTGATGGACCATTTTAAGGTGAAGGTGGTCTGCCACGGATTAACGACCATATCTTCTGACAACGACGCCGCTGACCCTTACAAAGTGCCCAAGCAACGTGGATGTTTTAAGGTACCTTTTCAGTTGATATTTTCAGTTGTTGTCTCCCTATGAAGGCTACGAACCTCTCCCAAATCTCAGCGACCGGCCCGTGCGGATTTGTTGTTATTTCACGTAGAATCGAAACGGCTTAACAATAGAGATTTTCAATTTATCTGGAAACCTTCCTTCAGTGAAGGATAGGTTTATGAGGTGACTAAGCGGGACACAAATACTCTTGGCACACAACTTTAGTATTTTGGTGCTGAGGCCGTCATAGGACCCCTCTGAAAAAATATCGACTGAAATTTTACTACTTTAATAGGAAATTAAATAATAAAATTAAATCTAAGGTGGGGCCTTCTGTGAGAAATTAGTTAGGAAGACAAAGAGATAAAAATTTGATGTAAACTAAATGTTAACTAATAACACTCATGTTTTTTCTTTTTCACTTCTTCCGCTGATGGACAAAAAATTGAAGTGAATCGGAGTCAATTGCACCTTATTTCTTGTTTAATAGTAGGTAATAACTATTTATCAAGCTGTTTATATAGTAAAAATTTGACTTGTTTAAGTACTTATTTTGTAAGTCTAAAGAAATAAACGATTTGACTTTGACTTTGAATTACAGATTTTGAACTCTGGCAACACCATGACCACGGAAGATATAGTGCAACGAATAATACACCACCGCCTCGAGTTTGAAGAACGAAATACAAAAAAAGAACAGAAAGAAAACGCTTTAATGAAATCGCTACAAAAAACCAATGGAAATGTAACCAACGGGGATACTAACGGAAAACACAAACAAAATGGGGAAAGTGAAATAGAAAATGATTCAACGTAATTGTATTGCTCTCAAGCTGTTATTTAGACCAAAAATTTTCTTAGTGTCATTGTGCTATCTAGGGATAGTTATAAAATATTAGTATCATACATTTAATGCCTCAAATTCATTGTTAAATCATTATAACTGATACTAGTTCTAGACTATCTTCACATTATATAGCTAATTTCTCGTTAGAAAATATTCAGATAAAATTCTTCTGTACCTATTAACCATAGTTTGTAATAGTCAATAGCTCACTTTTGGGATGGTCTGTGCCATGTCTTTCCATTCCATTTGTAACCGCCTATTATTATACCGAGTATGTTTTCAAAATATACTCATTTTATGTAAGTTCAGGCTGTTGAACATTATAACACGTTTCCATCGGTTATGATAACCTCGGGTGAGTAGCGCCAAGTTGTAGCAGATTTTAAAATAATTATTATAAATACCTAATGATTTTATTTCACAATGTTTTGCATTTAATGTTGCAGTTGAAATTAATTGTATAACTAGATGAATTGTAAAGATAGATAAAAGAATGGGCATTGGCAAAAAAGTAAATAACTTAGTTGTAGCAGATTTTAAAATAATTATTATAAATACCTAATGATTTTATTTCACAATGTTTTGCATTTAATGTTGCAGTTGAAATTAATTGTATAACTAGATGAATTGTAAAGATAGATAAAAGAATGGGCATTGGCAAAAAAGTAAATAACTTTTTAGAGTACCTATTCAAAGTTTGCTAGATTATTATAGCTTATTTATTTGTTGTTATATTTATAAGCACTGATTTATAATGTTTCAGTGCATAGATAGATAAATCAATTTGCGCCTGGGTTTGGTTTTTCAATCGCAATTATTTTATTTTCATAATTATGAAATATATTTTTTATTTGCATAGGCGCTTATATTATTTGTAATGTGTTTGTTATTTATTTATGCTCTCTGTTTTCAAATATGATTGAATTTAAAGTAAGTTATAATTGGGATATATAAGTCGGTGCCTGTAATATTTATGGCATGTACCTACCTTAAATTATTGATGAGATTAGATAACTGCTACTTATACTATAATATCATAGATTCAATTTATATTAAACAATAAATTTCTGTTATAACTGTTGTTTTTTTTTAAAACCCTAGTAAATCAAGTTGTTAAGTTGACAGGGGCATCAGAGTGGTAAGAAGGCCCAATTTCCTAGACGCTAAGAATCATAATGAATGGACCTGAAACCAGCCAACAAATGGTGTTAGTAGGCAGTCACTTTAGCAATCTACGGAGCAATTGAGAGATATTAATTGATTTTGTTTGAAAAAAAACTAAACCTACCTACTTAAATGTATAGTACTAAGTAGTAAAATGTCACAGAAATTTTAATGTATACCGCGCGCTGCTCGGATGTCTGTTTAAAATTCATCGGTAAAATGTGATAGACTACAGGTAAGAAACCGGGAACAAGTTCTAGTTGCCATCTATTATCGCAATCTGGTACTTCATAGATAGCTTCTGCTACTTCCCACAAGATGGCGCTACAAAATATCAATGTGGCCAAAGGGTTCGTAGCCAAGTTCAGCAATTGGTTTCTCTGTTGTGGCAGCATTAGCAAATTTCAAAATGGCAGAAGTAAAATGTGTGAGACTATTTATTTTATGTTGTTTGTGAGTTAATAATGTTCTGTGACGTGGTGTAACGGATATTTTATTTTATGGACCGCCCAACACAGTGTACTTCTATCAATCTAGCTCGAGCATCAGAAATTGTAATTCTTCTACAAAGGTAAGTCCGACGTAGCCGCCCACAGTTCATGATCGGTCACAATCTGCTTTGTTTTATTCCCTATTTACTCAATGTTGTCAGGTTACAGTCGGCGATAGGGTATTATTTGGTTAACAATGATTCGAATTAAGTATCAGGCTAGTCGACTGCTTTATCTGCTTCAGAGATAGTCGTGATATCATTGCAAAAAGTCCAACTCGCAGTGCTGTAATCAGACACTACGCATTTGTAAGTTATTAATAAAACTCATCGATCAATAATTTATTACCAGGAGACGAAGGCCAGTTTTGTAGGTAAACAGAAAGAAAGACTGGATAATTCTTTCTGCAGTGTTCCAACCTGTTGAGTGGAAACCAGACTTCGTAGATAAGCCGGTCGTCGCCGAAAGAGATTAGGGTCTCTATTTCTAGAGCATTATCTACTCCCATCCCATGTCAATATGTATTTGCTTAGTAAAAACCCAGACTGTCGGCATATTCAATCTCTAGCTATAACAGGTGATCTCTAGAACAAGGTGATTCCTTGATAAGGCTTACCAGCTGACTCATATTTATAAATATGTTGAATTATATGTAGACTAACAATAATGTTTGTATTATTGCCTTGTATTTTTAGGTATTAGGTACTTACCTATCAAAACTTATATCCACCTCTTACTGATAGAAAATATTTTGTTATGACACCATAATGGGGAATTTAACATTATTCAGTTTCCTGCGTAAGTTATGCTAGTTTTGTCATATTAATATCATATCCACGGTTTCTAGTCTTGATAAAAATGATATAAGATATTTTATTTCTTTATTTATTCGAACACTTTATTGCACTGAAGTACAAAAATAAATAAATAAAAACAGGTATGGATAGGAGAACATTATCTGAGGAGCGATATACATGTTAGTGTTCTATTCTGTACATATCCCAGGTACTTTGGCATTATAAATGATGAAAATTGAAATTAAATCCAATGGATAACGGCAATGTCACAACTGTACTTTTTTCTTCTTGTTTTATCTGCTATCTATTATGAGCAGATTTTTGGGCTTCCTATTTTATGTTAGGTGAAGCACATTGCTGCACTTTCACTCCTGGTTCTTGTAGACCATTTCAGTCTCTTCTAATATAAAGGTCCTGGGTCCTGTAAGCTTCCGAGCTAATTGGTTGGGATGGTTTTCTAGTCCTTCCTGGTACACCTTAGCTGTTTGGATCTCATCAGCCCCAGTTTGAATTTCTAGAATATATAATTCTGTTTTCCCATAAGTACCAACTGGGCTTAATGTGAATAAATACCTATAAATAATTTTCTTCATAGTTTGGGATAAGCACTTCATTCAGTGAATCATTTAAGTCAGATCCTGGGCTCCTCATCTTCATCTACAAAAATCAAGGAAATTCTACAGGTTAAGAGTAGACCTCCTTACTTTATTATCATTAAGTATTATCATTAAGTAAATACTATTTTGCAAGGAAAGTCCCAACCAGGATGAGACTAGCCCAGGACAGTTTGAAGGCATATCCAGCTGTGTGTATTTGTACTGCTGACAAGTTGGGACTTTCCTTGCAAAATAGTATTTACTGTTCTAATTCAGAGTGGGGGAAGTAAGATCTGCATGGGTATCTGCCCCTGCCTAAACAGGCCCTAATCAGCCCAGCTCCTTGAAGTACAGAGCAGGACTTTTGGTGACTGACAGCTTTGTTTCAGTGGGAGTGGATGGGATTGATGCCTTAATGAGACTCTTTAGCCCCGTTTTGTGTCTGGCCTCCTCTGTGGCTGTACAGTGTGTATGTTTTTTTCTATTTCTTGAATTATCATCACCCTGTAAAAATAGTAAAAGTTCTCATACAATTTCCTACATGTGATGGATGACACAAATACATACAAAATAAACAAGCTTACTCAAGTACCTATATTTATTTAGTAAAGTGATAGAAAACTGGTCTGACAACAATACAAAGGCATTATGTTTATAATAATAAGACTTAATACATATTCAATGTAAATGAGTTTAATAACCGCAACACTATCAGAATATAAACCGTTAAGTGCTTGAAAACAATGTTACCTTGTTGAATACCTTATGAAGAGATTAAACTAAATACTAACTAAGTACTGTAGTAAATAAATACTAATTGACATAATACTAACACTTACATGGCCTATGATGCACATGTCAGTCTGCACCCGAAGGGTGGGCAGTGAATATGTTAGACACTGTCAACCATCACCCCCTAAAACCGTCTTCGTAGAAGCAGTTAAATATGATGATTATGTATTAAAAAGTAACCAGGCACTTCCAAAATGACTTTAAAATCTTAATTTCAACCAATGCAAGTTGATAGACCAGAGAAGTCTTGTTGTAAGGTGCTTTAATTTGAATTCCTTACAAATATCATCACAATACAAACTGCAATCATCAATAAAGCATGTATTGCATGTTGAATAAAAAACTTTGAATCAATACCTATAAACTAGTTCAAAGCGTGAGAGCGCTAGCGCAAATTGATAACACATGACGTGAATCGATATTTATCGGTATTCTACAATCGATAATAGCCGTTTGTCGTAGTAGTAGTTAGGGGATGACGCCGCCGCCGCCGCGCTTCTACAACTAGGAAGGCTCTACGCATAGCGGGAGAGCCTTGATGCCCATGCGCCGCTGATCGCGGGCGGCCGAGTGACTCACAGCCGCCCAAAATAGCTCAGCATGGGCGCCGCCTACCGGCTGGGGCGGGCGGCTAGTTGGCTCAGTGGCAGCCGCGACGCCGCCGCCTCTAGAGAGTGGTAGTTTGGTGGAGCACGCGACCCGCACTGACGGCGTGATTGTCGGGCGGTGGCACCGGCGCGGAATGCGCCGCCATGCCGGTACGACACCGCGAACTCGGCGACGAGATCGCACCGGAGCCCAAGCGCTGCAGGCACTGCGACGGTATGTGCCACCATCAACTTGTTCGACTATCGACTCTGCTTCGGCGCCGGCGCTGACTTCACTTAACCGGCGATCTCTACTAATTCTACGAACTGGCTTTCCAGCGGTTCTTGTGGCTACCTCGCTGATTTTCAGGCTTTTATTTTTAAGAGGAACATAACAGGTTAATTCTAATAAAACATTGTGTCTTAACTAAAATTCTTATCGTGCACCTGTGTCTGTGCCTTCCAGAGTATTCCTAGTTTCCATGATTATGAATTCAGAACCTTTACCTGTTGCCTATGTCTTTTACACATATTTGTCTGGTATCTATAATTAAAAAACCTAAAAATCTAAAGCTAACAAATTTCCTCAAATATTTTTTTTGGTTTGTGAGATTTGTCCTATATTATTATTGACCCCCTCATAATGGTTCACTAACTTTAAACAGCTGCTAAGCACTTTATTTCTCACAACAGAATACTTCTCTATTCCGTTTTTTTTAATGTCACTCATGTCATTAAAAGAAGACAGAAAGAGAAATAACAGTGTTATAAGTAACTAGTTGGTAGACCATTATGAATAAGGGAGTAAGTATTCCGTACAAGTACTGTATTTCTATCATCTGTTTTATGAAGGCAAAAAAAATTCTACTTTTGTAAATACCTAAGTAGGTACAGAGGTTTTAAGATAAGTTCTGTAAAAGGTTTACAAAATGTTTTAATCGTCATTTACAAATTATGTAAAGCTAATTGCAAAGCCACTGAAAAAGATTAACATCCATGAATTTTATTTAGGTTCTGGAAGAAATCGGTCCAATTGAAATGCCCAAAGACTATTTAGAGCATTGAAAATAATCAAGGCTACTTTATGGATGCAAATGGAATCTTTGGCCTGGTATTTCATAAACCAATAACGCCATTAGGTATCGAACGTTCTGACGCGAGTCATGCGTCATAATAACAATATACTAAACTATATAAGGATTACTTTTAGCAACGCATCATTCATCAAACATTCAAAAATCCGTCGAAATGTTATCGTTGCCAAGCCAAAAACTGAGAAAACAGATATAAAATCTAATAAATCAGCCCAATAAACCGTAAATTTAAATCCTTCTTAATATGTTAGACGAATTTAATAATTAAAGCCAGCCCTTAGTCACGACTATCTGTGTCAGAAAGACGGGAATGGAAAGTGCATATAAATAGTTTAGCCCTCTTCACAACAACGCGCACTGGGCCAAATTCCACACCTTATGTAACAGAAAGCTCGTAAACACATTGAACGTAGGCAACGCATCGTGTTTACACTTCATAACGCCGATATGCATAATTTTATGGTATAAAGCACTGAGCGAAGCCGCTGTGCATCACACTAAATGAAATGCTGAACAAATTGTTATCGTTCCGTGCGATTCGAGGCGCGAACAGTTGTTACAGCTTAGGCGAAAGTTCTTGTAGATAGACCAGAGAAAGAATATCAGTACAGTACAAGACGGATGGTAGAATCTGCTCGTTTCTAGAATAGCTAGGCCGATTCTTAAAATCGTAATCGAAGTTCCTGATTAGTTTTCATACAAACGCATCTTATACAGGCGATCTATGAGTTGGTATGCGAGACAACAAAAACGGAATTTAGATTTTCCTGTTCCCAGTAGTAAGCCTCCTGGTTTTTTGGAAATGTTTAAGATCATTCGACGAGATACCTTAGACACGTTTAGCCGTTTTGGTGTGAACGTTGATCCTTCAATAATCGGCATTATTGATTAAGTGAATTGCGTTCTCGTTCTGCAATTGGCCTAGGCATTCTGCGAATGGGCTGATTCTAATATCCGGCGATTACATTGATACAGTATACAGTGATATTTATGTAGAGTTTGCTGTACATAAATATGTAATATTACGAGCAAAACATTGGTATTCTGCATGCACATAGATGATGTACAGTACAAAGTCAAAGTCACAAACTCTTTATTTTCATCATAAATACAATAAATGTACTCCTAGAAAAGGTCAAATAATTTAAAAAAATACACTGACACGGAAATAAAGTGGTATTTTCGATTTCGGTCGCCCCGGTATGTAGACTAAATTAAAGAAACGACGAAACTTTTAGCCTGGTATTTTTTAAATTTTTGAGTAGTGTTTTAATTCTAATACTACGCGTCGGAACAAAGAATCTCTTCCGCAAACATTTTGTTGGATCTCAGCAGTTGAATTATCTGCGTTGTACGGTATATTTGCATCTTTAGCAAATGACAATTTATCCTTCACTAGTTTGACTTTACCGATCGAAAAATTTACTAATAACACGTAAATTCCCCTAAGGCTTATAGCTTAAAAAATATTTTATAGGCGGTTTATGCATGGACTGTCATACCTCCGTGTGACAACTAATTTTTTATTATTTATATTTATTTATTTATTTATTTGAACGTAATGTATGACAGGTGTGTCGTCATGCGTTCGCAGCTGACGCGTAGTCGCTCCCAAGAGCTGTTAGCAGATATTCAAACTATTTCCCAACAGCTTTCAGTTGATGTTGCTGTTCTTCCAAAAAGCTATCCTTTTGTATGATTAAAATCGCGTGTTTTTGCCGTACAATGCACCTACTGCTCGGCTGTCAAAACATTTAGAACTGTCACCCTGAATTCACATTTTATTAGGCACAGCTCTGTAAGCTAACGTTTTGGGCTGCGAATGTGCACAGTTTATTGACTGGGTTGTTGTGTTTATTGAACACACCCTGTACCAACCATAAACTGGCACCGAACAGGGCTTTACATAAACTTGGGTTTACCCGTGCTGTAATATCGTAATCGTCTTGAAGAAAAATATAATTGTATCTAGGCATTTGGCAAATAAAGAAGCAGCTTTCCCGGCCAGTTGGATACTCATTTCTATAGCAATGAATTAGCTTGTTGTATAACTTGTTTCTATTACTCTCTTTGTTTAAGGTATTCACCTTATTGAGCAAAGAATAACAAAATGAGACCCCAAATAAAATCATTGGTCATAAACGTATTTAGTAAGTCATATCAGTGAATCAGGATTTTAGCAACGTCGCCCGCTATTATAATACTGGTAGAAAGCACAGACTGAAATGCCAGTCTAGACTGCTGCAATAATAAGATGGATCTTTTCAATTAGTTATTCAACTAGAGATTTGACGTTTTATGAGTCAGTGCATAGCGCTTGTATTAGTCACAATTCAGACTGCAGTTTTCATCTACAGGTGTAGAGAGCGTGTCTTATCTCTGCAAAAACTGTTCTTCCATTTAATAGTCACATTTTTGCAATTATTTTTATGCCATCACATTTCACACGATGATTTCCGCTCAAGTCGCGTAGGCAGTCGATGATAACTCGGTCTAACCACTCCATCAATTAGTCAAAACGCAATTTTTGCGAAATGTATTTACGTAGTGCACGTTTCCGCTATTTCTTCGACCTCAGCAGCTATGACATGGTGGTTTCTAGCGCCCGCCCGTAGAGCGTTTTCGCCCGCCCGCCCAAACGCGCGCAACGCATGCCGCTCCAGCCACTACAAACTTTCTTTGGCAATAAATCACATTAATCCCTTACTTCAATCGATCGCAATACGTAACGTAACGACTGATTTAAAACGTGCCAGGTTTGGTTCTTCAGTTCATGAATTGAGCTTGATTTTTCCGCTTTAAATTTTGATAATCAGATTTTACAGATTAGGAACTCAACTCACTGCCAAATATGTATTTTCCATGTGTAAACGTTCTGTGGCACATTCATTTGGGTTGACGTCAACCCGCTGTTTATCACGTCATAAATAGGCTGTGACTACATTTTCCTCGGCCCTAAAATAAAATTCGTGAATTTCCATCCAAGAAATGTGTCTATTTATGCACCAAGCGTCGGCGTTTCGGTCTCGCTGGTGAGCTGGTGTAGGAGTAGGTTGTGGGTCGTACCGTCGCACGCGCATAGGAACGGAATGTTATGTTTGGAGGAGTCGCAAACAAACTCGTAATTATTACCGAGAAGTGTAACTCGCTCACAATGTGTAGTTATACTGCCTCCGTCTTTGAGGAAAACGTTGAATTTGATTACATTGTTTTGCTCGTATTTTAACTTGTATTCTTACCAACAGCCTAAATCAGCGCTCTTATTTCTGTTGAGATTAATATCGATCCAATATTAGCTGTTCGCCCTAAATATTCGATGAACCATTTTGACGAATTTGCGAAATCAGTCATAAAATGATATCCGACTTTAATGATGTTTTCTTATAGCTCTTGCTTTTATCACTGGATCTTTTTGTAGAACGATCTTGTTGATGTAGTTTTGTTGTTATAATGTAACGGTTCTCAGAGACAGTGCCTATTCAACAGTTTATGGGTGGCAGTTAAATATACCCGTCTCGATTTGTCGTCACAAATAGACTTTTGGCACTGACTGTCTGTGGTTGTGTAATTCACGTATAAAACCACTTGTTGAATTCAAACTATGTGCCCGACATTTCATGTACTTAACCATAACAAAAGTGTTGTTTATTAAAATTGCATTCAATTTGCGAATCGTTTGTCTTTCTTGTTTAGTCCTATAAACTAGTCAATTCGGCTTCTAAGTAGAGTCAATTAGATTCAATCTGAATTGTGAATTGGCAGTCTCAGAAGGATGTAAACTGATGGTAATATCGTTCTCTATTTTCGTGCCGGGAAAGGCCTAGCATTTCACCACACGCGTTTCACATTAGCTTTGCAGCAAAAAACTGGTGTTCCAAATTGAGTGCCATCATCACCCGGGAACTCCTAGCATGTGTATTGACATGGTGGGTGGGTAATTAGCAGAGCTGTCCTCGTTCTAAATCACACCTTGACCTCGTTCTGGCTTACCTCGATTTACGACCACAGTTTAATGCCTCTTCATTTTACTTTATACCATTCATGATGTCCATCCAGTCAATAACAAACATTCTCTCAATCCAAATTATCAAAGAATTCTCACTAAAATGTAATAAGAAAATGCGATTAATGTAAAACCACGCCCTAAACCGGTTTAAACTTATCAAGGTACACGATTATGAGATAACGATAAATAAATGATTCAATAGCAGTAAAAATAAGTAGGCATTGTGATTGTAATAGCCTTGTTGACAAGCGATAAATTGAGCGTTGAAAGCGTCAATGATTCTGATTCAGATTCGGTTAAACCAAAGAGAAATATTTAACATAGAAGTAACACCAAAAATTTACACTGAATATTGAATATTGCAATTCTAGGCAAAACCAGCTGAAATATAAATTGATAATGGTAGCCAAACTTCTAATTAGTGACATTGACTTATTAAAACGATATCAGGTATTGTTGGCTACATGCTCCATGTTATGATTAACTCAGGGATGCATTTGTCGTCGGGCGTCCACTGCTCGTCTGCATACATAATGTCTGATATGCATGAGCTCGTGTTACCATTATCAACGGACAGTATCTTGGACCCGAGTCAATTGGACGCCGGCTGGCCACTTTCGATTTCTTATTACTTCTATCAACGGGTTTAAGGTCGAACGTTGTCATTGTGAGTCTTCCTCTATTCTTCCTTTATGCCGGGAATTATATCTTATTATTACGTTGAACGCAGGAATTTTTAAAAATCCTACGTTCAGTTTGTGGTATCTATTATAAGCTATTTATTAATGCCTCTGTAATAGTTTCATTTTGTAAAGCTTAGGAAGAGATACGAAGTTGCGCTTTTTAGCCACCAAACTCTATTTTTGCATCTCCTCCTAAACTATACGAGATAAAATTATAAAAGATGTATTAAAAAATTGCTTATAATAGATACCACAAACTGAATGTAGGATTTTAAAAAAATCCTATGATAAACGTAAAAATATGATAAAATAGGAATTGCTGTCAGATTGGCTCGGGTATGCGCCTTAACCAAAGGCTAGGCAAGAGCTAAATGTTTGACCGTAAACAAAACTGACAACACGATATATTTAATTTTTTGTTTAACTCAATCCTCATATATTAACTATGTTAATTTACAAGAAATGTTGGAGACATCCATTAACTATGTCTGCTGGACATATTTCGGTCACATTTCAAAATAGTTTGTGAGAACTTCAGATGAACATTTTCCGCTAGCGATAAGGTTTACAGGTACCTTATTTATAATATTAATTTATGTTAGGCATTGCGTAATATTTTCCGTGATATCTATTTTTCGAATGTGTAAACAACAACCAACAATTTAATAAATAAACACAATAATTAACTAGTCATACTGGCCATTTTACAACCAACAATTGTAGATTAGAGAAATAAATGTCAAACAAAGTCGTTTTTATGTCTTCGTAAATAATTATCAGCCTTCACAAAAAGGAGACAGGTGCCAATAATCCATAGATTTTGAATTTAACCGGTTGTTTATATTTTACCTACCTTTATAGCTATTCAATGAAATCGTGTATGTAATCATGTTTGTAGATTTAAAAATATTACTATCTGTATAATTTTCTTTCTGTCCTGTATGTACACTTATCTATCCACACTAGTTTCATTAATTATCGGTATATTCCTAAGTTTGCTGTTAGAAAACGCTTTTAGGGTAAAGCTAGCCTTTGTACATGTCCAGTATTTGTAACTTTTATGTATACTTGTGTGTTGCACACACACAAGTCATAGATAAAAGTTACAAATAAAGAATTTAAGAAATATTGAGTCGAGGAAATTCAGTAGAAATTCAGAGTCTGAGCATTCATTCACATATTTGACATTAATAATGCTTTATAGATTTTGATAGAGCTAGTAAAGAGTTAGATGAACACCATTCAAAACAAAAGAAGGAGAATTGATTGGACATCTTATACGACATGACAGCTTCTTATGTAATATTATAGAAGGGAGATGAAGATGAGGTAGACCAGGAATTAATTCCTGAGTCAGGTCAAGCAGAAAACCACTCATGTCGTATAATGAAGTAAAAAAGAATGCATTGGAAAGAGAGAAGTGCAGCAAATTGCACCGACAGGAGCTAGGCTCTTTAATTTATAATAATAGATTTTGATCATAAATCAACATCACAGAGTCCTAGTTTATTATATCAGGGAACATTTGAAATTATACCTATTTTTATCATTACCATGACAGATATCAAGATTCCCTTGTCTACACATCCCCCTATCAATATAGTTGATTTACTTCCTGGCAGGCCGTTAGCAAATATTTTTTAAATGTCGCAGACGGCATTGGAGTAACCACTAACGGGATTAGGTTATCCGGTGCTAGTTCGTCACGCAGTCAATAGAGATGGGGTCTGCTTGTAAATATCTCGTACATGCTAACACGACAATATTATCTTCTGAGTTTTATGCTCGTCATTTATGTGCTTCAATCATTTTTATGTTTTGAATATCTTCACTGTTCTGCATTCTACTAACGCCTTGTAGTGTTGTCTTTTGATTAGAGTATCAATAACGTTTATTTCTTTTGGCTTTAAAATAAGGCGCGGCGCATAGACAAGATTAGGTTAATGAAGTCATTTGAGGCATAACACGAACACATTTATGTTGCCAAAAACTAATTAATTCGTCTTACCATAGAATTGCAGAATTATATTTACAAATAACAGTTAAATTCGGTTCAATTTGAATAAAATGTTATCAACAAACTCCAAAGATCTGTCTACAATTTTCACTAAAACTTATTTTAACACAAATAGTGTACGTAAGCAGTAACTCCCTACAGCATTTGACGTCAATGCTGCAAGGAGAAGAATAATAAGATTTATGGCCTAGGAATATTTTTTTACTGACTTTTTATTCAAATATTAGTAATAAGTAATCCTCATTTTGGCAAACGCGTAGATCAGCCAACGTATGCCGATGTGTGCCCATAATTCATCAAATCAGCGGAATAATTTGCGTGAAAATAGAGGCTGCGAATTGTTGCCAATCTGCTAGTCGATGACACGAACATGTTAGCTAGTCACAGACATAGTGCATCGCCTTTTCCTAATTGACTCATCATTATTATGTGCAAATAGATGATACTTTTGACGCTTCGACCCCATAGTTTTAGTTATTAAATAGAATATAGATGCAAACATTTTATCAAATCAATTCGAAATTTGGACGAAATGCATGATATATGCATCACAGCTGCGGAATATCCAGCCGATTTTACACATGTTAATTCTGTGCAAGTGACTCAGGGGCAAAGAGCAGCCAAATTACGTAATATTACACCCATTCATGGCTCCCAGTCAGCGCCGCCAAGTGTGAAAGTCTCCACCCCCACGGCCCTCGACGCGATTCGTCTCATGCACTTCGCTTATGGAATAATTTTAATTGTGTCAGAGCGCACGTGCCGGCCGGAAATGCCTGGTTTGTTTAGCTTGCAGATTTATTTCTGTCTTACCGTGTCATCTGAGGGCGTCATCCTCTTCAGCCCCGATTACCGAACCGCGGTGCGCTTGGCGCTTGACAATGCTGATTTCGCAATGATTCGATGTGCAGCCGCCGATGGAATAGCAGGGCATTGTCGTTTGCGAAATAGACTCTCTAATTAGTCATAGCATCTATACTGTACTGCAATGTATTACTTACACTTTCCCAGCTCTAGCGGTAATCTAATTTTTACAAGGAAACATATTCTCATATAAAAATAATGATACACACCTGTCACATGTTGCCGTCCAAGATCAACATTGAATATAGCGCAACTATGAGCTACAACAATGTAATAAAACAGTTTTATGCGTGTCCTCGAGCCGCCGCCGCCGCCTCCGAATTAAAAGAGGAAGCTTTTTCTCGAACCTAGCTACTGGCTAACTAATTTATATGGCATACAAATTCTTACTCACTAATCGGTTTTGAAAAATGCGTAGGCGGACTGTCGCGCCGTGCACGGGACAAAAAGCCAAGTTGGGTCTACTCATGCCCATTAGTAAGATTGGCTGCTCTGCGTTCCTTGGTACTTCGCCAGAATGACCGATCCCTTTGGCTTGTCGATAGGCTGGTAGCCGACGTCGGTGAAAATAATGTCACTTCAGAGATTAACGAACTTCAGACGCCTGACCTATAAACACGTGCAGGTAAATTTGCAAGGTGCATCAGTAACTAGGGGCTTTATACGTAACGTATTTTAAACGTCGATATTTGATTGATTATTTTATTGCTCTCATACATTAAGCCAACAAGACTGTTCTGGCAAATTCTTTTCTAATGACAAAGATTTTGTTTTTCATGGAATTTTGGCTTCATCGTGCAACGAACTAGTTTCCGACGTTGTTTTTTTTGGGGTTCTTTTATGTTTGTAGACACCGAAGCGTGGGCAGGTGATGCTGTCAAATATGTTTACGAACCATTGTCTATTTGCGTACTTGCTAATTATTTGTTCTACCATCGCAAACAGGCGCCAGCACACGTTCTCATTCTTAAAGAACTTGGCAACCTTAAGTTGAGTCAAAATGAATTTGACATTATAGTAACATCGGACAGACTCCTCAAATATTCTGAATGAAGCACCATCAAGTTATGTAATAATTGTCTGTTAGCTGTCTCAAACGTAGTAAATCTAAAGTTAAATAAATGTTTTGATGGTATCACGTGCCAAACTCCATGTGGGTTGTAATGGCTACGTAAAATCTAATTTGATAAATTTCAATGGATTTTTTTATATCACCAAAAATAAATGTAATAATCAAGGCTATATAATTTATAACACTTAAAATGTAGCTATCATTTTAAACAAGTTACCTTTGGAGCAATAGGCTTATTCCTTCTGTTATTGGATTCTCTTCTCATTACTAATTGTTTGTTTTATACTCGTATTTACAAGTAATTAACCTTCACATTCCTTTGTTTTAAAACGACTTAACGTTTGGCAAATCCACAATGTTTCGTTGAGTCTGGCCAGGGACACAAACATTGGGTAATTAGTTACGCTGATGGTATTAAAATAATGTATGTTTATGGCACTCGAGTACCAACCATGAAACACAACGCAAACACGAGAGTAGTTAAGAACAAAACCATCTTGGCAAAACTGCAAGGAAATGTCTAACAGAAACGTTAAATTAAAAACATTCGTGAACAAGAACTAGTACAGACGCGATTGAGAAATAACAGACTTCGGAAGAAAATTTTAAATAGTAGGTGCATCCTGCATCTGGTACTAGTAATTCCACGCTATTACTTCTTTTATCGCTTCAAAAATTACAACCGTGAAGATGTTCAGAATGTGAGAGTTTAGCTTTATTTATTCCGTCGCTAAGCGCATATGCCTCGCCCACGCTTGCACACTCGCCAAACTCCACAATTTACGGGACTCCTACATTTTTGCGATTCGATCTGATAAAAGTTGGCCGTTTAATTAACATATTGTATGAATAGGTGCTTGCACCTTAATGTTTCTGGGTCATGGCCTCGCTGTTTACAATTATATTCAAGTTTTATGCAAATACTTTTTAATTTCTTTGACATAGTGATAACTTGCTGTTAATGAAAGTTTCCAACTCGTAATCTTAACTTCATTACACATTTACATAGCTAATTATTGGTAGTTAAGTTACTTACCTATATCAGCATGTCTAGTGGAAAGTTTTTCCAATTAAATTAGAAGTCTAGAATTTGAATTTATAGATGAAAATATTTTTAGTGCATCCAGATACGCATTTTTTTACTATTTGTGTTGACACTTTGAGTGCCCACGTCATGCACAGGTCTGAGCCGAGCAGCTCGTTAAAGGAGCGCTGCCCCTTTGGGTCTAACCACTGAAGGTAGGCAACTTAATGTAGGTACAAATACAGTTTTTTATGTTACATTTACACGGCGGCGATTGTATTGGGGGTCAGATAAGATGTATAATATTATGATGATGTGTCCTAAATCCTAAAAATGCTGCTAATTAGTTTATGAATCGGATTTGCTTCTATTAAACCAGCAGTGTTGCAGGTGGCTGCGCCGTACGTAACATAATAACTGTTATTGTATTTGGAGGTTGTTACTCTTTTATTCCGTTATCTATGTACTTACTTATATGTGCAGTTGAATCTTGAAAGCTGTAACCATTGCAAACTTTAAAATATAATAACTATATTCTATCTGTAGCTAACCCATAGGCTCCCGGTGTGGCAGTATGCTTTAAAACGTTATTTTTAATAATGAGAAAGGCTAACTAAACTTTGTTAAAACTAGTAATAAAAGTCTCCTTTATTTTATTGAATGAATATACGAAAATTACTCTGCATACGAAACTCATTAAATTAATTATTTAGTTTTGTGGCAAAAAAAAGGTACTTATTAAATTATAGTAGCAAGAGTAAGACACATAGCGCATTCGATGTGGGATAGGATAACATGCAGTAAAATGTTGATATTGATACAGAGCGGTCCCGATATCATATCTCGTCTAGACATGCAATGCAGCTGACTAGAATCTTACATTCGAAGCAATATAGCATTTTCTCCACTGAAAAACCTCGTACCAAATAAATAAGACATTAACATTAAAGTAGGTATTATAATTTTGCGTTTCTTGATGATGTAATTCTGAAATATGAAAGGCCAACAAAATTAAAGAGCTTAAGGCAACATGCCATAGGGCTTATCATATCTTTGATCATAAAGCTCCCTAAATATTTGCAGAAAGCTAGTAAATCCCTAATGTAAAATATGCATTGTATTATTTGATTTGGCTCAAATGAAAAGTGACCTGGCTTTAACAATAAATAATTTTATTCTATTATAATTCTTTGAAGATGTAAGGGTATCTAAGAGTGCGTATCTGTTAAAGAAACCGCGCGGGTGGCAAATTTCGTAGCGTCTTGTTTTTCGCGTCGCAGAAATAGACAGTCCACTACTTTGCTAAATAATAAGAAAAATCTCGGGATTGGTCGTGTACGAAATGACCATCCTCATCAATCAGCTGCTTGGAGCGAGTCCAAGATTTTTTCCACGTTTAGGTTTCGTAGTTTAGTCGGATAATTCGGCTGGCCACGTATCTCCCCCTGACTTCGCGTGCAACTTGCTGCTTGCTATTGTGAACGTTGTATTTGTGTCCACTTTTACAACGCTTTTACGCAATACAAATATTTTTATAGTTGTCTCAAGAAAAAACGTTAATTGTTTCAAACTTTTTGTAAGCGATGCCAGAGTTTTCACAAGACAAGAATTATTTATGTTTTCCTTTCCTTCATTGTTTTATCGTCTTGACTTGAGAACTAGTTCAATAAAGAGTTGACTATTCCATCTTTTATTTTAACTTCCAGAACGTTATACATACTTTAGAATCCAGCCAAAAAACTCGGACAAAATCTTGGATGCTAAGCAAAAAAATTTGCGTTCAAGATTTTTCAGCTGGATTCTTTTAAGATTGGCCTTATTGTTTTAGAGTAAAATTATAAGGGAGTAACATGATTTTGTATTATGCCGAATCTATTTCCCAACATTGTTGACGGACGCTAATGGCATTTCTGTAATTTCGTTGTGAAAAAAGTACCTACCTAAACTGAGACATTTGAAATGAAGTGTTCACGACACCTTTACGCAATTTCTGTCTCACGCCTAAACGCTTGCCAAGGGGCTACGTCACGGCACTTCTACCCTACTTGCTAAAGGAAACTCCGCTTCCAGGCATTTGACATTTAAAGCTATATTTGTATGAGAGTTACTAACACATACGGGGCAGGCGGCGGCACCGCAAATAAGCATCGGCACAGGTGACATTATATTTGTACTTGCTCTGACCTATTTAACATAGCGCTGCTCATGTCATAATCTGCTTCATATTCATTTAGATTTTCACTTTTCCTTGTATATCACACACACCACACATTTTATTGTCTGCCGTTTTACTCAAATGATGAATAGTTTAATGAACTTTTATGATGTTACGAACTTTCTTATTTGGAGAAATGCCATCGTAAATAATGTGAATAGTTAACTGATGTGACATGGTGTTTCTGGACGATTTCTTCCTAGTGTACCGAGACGGGCCGTTGAACTTTTGCTCCTTATTTAGATTATAGAAGTGGAGACGACGACCGCTGCAATCTGGCCGCTTGGCCCGCTCTGCAAAATAGGCACAATGATTGCTTCCGCAATCTCTGGTTGGTCCATTAACGATGGCCTTAGAAACCATCATGTATGCAGAACCCACGTTATGTAGATTCT
Source organism: Eupithecia tripunctaria (assembly GCA_955876795.1). Taxonomy (NCBI): domain Eukaryota; kingdom Metazoa; phylum Arthropoda; class Insecta; order Lepidoptera; family Geometridae; genus Eupithecia; species Eupithecia tripunctaria. The sequence continues at coordinate 6,584,746 of OY041614.1, read as the reverse complement.
CAGAATCGCACATAGAAGCACCTGTCATAAAAATAACGTCAAGTATTAATATGCACATCAAAGCGTCGATTGACCCATTTCTGATTTCTTCAGAGAAAAAAAATACAATTGATGTAAGTACTTCATTTTAATAAAGAAATCCTAAATGCCATAATCGCAAAAGTCACGACGGCAAAGCAGTTCTCGTCGTTTAGCTTTAGAGGCAGTTCAGAAATAGACCACGGAAGCGTTCGACCGACCCGTTTGGTATTTGTTCAACGTTGACCTAAAACAGTGCTTGCTTTGCTCGTTTGTTATTCGCGTGGCCGAGTTGCCCGCCCCGTGCATTTCACCACACCAGTAACGAACGGTATAATTATATCGACCAGAGATCTATGACCTTGGAAACTGTTCATATATAATCTGCAAGTAAGATTGCCATAAAAAGACAAATAAGGTTAGAGTACATTTTATCACTATGCGTAAATGTAGAGTCAGCATTTTTTGACGGGCAAAGTTCTGTTCGACAGCAATGAAAATTTTCATTTTCTCTATATGTACATACTTCCGTATAGCTTTAGGTATTTACCCAATCAATCCTCATGCTGTGAAAGAGAAACGAGCGCGATAAGTGCTTCCCGATAAATATAGATCCTGAAAAAATATCGTACCATACCATCGATGTTCCTAAGATCTAAATATTTTTTGATCGAGGGGAATGATTTCCATCAATTGTGGTGTGTTCTCGTCACCCGGCACATTGCCAGACGTGTGGAGCACATCACACGTGGAACATGACGGATGAATGGGGCTCGTCACGTGTGGACATCATTGTTTCTGATGATACGATATCTGGCCGCACCTGCTTAACGATTTAACTCGAGGATTCCCATCCACTCACTCGCCAATTACTCGATGCTACAATAATGTTGACCGTCAACGTTGGGGTGCATGCACAATCAATGCAATTTTGCACTGTGTAAATCAGAAAAGCGGCATTTCAAAGCATTGCCTCGACTGCTTTATGGTCCTCACGTGTGACGTGAAACGTCTTTCTGAGATTTATCGTTATATTTTGTCGATGGCATTCTGTAGGTGTAAGGTGTTTTACTACAAGTTTAACAACAGTTTCAAGCTTTCATAGATTGATGAACGGGTTGTAAATCATGCATGACAGTGCTTCGGTCAGACAGCGAAGTTATAAAGTGTCATGCTGTATGCTTGGCCATGAAAAGGATTGGCAAGTTATGACTCTTCAATATTTATTGTTATTGGCGTTTGCAGTTATGTTTTCTGTCAATATTGTAATATCTATAGGGACATGTTGTTTACAGATTCAAAAGTATTTACGAAAGCTTAGGTATTTTTCAACTGTAAGATTAATCGAATGCAATTTTTCTCCGCAATTCATTCACGGGATTAGGTAAAATAATGACCATTAATTTGGCACTTTCTTTCACACTGTTCATTTTGTGGATCAATCGTTGCCAAGGAAAGCTATTTTGTACTGTCTCCATGAGACAATTTAACAAGTGTTTCAGTTAATTGTCTAGTGAGAGTTGTGCTCCGTTGCCAATAACTATAAATCCAGATTAATAATCAGTCGGCGCATTTGTCTAGGTCGTATAACTCCGCGCACGCGCTCCAAGGTTACTATCTATTCTTGTTTTTTTTGTACTCTCAAATTTGGAACCAAACAAAACACACTATTAGCTGATGATTTAAGAACAGGCTTCATTCCTTTCAATACTGAAAGCCATTCATTATAGTGTGGAAGAACTGAGAGTTCGTCGTAAGAACAAAAGCTACTAAATTATTTTCAGAATTTAGTCGCTCTCATCTTATGTGAATACTCCAGAACTAGCTTACCTCTGTTACGATTATTTCAAAGTTGTCATTAAATTGACAGTGATAATAAATTCTACGTGACTATGGACGTTTTTTTTTTCAAAGACATCAAACTATTTTTGTATTTAATGGACTAGCAAAGTATTAAAAGCCTAGCTCTGTGACTATTTTTTAAAATAAAAAGTATGTAAAAACGTTAGATGCCTAATTTTTTTCTGATAAATTATGAGTTGTGATTTGCGTCAGTGACCAAACATTCTACTTGGCACTTTTTGAGTTTTTCGTAAGAGTTCAAAATCATTTGCTTTGTGCACGGAAGAACAAAGTGAAGTGGCTTTTACTTTTTACGACTCTATTATGATCATGTATTTAAGAGAAAAAATTACAGTGGCATTTATATGATTGTAGGCATCTATCCCGGTTAAATTTAAAATAAATTCCTGATTTTCAGTAGGTGAAGAAATGTTTATATACGCATCGACCATCGAAATGTCGCCCGTAATGCTTATTGCGTAATAGCTATGTTATATTTTAAGTAGTCTGACATTTATTTTGAGAAAAAGTGAATTTAGAAAACATTTTATCAAGATTATAGAATATAGAATTTTGTTACGTGCCATCGAATATAAATACCCAGAATGCCGGTTCAAATCCAGAAAATTGCAAGTCTAAAAATTAACACAAATGCTAATCTTTAAAAGAACCAAAGATCTTAGACTCGAAAAAAATATAAATCCCTACTTGAATATTAGAATACCTTACCAAATATTTTGGCGCATGTCTGAACAGACATACATTCATTTCCTTTACATTGTAGAAATTGCGCAAGCAGCGCTTCACATTGAACATTTACCGGTGTAAGTGGTATAATTCAGTGTGTTTTTACAGCTGCATTTCGGCATAGACCAAGTCAGGTTGTAGCTCTAACTGTGCTCCGACGATAAACAGACGGCTGTTGCCCGTTGAAAACATCCTTTTACGTCATCGACCCGCTATGGTTTCTGCCTTGAAATTTTCTATACACTGCTATGTATATGTCTTTGTTTGGTAAAACATTTATTTCTTCACCTGCCACTGTTTAGATAACCTTCGCTCTAGATTTTCCATGGGTTGAAATTCAACTAATCGTATAAATTTGTATCTTTAGTTGGTCAAGACTTGCCAATTCAAAAGATGTAAGATTTTTCTGGATACTTCGACGTTGACTCATTATTAGATATCTTTCCAAACCATTGATTTATTAAAAACGAAGATGAGGCACTCGTTGCTCGAAAGTGGCAACCTCAAATTGTGTAAAATTGTGTTCTCCCACATCAGTCACCGTCTGACCGGCGGCACGGGCGGTCGTGATTCGCGTGAAATATTGTTGTCTCAGTCTCACTTCGGTCCTAGATACGTCTTTCCGTCTTTGTTCTTCTTTGAATTGCACAGGACTGGAAATATAACTGTGAGCGTATGTGTTAGCGTGTAGTTGTAACACATGCCAATTTTTGAGTAAGCGCTGGGAGAACGTAACCTATCTTCCCTTTTTAAATCAATGTTCCAAACCGATGCAATGATGTGAATTTAAATACGAATAATTAACACCGTTTATAGACTAGACTTTGATCTACGCGATTAGATAGGTACATTCATGGCGCATTGGTTTTTTTTAGTCCACAATGTGTGCAGGGTTTTAACGAGCTTCTACTAAACCTATTTGTTGAATGTGCTTTGGGAACCGATCATAGCCTCGCGTGTTGGCCATTTACCTCATAAAACATGATCGAGTCAAAGTATCTGAGATGTAGTTCTGAGTGAAAATGCGAGAGCTTTTGATGTGGTGTCACTTGCATCTTTTGCTCGGCGTTTTCCTGCATTTATTTTTAGCGTTTTTATTCAAAAACTGTACTGTGATTCAGCATATCACATAAATCATAATAATCCGTTCCTCCACTCTTTTCTTTGAGTTCCGTAAGCTGTTTGAAAATAGACAGAAGCATTAGTGATAAAAATTCAACACCATGTCAATCACAGTACAGCCAGTAGCGTTGTCAGTCAGCAAGTGGCCAAACTGTATTTCGTCTTACGATAATCAATTGGAATCCCAGTTTAGACAAGTAGAGCTTGGTAAGCCATACTCGATTGTGCAAGTGCCTATTGATTCGCTTCTTATAGACTAGCAAAGAGGTTAAGCGAGAAAGGATTGTAATTTTATTGTTTGCTTTCATACCTCCCAATATTTCAATGCTAGCTTTTGCCTGCGACCTAAAACGTGTCTTATCCGAGATAATAAACCGCCAAGTGCGAATCGACTCGCACACGAAGGGTTTCGTACCGAAAAATCAGAAATATTTTTCAAAGAACATAAAAATCTTACTTCTTCTTAGACCCCTTTAGATTTTCAACTTTATTATATTTTTATATTTGTTGTTGTTTTAGTTGAAGTGTTACTTATTGTGTCTACCTATTGCGCTTTAAGAGATACAGCCTTGACAAAGGGAGAGCAAAATATTGAAATAAAAAAGACGTGTGGCAATCGGGGAATGCCGCGGTAAAGCTATTGCATAGCATTTTGTATCAACTTATGCAATTATAATTTTATTTATTTATTTTATACATGCAGTATTGCTTTTTCTTTGATATTAATTCAAGTTACACTTTTTGAGCGTGGTGACCCTATACACCTATATACTCTCTCATAAACAGCTGCTTATGTATTCGTCCGATTTCGGAGCAGCTCGTCTCGATTCGTGCGAGTTTCATAGAGTCGTACAATACGTCTAATCGCACGCACACAACGCCGTGTCGAAGACTGCCGAACTGAAACGACGTTAGACGATGCACGGCCTTCAAGCCACACCTCCTTGCCCGGCGGAGTGGGGAGCGTAAGGTTTTACGTTACGGAATTTCTGGATTCGGTCCCCGCGCTCAAGGCCCGCGATAGAAGCTATGCAATAGCTTAAAAAAAATCGTTTCTTATAATGAAGGAAGCCCAAAGAACAAAGAATCAAAAATTATTTAAAGTAAAGAGAGAAGAAACATATTGGTTATATTTTGATTATTTGCTGATAAAGTTGGAAGAGACACTTTCTCTGAATTGCAACTGTTTAGTTCCAATGGTTCATGAGATAGACTGACATAGGTTTCAGACAGACGGACGGACGGACGGACAGCGAAGGTTTAACAGGCCGTAATGGGTTCCGTTCTCACCTTTTGGGTATGGAACCCTAAAAACGAGTATAATATAGGGTATTCAAAATTCCAGCCCGCCTCGTTTAGTAGTTTTGGCATTGCTTACTTGTTCTCCACCCCAAACATCTCATAACCTCACATCTCCACAAAATGTAACCTAAGAAATTTTTTGCAGAAAGTGTCAGCGTTTTACCAACCAATTGGAACCATTCATAATATTTCCGGTAGGCTTAATAGGCAGTGCGTGTATAGTTTAACATAAACAACATCAAACCTTGATTGTTTGATTTTTGCTGAAATGTGTTTCGCTATCCGTCATTCATAACCATAACGTATCATAATTATTGTATCTTTGCTTCATTTGTTCCAAAATATTCCGCGAATAATCTTCATATACCAATAAAGGTTCATAAACAACAAAAGATTAAAAGAAACCTCGATTATCTTAACACTGGGACTGGCCTTCATCTAAGTGCTTGATGGTAGTATAGATTGTGATGATAGCGCATGGATACTCGCGTAACATCGTGATGCTTCTTCATCATGAATGTCTCAAATGCGCAAAGGTGGGTCCCTCACTGGGAGCATTCGTCTGTCGCAACAATCCAAGATCTGATTCGACAATGCTCAAACCGAATCTTGGATTATTTATTACATAACGGAATACTGCCATACCGACTGACGAGGATTCGCTTCTAATGTCACAATCCCTTAAGCATTGCAGTCCATACATTTTACTGACATTACAGGATGCTCGAATCTGCTTGTTTCTTTACAGACGAGTGCTATTTGTGAGGAACCGCCTCTAAATGAGTTTCTTACGTGATTTTTTGAGAAAGTAAAACACGAGAAAGGCGTATCCACGTAAATGAGCGGGCACCATGGTGGATGACATATTGGGGTCACTCGCCGCTACTTTGTCTCCGCCCGCTCGGAAGATGCGTCCCACAAATCATATTTATCTAGGAACTATGGAGGATTGAGACTTTTGCTGTTTGTCTTGGAATAGAAACGTTAGTGAAAGCAGGCGTCTTATACATGCCACATCTGAGAGTGACCTGCTTTTTACACCACGTTAATCGTCACCTGTTTTCAATATCTAAAAGTTCTTATTCTCTAGAAATAATTAGTTCCTTGAATTTACAACGACGCGAATTGGGTTAATGTTAAACAATTGTTCCATTGCCGATTCATAAAAAGCGTTGGTTCGATTTAACCTTCGTTTAACTTTCATAAAACATCGATATGCACTGATTGCGGTTTCATCTGTTTTAACGTTTTGGTTTGATCGTAAAGCGGCATCATCTTAGAGTCAACATGTAATGGAATCCAATTAAAAGCTGTACATTAACGTGCGTCGTCATCTAGTTGATAAACAAAGCAGCGTGGGTCGGACAGGCACCTGCCTGCGCCCACGCTGGGTCCAGGGCCGTGTGCACACTTGACGTCACCTCTACAGCCTCCTATGACGCGGACTTGCTCAACCTGTCTCCGCATGCAAACAAAGAACCTTGCCGCTTGCGGTTTTACTTCCTGCCCAAACGTTTTTGAAAATTGGCTTAGATTATTAAGGCCTTAGATTTCTGTTCTTGAAATTTGTCAGACTTGACCGTCTGGTCGTCATAGTTGGCGCCGACGCACCCATCTGCGTTGACAGCTTGATTGACGTGTTTCGCTACGCTACGCGCATCATGCCTGCGACCAAGTTAATGTGCGTAGTTTTATTTTATTTTGTCGTAATATACTTCCACTTAACTACGACCAGACAGACTTCAAAGAAACAACCCTGACCTATATCTACCGATCTACGATATGACGTTCAATTGTAAGAAATATTTCGGCACTTATTATTTAAAAAGAAAGCGTATACGCAGTAGCTTTCTGGTGTTTGCCACGAAAATATGTTTTATTAATCATGAAATCGGAGAATGTACTTCACGGTCGAAATAAAAGATAATCAAAGTGAACATCGAACTCATTTTCAATCCCAAGTAAACATAAAAAAAGAACATGGATCTTTCTGGAACCAGGAATAAAATCTATCAATGACCGATTCACCTACTCACTCAGTAACCAAGTGCCGTGTGGTAATCTGGTGCTGATTATGATACAGCTACTAAGAGAGTGGGAGGTGGTGACACGCGACAGACAAATAGAAGAATACCTAAGCACGTGTTGACTCTTGTATTATTGTACTGTACATGTGTAAACAACATTGAACGACCTTCCAAAAAACCTATCGAGTCTAAAAAAACTTCGTACAACGTTCAATAAATCTCTATCAGTCGCACTAGTTATAAATTACTTTTTAAAATCGTAATCTGTAAAAATAACAATCTCTGTGTTGAAAAATCTGGCAGAAACCGATTTGCTTGCTGTCGAGTGTACGGAGTGCACTTGTGCAGTTTGTAATCTGGGGTTTCGTACATCTGCCGTAATAATCCGCATCATTACGGGGAGATGAATCATCTGCTCTGCGCGTGGACCATTTGTTTACAACATCTGTGCGGTAATACTACAGTAACACCATCGCGTAATTAACAGAATTTTACAAATTATTTGACTTACTTTGCCTTGTTTATCTGATCCAATGTTTGGGTATTCTTCAGCCAGCTTGCTGTTGCTGAGGAAAAATATTGATGCCTGCTCAATTTGGTAAACATCGTTGAGTATTTACTGTATTATAAACAATATTGCCCCATATTTCGTATTTCATTTTCAGCGATAACAATCGAATAAGTGATTTCAGTATGAATGCGTGCATTCTCGATTCGATCGACTCAGAATCTATTTAATGCAGTTTTTACAGCAGAATGTCGATTATCATTTTTGATGTCTTCATAATGTTTACCTTACTTTTAGCTTTATAATGTACGTGACTCACAGACAGATGTTTTATTTTCAGCTCGTATTTTCTTTCCCTCGTATCCAGTTTTATGGAAGCATTACATAATACATACTTCCATCTTTTCTCGCCTTAGGAATCTGTTAAAACGTGCTCTACATTTTATATTTTTATACTTTTGTGAAATAATACAAATAGAGGTCGTTCTGTTAGTTGGAAATAGAGTTGTTGTTAGTTGGAGCAGCCATCTTGTCATTTAACGTGGTGTTTGTGAACTGTTTCACTGTTCATTGATTGAAATCCGTTCTCTGATATTCATTGATAGATATTTGCATATTCAAGGGGCTTAGGTAAATCCTAGTATCTATGAATGAACATAAACCTTCGTAATTCAAGGATAGAGATCAATCGAGCTATCGTAAAACATTTGTTCGTATTGCGGATGATCGGATCCAAATGCCTCGCCTACATTGCCTAATGCCCTACACTCCTAATAGCTTTTCCGCACCCATTGTACTCTACGTAACGTAGATACTTTTTATGCATAATACACGCATGTTTTCAAACAGTTTGTCGTTAGACCCCATACGTATTCACGTGGGCATTCCACTGCTAAAAGCGAAAAGCGTACTTTTCTACATTGCTAATTCGTCTAGTGTCCTGTGTAATTTCCATTTCGTTGCTACAGTGCTGACTCACGGTTCGTATGTTTGTAAATAACGCTTCTATACAATATTTTGTTGTCATTTCAGTCTGACTAACTAGTTACTAGTTGGTTACATTTCACTGTACTGTGCGGGCTGAACATAATGTGTTAGATCGAGTTTCTTCGGTATTTTATTTCGCATTGCCAAGACAACCGCAACTGGGTATGCTTGGCCCTGTTTGAACCTTACTCCACGCTGAACGGACCCTATTATTTGCGAAATTTCGCTATCAACCAACATAATAGTCTAAGCAGACAAAGCTATTGCCTTATATTAATTAACTTGTTTGTTTATTTCCAGAGAGTCGTTCCGCGTGCGGTGGCGGCGGCGGGTCGGAAGGCTCGGAGGGTCGAGCGTCGTGGCGCGTGACGCTCGACCACGACCTCGTGGAGACTCTCAGCGCCATCTACCCCGAGTGGTTCAAGCCGCAGCATCGCCGCGAGCGCAGCGAGGCCTCGCCCGCGTCGCTTCCCTCGCCTCGCTCGCCGCGTACGCCCCCGGAGGAAGACACCTTCAGGTACACTTTGTTACACTCAATTGAACTGATGTACGATTGCAGAGACAGACCTAGTCGAAAATCTCAGGGCCATCTACCCCGAGTTGTTCAAGCAGCAGCACCGCAGCGAGGTCTTGCTCGCGTCGCTTCCCCGGGATACCTTCATTGGTCCACTGCTGGACGCAGGCCTCTCAGATAAGCGGTACAGTTAGTAATATTCAGCTAGACCAATGTACAGACCTCGTCTCTTCGAATACTCTACCGCAAGACAACACTTTCATGTAGAGTTTGGTGCATTGAATTGGACATTAACCAATAAATAAAACCTGATGCGAAAGCTCGTGGGTTTTCCCGAAGGCTAGGGTGACCCGTAACAAAACAACGACAACATTGTTGCGGTCGCTGGCAGTAGATGATGATGGGATAGAGGCCTTTGTGTCGATTGCAAGCTGTATGACTCTTACTTAGGCCCGTATTATGAAACCAGCTCAGTCATCGATCTATGGGCCTATTTGCCATCGTTAATCAAGCATACCTACATCGATGGCTATTCCAGAATATACAGGCCTTAGTTAACTAAATTATTTATGGCTTTAAAGTCATTTGCAACGGAATATTTGGGTTTTGAGTTTTCCAATATTGCAGCACAGTTTCATGCGCCAGGATCACAGAAATCTCAAAACTCAAATCATGGTAAATATACTGTTGCAAATGACAATAACCATGATGGATTCAAAAGTTTTATGTATGTCTTTTTCAAAGGATGTTGTTATAACATGACGACCTCTGTGGCGCGGTGGGCGAAGGTCTGCCTGCAACGCAGGAGGTTGCGGGTTCGATTCCCGCCTCGGGACAAATTTGTGGACGATCTGCAGACATTTGTCCAGGGCGTTCTGGATGTTTTCTATGTATGATAAAAAAAAAATCTATCCATGTAGTGTATTGTATTATGTATATCAGTTATCTAGTACCCATAACACAAGCTCTGCTTAGCTTGGGGCTAGATAATGCTGTGTGATTTGTCCAGCATTATTTATTTATTATTTTATTTATTTATAACAGTTCAGGCGCGGAGGAGATGGCCGGGGTCCAGGCAGGCTCCAGCGGCAGCGAGCCTCCGAGCTCGCCGCGCGTCTCCCCGCCCAAGGTCATCGTCGACGACAGCCCCTTGCAGCCCGCTATGGGCAGACATAAGGAATGTAAGTATATTTATTTGTTTTATTTTATACACACTAATATTATAAATGCGACAGTTTGTATGGATGGAAGGAAGGATGGATGTTTGTTACCTCTTCACGCCAAAACTACTGAACGGATCGGGCTGCAAATTTGGATTCTGGTAGTTCTAATCCTAGAATCAAACATAGGCTACTTTTTATCCCATAAATCGCCTTTCAACGTTTCCATAGAAATAACGCGCGGGCGCAGCTAGATTTATAATAACTTGACCATCGTGGTATAGGTACACATCAGATAGGTGTACGAAGTTGAAAAAAAAATCGCCTGCCCAATTTTGCTACTCGCTCCACTATGACAATGTTATCGTCGCAGAAATGTCATTGATTGAGATTTTTGTTCACTAAATTGATCTTGATTAACTTGGATATCAACCAAGAAGTCCAGTCTATCAGTTGATCCTTAAAGCGAGAGCACTGGTGACCTGAATCTAAACAGGTTCTGAACCTTTCTCCAACACACACCATTCCCTCACAAAGTTCTTTAAAAATCGAAATCAAAGGAGGTACATAGTTAAGTAACATAAGTAAGTTTCCTTTTACAAATACATAATTAAGTGGTACCTACTACAGCAATCAGAAATCAATCAAAAATACCAAAGTGCTTTAATTCATTTAGACCTTACGGGATTCATGCACAGCACACGTCACACAATAATCACTTTTGTTTCATTTTATTTACAAAATAAGCTCATAATCAATTCAACAGAACAGTGTGGTCAACGCTACAATAGTTGTTAATTGGCACACGGAGCGCCTTCAATTTCCACGACGCTTCTCTTTTTGAACAGACTCTACCTATATGGTAACTCTATTTGTAATCTGTAATCAAAAATATCAAAGTGCTTTAATTAATTTAGACCTTACGGGATTCATGCACACGTCACAAAATAATCACTTTTGTTTTATTTTATTTACAAAATAAGCTCTTAATCAAAATACCCTTTATATTAGCCATTCTCTTTAATTCCGATTAAATATCTGGCTGTTTTTTTAGCCACTTGGGCTGACTGTATATTCCAGATAGGCTTATGAGACGTTGATGGATTCTTGGTGTATAAAACTTCTCACCATTATCAGTTAATTTATACATGCAAATGAATGGAAAGGGTGTTGTCTTCGTGTCGTAACTTCGCATTATGGGCCTGCCACACTAGGCTTGCGTTGCTCATCTTCAAACTCCTCGCGCTGTCGCGATGTTATCCTCTCTAACCAGACACTGACTGCTCTAAACACGCAACAGACGACGCTCCTCACTTGTCATTTGCCTGTGCTATAAAGTGGACGAAGAAACGGTGGCAGCGAGCGCGACTGCGCGAGTATGTGGCCAGCCACTCGCGATTCTATTGCAAGCTTTTTGACTCTCTCAAAAAACCGACAAAATAGAGAGCAATGGGCCGGAAAAAGAGCATGACATGCGGCATGACGAGTAATGTTGTCACACTACGTCTCTGCCTCTTTTTCTTCTTCAAAAAATGGAGGAGTTTCTCAATTAGACTGTATTTTTTTATATGTTAAACTCTGAACTTTTGACTGGGTGCTCCGATTTCCATGATTCTTTTTTTATTTGAAAGCTGGTGCTTCCCGTGTGGTCCCATTTTTATTTAGTCCAGTTCTGACAGTAGGATCCATATAATTGAAGTCGGTTTACAGTTTTTTTAAAACGTCAAAAATCAATTATCCTCGCTACTTTCCATGCCATGTGTGGCCACCCCATTACACTCAGTATGCTAGACGTGTCCATATTTTCCTGTCTTGTTCTCCACATACCAAAACTAAACAAAAACGAATAAACAAATTCGCACTTGTTATGTGCAACTTGCGATGCGATTCCAAATTCTAAGAAATATTGTTTGTAGCAACAATGACACAGAAGCGTTTTGTTCCAGTCTTCTTGAAGTCGCGAATTCTGTGCATACGAGAAAGGTGCCTGCCCTACTCTCTGTTAATGTCTGTGTTTAAAATAAAACTATTTGCAATTCCTTAATAATAAGTTTTGCGGGTCAAAATACTAATCACTCGGAAATAAATCTTATATGTTACCACCAGAAAATCGGCTTACAGCTGACGCAGAAATCGGTGTCTGGAGTACAAAAAACATAAATGCAATGCGGCCGCATAATATAGAACTCCTCTTTAAAACTTTTCTGTTAACACTTTCATTGCCCCCGCCGCACACGGACGATTTCCCCCTGCAACAGTGAATGTGATAACTAAAAAGACGCCCAGTAACCCACAATAATCGGCCCACTGGTAGTGAATGTTTCGTCTGTAATACGGTCGCGGCATAACACTAGTTTCCTTGTGCAGTGTTTATTTATGTTGGCCGCTAGCCAGAGTTGTCCGCCCATCGTTCGCACAAACAAGAATACAGTCGGCCTACGTGCCGTGTTATCGTATCGATAATATTCGAGTAGGTATCGAATCGACGCATCCATCGCGTCGTTGCGCTCGCGCATCCACGCTACGTCAACGTCCGTCACTTGGCGTGATAAAGGTTGTCGCTCACATGTCCAACCCCACTGACGCACATATCAAAAATTAGTATTCAGTTATGGGCTTAAATTCGTAACGTTTAGATACATTATCATTATAAATAGTATTATTCTTAAAGTATTTATCACATATTTTTACTTTTGCCAATCAAACAAAAAGTTGACAATAATAAAGCGCGTCAAAGTTTGGGAGTCAGGGGCTAGTGACGTCACACTGTCACAAGGTGTGACGTCCCGCGGAACTTTAGCTGGCTATAACTTTATAATTTCTGTTTAATCGACAAAAGAAAAAAATACTAGCAAATAATATCTTCTGAAAATCTAATTGACGAAGACGAGTGATCTCAATTTCAAAAATACTTTATTAAAACCGTAAATGACATTACGGGTACAATTACTAGTGTAAATTTCGTCTTAGAATGCACGATCATACATAAATAAAAAACATTTTAGAAGCTAGGGCGTGCGCTTATCAAAATTTCGTAGGTATTTTTATACCTTGCGTAATTACAGTTGAATCCGTTTATAATGACATCGAAAGGAATTGACAAACACGTCATAATAAGCGGACGTCATATAAAGCGTTTTGTGAGAAAAAACCTATTTTATGTAAATATGTATGCATTTAAGTATTTTAATAGAGGAACTTAGTAACTACATATGTATATTGTATACATACTAACTATTAAATAAAAAAAATTGCACGTAACAAGTAACACATACAAATGTATTATTTATTGTAACTAATCTGTAATTTTTGTCTGCTTTTGTTTTTTCATTATATTGTAAAAACAGTCTCTACTTAATACTATTGTGTCGCTATGGTCAAATTATCATTTTTAATATTGCTATGAACAAATCGTGATAATAATTCTGCAGCTTTTAATTCCTCTACAAACAAAAACGAGCCACGTGCCGAACGTTGTCGTCGGGAATCAACGAACATTACCGAGTACCCGGAGGCGTAAAGAATCATGTCAGTCATTATAACCGGACATAATTTATTAAAAGTTGGTCAAAATAAGCGAAATGTCACTGTAAGGGAAGTCATTATATCAGACTTTTTTATAAATAATTTTATATGAAAACCAAACTTCGTAGTGTAATGAGTAATGACGTCATAATAACCGGTTGGTCAATATAGGCGGAGTCATAATAAACGGATTCAACTGTACTTACATTATCATAAGTAGATGAAATTTTAAAATTAATAAGGACGAGTGACCTAAAAAGTAATTAATTTTTTTTAGGTCACTAGTCTATTTAGTGCTGTGCGGTACGGTCCAAATCAGCGACAACCTTAACACTACACTTTTGAGACATACCCGTGTCACCTATTCAATCACCGCTCATTGTTGTATAAAAAAGGCAGTCGTTCGTAAAGCATTCCGTTACACTGCAAATGAATGCTTATACAAGCTATTTATAAATAGGAGGATAAATAACGATAAATGTAGGAAGGAAAAGCTTGCAAGATATTGAAGAGGCGTTCATTGTTCAGTGATATGTTATGTTGTTTACAGCATTGAAAGTGAAGCTGATGAATAGGCGGCCTATCAACCAACTGGTAGCGCAAGGAATCATGCCTCGTAAGTGTATTTACTTATTTAATTTATTACTGTCTCCGCTTATATGTATTAGTGTACCGTAGTGGCGTAGCTATCTTAGGGCCAGGTGTTGCAGTGCACCAGGGCCCCGGAGCTCAGAGGGGCCTCTAACCAAGTTTTGAAAAGAGAGGAGCAGCCAGAAAACCTGGAAAACCTCTAGACAGTTCACAAGATATTTTTTAAATGGTTTTAAATGAACATCATCTAATAATATCTGATATTGTCATGTGTGTTGTTTAGTTATTTACATTTTCAAAACAGAGTAAGATCCTTATGAAAATAGGGTAGATACAATGTTGTTACGAACTAGATTTTACCCAAATATGCAAACATAACAAGTGCTGAAAAAATGTTGCAAGCTAAAATTTAAGATTTACCTAGGTTTGTCATTCTTTCCTATCTATAAGTTTGAAGGCCAATATAAGTTCAAGCTACGTGAAAAGAGGGGGGCCCGATTTTTTCTTTATGCACCGAGGCCTTTATTCACTTAGCTACGCCACTAGAATCAAAAATTACATTCGTTTTATTTTTTAGCGCGGAACTCTTATTCAGTTTACAAGCTCTGCTAAGCTTGTGGCTAGATAATACTGTGTAAATTGTCCAGCATTATTTATTATTTATTTATTTACTGAAATCCAAGTAGCCTAAGTTACCCGTAACATTAGCTATCAGCCGCTGAAAGTCCCGTAAAAATCGATTCAGCAGTTATTTGAGATGACCTCAAACAAACAGACAGACAGTGTACACTTTCATATTCATTTAGTAAAGAGTTGTTTTCGACATAACAAAAATACACATAAATTTCATTTATTTCTATAGATAGTTATATTGTAGGTATATTTTGCTGTTGTATATTTTGCGGGTAAATTATATTGTTATCAAGGCAATTAGTAACAAACATTATTTGTGTTCGTATGACAAGCTCCTGGCAACTATGCCTTGTATTGTCATTGGGTGGCGTGGGTAGAGGAATTCAATTTACGACGTAAATGCCACAGCCAGTGATCACTTTTCTAAATATAAAACATTTTGTCTATACAGGGTGCCACGAAACATGTGTACTAAGCTGGAGTGATTCTGGACCCCGAAGGGATCAACTTTTGTTGTACAAAAATTGTTTTATCTTTTATTGTTTTACAAAAATTTGTTTTTGCCATTAACAAAAAAAAATGTTTTCTTGAAAATTACTTTTGTAACGTGTATTTTTAGAATATTATTATTGTTTCTAAATTTGAAAGGATTAATGTTTGTAATATTTCATCACTGGTTTTGCTAGAAAACGAGCAAAAAACATTTGAGAAATATTTTATTTATAAATAAATAAATAATGCTGGACAATTCACACAGCATTATCTAGCCCCAAGCTAAGCAGAGCTTGTGTTATGGGTACTAGATAACTGATATACATAATACAATACACTACATAGATATATACGCCCTGAACAAATTTCTGCAGATCGTACACAAATTTGTCCCGATTATGAAATAGGTATAAAATTTCTTCCCATTAGTGTTCTTTTACATGCAAGAGAGCAACTAAAAAACTTATTTTTAACATTGAATAAAGAAATCATCATTAGTCGATCACCTCGAGGTCCAGAATCCTCCTTTCGGCTTAGTGTGCACATGTTATGTGGCACCCTGTAAAACATTGTTTAATGAATGTGTGTAACTAATTACCGAAAATATGCCCCTCAAATAAGTAAATAATGCTGGACAATTCACACAGTATTATCTAGCCCCAAGCTAAGCAAAGCTTGTGTAACGCCCTGAACAAATGTCTGCAGATCGTACAAATTATACAAAATTATATAAACCTTACAATTATAAGTGACAATATCTATGGAGGCCTATGCCCAGCTGTGGACTATTATAGATAGGATAGATACCTCAACAGGCTATATCACTGCTGGACGCAGGCCTCCCTAATATGCGCCTTATTGGCTTGTACATTGGCGAGCATAATGCTAGATAGCATTATCTACCTCCTAGTAATATAACTATGTTGTCATGCCTTTAGCTGAGAAATTGTTTTGCTGGAATCGCGCGGATCATTATTAATTTATTACCGTATCTTCTTAAACTCGTTTATTATTGTAGTTATGTTAACTTGTACAAGATTAAGATGTAAAGAAACATTTTTCATTTTCCTTTAGGTAGTTTGGACAACATTTTTGTATGTAGTATTATAGGCTGATGACGTAATGCACCGAGAGTCAACGTGTTTGCTTATGTTTCCAGCATTGAAGACGCCGCCGGCGTATTTTGAACAATGCAAGCAACTGGAGCGCGCAAAAACTGGAGATCTGCTCAAAGCAAAGATACAGAGGCGACCGGACCGACAAGAATTGGAACGAAGACATATATTGGAACAGGTAAAAAGTTTCTCAATTCTGAATTAGATGATTTAATCTGCGTCATAGTGTTTATTGCCTAATCAGAATTAATAATGTTGATATTTTATTCAATTCAAATTAGAAACTGAAAGTTATATTTGATTAACTGCACTTCAATTCCTTTTCACTAAAAAACCTTGTAAATGAAATTTTCATGAAATTATATTTTACTAATTAGTCAAAATATTTTCAGGAAAGTCATGTGGACCCAAGCTTGGCCGAGAAACAGCGGATGCTCAAGAAAGCCCGCCTTGCAGACCAGCTGAACGACCAACTCTCGCACAGGCCCGGTCCACTCGAGCTCATCAAGAAAAACATACTACACACTGAAGAGGACATAGAAACCGCTGTCAAAAGTGGCTCCCTAGCCTTCAAAGCGACTTGCGAAGGCGCGTCCGGCCGCCCCGAGCATCCTGTAGCATACTGCGGACCGCCTGAGGAAATCTCCCCCTCCCCGTCCCCTCCGTCTACACTATCCCCCGTCAGCATCAGCGTAGCCTCCCCCGCCCCTCACCCGCAGATCCAGCACCCTGCGCCCGGTAAAACCAAACCCCCAAAGAAAAACAAATGTAAAGCGCATCATCAGCCCAAATCTAGATTCAAATTCCACGAATATAAGGGCCCTCCTAACGCCCAAAAGGCGTCTACCCCGCCCGGAGAAACAGAGACACCTTACGAGTTGTTATTGCAGCAGCAGCAGTTGCTTCTACAGTTGATGTTGCCGGCTTCGCCCGCGCCGTCGTCCGCGTCCATCGCTTCTGATTCGTCGGATTACGCGCCGCCGCCGCCGCCGCTCCCCCCCACACACGTGGCCGGAAACGCACGCATTGAAGATATGAAAGTGTCAGATCTACGAGCAGAATGCAAGCGCCGGAACCTACGAGTATCAGGCCCCAAGCCGACGCTGATCGACCGACTCCGGCCCTTCCTGGTTCTAGATAGATCGGGCCAGCAGGATGATTCGCCGAGGTCTCCCGCGTCCGTCGCGTCGAATGTATCGGTCGCGTCGCCTGAACCAGTGCTGAAGATTGAGTACGAGCCCGCGGAGGACATCGTGCAATCTCAGCGGAGACAGATCGAGGAGTTGGAAAGGAAGTTGGAGGCGTCGCGGCAGCAGTTAGAGACAGTACGTCGCGAGGCGGCCGGTGCAGCGGCGTCCGACCAGTCGAGAAGACTGCTGCAGGCGCATCTTTGTGTGTCGCAGCTTCGAGCACAGCTTGACGCATTACAGCAAGCGCCGCACCCACCGCCGCCGCAGCCGCAGCGCTACGTCATCGCCGCCTCCACGGATGCAGCTCCTGACCGCCTCGTTCGACTCTTCACCGTCACGCCTCCTACGCAAACCTCGACAGACGCTAACAACGACGCGCAAAAATCAAATCCGGCGTATATCCTCAACGGCGTCAAAGTGGTTCCGATAGCGATCCTGCCAACTGCGCACTATGAGCCTGCCGTGGCGCCTCCCCCGCCGCCGCCACCGCCACCACCACCTATGCCTGAAATCACCATCCCGGCACCCTCTCACGATTCCGCGGAGGACAGTCAGATCATGGACGATGTGCTCGAGATTCTAGTCGAGAACGGCGAGCTTCCGCCCTCGGCCGTCCAGCATGCTACGCCCAACGCGACCATAGATTCCGGCTTCTCGGAGGCTGATACCTTCTCTCCGGCTGACGTTCTATCACCGACGGATGTGTTAACGGACGACGTGTTGAGCAACTCGCACGTTCGAGATTCACTAGCGGCGGACGAGCTTCAGCGAGAGCTCGATGATATCCAGAACGAAATCATGAGCCACGCGGATATGCATGCCAACAATCGTGCGACTAACCCTCCCGCGCCCGATTTAGACCCAGATTTAAGCGTAGATCTGCTGTCCAACGGCGATTTCCACACCGATTTCGGGCCCTCTTCCAACACGGTGGACAATGATGACTTCTTTGAACGATTCTTCTCGGGCCACAGTGATCAAGTCGACAATAGTCCGCCGATGGCGATGGACATAGGCGAAGACACGACCGATAAAATGCCCATGACGCCGCTAACAAATGGAGATATATTAGAGCACGCGGGTACAGGATTCGATTACAGCGATGATCTTTCTCTGCCTTCGTTTCAAAGCGACGACACCCGGCACGGCGGCTTCGATCGACAAGACTTTGATCTTCAAGATATGGTGAACGATACCATCAGTAATAACAACATGAATGTGGACAGCGACGCGTATGATTACAGTATGGAGACCGATATGTTTCCGAACATTTTCGGGCGAGGCCACGTCCCGCAGTGCGACCCTTTGCTCGGCGGGGTGCTCCCCCGCCCCGCGCCGCGCCCCGCGTTGAAACACTACTCCTGGGACAAGATAGAGTACGACGCCACTTGACGCCCCGCCAAGCCTCTCACGCTTACTATGATCTCTACGCGTCGATCGTCGCGGCCACAGCTTCATACACAATTCTTGTGCGGTTCCGAACGCGATCTAACGCTACACAGTGGCGGTTCGATCTAAGCTAGTCTCCTCAGTGACTCGTTCTTCCAATATGGTGACTTTGATTAGGTATTATGAAACACCAAGTGTTTGCAGGACGACATGGTTTTACATTAACAAAAATGTACTTAATTATGGTACGAAATATATTTATGTATTGTGTCGCTAGTTGATAACCTAGTAAAATAGTGTATTAGTTTATTATTTCACCATTGAGCGATTACCGTACGTCGCATGCGTAGGCATACTTGGCTCATGTTTTTAAATCCATCTTTATTTACTTTGTATTAGTTTAACTACTTATGTATATATTGCAATTTAAATACTCAACATAGTTGTGGATTTCTGCATTCCGCCCGATGACTAAAATTTAGGGGAAAATTAACGTAGGAAGTTGTTTTTGTTATGACACAAATCTATGAGACACCTAAGGGCTAATTCTCGTAGGAAATAAAAAGGAGTTCCATGCACCCTATATTTCTTATGAACACATGAGAACTAGCCTGCTGGTAAAAAAAAACTACCATGTTATTCAAAAGTCACGGATAAATTGTGTCAATTATAAGTAACCGCTGTCCCTGACGCATGGATAGCTATTTCCCTTATCAAAGAGTGACATTCCAGTCTTGTTGAAGTGCTCAGCAGAGCACAGAGCACTTGTTTCTCGAATAATTGAAAGTTTAGCCATATTAGAAAAGTAACACGTGTGTTTGGGAGTTAGTCAAAATTGAATAGTAGTTGAATATGAGAGCAAGATGCACATTCACAAGCCATCGTCATGGGTGGGACCAGCTTGGGAACAATATTAGATATGAATTCATTTTAGGTAACTAGGGAGCCGGCTCCTTGCTTTCAAACAATTATGCAAACGTATTACCTTGTCCACTGTTAAAAAGTAAAATAATACATTTAATTTGCAATTTCGGTCGGCTCGAACCTGACGGCGGACTTTATAATGATTTGGTGGCACTGCATACAGTGTATGCGAGCTTATTTCTACATATTTGGACTTTTGAGGTATTCCTTTGATTATTGTAATTTTACATAACATTCTTGAAAATGTATCATTCCATTGTATCGTCTAAAGTTTAGGATAGGTGAGGCATTATCAATAGGCTGTTGTCCAATTTGTTTCTAGACTGGCTGGATTCACATGAACGCTAGGTAAACTCTAGTCGGTTTGCGTAATTGTTTGAATGCACATTTTTATAATTTATTTTTACTCTTCCATTTGTATTGTACTTAACTCGTTGTTTTTTATTCATTGCTATGTGTGAGTGTTTTGTCACTAATGTATTAGTTAGTATTATTATATTTAGTCAAACATTGCTTTTTAGAGAAGCGAAAAGAGTGAAAGGTAAATCAGTGAATCAGATAATAGTTATTGCCATTTTTTGCATTTACACTTTATTTAAAAAGTACGATAACTTGTTGCAACAACGAATATTGATGGCTTTACTGCCCAAATGTGCCAATATCAAAACAATGCACAGTCACAGAAGTCATCGCGATTGTATAAAAAATCTCTAATGGTTGTCTAACATCGAGGGAGAATCGGTGAAGGAACATGCGATAGTACTATAAACTTTTTAAATTAAGTTTAAAGTACAATTGCATATGGATTGGTGCTAAATATTATTAAATTTAAGATTTATATTTAAGATTAAGTATCCTAACAAAGAAAATAACATTTAAAAATGTGTGGCTATAATTTAAATTTAAAATGTGTATCACTATAAAACTAACGTAATTATATTTGAGATATGGTTTTGTTGTGTAAATTTTTCTGTAACTACCAACCAGCCACATCAGCTGTAAAATACAAAACTTAGAAGGCTCGTTGGAAAATCATGAATGCTTTTAATTTAAGTATTATTCCATTAAATTATATTAAACCTTTAGTACATACTTAGATTTAAATATTTATTTAAAAGAAATCTATTTGCTCACTATTCGAAATTGTACTCATATTTAGCTGAATTTATTGTAATACACTTTGTGGATAGGATGGACACTATTTATTAACTATCACATTATTTAAGTCTGGGCAATGCTGATTATTTTCTGTATTTATCTTAATCTATGATATCCAACAAAATAAGTGAGATTATAACTTTTTCATATAAGCACCTACTTAACTGCATTATTGTTAATTTATCGTTGTAAAGTTTTTGTAAAGTTTTTGGAAAGTTTTAATAGATTGTTTATAATTTAATAAGTTACTTAAAAGTGTATTTTAAACCCGAAATTATTTACTTACTCAATTAATGTTTCAATTATCATTTACTTAATTCATGCTCTCTGCCCGCTGCATATTAATCACATACCGAATTAATTAATAGGCAACATGGAATAGTGCACATCAAAGTATTGGAGCCTATATGCCTTTACAGAGTCAAGTATTTAAAATTATGTGTAAGAATGTGATATAACATAACACAGGAGTCGGTTATTTAATGTAATTGGATAGTTTTTTTTACCTTGCCCTGGATTGAAGCCTTGTAAATATTTTCCAAGCCTTTACTAGCTTAAGTAAAAGAATGTTGAATAAAAGTTTTGACAAAATAAATGTTGTTTCCTTTTTGTTATCTGGACTTAAAATATAGGTTTCTTTATAGGTTGGACGTAGAGGCATATTTTAAGAATCTTACAGCCCCACACGAAGATGTTAATGATTACGTAGGTACTTAACGCACAAAACAAAAAGCTCTAAGTTAAGGGCGCCTTATACCGCAAATGCTGTTTTTAAAATCAATATGAATCAGTCAAAAATTGACGTAAATTTCTGAAAAAAATATATGTTTCAGTTGAGGATCTTACAGAGTACAATTCGCTTACATTTACACAATCAGATGAACTTCGCTCGATAGAAAAAAATACCAAAGTTGCCTCTTTTTAAAAATCATTTTCAATACTGTGCCTAAAATAATAAACTTATTGACCTTATTTTTACACCAATCTTTAGATAAATCATTTTTCTAGTACAAATCGCTGAGGTGGATGTTGTAGTGTTATTTTCCTATTAATGATGCCTAAAAACCTACAAAACCGCGAGCGGCGCGACGTCCGCGGGCTTCGTCAGTCGCGCGGTGGCGCTTACCGACGTCGGACCTGTGCCAGTACTCTTCCTGCCCGACGCGCGACGTGCGACGTGCAGTGATTTACGAAAATAAAATAAAATTGATCTGAACCAGTACATATCGAAAAAGATGATGAATTTTGGAAATCAAAGTTATCACACTTTTACCACAAATGTCAAATTCAAATTCAAAATGTTTATTGACACCATGTTGTGGGTTAGATAAGAAGTAAATAGGTACCTACAAATACTTTCAAACATGGACCCGGTTAGGGCACTACAATACATATTAATATTAGTAACATAGTAGTAGTAACATAGTAGGTACATAGGTACCTATTAGAATTAAAGAGTTGTAAACTTAAATTTAACATGACAGCAACAAAATTAAATGCTACTATATTTTTTTATAAATCAAATTACAAAAATAATAAATTAAATTAGTAAAAAATGGAATAATAAACAAATAAACACATTAAATACAAATTTATAGATCTAAGAACTCTTGCAAGGAATAAAAACAGTTTTTAATTAAATATTTTTTTAAAGTAGCTTAAATTTATGTAAATTATTTTCTTTCTTTTTTATTAGCTTAAATTTATGTAAATTATTTTCTGTCTGCTGCCAGAAATCGTCAACCCCAGACATATCGTGGTATGCCTATACGGAATCTGGCATTTGAATGCGAATCCACCAAATCCGAAAATAAAGAAAATGAGAATTTTTTATCGCAAATCATTATTAATTTGCAATCTGGTCCTATTCCGTCACCCGCGGGCAGGGCCGGATTTATCATAGAATCTGAAGCTTAGGGCGGCAAAATTAGAGGGGGCGGCATATTTGGCCCAAAAAAAATTAGTGCGCCAATTTTTTTTGCGCACCAATTTTTTTACCAATTTTTTGTTGCGGTGGCGTGGGAGCGGGGCGGCCGGCGGCCGGTGGCAGCAGCCGCTTCCCCACTCTTGCCGCCTAGGGAGGGCCTGTTACTGCCGCCTCGACTGACTACGTGTCCTTTTCGTTAGGTACTTGAGGAGTAGTTTTTTATACTTTGCAGTATAAAAAACTACTCAACATTATACTTAGAAAATATTATTAATCATAAAAAAAGACGTGTCGCACTCGGGGACTGCCGCGGTAAAGCTATTGCAATGCCATCTAGAGGCGAGTTGCTGAACTAAAGAGACAAACGTCATATTACAAAAAGTCATTAAAAGTTCTACTATTCATCGATAGATGGCAAAACTAAAAAGTATCACCGCTGTTCCGGTCGGAGTGGGGAGCGTGAGGTTTTTTCGTTACGGAATTTCTGGATTCGGTCCCCGCGCTCAAGGCCCGCGATAGAAGCTATGCAATACCTTAAAAAAATGATATTGTGTTTGCCAATGAGACGTTTCGATTTGAGAATCTAAATAATTAATTTAGGTATGTATTAGACATGTGCGCCGATGCTCATTTCATCGGTGCGATGGCGGCGCCCAGCGTCGAATTGGTTGGCGGGGTCGGCGTGATCGGCGTAATCGGCGTGGATGTGAAAATAAGTAAAAGACGCCTTAATCCTCACTGAACTTTTAATTATTTACTTATATCAACAGTTGCGGATTATCCACGTAGCACGAGAAGCAAAAGCTACGGGCCCCGCGCCTAGGGGGGCCAGGCGCTAGGCTCTTGCGGTCAAAATGATATAAATGTCAAACATTATATATGTTGTAAAATTATTGCAGATACATTGCTATTTAAGAAGGCAAAATCGTTGAAAAACATCTTCACATCGTTACATAGCACCTTTAGCTTCATCCAGCGCAAGTTGATTTGTGTTTCATTTCACGCACCATTATTAATTGTTGGATGCATACCTACCTGGAACGTGGTACCTCTGCCAAATAGTTATTGTTTACAATAAAGCTTACAAAACTTTCCTTTTTTCGTTTATTTCTAGAGCTGCTAGCGTTTTTGTCTTAGCAGCGAGTAAAAAGTTTTTGACTACAAAAGAATTAGTCTCATAGATATGTGCAGTTCACTCTGCTCACCATTGTCTTAGCTATTTTATTTGCTGAGTACCCAAACTTCTCACATTTTCTTCATATTTTTACCGATCGCCCTGCACGCCGTTTTTTATTTTTATTTGTGTCTTACTTTATTTTAGCCGCAACAGGCTAGAAAAGTGTGTCTACAAGTCGTTTATCGATAGACTTTCACTAAAATCGTAACCAAAAAAATTCGTAGCTCGCTCCGCTCGCCGTTTTGTTGCTTCCTTTGTTTTTGGCAGCAGCTGTAATAGTCTGAAACATGCCTGCAATTTTGCTTACCTTAGTCTTAGATACGAGTTCAGCTTGCTCCGCTCGGTATTGTGTTAGTTTTACAAGCGTTTTAGTTCTTTCTTACTACTACAGATAAAATGTACCTAATAAGACCAAAAATGTATTGCTCCGCCTGTCAGTATTAGAACTTAACCCTGGTTTAAAGTAACTTTGCTCACCACAGCAGAAATCTTTAGTATTTAATTTACGTTCATCCTAAATTTGAAACAATATGCAATTCAAGGGCCTCTAGATCACATTTGCTACGGGCCCCGTGCTGGCTTAATCCAGCACTGCATATCAACAATATGTGGTACGCTTACATCAGAGCATGTTGATTGCCGTACCCAAACTTCTCATTTTTTAACCGATCGCCCCGCTCGCCGTTTTTTTTGTGTGTTTATTTCATACATTATTTTTGCGGCAGCAGGCTAGAAAAGTGTGTCTACAAGTCGTTTATCGATAGAAGATCACTAAAATCTTAAACAAAAAGCGGCTCGCTCCGCTCGCCGTTATGTTGCTTCCTTTATTTTTGACAGCGGCTGTAAAAGTCTGTAACATGTGAACAATTTTGCTTACCTTTTTCTTAGATACGAGTTCATCTCGCTTCGCTCGTTATTGTATTGGTTTTACAAGCTTTTTGTCACTATCAAAATACCCAGGCGCACAAAATGTTTACTGTAAAAACACGTAAAGTTTACGCGGCTCCCTGCACTCGCTGACAACATTTACTTCAGCCGTTTGCCTCGAATTTGATCCCGTTTCAGTTCTTTCTTACTACTACAGATAAAATGTACCTACCCAAAAAGACACATTTGTAAAATCAAAATTTCAAAAACTAACAACCTCTACGGCGCGGCGTGGCGACAAACCATATAGTACAATGAAATGTCAAGTGCGACATTCTATTGTATATTTGTAAGATCTTGTTTCTTGTCAAATATCAAAATTCTAGGTCAACGGGAAGTGGGTATAGGTACCCTATAGTGTTTGGTCTATGGCGTGAATAAAACTTTTTTTTTGTGAATAAGCTACAAATTAACATTATTTTAGTCCTAGCTTATTGCCAAATTAAATGATTCTAGTTCTACGGCAAGTACATGATTCGCTTGTACAAAACGCAAATACAAAATATTCAACCGCCCACTTTTGGATATTTCGACGTTGACAGGTGCATGGTTAGCAGTATTGGGCCTTACCTACCTATCGTCCTTAGCCTACCTTTGAAGTTATAAGTAGTGCAGTAAAAACAAAGCTATGCTTTTCTTAGCTTAAAAATAAACAAATAAAGTTGTAAAAATTATCTAGAAACAAGATTATTCCCTAAAATAATTGATTTACCTAGTTGAAAACTACAAACTGAATTATATAGTTTTCAAGATTTTTCATGGATCCAAATTGAAATAGGACCACACGGGAAGCACCAGCTTTCAAATAAAAAGTGAAACAAGAAAATCGGACCACCCTTTCAAAAGTTCTAAGGCAACAAATATTAAAAAAGAAACAGTCGAATTAAGGACCTCCTCTTTTTTTGAAGTTGGTTAAAAAAGGAATTTACTTTATTTAGAACAGTGTATCTAGTTATAGAGAGATTTAGAAGTTAGTAGAAGCGGCAAAAATTGTAAAGCTTTGGGGCGGCAAATGTGTAAATCCAGCACTGCCCGCGGAGCAGTTCAGTGAGGACCTAGACTTCTTAATAAAGATCCAAATGAAACTTGGGTCATAACATAATATGACCATATGGATAAATGAAAATGAGCCTGGACCCAGCACTAGAACTCTAAATTATCATGAATTTTAATTAAAAATAAGCATTTTATTCCTCATATTAAATCCACCTGTATGTATAATAAATGAGAATAAATATTGTACATAACAATTATGTTTGTTTTCATTTGTTGTTTGTATTCTTTAGGTATGTACCACAAACTCTCCTACAATCATCATTATCACCTCTTATTCAAAAAGTTTAGTAAGAGTAATTATGTTTACAGTCAATACCTACATAAATCCAATAAACTTTCATTTCAATCAAATAAAAGAATATACTAAGGGAATATAGTCAATAAAATAATCAATATACTAAAGGAATACAGTCAATAAAATTAACTCACCGTACCTACTGCATTATGTTATACTGTGGCGTTCTCGCCCGCCGATAAAGATCACCGGAGTTCATAATTATGAAGTCGGCTCCCGCGTAACGCGGATGCAAGTCGACTGGGCGAGTAAAATGCCTAAATCATCGAAACAAGGTGGCCTTAAAGGTTAAAGTTTAAGTAAACATTAACGTCTCTTGATTGCGGCTGTCGACGTTAATGATTACAAATATCAGTGCGGCTGTAGACAATTTAACCCGCCATGAATAAATAAATTCTAACAAAAAAGAACGTACGGTTTTCTCATGGATGCCATTCTTATGGGAAAATGGGGCCACACGGGAAGCACCAGCTGTCAAATAAAAGAAGAATCCTCAAAATAGGATCACCCAGTCAAAAGTTCTAAGCATCGAGCTTGTGTGCGTCAAGCTAGTAGCCACACCATGGAATTTGGTGGTTTCAACTATGCCAATAAATGTGCCATAAATTGTGCCTCTCTATGCGAGGTGGCGCTGCGCTCGCGTAACCAACAACAGCTCCACGAATAAAATAAATTAAAAATTGAAATCAGAGTTTACTCAGTGAAATACAATTGAAAAGTGTTTTAAAACGTACCCGGAATTGGTGATATCGTTATCTAGATGAAATAACTAGAAACTAAAATTATAAAACAGTGAACATAGAAATAGCAAAGACAATACGTACCTACCTATTCAATAACAAACAGTGCATCCAGTGTGATAAACTAGAAAACACCACAATCGGTCACCAATTACCTAACTAAAGTGTTAAATAAGGAAAGACATTAAAAAATCAGTGAATATCAAAGACCAAGTTACCAAAACTGTATTTCTTGTACTCCGCCGTTATTTTTTAGTTTTGACGGTTGTCGTAGAAACTTTGACGGGACTGATCGAGCATTGAAACCAATTCACTATTTCGAGTTGACACCCTATATACCGGCTGGCGTAGTTGGAAAACAGGTTGGTTAAGGCTGCTTCTCCGCAGTGACACCCGGTTCAAATCTCTCCATCGTATAATTTTTGCATAAATATTTTTTTGTCATAAGATATAAGCAAAATGGACGAGCTTATGAAAGCTATTGCTACTATTGGGCAACTGATTCAAGAAACCGACGCCAAGCTCTCCTCAAAAATGGATGCTTTGGATAAAAAAATAGGCATTCTCCAACCACAAATCGAAGAATTAAAAATTAAACAGCAGATGCATGAGGAACGTTTAGATCATATCGAGAAAGAAGTTAGGATTCGAAATTTGGTGTTCTTCGGAGTGCCGGAGCAAGAGGAAAACTACATAGAACTAGAAAACATAATGCTTAATATTTTTAACAACGTCCTAGACATACATAGCAACTCAGATGAAATACAACATGTACGACGTATCGGAAAAAAAGGAGAGAAACCTAGACCCATAAACGTGGGTCTTACTACTTATGGGAAGAAAATTAGCATCCTTAAAAATAAACACAAACTTCTACTTACTGGTTTTTACATCAAGGAAGATTACCCGCCAAAAATCCTGCTACAACGAATAAAGTTACAAGTGCAGCTGAAAAACGAAACTGAAAAAGGAAATAAAGCGTTTATTAAGTATAATAAACTGATTGTTCAAGGACCACGCTCTCCGCTTAGAAAATTGCCTAATAATGAAGTAAAGCCTAAGAGGAGGATTCCACGTAGTGAAAATGGGTCAATTAAAAGCAACACGGACAGTTGCAGTGCAACTATCAAGAACAAGATAAACATTGAAAATAGAAAAAAATAGAAGATAATAGAGCATAACTCACCTTATAAATTCAGTAGAAAATAACAAATCGTAGCAATTAGCGCCGCCCTCTCCAAGATTCGAAAACCAAAAAAGCACACAATATATAAAAACAGGCATCCCAATACGGCTGGTCACCGCGGGAGAGCTAGACCACAACCCTCCAGCCCTCAAACAAATTGTGAGACGGAAGAACGCATTACATCGAGCACTTACCGGTCTGTCAACCGAAGAAAAAAATAAAATATAATAATAAACGTAATTCAAGACATAAAATGCGACATTCCCATACGAATTGGCAACATACAAACACAACACATGAACTGGAGGAGGCCTGTACCCGAAAGGGGTCCTAACCACCGAATTGCATATAACAAATTTAATCAATTAAAATATTTTCTAATCAAATTCTATACAATTACGGCCAATGCATGCTTTTTTAATAAATTAAATGTAATAAGTAAATTGATATACGAATTTATAATGATTTGTTACAAATTTTTAATTACTTACATTATTTATAATAAGTCATGATTATTATTACTTATTGGTTAAGGAATAAAAGGCTTTTTTATTTTTTATTTATTTATATGCCTAAGTAAAATAAATAGTGCCCCAGTACTTTAGGAGATATTTAGGTCTTTCACTGTGGCTGCTATCTTGATGTCAAGCTTGCAGCCCCACTGATTTCGACGAAACTTTAGCGAGATAAGAATCGTTAACTATGCCAAATAACTGTGCCGTGCGGTATCCGGTTCTCCTGCAAAGCTTAGAATTAGACCCCTTGTGGTTTACGAGATATGTGGCTCTGAACAGCTACGTACATTACGCAGAGTACAGATGAGTACAAAAGTTTACATTGCGATTATTACTTGTCGCTAGATGGCGTTTGCAGCTAAAGCGCTTTGATCACTTTTATTAATATTGTGTAGCGGGGGTAAGATGGGGGAGTGAAGGAAAAGGCAACTTCGCCGGCACGCAATTTATTTTCGAGCGGGGTACGTTGTAACTAGGGATGCCTCGATACACCTTTTTGCCGATACGATACCGATACCGATGCTCTTATAAAAATATCGGCGATACCGATGCCGATACCGATACGCTTATTAAATTCAAAAATGAAGGTAAAATAAATATAACACTAGTCAGATTATTTTTTAATGAATATAAAAAGAACAAAATATAACAGAATAGACTAAATAACACCGTTTAAAACTATAGACAGGTTGAGATTAAGTAGTCGCTAGTTTTAGTAATTAAAATTAACATTGATGAGATTTTTGTTTAAAAAACAAAGTATTCTTAAGTTTTGCGGAGAAAGGCGATTTCGCAAATCTGTTTGAATAAGACTTGGATGGTGCCTCTTTAAGTGGATCCGCAAATTTTATGTGTTATAACTTTGGAATTTATGCCACGTGAAACGTTTTCTTTACAATACAAACATTTTGCTTTGGAATTATCAATTATAGAAATTTCAAAATGATTCCATATAGCACTTTTGTGTTTTGAAGTGGACATGACTACTATTTGACTCAAACGACTAGTTTTAAATGATATGCACACACAAACTTATTACAATAACCTTTAATTAAAATCCTGTAATTCTTATTTTATTTACATGGAAAAATACTACGCACAACAACAGTCTACCTAGCGAAATGAAATAGTTATGCGAGGGCGAAACAAGACACTGAATAAAGCGCGGGGTTTCCCCGAGCATAGTCAGTTCGTGCCTCGTTTGCAACGAAATAGACGAGACAACACGCGCGTTTACATTACATTTTTAAAGCGCGAAATTTGAAAAGTATCGTTAAATCGGCCATAAAAATATCGCCGATGCCGATATATCGGCAAACTTCGAATATCGCCGATATATCGGCATCGGTATCGGTATCGGATGCATCCCTAGTTGTAACATGTGTTGTCCCGGGGGATGGTTGTTCGGCGGCTCGTCTAGAGGAACGTATCGGTTGCCGGATAATCCGAGTCTCACCTCAACTCAACGTTGACTAGACTAACCCAAATAAGATCCTACCAGAACCAATAGCCGAGTGATCCGGAATAATTGGTATGGAGGATGCAGGCTCCTAAGTTTCGATACAGAACAAATTTCACAAAAATTATATAAACCACACCCGTGCGTTTTCGTCAGCGCGATCTAGCGCTCGGTCAATTTTAGCAGCGCCATCTAGTTATAAAATGTGTAAACAAGTTTGTTCGCGCTTTTGCCTTCTAGTGTAGTTTGGATAAGGTTTTATGCTTGATAGTAGTTACTTTGTTCTGCCGCCGTTGTTAGCAATATTGTACAAAATATATCACTCGATAGATGGCAGGATTTCATTTTGGTGCCTGGTTTGTAAGACAAAATGTGTTCACACAACGGCTTGCCAGGAAGTTCTAAACAAGTAGACAATAAGTAGTACATTAGTCTATGGTAGTACTTACCGATTCGGGATTTATTCTTGATTAATGATTGTTTACTATTATATAATTATCTCGACTCCAAGCATGTGAATTTTAGTTTTTGTCATTGGAATTAGTTGACATAATTTGCAGCAAATTGTAAAATGGATTCTGAATAGGTAGATAGGTAGGTAAGCATAAGCACCCACTTATTATACAGGGTGGTTTTTTGAGAAGGGCGGTGATGGCCAAGTCCGAATCCACGAGAGTCAGAGAAAAGTCGTGAAAGGAGTCATGACTTTACGTATAATTAATTTTAAAAAAAAATCCTCGCCCTCGATTTGCCATCTGCTCATTTATATCAAAAGTAAAAGATTTACTTTTAAATCGAGGGCATGACTCCTTTGACGTTTTCTCTAACTCTCGTGGTTTCGGACTTGGCCATCACCGCACAAGGGGTCTATTTCTAAGATTTGCAGGAGATCTAAAACAGCTCAACTTAGTTATAAGTAGCTTTAACCCTATTCTTTGCATTACATTTTAGCTATGGTTAGAAACGTCTACCTAATTTTAGCAGGCAGCAAAATCCCAACCACTCAACTCAGAAAGGTTTTGCGATTTTGAAAAACGTTCTAATATAGTATAAACGTTATAATTTTAGGATTAGCAAAGAAAATTTAGAAATCTTAAAATTTAGGTTAGGAATCCTAAAACAACAGAATCGACACCATTATGCACTCTATGGGGGAGATGACTTTGGATTGTAATGTAATAAACATAATTTTAACTTAATAAACCACTTTTAAGTACTATTTTTTTTCAAATTTATCAAAAATTGAAAAGTACTCGATACCTGAGTAACTCGATGCTTTTGATACGAGTACGATACCAGTATCGATTATATTTGTTGCGATACTACTCATGAGTATAGTATCGATACATTTGTTCGATACCATATCCCTAGGCCGGCGTCCCGTTCGCTAGGTACCATGCCCCCCGACGACGACGTTACGTGAGAGTGAATGCTCCCACAGTTCACCCTATTTCTGCATAGATGGCGCACTCAGCTTGTTGATGCGCCGTCATATTCATACATAATGTTCCTTCAGTGATGCCAGAAGGTTACATTTCTTACATTTTCCGTAACTTTTGACCCCCTTGCATGACATGTAAGTAATTTTTATAATCTAAGGCAATTTACGTAACTTTTAAGACTACGAGATTTCTAATACTTACTAGATCTTTATTGCAAACAGTTTATGAACGCATCCAAATTGAACAAAACTATCTAAAACTAGTCGTCTTAAATTTGACAATATTAAACGTATCGTGAATGGATTGAAACTAGATTTTGGTTGAGCGTGTACGTGCGCGTTCCCGGCTTCGTTACATTCAATTCAAACAATTAGATATAAAAAAAGAGAGATATCATCGTAGATATTCAAAATATATTGTTGGGGATACTTTATTATACAGAATGGCACATTTAGATCGGTTAGTATGGGAGAGTCTGGAACTATAAGATCTATCTATCACCTACGATCTCTTAAGAACCATGTCATCGATTTTATTAACAAGAAGAACTGCATCATTTTTATCAAGTACATTGTTTAGATAATAACGTGAGTGACAACTACACGCAAACACATACGCTCACAGTTATATTTCCAGTCCTGTGCAATATAAAGAAGAACAAAGACGGAAAGACGTATCTAAGACCGAAGTGAGACCGAGACAACAATATTTCACGCGAATCACGACCGCCCGTGCCACCGGTCAGACGGTGACTGAGGTGGGAGCACACAATTTTACACAATTTGAGGTTGCCACTTCCGAGAACCCAGTACCTCATCTTCACTTTTTAATATATCAATGGTTCCTACAAAAACATTGTGAAATACAATACCGAAATTTTTCTAAGAAAAGCTTTGTTTTAAAAAAAATAAAAATTTAGTTAATAAGTATTTTAAAGGCTTCTTGCTTCTTGCTTTTTTAACGTTTTCACACTTTGTTTGATACCAAACTTTTATTTCATTGAATGTTTTTATGGTTTCTTTTCAACGTTAGGAAACAGGCGCAATCCGAGGACGGGGTGTCCTGACCCCTCTATGAAAATGAAACGTCATTTATTTCTTAGAGATCCGATAACAAATGAGTTCAGTCTTGCCAGATTCAAAAAGGATCATCCTAGATTTACTGCAAAATTATCATGTCTGTCAGGACATTCAATGCCATATTTTTTTCTTCCCAAAAGTGGTACCACAGTTCTGCCTCGCTGTGGAAACTACCACTTTAGTTATAAAACTCGCAAAAGGCCTTTGTTTGTTTTAAAAATTCTTCGAATTCTGCCTCACGCACACAAACAAAAAACAATAGGGTTGCGTTTTAGTACGCATGACCGACCGTTGCGCGCGTGCGGTCATCGCGCTTTTTGTTTTGATCGAAATTTTTAGCGTCGACTGACGACTGTCGTTCGAGTGCTCACTTTCTTACGGATATCAAGTATTGTAGTTAGTACCTAGATTAGGTTTGGTCAGAGCCAGGGTGGGGCACTTGCCCCATCCTGCGCCACCCAGGCTACGCCCACTGGAAGGTGCCAAGTGAAGAAAAACCACGACGAGCAGAGCGAGCCGCGAATTTAGACGAGTGAAATTTTAACGAGTTTGCGACTAAGAAAATTGTTGAGAAACTAATTCATTATGGGTGTGAGTCAAGTGAGCCTTTTCGAAATTGATGAGGTATGCTTAGCAAGACAAGAAAGCTATGATAATGAGTTATGAAAAAGATTTTTTTGTTAACAACAAAATAGATGAACAACAGTCCTGACTACCTCGATACAAATTAAATAAAATGGTTTAAACTAATAGAATAAGGTAAGGTTAGCTAGCTTACATTTGTCGCCGAAGTTCGATCCCTAAAACACGTACTTACTTACAAAAAAAAACTTATGCAGCAAAAACGTATCATTTCAGGAAACGAAACGTAACTTACTACTCAAGGGCCCTGGCAACACTGTGTTCCTTGCTCTTCTTCTAGTGATGGCAAATGGAAAAAAATATCGATATTTCTCGTATCGATAAATATCACACAAAAACAAAGATAACTTTATGAAAAGGTGTCAGAGTCAAAGTCAAAGTCAAATCGTTTATTTCTTTATACTTACAAAATAAGTACTTAGACAAGTCAAATTTTTACTATTTAAACAGTGTGATGTTCACAATAAAAATACAAGAAACAAGAACAAATTACACATCCCATCATATAGATTACGAAAGGTAGGGAAATCATTTGTGGGCAATAGGGTATATGCATGTGATTTCAAAATGACTAAAAAAATATATACGTATTCTCTATTTATATAGAAACATATTCTACATATTTATTTTTGCATTTTGAGATGTTTTTATTGTAGAATTTAACCATTGAAAAATTGATATTTTAAATCTCAATCGCAAAATTTTGAAACCCGACGCCATTGACTAGAGCGGACGTGACATCACTGTACACATTTCTTCTTTTTTTATTCTGCTTGCTGCACCATGATTTGACACTATTCTGCCCACTTGAAATTTCGTATTGTCGATTATTTTCAGTTTATTCGGAAAACCTCTTTCCTAAGATGATCACTACCGAGGTCGTCACAAAAGGTTTTAATCAAGTGTGAACGTCGACGTCAAATAAACATGGCGCCAATATGGCAGCGTTTTTATCACCCGAAAATGATTGTAGTTTTGATTTGTTTTTTTTACCTTGATAAAAAAATAATGCGAAATTCAGTGAGCGTCTTATCATTCCTTGGTTAAATAATGACCTAAAGAATCGATTAAAACAATAAAAAAAATCGATGCATATACCCTATTGCGTAAGATTCTATGATAAGCTTCCATCTGAAGCAACTGAGGCTTCAGATGGAAGCTTATTATAGAATCATCATTGACGTAGTCATCTACGGAGTAATATGCTTTCTTGATAAGATTTCGTTTTATGTACAGTTTAAATTTACGAATAGGGAGGCGTAAGATTCTATAATAAGCTTCCATCTGAAGCAACTGAGGCTTTTTAATTTTTGTTTGTGTTTGAAGCAAAGAAACTAAACCCATACAGCCTAATGCATATTTTCTAAGTTAAAGAAATCGGATTGGTCAAAAACATGATGTGATTAGGGTTGCCAGATGTCCGGTATTTAAGCGTACAGTCCGGTATTTTCGAGGCCTGTACGGTAAAAAATTTATGGTCATACCGGACAGAACAATGTCCGGTATTTTGAGGAAAGTCGGTACTACTGGTCAGAAGCTCCTACAAAAGTAGGCATATGTAATCCCTCAAACGCAAAACTCGCGCGTAACGAACGTCTTCCTCGAGCGCATTTCCAGTGAGATGGGGAATATATTATGGACCAATGAAACCGCCTTGGTCTAGAGACTGTGAAAAGTGAACTGTGTTTTGTTTTCAACATAAACTCGAGCTGCGATGATTTTAAAGAAAGTGTTGTATCAAATAAAACACTTTTGAAAGCGGTTGCGTCAAATGCAAAATATGTTAAAAAGTAAGTAAGTAGCCTACTTAAAGTAGGTACTACCTAAAAGTACCTAGGTACAGTACAACATACATAAATAAGTTTTAAAAGAATGATTTAACTTTATTATTTTGTATGTGTTTTTTTTCTGAAGTTCCTACCTTTATTTCCTACCATTGTTTAATAAAGAGTTTCTCAAAGTGAGCGTAGTCTTGGAGACCACAATTTTAAGACTGCATTAATTTATGCGGTTAGATTAATAAACACACTAAACCCCCCCCCCCCTCCCTTTTGGGGTCGTCCGGTATTTTTTCGCGACTCACCTGGCAACCCTAGATGTGATCCATGAGCAGACGCCAGACAGCAGGAGGGCAATTCTCAGTATCACGTGATATTTTATCAGGTGATACGCAGTATCACGGGATAAATTATCAGGTGATAGATATCGAGCCTTGAATAAATATCGAGTTTCGCCAAAAATTGCATTCTCGTGCACTCTTCGATATTTCTTCATTCTTCGAGTCCTCACTTTTGTTCCATGGGTCTGAGCACTCAGCTTGACGACGACGGCGTATAGGTACATCTGCTGCAAGTTCGGCTTCGTCCACCAAGTCTACAACGAAAGCCCTCACTAACTCATCCATCTTTCAATACGTCTGATGATTGAGTGATTTTACTAAAAACTTGTATTGCAAATTGCGTTATTTTATCTTTCACCTGAAATCAAAATCAAACAAAAAAGAAACACAAACAGAAAACAAGTGAGCGACAGAGAGATAGTACTTACGATCTTCTTTCCCTCTCTTCGATAAGTTGCTCGATAAGCAACGAGTGGTCCCGGGCACTCGTTCGCATTATCGAAGAGAGGGAAAGAAGATCGTAAGTATAATCTCTCTGTCGCTCACTTGTTTTCTGTTTGTGTTTCTGTTTTGTTTGATTTTGATTTCAGGTGAAAGATGGATGAGTTAGTGAGGGCTTTCGTTGTAGACTTGGTGGACGAAGCCGAACTTGCAGCAGATGTACCTATATGCCGTCGTCGTCGAGCTGAGTGCTCAGACCCATGGAACAAAAGTGAGACTCGAAGAATGAAGAAATATCGAAGAGTGCACGAGAATGCAATTTTTGGTGAAACTCGATATTTCTTCAAGGCTCGATATCTATCACCTGATAATTTATCCCGTGATACTGCGTATCACCTGATAAAATATCACGTGATACTGAGAATTGCCCCCCTGAGCTTTAAAAATATATCGATTTTGATATCTGAAAATAAATATTGAAAATTGATATATCGCGGGAAAAAAATTCGCTAATTTATATCGATATTTTGCTGAAAAAATATCCAACCCTATCTTCATCTCTCTCTTTCAAGGAAAGGAAGGAACATTTACTTAGTTTTATACAAGATTCTCTCTTTTGTTTGATATTTGCTAGTTCGCCCGAAGTTATTGTATTCTCTTTGAGTTCTCCATTTATTGTATTCTCTCTCCTTGCGCCATTTGCGTTGTGGATGTCGTGAACTTGTGATATTTCCATATTCTCTGCCCGTTTTCTCACATTAGAACAATGATTTTGCTCAGACAATAGCATCGAAATAGAGGAAAGGCTAAAGCACTATTATCTTACGTTTCTGTAACTTTTGTCAGTCTAGTTATGATATTAGCTGAATCGTTGCTGTTCTCTCTAACATTGCTCGATACCGGTGTGATACTATTCATATTAATTTACTACCTAATTACGCTGTCCGATCTAGAATGTGATTACTTGAATGCTCAGGAGTGTTGTGACAAGTTGAACTATTGGCTGCTTCCTAGATATCTCGCACAAGCGTTTGTGTCCGTTCTGTTGCTGATCCATGGCCAAGTGTTATTGTTTCTTCTAAATATCCCGGTCTCTGTATGGTTGGCCTTTGAGTATTTTACCGTGCCGCAAGGCAACCTCGGGAAGTACGACCCAGCAGAGATTCATAACGGAGGACAACTGAAGAAGCACCTGAGGGATGTTATGATAAACATTGGTTACCATCTAATTTTCTTCTTCATATACCTTTACTGCTTTATATTGTCGTTACTAAAAGGCAATCCGATTTCACGCTCTGACGAAATAGTGACTGAACTGTAATCATGGCACATGTAGAAAAACCAGCAACCAGCAGCGAAGATGAAGAAGAAACAGAAAATAAAGAGCCAGTTTGTGTAAAGTTGAAACTACCTGAGCATTTTATGGCCACTTTGGATGGAAACCTAGATCTGTACCGATCAGCTGAGGCTGTTGATTGTGATCCATGTATACTTGAGCAAGTTTTTGGCAACTCTTTATTACTGAGTAATATACTGAAACATTTGTCATGGCAGGATAAATATGCATGTAGAGGAGTCGGTCCCAGCTGGAATTATACAGTGTTACAGCTGGGAAGAAAACAGCTTCGTCAAGTTGACTTTTCAATAAACTTGAAGGCTAGCAGCATTAAGAAAGGCATTGTGTTCCAGAAATCTGAGCGAGAAATCTACACTGCGCCATTATGTGTTCTGATGTTTTGTAATGCTACAGCTATCAATTACTTTGGAACTGTTCAATGTATGGCTGTACTCCCTCATCCCTGCAGTCCTCCGTGTGAGAAGGAACACAGTGGTAAGAAGTTATTGCTAGTACTAGAAAATAATAAATAGAATAGATTTTTTTTATCTGAAACGTTTCATCCTGAGGCTTATGTTATTTTCATCCCATGGGAACTGTTTTAAGGGATAAAAAGTGGCCTTTGCATGATTCCAGAGTTAGATCTA
Source organism: Eupithecia tripunctaria (assembly GCA_955876795.1). Lineage (NCBI taxonomy): Eukaryota > Metazoa > Arthropoda > Insecta > Lepidoptera > Geometridae > Eupithecia > Eupithecia tripunctaria. The sequence goes on along the minus strand of OY041614.1, from coordinate 6,546,514 downwards.
CATCTATACAAAATGTCAGCCTGATCAGTTCAGTCATTATGGCATGAAGAGGTAATAAATATCCTAACATATAGATTGAAACTGTTGCATCTACAATATTAGTGTGAATATATTTGGCTCAAAATAACTCCTCAACCTCAACCTCAACAGCCTGTATTGGTCCACTGCTGGACGCAGGGCACATGCCTCACCCTGATAAGCACCTTATTGGAGTTTATCTCAGGGGGGTAATGATCATAATCGCCATGCCCAGCATGCAGGCTGGTGATCGCATATCTGGTGGATATTCCTTGGGTGCAAATTCAAAGCACCACAAAACTATATATATATTTAATTAATTATGGATGTTGATGTTCCCACAGTGGGATAGATTTATATGTATTTCTATTTTCAGTGATAGATATGATACATCGAGACATTGCAGGGCCGAATCCTGTCATGTTTATACAAAAAGCGCACAACATTGCCTACCTGCCGCTCGAGAGATCATTGACCTGGCCCAATGCCATCTTGCCTTGTGGCCCTGTGAAATATCCCTTTTATTGTGGGCTTGTGATTCCAATGATAGACGACATGGAGTTTATAACATACAGTACACCATCGGCACGAACACACTATCAGGATATGCAGAAATTTGTGAAGAAGTTAGCTGAAGACAGAATCATCAAGGCTATCATTGTGAATGTAACGGATCACTTCATGCTGTACTGTGACTCTTCTAGTGATAAGTTTTTGGACTTTTTTAATGCGATGTAAGTTACTTTCATAATAAGAGAATGATGTAGGAGGGTAAATTATTATAGCAGGCTGATCCTCAATGGCCATTAAAAAAATTAAATGAATTTACCCCCTGCTGGTTTAGACCTTCTTAAGTTTGTGCCATCATCTATTTTTAGGGTTCCATACCCAAAGGGTAAAATGGGACCCTATTACTACAACTCCCCTGTCCATCTGTCTGTCTGTTCCTCTGAAACCAGGTTGTATCTCATGAACCGTGATAGCTAGTCAGTTGAAATTTTCACAGATGATATTTCTGTTGCCACTATAAAAACAAATAATAAAAGTTAAATAATTTTAATAATTAAGGGGGTTAACGTCCTTATTACCTTGAGAACCGATCACCGAGGTTAAGCTACGTCGGGCGCGGTAACTACTTGGATGGGTGACCGCGTCACGTGTACTTATAGTTTTTACAAGTAAAGATATATATTTTTTGATAATAATAGATAATGGTACGGAACCCATCGTCGACTCGCATTTGGCCTTTTTTTTATCCACATACAGGCGGTACGGTACTGACCAGGGTTCAGGCATGTTCTGGGCACAAGTTCAACTAATTACTGGTTACAAGTACCAAAGAATAATAAAATCCAGGAGTTGACAAGGCAGTTAATACAACTAAAAGTAGTTAAATAAATAAATAATAAATAATGCTGGACAATCCTTACACTGTTACGAGCTAAGTAGCCCTGAGCTAAGCAGAGCTTGTGTTATGGGTAATATAACTGATATTCATAATACAATACACTACATAGATAAATATGTATCCATGTAGTATATGGTATTGTTTTAAATTATACTTAGAAAACATCCAGAACGCCCTGGACAAATATCTGCAGATCATACACACATTTGTCCTGAGGCGGGAATCGAACCCGCAACCTCCTGCATCGCAGGCGGACCTTCGTCCGTCTGTCCACAGAGGTCGTAGAGTTAATAGTATAGAATAAAATAAAATGAGTGGAGACATAGGTACAGTTTAGTAACATAAAGGTACATAGTTAATGTTTTACCCTTTTAATTGCAGCCAACCTGACATACCCTTTGCCCTCGGTGGTTGTCTCGTAGAAGACACCTTTGCCTACCAAGAAGACATGGATGACATAATCTCAGTAGCAAATGGCGATCTTCCTCAGATCATGACTAAGCAACTCTCTCTCGCTATCTTCTCCACTCCCAAGAATGCAAAGAAGGAGCCACATTTTGAGGCGTTTTCTTGTGTTCTTAAGAAGACTTGCTGGACTAAGCAGGAAATTCAGAAGGAGATTGAACAGGTATGACATTGCAGATCTGATTAAGATGTGTTAATTGTTTTAGTATTAAATTGTAAACTTTGCAATATTCATCATCATAGCTACTCATGTTCACTAGGTACCTACCTACCTGCTTACCTGTATCTACTTAATATAATGTGTGCATATAATATTGTTTCTGTTCTTTTTTGTTACTTTTCCTGTGCTGTTTGTGTGCGTTGTGTACCCAATAAAGAGTATCTATGGTTTATCAATTTTGAATGAAGCATGTTAGTAAACAAAATACGACACAAATAACAAAATCTCACTTACTTGGCGTCGAGTTTCAGATATAATTGTAAGCTATTTTTATTGAAGGGAGGATCTAAAATCGACAAGTAATGTAAATAACGTATAAAAGGACGCGCCAACAAAGTGAATTTTAGGTTAAGTATGGGCGGTTTGTATACGTTTATGCCTCATTCAAAATGGACACGGTTTAGTACCCCATAACACAAGCTCTGCTTAGCTTGGGGCTACAGAAAAACGTTACGGAGCGTTACAGTGGGGGGAGGTCAAAAATCTTCAAAAAATTGCGTTACGTAATACTTGAACGCTCCCTAATCACCTGGCTTGTTCTACTAAAACCTACATTAGATAGATAGATAGATGATTCATTGATGAACAACTTTACAATTGTATTTGAATATTAAGATAGTTATCAAAGACTCATCACACGATTAAAAACATTAATTTGATAACATTTCTCTTTCAGTTCTCAAATCGCATACCCCACTACGCTTACAGCGCTGCGCTCAAGTTAACTTGCGCGGGTCGGCAAAGCAAACACGTTTATGAGCAGAATTACTTTCGAGAATGCTTTCCGGACACGCCAATAGCTGGGGCCTACGGGAACGGTGAATTCGGAGTCAACTATCCTCCGACAGAACAATATGACAATGCAGCTAAGAAGGAAAAAAAGGAGATTTTGTATAACGTACTGCACGCTTATTCTACAGTCTTCATGTATTTTGGATGGGGGAAAGTGGTAAGGCGCGCTCAAACATGAGTTGTATGGTTATTTATAATATAAAGCTCGGTGTGACTCGGAAGTATACATATTTCTGTGGTGAAAGTGTTGGTATACCTTCGTACTTATAGAATTGGATTGAGATTGACGTCATCTCTCATGCTGTCTCGCTCAGATCGGAGAGGATGAATAGCCCAGCATGAGATATGGCGTCATTATATCCGATTTTTATAGGTACGCAGCGCAGGTTTATTAGGGGAATGACGGTTTGCAGGGATAGGTATTCGCTTTTTCTATATAACTAAATATTAAGACATTTAGACTTAATATACTTATTAAAATCTAAGTTTTTAAGAGCATAGACTGGTATCAATTCAAATGTTTACAAAACTAAACTATAGTTATTTGTCAACACTACAAAATATGTTATGCTTCTGGTCGTTAAGAAAGGGATAGCAATATTCGACGACCGATGTAACTCCGGTTAGTCCCGCTATGCTCTAGTTTCGCTATGCTCGACTCAGAAAATACCTACTAAAAAGTTTCGCTATGCACGAAATTCTTCAAGCCTGCGTAAACAATGGAAAGTACAGTAGAAAAGAAAAGTGTTTGGACGGATTGGGATGATTATTTTTACACATATAGTTCAAGTCCTGAATTAACATATAGATGAAACTGCAGAATACTAGTAAAATACAAAAGAGCGTAAATAATTAGTCCGTTCTTAAAGTTAAATCACCTTTATTCATTACATTTCAGTCTTATTAATTACACAAATAAAATACTACACTAATCAACTATTAAAATAAAATATCTATTAAATAAGGTTATAATAATAATAAATAAGTAATAGTAATAGTAATAGTTATATTAATAATATAATAAGGTTATTATTCATTTATCTTTCCAAAAAAAAGTTATTTGGGAGATGGCGTCCAAAAACATTTTTAGGCAGATATCATTATTTTTGTAAGATCTGGTCAAGTTTTGAATTTGGTTATCTATAGCTATGCTTGATTTTTTTCTTGTGTTGAGATTTTGTTTTTTGACTCGGAAGCTGTAAGAAAAAATTGTATTTAAATTATTATTTTACCATAAAATTTTCGTAGTTTGCAGAATTCATTATGAATGTGACCTGTCCTTGTCACCCTGATGATGTCCCTCGTTAAGGAACGAACTGTTTGTGTTCTTCCAACATTACAAGGTTCGTAGTACCCCGCTCACATTCATATTAAATTATTATTGTCTATAGTTATGGTCTCTTTCTGCCATGCAGGCAAACTAACAACGCATTACAAATAAGGTATAATTTTTTTTTTTTCATAAAGAAGTATAAAATAAAACTTACTTGGATTGTTTTATATCATAGTGGCAAGCGTCATTTGCGATTGTTTGCAGAAATAATAGAAAGCTAGGGTTTCTTCCAATAGATTTGTTAAATCTGCCATTCCAAGATTCAGCCAAGTTAGTTGTTCTGTGGCGTTCATTATAGCAACACCAAATAAGGTCTGGATATTCCATCCACTGCGTGACAAAATAATCGTTGAAACTGGTCACTTGTTCGTCATTAAAACTGAAAATAAAAAACTTATTAAATCGAGCTATAGGTATTATAAAACCTTATTTTTATTTTTTATCTTCAAAGATACCTTGTATTTTCATTAAATGTATGTACCTTGTTTCCATTATATAAAGCCACCCGTCTTCAATGTCTTCTTTTGGAAGAAATGCCAAGCTCATGCATTTCTTGACGTGTTTCTTGGTTTCTTCATGTTCCATGATGTTCAAAGATTTCGCTTTTTTTAATAACATTCTTCTGAAAATGTATGTTACATCCATTGATTTCAATGCCCAAGAAAACCCTCGCTGCTGCGTTAATTGCTCCTTTTTCATAATCGAACGTGAATTTCGATGGGCCGAATTCAGGCAAAGCTTCTTTAATTAATTTGAACATCTTTTCGTACGTTTCACTTTCTTTGTTGTACAAAAGTACATAAAATAAAGGTGCCACATTCGTTTTCATGTCAGTACTTCCCATGTCTCCATGTATTACATACACTTGTTTAAATGGCGTTGGGCAACCGTCGAAAGTGCCATCTCCAAAGAAATGAGTAACACCTTTTATGTGCTGCCCAATTTCGGTTGAAGTAAAAATAATTATACGGTTCCCGCCTTCACAACAATAATCATTCAACAGATATTTGCGAAATTCTTCCGGTATTATGACTTCAGCTGGGTTGTTGAATTGTGTTTTTTGAACTTTCAGTGATTTATTTCTGTATCTATATAATTTACTTTTAGCTGATTTGTAGTCGGGAACACTTCCTGAGAGATGGTAGCCCATGTCCCTTAATCTCCGCATATGTTTTTCGAAAGTTTTCTGTACCGATATATAATTTGTACTAACTTCTTTCATGCACTCACTAACGGCTATTTGAACCTCATTGTCTTCAAAATTTGGTTCGCATTGAGAGTTGTGTTTGTTTTCTTGAACTATTGCATAACTTTTACTGTCCAGAATCAGTTTACCAGTGCATTTAATTTTATTCCTTTTATTTATACAATGCCAAATAATTGTTTTTTTGTTTTCGCGGAGCTTGAGATATTTGTGCCCGGCATGTAATAAAGTTCTTCCCCCACGTCTACTATCAATTATTTTAAAATTTTGAACCGAACCACTTGAACAACCTGCACCCGACATTATCATAGAAGAAATTCCCAAATTGGTTTTTAGTAATTGTTAATGCCTCTGACATGTTTTCGTGTGAAAGCTTACGTCAATAATACATCAGTCCATAAATGGAATAATTACTGGCCAGTACCACCTAGTTTTACTGAGGAGTGTTTAATCTCTCACTTAGCATCAAGTGTTTCCTGTGTATGAACAGTCAGCGTCATATATAAGGAAACATCCAAAGTGCTCAAATGTAAATCGTCGGAAGGATTGATTTGGCATGTAGATTTGTCAAAAAGTAATTTTCTTTTTTATTTTGTGACTCAAGTATAAATGTTTGTAATCATCATACAAACAAATGCCCCAAGCAGGATTCGAACCTGCAACCTCCGGTTTGACATTCCGGTTGCTATACCATTCTGCCACGGAGGTCGTCAAATAAAAACACTTTCATTATTGAAAAAAAATATATAGTGTGCCACTTAGTCTCCAACTTACTTTTTCATGACGTCAGTACATCGAGGATAACAACGGGGTCTAGTTATAACCATAAATGTAATTAGGAATATTAACTGTATGAGTTATAACACCCCTTTTACACCACATCCAAAACAGCAGTTTTCATAGAATTCAGGTCATCCGCGTATAAGGTATTTTGCGTGTCTGGTACTATGCGTAATTTTTAAATACTGGTAATTTGCGTCATGAAATTCAGGTCATCCACGTATCAGGTATTTTACGTATGAAATTATGGTCATCCGCGTAAAAGATATTTTGCGTTTCTGGTACTGTGCGTCGAAACGGAACTAACCGACAACTAACCTAATTACTCTTATCAGTAAGTTGCAGGTGCAAAATAATAATAATAATAAATGCAGTAATTTTGTCTCTACCTGTTTACATGATAGGGAAAGAAAAGGAGATGGACCAGGTGGTGATTGGCGGAAGGACTCATTGTTATGGTTAGGTACCCTAAAAAACCAGTTCGACACATGTTTCTGATCACAAGTGCTAAGTTTTGACATGTTTTAAATATTAAATGATGATTATGAATAGGATAACATTAACATACCTACTAGGTTTTCTTAATTTACTTTTTAAAAGGTGAAATAAAATATTACACGGTAACAGTTTTTTTCATCATTACCCGCAAATGTGATTTCGTGCATAGCGAGACTTTTTAGTAGGTATTTTACGAGTCGAGCATAGCGAAACTAGAGCATAGCGGGACTAACCGTGTAACTCAAGGGATAAATGTTTATACAATCTGAAACAAAATCAAAAAATCTTTATTTCCACAAATACAATAAATGTACACTTAAGGTCAAATTTATAGGAAATAAAGTTATATTTTTCATTTTTGTCGCTTCCGTACGTAGACTAAAGTAACTATTAGTAGTGTATTGTAATAACTAACACGTAACACAAGCTCTGCTTAGCTTGGGGCTAGATAATGTTGTGTGAATTTCCAACATTATTATTATTGTATTGTATTATGTATTATCATATTATCAATCAGTCATCTAGTACATCATACATAACACAAGCACAGGGACAAGCTTGGGGCTAGATGATGCTGTGTGGATTGTCCTGATTATTATTTATTATTGTCCATAATTATTTTAGTGTTGTCAAAATTAGTTTAGTTCAGTTTTGGTGACTTCAAATTGGTACCTGATCCTTCTAGACCTAAAATTATCAATTCTACATTATTAGTTATTAGATTACTAACAATTTAGAGTCCTGATTTCGACTTTGGATAAAATTGATGTTGAGAAATCTCAAATTATTTGCTGATTCTATTCTCTCTATTTTATGGTACAGTTGATTCCTTTAATCGAAATCGGCTACGAATTGTAACTTATTATATTTCTCAATGCTGTATAGGTACTTTAGTATGTAGTTTCATAAATGTGGTAATCGATATATGTAGATATTTACTTTTATATAGTTTATGTATAAGACTCGGTAAGTTCTCGGAAAAAGTACTCTTTTCCCCGCATTCTTGATACTACGTGTATAATATACAATAAAGGGTGGCATTTAGATCGGTCAGTATGGGAAAGTCAGAAACTATAAGACATACGAAGATCTCTTCTTAGGAACCATGTCGTCTTTAGTAACCAACAGAATTGCATTCATACATTTAAAAAAAACTTGTACTCAGCTCGGGAATCGAACCCGGATTATAAAAAGACGTGTGGCACTCGGGGACTGCCGCGGTAAAGCTATTGCAATGCCATCTAGAGGCGAGTTGCTGAACTAAAGAGACAAACGTCAAGGTTTTTTCGTTACGGAATTTCTGGATTCGGTCCCCGCGCTCAAGGCCCGCGATAGAAGCTATGCAATAGCTTAAAAAAATAAAAGTAACACTTCATATTTAGATATCGATTGTGTAGGTCATGACATGAAACATGATGTCTAATAAATGAGCCACCCTGTATTGTATACATATTAAGTACATTTTGAAGTTGGTGCGATCCCTTTTTGTTTTTCGTATAAAGGAGGCCAAGATTTGTGACGTCAGCATGGATTCTAATGCTCACATAGAGTTTGTTCAAAAAGAGTAGAGTCGTGGGAAGTGAGGGCGCTCGTCTGCCAACTTGACAACATTTGTTGCGTTGACAACACTGCTCTGTCATTGCAGGACGACTAAAACTGTTAGTTCACCAACGCCACGACTAGGGCCCGTATTATGAGAGCTTCCTCAGTCATAGATCGATGCTTGAGCTACGTTTTTGCCATAGAAAAGCGTTACTGAAGCATAGATCGATGACTGAGTAAGCTTTCATAATACGGCCTTAGGAGTGTTTTGTCAGCATGGATTATTGTATGTATGAAAAACAAAAGATAATCGCACCAGCAGTAGGTACTTTTATAGCTCGTAGGTAGTTTTGGAGATCTTGGGTAAAGGAGCTTCATAACTGGTATTTTTTTGTGATAGTATTACCCCCGAATACTCAAACGCATCTCAGATTTAAGCAGGTCTCAAGTGACGATATTTGACAGTATTTCATTGAAAACTGTCAAAAAACCGCGACTTGAGACGAGCTTAAACCTAAGTTGCGTTTGAGGATTCGGGGGTAAATCTATAATATAAAAATAAGTCGGGGTTTCCTTCCTGACGCTATAACTCCAGAACGCACGAACCGATTTGCACGGTTTTGCATTCGTTGGAAAGGGCTCGGGCTCCGTGAGGTTTATAGCAAAGACAATAGGAACAACGCGTGCGAAGCCGCGGGGCGCAGCATAATATGGATATAAAAGACTCTAACAAAAACTTTGTCTGGCCGGAAAATGTAAGCACATTTACGGAAAATTAAAGCCCGTTTGAAGCCCTTTATCGTGTTCTCATTTTATATAAACAATATTTGACATTAGAAGGAAGAATTGTTATCATAAGGTTGACCGGGGACTATAGTAACAATGGGCTTCTCTCGCTCGCACACTTACAAAGATTGTATTTGTATAGGTACCTCAAATATTTAAATCGTTGGATACGCCCTGACACCAAAAACTGTGGCATTGTCTTTAAGTACGCGCGGTAACAAAATGCCGACGCGAGCACACTTATATGTGTAGTTAAAAATTGTGTTTTTGTCCTAACCTAACCTAACTGTTACGATTACCATTTACTGTGAAATTATATTGCACGAAAAAAACACACGGTACACTGATTCCAAGTGAGCGAGCTATATTACTTAGCTCGGCAACACGGCGGTCTCACTACCTCCTCAATCTTAACCTCAACAGTCTGTATTGGTCCACTGCTGGACGCAGGCCTACCCCTGATAAGCGCCTTATTGGCGTTTATCTTATGGAGAATCCCCACGCTGGGGATTATGGGCATTAACCTCCCATGCGGGTTGGGGATCGCAGTTTGGTGTTATAATTGTTCTGCAGTGCTGCTGCCCGCCCCCGGGTGTATATCGCTTAGTTGGTTTCACTACGGTATACTATTCTTATTCTTATTACGAGTAGATACAGATACCCTACACTATTAGAAATATTGAAGTTCGTACTATTGCTCAGTGTTACTATTGTCTACCTTAAATTATTATCTGTACCTACTCTTGTAGTATTTAGAAGTGGTTTCCCTTTACACAAACTGAATATACTCTTAAGGTAGTTTCAAAAAACTGCATTTATTCCTTACGAAATTTTCTAGTACCTAAGTAGGTATTTATTTATTACTGAGTACAATACCGTTTTCTCTTTACATTTATATCAGTTATTACAAATAAAATAGTACAATAGTATAGTAGTATAATTATCTAGTCCTTATGTTTTTTAGAAATTAACTATTTATTACCTTTACTTACTAAGTACCTACATCTAAAGAAATAAACTAGGTATCTACATAGTTCATAAGGTTTTAACGGAGAACCGTTTATTTGACGTTAATATATAATCAATAAAAAAGAGTAGTCTTAAAATTATTATTGCATTCTTCATTATATTTCCACTTTTGTCTTTTTTTTACGACGCCATGGTCAAAATTTAGCTAGGTCTTCCTAGCTAAATTTTCATCATCATCATTATAATCCAAGTTGGTTTAAATGCTCTATAAACTTAAGCCCATAGCTAGACGACGTGTTTTTGGATAAGCCAAGCCAGCCTATTCAATTAACTTTATAACTTACTAGCTTGAAGACAAGATTAGTGGCTTCTAGACCTTCGTTTTAAATCGTCAGCCAGATCTTCACTTTCAATCAGTGTGATTCCGGTCAAACGAAGGTTTATCTATAGTAATATTATTAAGAGATTTGATTGTTGGTATTGAATAGGCTCCGAAACCACAGGATTAAAAAAATCTATCATCGTTAAACAACTTACTTTTCAGGGAGTGACATAGGCCATATTTTATCCCGGAATTCCTACGGGAACAGGAACTATGCGGGTAAAACCGCAAGGCGCCGCTGCTAGGTAACGATAAAAAACGGACGCGTTTGTTGCAATATAAAGTACTTAGTCTAAAGGTAGGTATACTGTATGTTATTTATTCCAGGTACAAGAATCTTTATGTGTGCGAAACTTCAGCGTGAACGATTCATTAGTTTCCTGAAACTTTATGAAGCGCGTATCTAATGAAATAATTATGAGGCAACAGCTCCCTTCTGTGTAATTTTACCACCTTTACTGCGATCAACAGCCAAGCGTGGTGATTATAGCCAAAACCATTTGTGAGAGGCATTTTCAGCAGATGTATTAGTGCTGAAGAGAGCAAACGAAAACGAAGTCATATTAAAAACCTCACTGTATCGTGACCCCTTTCTTGGAGTTCGGACACCATGATACCTACTTATCAAAACGCATTAAATAACAATTTAAGCTATCTAAATTCTGTAAGAAAGGCTGTAGGCGTTATTTAGCCTTTATAACGAGAATATAATTTGAAAATTGTCTTGTTAACGTGAGTGGCTTGCTTTAAAAGCCGGAGATGCTTGTGTATAAGACACGCATCTGTCTATTTTTCTACAAGGGATAAATAAAATAATCGAAATCTTTAAAATAGAAAATGTATCTATTAAAGGCGAGCTTAACACTTTTGACTGTTTTTTCGAATGGACTATAATGCTGTTGACCGCAGATTGCCATGACAGCATTACCGGACCTTTGGCGGTAAAATTTAGGTTGGGGCGACACGCACAAAGGCCACCACTTAGATGCGAGCCTCGGCTTGGGCTGTCGCTAGATGCTACAAGGCATGGAGTTTACGCTTTAGGTGCACGAATATGCACCTGTGGGCGGAAGGAGGGAATTCTTCGTCCCCGCTTCCGGCGGGGTCGGTTTTTGGTCGGCTGTGTAGTATACGGTAACGGATCGGTTGATGTTTGCGGCGGTGAGTGGGTCAACGGGGTCACCGAGAACGTGTCTCGGTCTACGGAGGAGAGGATAACACTTTGACTGCCACTGAGGCACTCCGATATGTGAGACGACGCTCTGCACAGCAGCGTTGCGCCTGTGCCAGCTTGGCAGTGATGACGTCGTTATCTCGTTTCCGCCCAGCATCAGTGAATACCACCGAGCGGAGATGTATATATATATATATATATTTGTAAGCGAAGAAAAAAAAAGATGAAGCGTGAGATGTAACCTGTACCCACCTCGCAAGCTGGCGACGACGCGACGTTACGCAACGGGCACGAGAAGAGATGCGAGTGCCGTGCAGTGATGCATTCATCTCAACAAACATCTGACGCTCGACGCACGCAGCTCAGCTCCGCTCTAGCCAGCACACATCTCCGCTTTAGCCAGCCCACATAAAATGTGTATTATCTGCTTTATTCTAGCCGGTACGCATGCACAATGTCGGTGGCACATCCTATCGCTGAAAAAAAGTCTCTTGTATCCGCTCACCTCCGCTGTGTTGCAGTGTGAGCTAACTGAAGGATTAAAGCTTTCATGACCCAAAACACAGACGTGCTTCTCCTTTAACGCCTCGCGGCGGGCGTCGCCCCTCTGCGAGTTGCAGTTGTTATGTTGCAAAAAGTTTATTATGAGTGTTGAGGGCTAGCTACGAACCTAGTTTGTGTTGGAAGAACACCGACGTTTCATCCCTTAGTACCTAAGGGTTTGGGTCAAATTACAATTAATTAATTATTAATTTAAATTATTAAAATAAATGAATACAATACAACATCAGAAGATAGGTATGCTTATTTTTATGAAAATACAACAGACGAATTGAACTTAGTAGGTACTCGGGATTAGTTACTATCAATCTATTTACTTCCATGAAACATAACATAGGTAATTCGATAAGTGCTGTAAAAATAAAAATCGTTATACAACGTCTAGCAAATAGAGCACCTAACTGATGCCGCGAACAATAAAATAACAACTAATAGGTAGGTAGGTAGGTACCTACTCGGTTTTACGTGTTCGGCTCGGTTATGTTGCATGCGACACCTCATACACAACACACGCTAACTCAAGAATTCGCAAAAACTACGCTCAATTAAGTAACAGATACTTACTTTATTATAATAATGATAGGTGCAGATTTCTGCATAAAGATTTATAATATATTAGTGTAGCGACTAGCTGCGCCGCGTTCATGTTTTTTTTTAGCAGAGCCCTACATATTTTTCTGAAATAAAAGTGGCACGCTAAGAAAGCCCTGAACGTGAACATACCTGCAGATCGTACCAACATTTGTCTTAATGCGGGAATGGTATGGGACCCGTAACCTCCTGTGTCGCAGGCGGACCTCCGCTCGCTGCGCCAACGAGGTCGTCAACAAAGGATCTATCTCATCTACATAATACACAGGACGTGGAGCTAAATTACCCAAACAAGAATCATGAGAAATATATACACGAGTTACAAAAGAAAGTGATTTATAATTTTATTTTATTTAAACCCACGCTTTCTCAACTTTTTTGGACGAATGAAAATTTTAAGTAAAGGTCTATGCAGATCAAAGGCACACCGCTACCAGCACATCACAAAACAGTCCATTAAAAATGGGCTGTATGTAACTGAGGCTTGTGAGAATCCATTTTGTCAGTGTAAAATATATCTAAAGATAAAGAGTTAAAGCCCTCATTTGAATGCACATATTGTGTTGTGCGGCAGTGGCGTTGGATTAATTTGCGCTTTTATACCTACTCTATTAGTCTTCGCCTAGTTGACTGAAATACCCCATCGGTTTTACAAAACAAAAGCAGAAATCTTGACTATACTTACTTGTGTATTATCAATACGTCAAAATAAATAAAATATTATAGAATTCAATTCAATTCGTTTATTTCAGCTTCGATACACAGTATATTTCAGCATATTAATTGAATAAAAACAAATGAATTAATCGTATTTTTTTTTGGTATTACCTATTACAATTTTTGCTTTTAAAATACAATAAATAAATAAATACCTAGTATAACAAAAATTTTACATATTTTATAATAAATACTTACCATCAATGGACAAACATTTCGAAATTTGATGAGACATAACCATATTATTATTCTTTATTTCTGAATATAAAGAAAACAAGCGTGAATTTCAGCGATCTTGTGCGAGAGATTGTAGAGTAGAGCTCTCTCTTTAGCGATCTTTCGCGGCGGCCAGTTCTTCGCCACATGGCTTCGCGTAGGCACGCGTCGAAAGTACGCGCCACTTTCGCCACCTTACGATATCACGAATCGCGCGGGCTTTGAGCGTGTTTAATATTTTAACCAGTTATTAAAAAAAAACAAATTTAATTTGACAAAAGGTATATAAATTTCAATGTGAATAAATAAATTTTTGGTTGTATTTGGTGATAAATCTGTCGGACTACGGTTATGTTGAAAGATGGATGCCTGAAATTTTGTGAAACTGGATAGAAATTACGTAGGTAATTTTAACTGGCATTTATGTAAAATGTAACAAGAGCTAATTAATTTAATTACAGCTATTCATGGAAAATTTATTACCGATATAATGCCATCGAACATAATAAGTCTATGGGCACGCATCACGCACTTTTAATTACAACTATTTTTCAAATACATTTCGTGGAACACTGATTTGTGTTCAATTGTAATATATTTGATTACCGATTTCGAAAAAAGGGGTTCCATGTTCAGCTGTACGTATGTTTTTTTGTATTACTGTCGAATTTCTCCAACAACTATGAACTGCTTTGGATGATTTTATTTTGCAGTTGTATAGAGGTTATTCCGAGGTGGGCAAAAAAAAAATTATAGTAAAAAATATTGCCGAGAGTTAAGTATTTATCGAGTTAAACTTTCAAAGAAGTCTAAAACTTTTGCTATTATTACATCCGAAGTCGGTTTTCAAAACAAACAATTTATTAGTGTTTCAATTAAAGGATTTTTTCAAGAGAAAGCTTTATCAATCCCCAAAGTATTTTAATTTCTCTTGAAACGTGAATGAGTATGTAAAAAAAAACATGCTACTGAGCCTGGTTGGACAGCTATAAACACTAATGTATGGAAGGTTGCGCGGACGCATCTCGCATTCACTTTCTCTGAATGAATGTAAGCGATGCCAAAATATGCGTGCGAACTCAGTTAAGTTATAAAAATATCTTGGAGCTCTAAATGCGATTATCGAATATCTTAGTACACGTATTCAAGTGACTTTTAAAATACTAGCTGCGCCCCACGGCTTGGCATGTGTTGTTCCTGTTGTGTGTGTTGAAGTGATGTTTGAAGGTAACTTATATCTCATGGGATAAAAAGAAGCCTATGTTTGATTCCAGGACTAGAATTACCTGTATGCAAAATTACAGCCTGATCTGTTTAGTCGTTTTAGCGTGCAGAGGTAACAACCATTCATCCATACATCCATACAAACTTTCGCATTTATAATATTAGTGTGATAAGATCAGCTAGGAATATTGCACATTGTGAAAAAGCTTCTTCATAATCTAACAGCCGCACTCAGAGACGAAAATGATTACTAAAAACTATCACTTATTATAGATTTCAATACAAAAACCTTTACTTAGTGACAGTTTTATTGCCTAAGCATTAACGTCTCTGAATGCGATATTAAGCAATTAATTCAATATGCATACGTACCCTAGAGCTCAAAGAAACTTCATAGATGTTTAGGTTTCTATTACCTAGGCCTTTGCCGGTGGTTGTAGGTGTAGAAAATGTTTTATCAACAGATAGTAAATAATTAAAATATCTTCTACAGAACTTCACCCGATCACTAAGCTGTGTAACCTAAAGAAACAAAGTTTTACGTGGACGGTGGACAGTGTTAAGCGAAGGCAACTGATTGAAACAAATTGAGATTAAGTGAAAGTGGTAATCTGTGACCGTCCGAGTGGAATACCGAACAATGGACAACCTGTTCCGGCAACGAAGACTTAGCGTGCCTAAGAGGTAAGTGCACTTTGCGAAACTCTTGTTTTCAGAAGGTCGTCGAAAGGGTCTTAATATCTTGTTATCTTTGCAGACTCAAGTAGAAAGAAAATAAGAAAGAAAGAAATAAGACAATTTTATTTGCCTAAAAACTACTACTTACAAAAAACAATGACTAACTTATGTATGGCTCTTAATTATTTATCCTAGGATCTTTCTGCATGACAATCGATATAACAAATGATATCTGCCTGTAGGTTTATTACCAAGTCTACGAAACTTGTTTGTGTTGGAAGAATACGAACGTTTCACCCCTCAACACATTCACTGGCCATCCTTCGCTCCACTGAGCTGCAAGAGGACATCTAAGTCTTGGGCTATAAAAGTGTTAACGAGGTCTTCTTTGCAAGGACCGCAATCATACTGAAAAGGTGCCTCGTTAAGGGATGAAACGCTGATGTTTTACCAACACCAGAAACCTTTGGTACGTTCATATATGATTCGTCATACTACGATTTTTATAGTAAAATCGAGCGTTTTGTTGATTACCGACTTTGTTTTAAAATGGCTAATAGTTCAGGAACTCTAAAAGAGTTATTAGCTTATTAGTTAAAACGTATCTCGCTAAAAGGCCAAGAGCACGTTATATCCGATGTGAGCGCAATCGCTTATGTGACGCGACGATGGTGAGAATTTGCATACTTATTTTAGAAAATCGCCTACTTTTGTAGCTTTTCAAACTTTACTAACTTGTATTATACATAAGTTAATCGAAGCTCTCGACTTTGTGCCATTTGGCACAAATTGGCAGATTTCCAATAGTTCCGGTTTGAAGGGCAGGAAAGTCGGTTAAATTACAGACACCAGACTCTGGCTATATTTCATATCTTTAGTCTCTACGATTACTCAGTGCTAAGAGAAGATTTGCGACTTGGGAGACTTAGGATTTACGATTATTAAGATGGTTGTTTTATATTTTTTTAGTACTTTGCCACCATCACTACCTAGAATAGAAGTTCAATAGACATAGGCCGCCAACAAAGACCACCAAAGAATTACCTACATAAATTGTATTGCAGTCATGAATTTAATAGGCAATGTGGCTATTAAATTCATGACTGCACACTGACAAGGTACTGCCGTTTTGCTGCTGAGACTGAATCACCTTTACGATCTCAAATCTTTATCTTTTATCAAAACGAACGAGTGTTTGGGGTCGGTTTTCGCCGATGCCAAATGCTCGCTCGCTTCTTATTTGTTTACACCCATGGCTCAAGCCTACACCTCACCTCACCTCAACAGGCTATATGGGTCCACTGCGTCCACTGCTGGACGCAGGCCTCTCCCTGATAAGCGCCTTTATTGGCTGTTATCTCGTGGGGGGCAATGCCCATAATACCCACGCTGGGTATGCGTTTTGGGAATCGCAGTTTGGTGACAGAATTGTTCGGCAATAGGCTGCCGCCCGCTCACCGGTAAATATCCCTAGTCGCCTCTTACGACACCCGCGGGAAGAGTAGGGGTGGTGCAAATTCTATGCCACCGGCACCACACGGTGAAGCCTACACTCCGCATTTTATTTATGCAACTTACCCATGTACCTTTTTTAACTAGGTACTAGGTTAACTAGGTTTTATGTACGCCACATGTCGCTACCGCTTTTAATAAAAATCGCTATTGGTTTATTTAGAATCTACACTTTTACTGGCCTTATTTCACAAACCCATAGACGCACTCCCTTTAAAAGTCTCGAACAAATGATTAATGTTGGCATATCCTATGTTCCATTTAAACTGTATTGAGCGTGAACCAAGCCGCGTAATGAGAAATAATGCCAGAGTTAAATGCAATGTGAATCATAGAAAGTCGAGCCGGCTTGGTACAGAACGGTTTAATTTATTTTAATAGACTATTAGTACCAGGTAATCTGAGTGTGTCAGGAATGCGGGGTTTTTCTTCAAATGAGCAAGTGAAAATATATATCCACTAGAATAGTCAACACCGAGGTAGGTACCTAGGTTCTCTAGTGCAATAGTGGCTTTGTGATAAGGGAGTATTGTCGATATCAGATCAGACGATATCATGTCTGACTTAAGTCTCATGATGAGGTGTTGGTTAGGTACCACAGGGGCCGCCTATCTAGTAATGGCGTCATCAGGTTTTTGCCACGGCAGGCGATTCGGTTTGCCCCAGGAAGACTCGAATCGGTCAAGATCAGTCTACAACCCGAGGCTAACTATAATGGTGTCCTATATACTCTTAAGCCAGCGTTGTTTGCCGCAGTAGTTAAACTGTCACACTTCGAAAAGCTATCGGAGAACCCATTTAACATTTACAGTTCCCTCAATTATTACTTACGAGGCGCTGTCGTTTAACTCGTACTAATTATCAGAACAAAGCTGATGAGACGAGTGCAAAACATCTCTCTTACCATTTGCAAATAAACATCGATTTCCTCCGGGTGAACGAACCACCACAGCTGCAGTTTTTGTAGGAGCTATCTCGATTGTTGCTTGACAATAGCGAAGACTTCAATACGGTGGTATTTACGTACATTGTGTGTCGTTGCGTGATCCATCCGGACTGAGGAATTAAACTTTGGCTACTAAGCTACATTGTAAAGTTTCAAAAAGACTTCGAAAAAAGGGGGAGGTTCTATGTTGGGCGATTTCTTCGTCAATAGGGTATATGCATGTGGCTTCAAATAAGTTATTAATTTTTGTACGTATTCTCCGTTGATATAGAAATATATCTGTATATTTATTTTTGTAGTTTTTGATGTTTTTATTGTGAAATTTAATGATTGAAAAGTAGATATTCTAAGGCGCATACACCAGTGAAGTGGCGCCCCACCTATTTAATCTTATTATTACGTAACACACTGGAAGTTATAAAAATCCATCGTACAGCTTGTGGTATCTATTATAAGTTATTTATTAATGCCTCTGTAACAGTTTTATTTTGTAAAGCTTAGGCTATTTTCGTAACTATCATTCCTAAACTATAAAAATTAAAACTATTACAGAGGTATTAAAAATAGCTTATAATAGATACCACAAGCTGTACGGTGGATTTTTAAAATTTCCTATGTTAAACGTATGATAAAATAGGCATATTGGCTCGGTTATGCGCCTTAAATATCAATCGCAAAATTTGTAAACGCAACGTTATTGGCAGCTGAACCGTGACGTCAAACTTGTACATTTTGGTATGGCTTTTTGGAGCTTTGACTCGACTTGACAAAGGTGATTCAATGAAACGTGATGTCATAAAATGCAAGGGCTAATATGGCAGCGTTTATCACCCTAAACTGAATGCAGTTTTACTTTGGGGTTTTTACCTCAATAATATAACATTTTGTGGATGTTATATTTTTTTTCGCCTAAATAATCGATAAAAAAATACATGCATAATACCCTATTGCGAGCAGATTTTCGGGTGATTGCTCATACATTTTATAACCCAGGGATTTGTTTCCCGAAAGATAACTGTTTTTTAGTCATTTGAATTCGGTTTATAGTTTTGGGTTTAGAGTTGAACGTCAAGAACAATAACAAATATCGGTGAGTATTCAGTTTCAATTGCAAGCAACATAAATCAATCACGTTCCGGATACGTTTCGGTGAAGTCTGATATGTACAACCACCTGTCCATGTAAGGTAACATCAATGCGACTCTTCGACAGGTCTTTGAATATTTCTGATCTCCGGTAAATCAGAAATTCATGAATAAAATATGATAAATACACTGGAATAAAACTGTGAACGTATAGAACGTAGGAGCTCCCATTCTTCGACTTTGCTGCGGTATGATGTTTGCTGACGGTATCTTTCATTGAATCTGTTGAGTAACATGCCCGCAGGATATTTATAACCGATTTGTTTTTATAAAAATTTATCGTCTTCGTGTTCATAGTAAATTTTAAGCATTAATTTGGTATTACTTAGTCCATAAACTAGAATCTTTGAATTTTAAAATAAAAATTTATTTTCATCAAAGGAAATAACAATCAAAGAATAGAAATAAATTAGATATAGCATTTGAAATTGGAGCAATTGAGCTAACTGCCGACTGTTGCAAACAATCTACAGATAGCTCATCAGAAATAGACTTTATCAAATGACCTTTTGAAACGTGTACTTTTCTTTGTCTATTCATACCGTTTTATAGCTTTGTTCTTATCTGTGTGTGAATTCTTTATGTTTTGCTATGGTTTTGATTATTTATTATTATTCTAAGTAAAGTTTTTGTGCTTGGTGTAACTTTTTGTGTTCACGAAGAAAGATCGTGATAGCCTACTTAAACTATAACAAAAGAAAAGTGTTCATTGCACAAATGAAAGTCTAGTGCCTACCTAACACATATACTTTAACAGTAGGTTTGTGAGGCAGCGTGTAGCCTAGTTGCTGCTTGATGATCCACTCAGTGATTACAGTCATTACAGCTTCCGAACACTTTTTCTTAACACCTGTGTTCCTCATTTCTCTGTAAATTCCTAGACGACGGCTAGAGTAAATAACCTAGCGGAAAGAATTAGAGATGTAAAAACTAGCATAATTAAACCGTGTAGGAAGACTGATAGAGTTTTGTTGAATTGTAATTAACATCCGATGACAGGCAGTTTGTTTGAATTAATTCAACAGAAGCTGGAAAACTAATGATAATATCTCGGCTTTTATCAAATTTAACATGTTATGGATTGAAATAATGAACATACCTACAGACTGGAGCTTTCAATCACCATTTTACTGATAAACTTAAGTGGGTTTGTGTTTCTTTATTAACTTTCAAACCGTTTTGAATATTCAACATTATTTGCATCTTGAGCGGCTGAAGATGTAAATCCATGTCTTCCGTAAAAGTGGTCTAGTTCCTTTATTGCAAAGATCTATTTTAGAAATTGTGTTACGCCCCAGTTGAAACATTGCCATCCGGGCTTTGCCTGCCTGCTTGCTTCTTTTATGACGTCCATCATCTTCACAAAGCGAGAGATGGCTTTATCGTGCACGGTTCCGCTCTCTGCCCAGAAGAGTACACGTATGAATAGCTGCGATGTCGCTCAAGTCCCACGAAAATCGTTACTTTCTACTTCAACATGTTATGTAAGGAAATTTTAGGTTGAAATTATAGGGCCGCAGCTGTTAAAGTGATTGATAGACTTGCACTATCGTGTTCAAAGTTGCGTAACTATAGTGATTCACCCAGTGTGGTGTGTGCTCTGTTGATCTTCGTTAAGTGTCTTATATTCGCAGTCACACTCTACTAACTCTTTCCCAATTCGTGACAAATATTTTCTTTCCTACGATATTTAGAGAGAATCAGATTATAATGTACTGTTTTTGCTCTAGTCTACTCTACAGTTCCGTTTACGAGTCCATTTAGCATGTACTAGTTCTAATTTAGCAGCATTTTAACGGTCATTTTACAAACAATGTATTGACCATCGAGGTCTGGGTTAATGGTCGATGACCAGTCAGTCACTTTAATAGCTGGCAACATGGCAAGTCAACGCGCTTTCCATACAAATGTCTTGCACGACAATTTTAATCTGCATGGTGGCTCGAAAATTCAATCTAAATCTATCAGATAGCTAGATGTAAGTGCTGAATAAGGTGTTTCGATTTTACAGATTTAAGCTTAACCGTTTTAATTTTTCTAGGTGTATCAATAGTTAACTAAATAGGAATTTCTCAAACTCATGTGGCTCTACCTCTTGTTAATAATATTAAGGTTTTAAGGTGTCAATTTAGAGGACACCTATCTAGAGGAGGATTGTTGCTGGTTGCTGATTTGACTAATCATTTGAGTCTCCTACTCTACGCTACCCAGTCAAAAAGGATGGTTACTAACTTAGACTACTACGATTTAACATTAACGTAAAAAGTACGAACATATGCATATCGCGCAAATAACCAAAATAGGAAGCGATTCGACCCGCTGAAGTAAAATACCGTGTCGCATTTCGCAACGCCCTCCTCCGCGATTAGTAAATAAGTAAATAATTTAAGACTAAGATTCTTGTAAACTTTCCTTCTTTTTGTATGGGAGCCGCGCTACTAGCCTTCGGTGGTCAGACCAAAGACAGTTATCGGTGCACGCTTCACTTCCTACCCTCTCGGATGCAACGGCTTCCATCAATAATTGCGGCATGCGGAATTTATTCCGTTCAGCGATTATGAAGCGTTTGCATACATAAGTTTATTTTTATTGGATTCTCATTTTCATTTTATTCCCATCGCCATTGCTTACATAAGTCTTTCTTGGCCATTGATCGCGATGCATATTATTACATTAATTATTGTTTTCACCTAGTTCTTGCAAATTACGAACAATAGGTTAGGCTTCCTTTCTTTTTATTTGTTTATTTATGCTTTTTGTTTTTTTAAAGAATTTCCTTTCTCGTAACATAAAGGCCGAAGTCTTTTAGTTTGGGTGTGTTGTTTTACTTTTCCATTGTTTCATTTAAGTTGTATGTTACTAACTGTTTCTTTACTGTTCACTTCACGCAGGTACTTTTCGTAAAACAACTTGTAATTGTACACATATACTCGTCAACCTAGTCTCAAAAAGTAATCCACTTCATCTAAAAACTGACGGCTTTCTGTTTGTAACAAATCATCATGCTCTTTATCTTGGTATATTTTTAAGGTCCAACCAAAAAAGTTTTTTAAACTAGATCAACTTGAACCGGATTAACGTGCGCTGAACTATACTGAGTTTATTTAAGGTTGATCGAGTTCAATTGCAACGTTAAAATGGGATGAAATGAAATAAACAATTTATCAGTGCCTATACACTAGCTATACTCGATGTAATATGTGTTTAAACAAACCGCCCATAAAAATCACTTTGTTACCGCGTCTTGAACGGAATTTACATTAACTCTCTCGATTATTGTGAGCAATATTTATTGAAAAAGGAATATGTTTATATTCCTTTTTCATTAATGTGAAACTCGACTCCAAGCATGGTTTATTAACAAACAATGTTTGGCTAGTGTATAGATTGATAAACACAATCGCCATCTACGGTACTTTATCATTTCGTCCATCCGCCTGGGAGACGTTTCAAAGGTAGATTGGATTGAAGTGCTTATTGTTTACCCACAAGTTTCCACGACAAAGGTTTCTCTCGCAATACATCATTTCCAAGTGAATTGTTAAAAAGCCATTGTGCTTCTTTGTAGCCTTAACAAGGATAATTCCTTTGTATTAGGTTCACCAATGCGAGACATTTTGCGGTATATTTTTGTTTTTTATTGCGTTTTTTCGCATGCATTTGTCGAATAGACAACACAGCGTTTTTTTTAAGGTAAATAAATAATGCTGGACAATCCACACAGCGCAACTAGATAACTGATAATTATTTAAATAAGTTTTCAACTTTTGATGCCTAGTAGTAAATTAATAACACTAATTAATTTGTTTCAGAGCACGTAGAAAAGTTACAGATCTTATTTATCTAATTCTACGGTCATAGTCAATATATGTACATCTATTGTATAACCAATATACACCTATATCAAACTTAATTAATAGGAATATGTTATTTGTGATTGA
This sequence comes from Eupithecia tripunctaria, assembly GCA_955876795.1. Classification (NCBI taxonomy): domain Eukaryota; kingdom Metazoa; phylum Arthropoda; class Insecta; order Lepidoptera; family Geometridae; genus Eupithecia; species Eupithecia tripunctaria. The sequence continues at coordinate 6,523,412 of OY041614.1, read as the reverse complement.
TTACAGATAATGTATTTCTAGTAGATAAATTTTGCCCTAGCTTGCAGATACAATGTAGATTGTAGATAGATTACTTAGGTATTAAGGTATTACCCTACGCAGAAGTAATTATAAATTACTTCTTCGTAGGGTGTATTATAGCTTCCTTTGGTTTACCTGTGTGGTGCTGGCTTAGAATTTGCACTATTCCAACTCTTCCCGCGGGTGTCGTAAGAGGCGACTTAGGGATATCCACCGGCGGGCAGCAGCGCCCCCTGCAAAACAATTATACCACCAAACTGCAATCCCCAACCCGCATGCCCAGCGTGGGGATTATGGGTATTACCCTCCATATGATAAACGCCAAGGGGAGGCCTGCGTCCAGCAGTGGACCAATACAGGCTGTTGAGGTTGAGGTTGAAGGTATTAATACTTCGAGGACCTTTTGGTTGGAATCGAACTTTCTCTAAACCGTGTCCATTTTGAATGAGGCATAAACGTATACAAACCGCCCATACTTAACCTAAAATTCACTTTGTTGGCGCGTCCTTTTATACGTAATTTACATTACTTGTCGATTTTAGATCCTCCCTTCAATAAAAATTGCTTACAATTATATCTGAAACTCGACGCCAAGTAGCGGTGGGCGTTAAATAAACGAACTAGTTAAAAAAAACGTCGACGTCCAATCAACTATTCAACTGTTAACCATCGCGGCATCGACTAGTTGAATTCGTAAACGGCAAAATTTGATAGTCCAAGCGTTCATATCGACGCGCAACGAGACTGCAACGACGCGTTTTCTACTTAGTAGCATTGTAGTGTTCGTTTGTAAAATAACATGGCACACGGCTCAACGGTCATACATAAATATGTATTCTAAATCTCTAGTGACTGAGTTGACTTTTGAATGCGCTTGGCAGAGTAAGGTAATAATTAAATTTGATGATAAATTGAGGAAAAGGATGCCGTTATGATGACTTCGCGAGAGTGAAAGAGAGATCATTGCTAAGCGTAACAAGACAAAATGGTTTTTACTTGTTTACTGTTGTGATTTGTTTATGCCTTTTTTCACTATGACTGTTTCGGAAGAGTGGTTATTTTGCGTATTGCGAATGTACTTAGTTGCATTTATGTTTTACTGTGTTAGTGTTAATTGGTTTTGTGGATTGTGATTTAAGATAACATTTAAAAGATACTGTAAATATATATAACTGGTAAAGTTTGAAAGGAAGATAAACAAATTATAGATAAAATATATTGTTCGATATAAAAAAATATAATTATTCATACATCATCAAATAGTAAGTATTTTTCACAAACAATCAAATATACAAAAAGTACCTTAATTTGTTTGCCGACGTAACTTTTAATCTCGCCTGAATCATTACCTCGAAATAAGTGTAAATAAATAATAAAAATAGTGCTAGTCTCGTCTATCGTTAAATCGTATTTAAATCGTCCGCAAAAAACGTTGTTAACTAGTCAACGAATTCAACCAGTCGATTCCGACCGGGCCGTTCGCGAAAGTTGACTCGTTAACTAGTCGACGGATTTAACTAGTTGATCAACTCGTCGACGGACGACAACGAACGGTCTAGTTTCGTTAACGAGAAATGCGTCAACGACCCATCGCTAACGCCAAGCAAGTGAGTTTTTGTTATTTGTATCGTGGTTTATTTACTAACATGCTCCATGCTGGATGGATATACCATAGTAATCGTGCAAGTCCATCAATCCAATCATTTATTTCTTCTGACATAACTGACAACAGACCCACATCACTTAAAAAAATTCCTTGTTCTACAAAAATGTACTCGAATGATCCCGTTTAAATTATGTTGAACGTACACCAAGAACAAATGATTTTGTTAGCAATAAGCATGTGGTTTTAGAATTGAGTTAGGTTGAAACAGTTAGCTCATTTTGTTCTTCGGGTCAGTATGGTTTTTGTTACCGCAAGAGAGCCGTTTGATAATACGATATACGAGCATCCTATAAATTATTTTCATTATCTGTCTAGTCAATTTACTCGCATTTAAATGCACGAAAGTTGCAATTGACCTTGTTTGCAAATTTTTAAGAAAAGAAAGAAAGCTTAACTCTACTCAAAACCATTTTGTGCCTATTGTTGCGTTCTCATTTGGTAGAATCAGGTATTATTGTCCATTGTTTGTATGTTTTCTATTCATTATTCATATTTCTACGGTGTGGTGCCTAGGACTTAGAATTTGCACAACCTCAACTCTTCCCGCGAGTGTCGTAAGAGGCGACTAAGGGATATCCACCGGGGCCGCAGAATAATTCTACCACCGAATTGTTATCCCAATCTGCGTGTAGGTACCTATCGAACCGCTGCTGGAATTAGCGCCTTATTGGCTTTTATCTCATGACGGGTTATGCCCATAATCCCCATACTGGACATGCGGATTGGGGTTCTCAGTTAGGTGTTAGAATTGTTACTAAACTAAACTAAACTTAACTATAGTTACTAAAGCAACATCGTCTGTATTTTTATAATTCTAGGTCGACGTCATTTGCCGCTTCCGTTACTCAATGAAGGTGTTAAAGTAAATGATTTGCTATCATACTCGCGGCTTGCTACTTTCAATCTGTAGGCCGAGGATTGTATCAAGTCATGCGTATTAATGACTAACTTCAGCTCGCGGCTTCCCACGCGTTTTCCCGAGTAAAGAGTAGCCTGTTTTATTCCAGGTCTAGAACTACTTCTTCGCAAAATTTCAGCCCGCTCTATTAAGTAATTTTGGCGTGTCATAACTTCGCATTTTAACAAACTCGTTTTCATTAGGTAGTGTAGACTTTATTAATATGTACTTATGTAAAATAATTGTATGTTTATCGCCCCTATTTAAACTGAATCAAAAAGAGGAGATTCCATATTCGGTCGCTTGCGTGCATAAATACAACCGAATATACAAAGTAATGAACAATCTTAACGATATGGGTAATTTTGCTATGGTATAGAAAATAATTCCTAGATAATCCGTAAAAAATATATTCCAGAGGGATCACTGTAAGGGCTCATATACTCTGACAGCAAGGTGCCAACTGCAAGGCGTCGACTGCAGTCTACTGCAGTCGGCGACAACCGTCGCCTGCAGTCGACGCGTGCAGTCGTCAACGTACCGTCATTGTATTATGAGCCCAAGTCCCTCAAAATTTAAAACAGTGCAAGTAAGTAAATTGAAATTAAGGAATTTGAAGTCTGTTTTTTGTTTTATTAAACCATTCAATTATTTTAAATAGCAAGTAGCAGGTCATTTCCGATACGAAACCCTTAAATTTTTGTCGTTTACGTTTAAGTTTACTTTTGGTTAGGTAATTATAACTGTTAATGCATGATGGTGGCAGGTGCTTTAGTAATCAAGTATTTCCTTTTTAAGTGGTACAAGCGATAACCTAACTTTCACCGATTTTTTTTATCAAAAACAAGTTAAATATTCACACGCAGGTACGGTACTTCTCTTTTATTAATAATTACTTATTGAATACTAACTACTACTAACTAATTATTGAATCGTCAAAGGGAGGTAACTTACCTATTAGTCACTGGATATGTAGTTACTTACCTAATAGGCGCGTAAAACGGCTAGATCTAAGAGGATCATTCTTTTAATGGCCGTCATCAACCACTGCCTACATATTTATCAACAACCACCAATTACCAACATTATTATATAATGGGTTCTTCACACAGAGCGAGTAACTGGCATGAGAGTTGCTAATGTGTAGTTTGGATGTCGCACTGTTTTACGACATACGACTTAGGCCTTGATAACGGAGACGATGGGGTGCAGCGATGCGTGCAGCGGCCCTGTCATCGCACGCATCATTTCAAACATATCACAATGTACAGTGCTGTTTATGGATAGGAAGGGCGGGCAGAGTGGCGGCGTAAACAAACATATCTCAATGAACTTTGATGTTTATGGATAGGCGTTGCGTGAAGAGAGACGAAACACGCCGCGTGCGAATCGTCACATCAAACAGTCGCGTGTAAAAAAGCTTCTCCGTAAACACAGTCTACCAACGCCATATGTTTGAATTTAGTGCGGGCCGCGCCGCTACACGCCCCGCGTCTCCGTAAACAAGGTCTAACTGTCATGTGCGGTGCGTTTGCTACAGGCTACAGACATTCGAGTAGGTATCTTATTATCACCAATAGCCTTCACCAGTCACTGCTAGACATAGGGCTCCCCTTTTAAGCGCCTTAATGTTGGGTAAGTAGGTAAATAAACTTCGTCGTTAAAATTGCGCGGCCTCACAGCGTTTACCTACACTTCGAAGTCACATTTAGATTACTTAGATAAGACTGAGTTACGATTGCAGATTTTATGTTAGTGAGTTAAAAGTTTTCTTCATATTATCGTTTAAAAGCATCACTGTCGTAAATCTGTGTGAAAGCGACCAAGCTTCTCATAAAAGCCTGGAAGAATACTAGAATAGAATATAAAATTATGAAATAATAAAAGTTATTTTTTATTCTAATATTCTTCCATTATACCAGCATTGGTTTGTATTGTACTCATATTAAAACTAGAGTCTGGCCGCGGCTCCCCACGTCTTGTTTATAAGAAAACGTGTAAAGGTGATTTTGATCCCATGGGAACTGATTTATGGGATAAAAAGCCTATGCCTAGCCTTGTTTGATTCCAGGCCTTACGTGTATGCTTAATGCTGCCAAACTTTCGCATTTATGTGTGATAACATTGCATTTGAAAAGAAGCTGTTAGTTTCAGTAGGTAGCTAGCCAGTAGTCACTGTTACAGCAGTAGCTGGCGCCGTGTAAACACACCATTACTTTTTTAAGCCGGATAGACGCCGTTAGGACATCTGAAGGAGCAATAAGGGGAGCAATCGTTACAAACGGGCATTCATAGAAAAACATTAACAATCATTAAGCTGAGAAAAATCCAAGGCATGTTTCTTTAATAGAGGAAAGAGCAGGATGTAGCGATAGATAACATCAGACGTAAAGTAACTTGCCAGTTCACGATGTTTAACTGAGTGATGAAAAATAAACAATCAAGTTTTATGCGGAAAATATGAAAGATAATACAATTAAAATTAGCTTTTGTGTTCCCAACGCCCGCTGCATAGCAATAAACCAACACCCATTATTTTAATTGTTTTTTCTTAACACGGGCTTAATTCAAAGATAACATCGAGGGATTAGACTAAAATATTGATGAGTGTTTGATTAGTCAAGAATCACATTAGTATAAAATGTTGATTCTTGACTCAAGAATGAATATTTTACTTTGTTTTTTATGGAATTAGAGAAGTGAAGTCAAAAGCTTATTTTAACTCCAACAGAGTTAAAATAAGTTTTTGAATTGATAGTTTGTTCTTTATAATTGATAATTAAGTACCTACTTAGGTTACACTTACGATTTTACTGACACAAATTTACAAAGTTAAATTGTGCTGTTGAATTTGAAGTATTTTTGATAAATCTATCGTGTCTGAAATTTAGGTATCTAACCTACCTATCGGTAGGTATGTTTTATGAACTCTATTTAAGATGGAATATGGCGGATTGATGGAGTTTAGTTCTAAATTATAATTGTGGTTCTACTTTTAGGTTAATTGTTTACAATAAATTAGTTTACGTTAAAGCCGAGTCAAGACAGTAACCAAGCAGAATTGGAATTGGAATAATTGCTCTAACTAGCTTGAGTTTCATCTCGCGTCCGATAGCCCTAGTTTTTAAGCAATGCATTGTTTCAAATGCAATTATTACCTACTGCATTCACATGCATTCTACGAGCCCAAGATAAGTAAAGTAAACCTTATAAATAAGAATACAGAATAGAGTTTAGACTGCAAATGTGGTAATCAGAGCGTGCTGTGTTCGGTGCATCGGAAAACGGTGGATATTTTAATTATATAATTAAAGATAAGCTGTAGGAAAATCAAACGTTCATTTCCCGTTGAAATGTTCTGTGAATAATCAATTAGGATAATATTGTAGCAAATAAAACAATTACGTAGCTCGTGGGGACGAGCGCGTTGAAATCTTTTGTATGGAGAATATTATTCTGGTAGCACCACTAAAGCTTTTCAGTTGTGCAGTCATCAAATAAGTGTTTTTTTTATATTATATCACAAATAAAGCAACGTTCTTGATCGAAATATAACACTTCGATCAGGTATTCCACAAAAAAAATTGCATGTCTACAAAATAATGTCAAAAGCAAGATCTGTCTACGTGAGCGGGCTTAGCGGTTTAGATATGTGTAGGGGGTTTTCTGTGATTTGGTGGGGTTTTGGAAACTTCATATGCATATCTCTTTTAGGCGGTTACTGCACCAACAAACAACTGAATATACTTACGGTATCGTTCGGTACAATATGGTAGGTATGCGGTTGCTCGGGACGGGATCAGATTGCATTGAATTCAAATGCAGTTCCTGAGGGCTTGATGAAGTGATAACCCGAGGTAACTGTATTGGCAGGCTCGATTCAAACGTTCACAAAAGACCTGTGTTTCCTTTGTTTTGTTTGCGTGGTTTACGATGCTCATTAAATAGGTGTTCCTATAGGTTATGTAGAAATTGAATTGAGGAAATACGTAATAAAGTTTGATGAAGTAGGTAGTCGGCTCCTAATCAAGACGGTAATTGAGTATGAAAATTGGCGATCATAGATTTTTCAATTCTCTTGCTAAAAGAGTGTAAGAAACGCTATAAAGACACACTTTTTTTTATTTAAATCGGATTTTATCCGATTTTAGCGCTAGGGCTATAAAGTAGGTATTTATTATTAATTTTTTTTCTGTTATCAAGCCATTTAAAGAACACATTATTTTAGAAAATCGGCCTCCTTTGTGATGGTTGAATGTTTATGAGAAGGTGATTCTTTTCCCATGGTTGAATTCTACTTTGCGTTGCGTTGCACCTAACAAAATCATTTGAGAAAGTTGATAGTAGCGCAAAATTTATTTTTGATTACTACAAATATAATCGAAGGTGAACGTGGCTTATTAAAATTAATTGTGAATGTCATCAAGTGAAAAGTACAATAATGATATACAAATAGAACAGAAGGGCAAAAAATAATTAATGTATATCTGTTGCGATCTTAATCGCGTGAAATATTTATTAAAGACTTCCGACAAATTCGTAAAGCAGAGCAGTGAAAAACTGCGTATTTTTTTTTACTGAAGGTAGTGTTTTATTCACTCCGGGTCAAAACACACTATAACTCGGTCTAGTTATCCTCGGAAGTATAATGAAATAACCTCGTATATAATAGAATAGTTTGGTCCCTCGTCAAACAATCAACTATAGGTACATTGTTTATTTTTACGATGTAAGGTACCGTTACTTATTAGTAGGTTATTGAGCCTATAAACTGTCAAGAGATTCTCGTGCTGACTGTACCTCAACTTATGCGTGGATGTAGAAACTAATATGTCTCAACGAAAATATTAAAAAAATAATGGTTGTTTCTTAAGACGGTTTAGGCACGATAATTTTACGTGATAACGTCATTTACTTAGTCTATTAAAAATCTTACCTAGTAGTTTATATATACTGTTTTTGCCATTCTGTCTGATGTTAGCTAGCTATAAACGAAAATATAATTTTAATCTCCAGTGTATTAGACGAAAATAGAATTTTAATCTTCAGTGCTTCAGTCGTCATGACAACATTATCAACAACGTGACACTTTTTTTAATGTGCTATGCTATGAAAAATTATTATTAAAAAGCTCGTTGGATTAAGCATTTCTGCTTAGCTTCCTAATCTGCGCAACTACCTTAAATACGTTTACTGTTCTTTTGTTACTTTTTCTGTACTGTTTGTGTGTGTACCTACCTAATAAAAAAACTATCAATCTAACTATCCACTACTTTTCAGCGTTTACCTCTTTATAAGCAATTAACAAATTGTTTTTAATTTTATTTCTTGTTGTTGTTGGGTTTTATTGATGATCAAAGTCTTATACGATTTTATATCCATCTATGTAATGTATTAAGTGTCCGTTATATCGTCATCATCAGGACATATAAGTAGAATTAACCATACAGATAGGTAATTACAGAGTTTAATCAAATTCAGCCAGAGCACGTAAAATAACAATAATAAACAAATATTGCTGGACAATTCACACATCATCTACCCGCAAGCTAAGCAAAGCTACAGCCTAAGCTAAGCCCCTACATATTAATGTAGACCGTTTCATCAATAAACTACGTTCATTATCTAAGTAGATAATAAGGTCGCGTTAAATCAACTTACTTATAAGATGAATTAACGCAAATCATCGCAAAAACGAGGCAGATGCGTCTAAGCTGCGCTGGCGCGTTGGTGCAAAAACGGGGGGGTGTGGTGCATGCGCTCCTACTTTCCACGACCGACTTGCGCATGCACACCCCACTGACTTTATTACTTGCCTTACCAACATTTGTGAACGAGCGACTCATTAGTGCTTAGTTAATTTTTAACCAACTTCAAAAAAGGAGGAGGTTCTCAATTCGACTGTATAATATTTTTTTTGTTGCCTCAGAACTTTTACTGGGTGGTCTGATTTCCATGATTTTTTTTATATAAAAGCTTATGCCTCACGTGTTGTCCCATTTTGTTCAGTTCTGACAATGGGATCTATGAGCCTTAAAGTAAAGTGAAGTAGGTACTTAGTTTTAAGCCCATATTTATGTTACCTTATAATTTGTTTGTACTAAGATTAAGTGTTAACTTTAGCTTTAAGGCCACCTTGTAAATTTGAAATAAACATTATTCTTATCTATTCTTATCTATGAAAATTCATGAAACAACTATAAAAATTTAAGTCGGTTTATAGTTTTTTAAAACAAAATTAATTATTGTTAAATGCCACAAGTCAAAATTATAAATGCAAACTATTGCAAACCTAATTGAAACTCGAGACTGCTTTCGTTTTCCGAAAAATCATTTAATTATGTAGATAATGGTCCTTTTCAATTAACTAAACAATTAAGTATTAGGTACATACGCCCCTATAATAAGCACCTACTAGTACATATTGGGTCTGCAACTGTAAAGACGCAAATGGGCGGCGCGACGTTCGGTCATTTATTTATTTAGTTTTATGAATTGGAACGGTAAAATCCAGTTACCAGTTATTACTAATTAATTGCAAATTTATTAATTTTGAGAAACTGGTAAAGTGAATTATTAACCTAAATGAAATTAAATGACAAATACTTTCTCAATTTTATTGAAAAAAAACATAGTACATAAAGCAATTTCCTAGGCGTTCTAGAAATGGTGTTAGTCAGGGACAGTGATGAATCCTTTCAAATTCCCCTTTTGTTTACACTATGGGTAATTTCTAAGTAATCGCGAAGTCGAACGTATATAATTAATAATAACGTATATAATTTGATTTCGTAGTAGAGGTGTCAAAAATACACAGAAGGAAGCTTTCTGGTAGGATTCTATATTCCTTTCTAATACTTAGTGTATACAATGCCTTATAAACGGTACATCAATGTGGAGTATGGTTTAAGGCGCCACCCCGACTCAAGTTGCCACCTATTTTGTCTTATTATTACGTTAAACAAATGAATTTTGAAAAAGATAGGGCAGTTTGTGATACCTATAATAAGTTTTTTTTAAAAATCTCTGTAATCGTTTTATTTTGTATAGCTTAGAAGGAAATGCGAAGTTGCACTTGGTGGCCAACCAAACTCTGTTTTCGTATCTCTTCGTAATAATAAGATAAAATAGGTGGCGGCGCTAGTGTGCCTCGGGATACCGCCTTAATTTGTAATTAAATTACTCGGGTACTGTTTGTTTGAAATGACCGTGTAGCTGCGGGTGATTATGAGTGACTTATGACTCTTTTATGGGTGTTAACCGTTCCGATGTAGGACAGAGTGTCTACCATGAGTTGTCACAGTTAAATCGCCTGACGTTACTACAGTAGTTACGTAAATACGCATATAGTTATCCACAGTCAATTTTAGTACCCAACTATCCGCTAGAGGCGCTTTAGAAGTTTCCATACATTTTTTTAACTACAGTCGCTAGCGAGTATAGATTGTCAAAACTCATGGTAGATACACTGAACTGTAATTATTTTCTAGGTAGGTTGGTAAAAAATTAACAAAAAATTTAAGTGAATTAAAGTCAATTGCACCTTATTTCTTATTTGATATTAATTACTATTCATCAAGCTGTTTATATAGTAAAAGACTTTACTTGTCTAAGCGCTTATTTTGTAAGTTTAGAAAGAAATAAACGATTTGACTCCGACTCTGGTATCACTACAGAAAATCGTTGCGTGACTGAGTGGCAGACATCGCTCCGACTCAACTAATACTTTTATTTTAAGCTATAAATTTTATAAGATTTTTTTAAATCGGTCCAGGAGATTTGGTGCCTGTTTAACACTTACAAACAATCAAATCTTTTCTCCTTAAAATATTAGGATAGATTTGTATTGCATACCTTTTAACATATACATTCTCAATGAATGAGTCCCAAGGAATCCAGTGGTACCCGGGCATACTCTACGAAAAACAAGGTTTATGAGGGCGTACAGAGAGCGATAAGCAGAACAAAATACTAAAAGAAATTGCATGCATGATTTAAGAATTAAGAATGGTATAATATGCATTTCCGTCACACGGCTGATACTATCAAGACTTAAGCCTACGTTAAAAGAAAATATTATATGCCTGCATAATATAACCTGTTTAAATAAGGATGTTTTTATGTTTGCCAACATGATACGTATCTTTAGTTAGTTAGGTAAGTCTTAAATTTGAATGACAAATAAAACATCATCACAGTGAAAGTTCCTGACATAATAGTTTGCCCATTCTATAGGATATTATAGAAGGTGATGACTATGTTATAAATATCCTACTTGCCTACTAATATTATAAACGCGAACGTTTGTTAACATGTATGTACGTGAACATGTTTGTTGAGCTTTCACGCAAAAACTACTGAACGGATCGGGCTGAATTTTGCGTATAGGTAGTTCTAAGCCTGGAATAACACATAGGCTCGTTTTTATCCCATAAATCAGTTCCCGTAGGATAGACGTGCGCAGCCGCGGGCTCGTATTTAAATATTTCGTGTGTATGTGTTAACCTGTTGATATACATACATAGTTGTATGTATATCATAGCGCAAAATATATTAGTCCCATTTACTGCTAGCTCATGTTGCTAATAGGACGTCATGCTAGTATGTCGATTTGCTTTTAGGACGTTCTGTTATTAGGAATGCGTTAAATCAATCAGTTTCTTTTAGAATATTCGACTCGATTCTTTCATCATCATCAACAACCTATATTAGTTCACTGCTGGACATAGGCCTTTCCTAATGAGTGCCATAGCGTCCTGTTCGATTCATTCAGTTGCATGAATAAGGTACCTATGAACCTATTTGACTAAGGTAGATAACTTAATGGGATTAGTCCAGTTCTTTATTCTTATTTTTATATTTTTTTAACAAAATCCACAGCGCTTAATTAATTACTAACAAATAATATTTTCAAAAATTACGGCCAAAAACGGAATGACTTTTTATACATAAAGTAAACCTTAGGGCCTGGGTAGTTTTGTAAAAAAAAGTCATCTATTATTTTTATGTCTTTGTTAATAGATCATTATATTCGTACGTAACGTGCTTTCTTTTTATCACACATACGGTGTGCCTAAAACATGAATAAATTAGTATTTCTGAGTATTAGCTTACTATTACCGAGTTTTTAGTGAATCAAACCAAGGAAGGACTACCCGTTTTAAAACTCACAGAGGTACATTTTAGAAAATTCGATTAGCCTTTATACCAAATGTCATCTAAATCGGTTTAGTAGTCCTACGAAGTACGTTAAGTAGTACAGAGAGACATGGTAACAAACATTCACACCAACTTTCGCATTTATAATATGAGTAGGTTAAATAGACTAGTAAATGTGAGACCCACACCTGGTAGTATGGGGGGAGAAATGCTCATTTGGGCACAGCAGTCGACATAAGCAATCAACTGTGTATGTCCTGTTGTGTCCCAATAAAGGGTAGGAAAGATGACGGAAGAATGGAGTCGGCGAGTGTGCGGATTGGTGGGCTCGCCGGCTAAGTATGGGAGGAAAAGGGGACGCCAGTCGGATCGCGGATGTTATATGTTCCCGTGGTTCGGCGAAAACGGCGAAAGAAGGACACCGGAGAGGTTTTTAGTGGGTATTACGCCCTTCTCAGGGCGTCGAGTCCCACATAATTCTGGTCTTCCCCCAGACCAGTCTATTCGTAAACGAATTTTCCTCGCCGAAGAAAAAAAAAGGTTAAATAGACTAGACATGCGTTAACTAATACAAAGCTTGGTGCAGAAGTTGAGTATAGCTGATTGACGATGATAAAACTTTTGACGATACCAATGATGCGTTAAATGGAGCCCAATCAATAGCTATTTATAATTTATTGGTGTATTGTGATTAATCCAAAAGATAAAGTTATTTGTACGAATAGTCGGTATACTCAAAGCGGCTTTTGTGATCTTTTTTACCCAACACACAGAAATATATCTCGATGTATTTATTTCTGTGACCCAACTTCAAATAAAGAAGGAATATTTTTATGGCTATTTATTTATGTATGTTCGTCGATTACTCTGTCAATTGAAAAACGATTTGGATCTTTCTTTTGATAATGATCCCGTAAAAATATTGTTCCCGAGAGATTAGTATTTGTTCCGCAATTTAAAACAAAACCAGCGAATAATTAAGGAATTTAAGTTGGTCCCATTTTGTTCAGTTCTGACAATGGGATCTATGAGCCTTAAATTAAAGTGAAGGTACTTAGTTTTAAGCCCATATTTATGTTACCTTATAATTTGTTTGTACAAAGATTAATAGTTAACTTTATCTTTAAGGCCACCTTGTAAATTTGAAATAAACAATATTCTTATCTATTCTTATCTATGAAAATTCATGAAACAACTATAAAAAATTAAGTCGGTTTATAGTTTTTTAAAGCAAAATTAATTATTGTAAAATGCCACAAGTCAAAATTATAAATGCAAACTATTGCAAACCTAATTGAAACTCGAGACTGCTTTCGTTTTCCGAAAAATCATTTAATTATGTAGATAATGGTCCTTTTCAATTAACTAAACAATTAAGTATTAGGTACATACGCCCCTATAATAAGCACCTACTAGTACATATTGGGTCTGCAACTGTAAAGACGCAAATGGGCGGCGCGACGTTCGGTCATTTATTTATTTAGTTTTATGAATTGGAACGGTAAAATCCAGTTACCAGTTATTACTAATTAATTGCAAATTTATTAATTTTGAGAAACTGGTAAAGTGAATTATTAACCTAAATGAAATTAAATGACAAATACTTTCTCAATTTTATTGAAAAAAAAAAACATAGTATATATAGCAATTTCCTAGGCGTTCTAGAAATGGTGTTAGTCAGGGACAGTGATGAATCCTTTCAAATTCCCCTTTTGTTTACACTATGGGTAATTTCTAAGTAATCAGGTGGAATTACGGCGCTGCTATCGCGAAGTCGAACGTATATAATTAATAATAAGGTATATAATTTGATTTCGTAGTAGAGGTGTCAAAAATACACAGAAGGAAGCTATCTGGTAGGATTCTAAATTCCTTTCTAATACTTAGTGTATACAATGCCTTATAAACGGTACATCAATGTGGAGTATGGTTTAAGGCGCATACCCGAGCCAATCTGACAGCAATTCCTATTTTATCATATTTTTACGTTTATCATAGGAATTTTTAAAAATCCTACGTTCAGTTTGTGGTATCTATTATAAGCTATTTTTTAATAATAATAATAATAATAAATTCATTTATTTGACACAAGTAAACATACACTATACAAATGAATCCATAGACTCCCGAACTAGTAAAAACTGTATTTCAGGAGTCAGTGGCTTCTCCCATGTTAAATACATTTTGTGTCCTACAAAAATGAGACATTTATGTCGTTCTTAAGACAACTAAATAGTAAAAAGAATAAGGTACGTATGAATGAATACACAAAAATATCGACGCACAAAGACAATGGGATAGAGAGGAATGATCTCTCTCTACCACTCAATACCTCTCTCATAATTTTATCTCATATACTTTAGGAGGAGATGCAAAAATAGAGTTTGGTGGCCAAAAAGCGCAACTTCGTATCTCTTCCTAAGCTTTACAAAATGAAACTATTACAGAGGCATTAATAAATAGCTTATAATAGATACCACAAACTGAACGTAGGATTTTTAAAAATTCCTGCGTTCAACGTAATAATAAGATATAATAGTTGGGGGCGCCACTTTCGCTGGTGTATGGGCCTTAAGGCGACACCCCGACTCAAACTGGCGTTGCCACCTATTTTATCTTATTATTACGTTAAACAAATTAATTTTGAAAAAGATAGAGCTGTTTGTGATACCTTTCATAAGCTTTTTTTAAATAACTGTAATAGTTTTGTATAGCCTAGAAGGAAATGCGAAGTTGCACTTGGTGGCCACCTAACTCTGTTTTCGTATCTCTTTCTTCGAAAATTCCTTTGTTTACCATAATAATATGATAAAATAGGTGGCGGCACTAGTGTGGCTCGTGGTACCACCTTAATTTGTAATTAAATTACTCGGGTACTGTTTGTTTGAAATGACCGTGTCTGCGGGTGATTATGAGTGACTTATGACTCTTTTATGGGTGTTAACCGTTCCGATGTAGGACAGAACTGTAATTATTTTCTAGGTAGGTTGGTAAAAAATGAGCCAAAAAATTTAAGTGAATTAAAGTCAATTGCATTATTTCTTATTTGATATTAATTACTATTCATTAAACTGTTTATATAGTAAAAGACTTTACTTGTCTAAGCGTTTATTTTGAAAGTTAAGTAAGAAATAAACGATTTGACTCCGACTCTGGTATCACTACAGAAAATCGTTGCGTGACTGAGTGGCAGACATCGCTCCGACTCAACTAATACGCAGGCTGGCTAACATTCCGTATTCCAAATAGGTTTATTATGTACGTATGTACCTACTTAAAGTAAGAATAATAACTTTAACCGAAATTAAAGTACACATAATCACAACCATCATCGTCGTCATCACCCTAAGTCCACATCTGGACATAAGCCTACGCTAGGATGCTTACCAATTATCATTTTTCATTTATTTTGCTTGCATTCTTATGTCAAATTATGTTCAACTAGGTAGGTTTCACCAGCGTAGTTCCCGTTACGTAAGAATTCTGGGATAAAATATAGCCTATGTCACCCCCTAAAAAGTCAGCTATTTAAGCTATTAATTCTATCTATTCTATATTAATGAAAGAATCTTTTAAATCGGTCCAGTAGCTTTGGTGCATGTTCAACACTTACAAACAATCAAATCTTTTCTCTTTATAATATTAGTAAGTATGTATATATTTGTATTGCATACCTTTTAACATATACATTCTCAATGAATGAGTCCCAAGGAATCCAGTGGTACCCGGATATACTCTACGAAAAACAAGGTTTATGAGGGCGTACAGAGAGCGATAAGCAGAACAAAATACTAAAAGAAATTGCATGCATGATGTAAGAATTCAGAATGGAATAATATGCATTTCCGTCACACGGCTGATACTATCAAGACTTAAGCCTACGTTAAAAGAAAATATTATATGCCTGCATAATATAATCTGTTTAAATAAGGATGTTTTTATGTTTGCCAACATGATAGGTATCTTCGTTAGTTAGGTAAGTCTTAAATTTGAATGACAAATAAAACATCATCACAGTGAAAGTTCCTGACATAATAGTTTGCCCATTCTATACGATATTATAGAAGGTGATGACTATGCTATAAATATCCTACTTGCCTACTAATATAATAAACGCGAACGTTTGTTAACATGTATGTACGTGAACATGTTTGTTGAGCTTTCACGCAAAAACTACTGAACGGATCGGGCTGAATTTTGCGTATAGGTAGTTCTAAGCCTGGAATAACACATAGGCTCGTTTTTATCCCATAAATCAGTTCCCGTGGGATAGGCGTGCGAAGCCGCGGGCGCACCTCGTATTTAAATATTTTGTCGCGTGTGTACGTGTTAACCTGTTGATATATATGTATATCATAGCGCAAAAGATATGAGTCCCATTTGCTACTCGCTCATGTTGCTAATAGGACGTTATGCTAGTATGCCGTTTTGCTTTTAGGAAGTTCTGTTATTAGATAGGCGTTAAATCAATCAGTTTCTGCTTTTAGAATATTCGACTCGATTCTTTTATCATCATCAACAACCTATATTTTTAGTTCACTGCTGGACATAGGCCTTTCCTAATGAGCGCCATAGCGTCCTATTCGATTCATTCAGTTGCATGAATAAGGTACCTATGAATACCTACCTATTTGACTAAGGTAGATAATTTAATGAGATTAGTCCAGTTCTTTATTTTTATTTTTTTATTTGTTTAACAAAATCCACAGCGCTTAATTAATTACTAACAATTAATATTTTCAAAAATTACGGCCAAAAACGGAATTACTTTTTATACAATTACAAATTCTGAAAGCTTCAAATTCCACTTTAGAAAGAACGGATTATTAACGCTTAAATAATAATAATAGCAATTTGTTTAGTCAATTTAAAACAAAATGAACTGAGCACAAGTCATTTATTTGTACTCAGTTCATTTTGTTTAAATTAGCTTCAGAGCTAATTCTAACACCTGACTGACGGTTGATGGTTAACGGGTCTAAAAGGCGTTGTTGGACTTGTCTATTATGTGTCGGATAATTTCACGCCAATAATACTTATATAGCAGCTGCGCCCCAAGGCTTCGCCCGCGTGGGATTCATACAAATTTCTGAAATTGATTGCTTACACTCCAGAAGACATAGCCAACCGGCATTCGCTATGAAGCGAATCGAAAACAATTGAAAGGTTTGTAGGGAAAAATTCGAAACAGATCACGTGACATATCTAAGGCTTATGTCAAACCCATAGTTTTTTTATTTGACTTTTCTGCTATCGCTTTCGACATCGATTGTTACATTGTCTAAGGCCATCAGGCCCTAGGAAGTAAACAATAAATTTCTTAAAGTAAACCCTAGGGCCTAGGGGTAGTTTTGTAAAAAAAACAACGTCATTCATTATTTTTACGTGTTTGTGTGTGTTCATTATATTCTACTTACCTACAAACGTACGTAACATGCTTTCTTTTTATCACACATATGGTGTGCCTAAAACATGAATAAATGAGTATTTCTGCGTAGTAGTTTACTATTACCGAGTTTTTAGTGAATCGTAAGCAAGGAAGGACCACCCGTTTTAAAACTCACAGAGGTACATTTTAGAAAATTCGATTAGCCTAATCTTAACTATCTTCATACCAAATGTCATCTAAATCGGTTTAGTAGTCCTACGAAGTTACGTTAAGTAGTACAGAGAGACATGGTAACAAACATTCACACCAACTTTCGCATTTATAATATGAGTAGGTTATATAGACTAGACATGCGTTATATAATACAAAGCTTGGTGCAGACGTTGAGTACCTATAGCTGATTGACGGCGATAAAACCTTTGACGAAACCAATGATGCGTTAAATGGAGCCCAATCAATAGCTTTAGATTTATAATTTATTGGTGTATTGTGATTAATCCAAAAGATAAAGTTATTTGTACGAATAGTCGGTATACTCAAAGCGGCTTTTGTGATCTTGTTCTAACGAATTTTTTTACCCAACACACAGAAATATATCTCGATGTATTAATTTCTGTGACCCAACTTCAAATAAAGGAAGATTTTTTTATGGCTATTTATTTATGTATGTTCGTTGATTACTCTGTCAATTGAAGAACGATTTGGATAATTCTTTTGGTATTGTATAGAGAAAGATCCCGAGATGATCCCATAAAATATTTTTCCCGATAGATTAGTTTTTGTTCCGCAATTTAAAACAAAACAAACAATTAACAATCAATTTGAATTGCAGCAAGTTATATTTTAATTTATCCGGTTTTTAGTATAAACCAATGTTCTAATATTTGGATACCTAATTGTTTTTAAGGTGCATTAATTAAATTTATAAAAATATTCTTGGAAATAGGACCAAGAGGTAACTCGTATGTAGCGAGCTTAAAAGCTTTTGCCTTGCAAAAAACATAGCATAGCAATATTTTGAAAGCTCTTATCGTATATTTATGAGGTTCAGTATTCAGTCGATACATTAGCTCACATTATCATGCATGTCAGTGTCAGGTAGAGTCACAAAAAGTTAATAGTCAATCAATGTAAGACATGATTGTACGCGTGTGTATGTGTAGATAAAAACCAACGATATTATTATTAAGATGTCTCATTATTCATATCGAATAGAGATGTCGAATAGCTAACAATAATATATTGGTGGTTTTAAAATAAATATTAAAACCGCTACATCATCCAACTGTTTTAAGATAAATGAGCGAGGTACACCCTTCTACAAGATAATGAATATGTTGCGAGTAGTCAAAAAGATTTAGTATAAATATTACTCTTAGGCCGTCCGCACATGGAGCTACTCAAAAATGACGGAACTAATCAGTAATTGTAATTACAAACTAGTTAGAAACTGTACCTCGCACACGACGCTACTCAAGTTGCAAGGTTTCAGTCACTTCGTTTTTTGATCGTTCATTTTTCACAACAAAATAACAGAAAAGTTGGTAACTAGTAGCGCGGCGACCGGCATGTCGCGTCACGCGTGATCAGTTGCTAACGCGTTAGTAACCAGTTTTGACTAGTAGCGTCGTGTGCGAACCTGTGCGAGAATGTATGGGCGGTGACGCTCAAGTAACTCCTTCGTAATTTAAGTTTGTAACTAGTTCTCTTTGAGTAGCATGTGCGGAGGGCCTTACTCATTAAATTATGCATATGGAAATTACTAATACAGAAAGGAAGCTTTGTTAAGTTATCCTTGACAGCCTTTATTGGTCCACTGCTGAACTCAAGCCTCCCCCTGATAAGCGCCTTATTGATTTACTTCAGGGGGGGGGGATACCTATAATCCCCACGTTGGGCATGGGGGGTCGCAGTCTGGTGGTAGAATGGTTCTGCAGGCGTTGCTGCTGCGACGGATATTCCTAAGTCACCTCGTTCACAGTTCAAATTGTTAACCTAATTCAATTCGACGAACGCCTATGTAGCACGAAGGCCCGCCTACAACGCAGGAAGTTGTGGGTTCTATTACCGCTGCGGGACAATAAAAATTGGTTTTCGCATATTTTTAACCGACTTCAAAAGAGGAGGAGTTTCTCAATTCGACTATATTTATTTTATTTTTGTTACCTCAGAACTTTTTACTGGGTGTTACGATTTTTTTTTTATATAAAAACAGGTGCTTCCCCTTTTTCTTTGGTCAAGTTCTGACAAGGGGATCCATAAAAAAACTATATAAAATAATAATAATAATTCGTAAGTGAAGTTACGGACAGAAATCGCATGCAAATACATAATATAAAGTCGTAGATCCTATCGTACACAGCAGCAATATAAGTAAATCAAGTATAATCAGCTTCAGTTAATTAAAACTCAATTTATAATTTGACTTATTCACTAAGCACGCGATCATGATTATGAAACTAATATTTATGTGAAGTTTTTATTAACTTATTGATATTTAGCTTTCAGAAATCATTCTAAATTGATTAAAATTAAGCAGCCAAAAGTGGTTGATAGCTTAAAGAGTTCGAGGTGTATACTTATTATGAGTCAGAATCAGAGTCAGAGTCAAATCGTATATTTAAGGTAAAGGTAAAGGTAAAGTATCATTTATTGCATGAAATACATGTAGGTACAGGTGTTTTTAGGTCTATAATATATGATTCAATGTATTCCTACCGGTTTTACGGTGTGCAATGTCTGTTTACAAGTAATAATAATCAAAACTGAAGTTATATTTGGGTTACAATAAAATTAAACAAAACTGAGCTAGTCTGTGTTGAATGAAAACAACTTAAAAATAACGAATGTCATTCATGGAGCAGAAAAATCTTTGTCAGTTAAATAATCATTTATAGAATAATAACATTTATTCGAAAGAATTATTTTCAACTTTCTCTGAAACTCCTATTTCGTTAGACTTACAAAATAAGCACTTAGACAAGTCACATTTTTACTATATAAACAGCTTGATAAATAGTAATTACTATCAAACAAGAAATAAAGTGAAATTGACTCTAATTCACTTCAAATTTTTGTCCAATTTTTTGTATGAGCATTTTTTTTGTATTTACTCACTACTTCTGATCTGCAGCTCTGTGTTGCTCTTAGCAAGTTTTAATTTCCAGTATTATTTAATTCCAAAAAAATATCTGAGTGTCTGATCGAAGTGACACGTGACATACTCACCAGCTCGCCATCAGCATTGCCATACAGCGGGGCAACGCAGCCAGCATCTTGGGGGCCGCTTCCGACTGGTTTTGATATGGATCAATTGAGTTACCTGCCTCTGTTTTTCCGGCCAATTACAACCTGGGTCTCTTCAAGACAAGGGTGAATAGGTACCTTCTAGCTAGACCTTCGTGATACACCGTCGGCCGCATCTTCGCTTTCCATCAGGTGAGATTGCCGTATAAACAAAGGTCTATTTACCGTAAAAAAAAAGTATTTGCCCCATTGTAAATACTAGTTCTAATTAGTTTCTATTATATGATTGCGTTTTAGTTAATGAAGACACTATTTACTTATTAAAAATAATTCAATCATATTACACTTTTCTAGTAGGTAGGTAAACTGAAAAACAGAAAAAAATCTGTGTTTAAGAGGCTTCCAACAACAGACATGATTTTTTGTGTTATTTATAGATAACTTGCAGCACCTCGCGGTTTCACTCGCGTAGTTCCCGTTCCCGTGGGAATTCCGGGATAAAATATAGCCACTCCCTGAAAAGTAATCTTTGTAATGGTAAAATATTTTTTTATATCGGTCCAGTAGTTTCGGAGCCTATACAATACAAACAAACAAACAAATAATCAAATCTTTCTACTTTATAATATACGTATAGATATATGTAGATGGTACGGAACTCTTCGAGCGCGAGTCTATATGTAACTTGCTTATGTATTCGCAAGTGAGATCGTTACAATATAAAAAGGTAGCTAGCACTCCCCAGGGAAGGACGCTGGTTTAAATCCTGTCAAAGTATTTTTTTTATATTGTTTGATTTCTTAGTTACAATTATAATTGTTCAACTTTTCTAACTACCTTTGCTGTACCAAGCTCTACCCAAAATAAGCACACCAAACACATACTAGATCCGGTAAAAAAAAACAAATGAAAGAAGAGCGTTGATTAATTCGAGCAGCTGTGTAATTGAGTGTGGAGATCGAGAGATATGAAACGATGTACTATCTCTCTTTGATTGTATTCCGATGATAAAGATAAAAGTTTTTCCGGACGCGATTTTGAAAACGTATTTAAGAATATAGACAGACGCTTGGATGGATAGTCTTTATATATACAATAAAGCCACCAAATTCACAGATTTTTATCGTCTGTTTTATTTATTTAATCGTATGATAGGTTTGTAAAATAATCTTAAACTAATCACATTTTCTAAATCGTCTGTTCCTTTTCACCACAGTCACAGAGTGCAAAGTCTGTCCACCCCCACTTATGCCTAAGTACTTACTGTCTCGGTACTTATACCGTGTCCATTTTGAATGAAGCATAAACGTAAACAAACCGCCCATAATTAACCTAAAATTCACTTTGTTGGCGCGTCCTTTTATACGTAATTTACATTACGTGTCGATTTTAGATCCTCCCTTCAATAAAAATTGCACACAATTATATCTGAAACTCGACGCCAAGCAAGTGAGATTTTGTTATTTGTGTCGTACTTTGTTTACTAACATGCTTCATTCAAAATGGATAAACCATAGGTACTACTTGAATTGTATTTTTTTATGTTATGGTGTAAGGTTCTATTAGGTTTTTTATATTTTCTCTATTATCATTCAACGTTGCGTGAGTATGTGTTAATTTCGCTTATTTGTAGCGAAATTAACACCAAGTTCATCATTGCCTGCCTAACCTAATTGGCTCAGATTAGTAATGAGTGAATCTGTTACTTAATGAATTGCGCCGTTTTAATTGATTTGGTTTTTATTCCCCATCTTTACATGCATCGGACGTAAAAGTTTTAAGACAGTATTCGTAAAGTTTTGCATGCACTTTGGTTTAGACTGAACATTTACTAATGGTCTAAGATTTCGCTACAAAAAGTCGCGTCTGAAGTTGCAGTTTTGTCCAATAATTTGTTTATGTCGAACGTGCTGAGCCGACAAACACGGTTAAGGAAAAAATGGCGCTTAAATTAAATGTAAATTTGTCATGGTGTCCAGAGTAATGAGGCACTCAACAAGTTCATATGTACGGTGGTCCGTGGGTGTACCGTTAGGACTACATGTCTACTATGTCGGTATTACATGCCTTATCTGGTCGGTATCGATATCTGCTCCGCAGCTGGGTTTTATCCATTTTTGGGTGTATCCAGAAAACAAACATCAGGTAGGTTATTGGTAGGCCTCAGAAGGCTTACAATAGGCTTTCCGAAGTTCGTAACTTCCACTGTGAAGCTGTGTGGCTTAGAATTTGCACCACCCCAATTCTTGTCGTTAGTGTTGTAAGAGGCGACTAAGGAATATCCACCGGTGGGAGGGCAAAGCCTCTTTCAGAACAATTCTACCACCGAGCTGCGATCCCCAACCCGCATGCCCAGCGTGGGGATTATGGCCATTAACCCCCCATGAGGTAAACGTCAATAAAGCGCGGTGGAGACCTGCGTCCAGCAGTGGACCAATACAGGCTGTTGAGGTTGAGGCTGAGGTAACATCCACCAGGGTTGATGTAGTTAATTCTGAAAGCATATTTTTATATCAAATAGAAATTTGGAAAGATAGAAAGTAAAGAAATGCCAGCCTCTAAAAAAGTCATAATAGATCTTACTTATGGTTTTCTGGGGCGAAAACTTCAAAGAAACCCGGAAGTAAAATTATAAAAATGTGACGAATTCATTATGAATGTAAGCGGGTTAACTACGAACCTTGTTTGTGTTGGAAGAACACCAACGTTTCATCCCTTAACGAGGGACATCTTCAGGGCGAATGCGGTTCTAGACGCGCGCGTTCCGCATCCCTTCGAGCACTGCGAACACAAACAAGGTTCGTAGTTAACCCGCTTACACTCATAATGAATCCATCGTACAGTTTGTGGTATCTTTTATAAGCTACTTTTTAACACCTCTGTAATAGTTTTATTTTGTATAGTTTAGGCAGAGGTGCGGAAATAGATTTGATGGTGTAAAAAAGGGGAACTTCGTATCTCACGTACGCCTAAGCTTTACGAAATAAAACTATTACAGAGGCTTTAATAAATTACTTTTTAATAGGTATCACAAACTATACGACGAATTTTTAAAATTTCGTATGTTAAACGTGGTAATAAGATAAAATAAGTGGCGGCGCCAGTTTCACTCGTGTATGCCTTAAGTAGAGGTAATAAATAAGTACCGACGAATGTAGCATGTTCTTAAAATGTGTGGTTTGAATCCACAAGGCGTGAATGTAAGCCTATAATTGTGTTCAAATTATGGAGAAGTAGCTTATTTTTTTGTGTGATTGTCGATCGATAGTTGGTTTAGGTAGATCATGATTGTAGACTACTGGGTTTGAGTTCTTTTACTCAAAGTATTTCGACGATAACTGTAGCTTTCGTTCAGTATTTAGGGTTCCGTACCCGAAGGATAAAACGGGACCCTATTACTAAGCCTCCGCTGTCCGTCTGTCCGACGTCCATCTGTCACCAGGCTGTATCTCATGAACTGTGATAGCTAGACAGTTGAAAATTTCACAGATGATGTATTTCTGTTGCCGATATAATAACAAATAATAAAAGTTAAAATATTTAATAATTAAGGGGGCAACGTCCTTAATACCTTGAGAACCGATCACCGAGGTTAAGCAACGTCGTCGGGCGCGGTCAGTACTTGGATGGGTGACCGCGTCACGTTTACTTTTTGTTTTTATACGGGGAAAGATTTTATTTTTTTATTTTTATCGATAACTAGCTGTGCCCTTGGCTTCACACGCGTTGTTCCTATGGAAACGTTTAAAGGTGATTTTTATCCCACGGGAACAGATTTACGGGTTAAAAAGTAGCCTATGTTTTACTTAAGTATTAGAATTACCTCTATGCAATTTCAGCTAGATCCGTCCAGTAGTTTTGGCGTGAAGAAGGAACAAACATCCATCCATACAAACTTTTGCATTTATAATATTAGTGTGATGATATAGTGTGATAGTGTGATGGTACGGGAACCCTTCGTGCGCGAGTTCTACTCGCACTTAGCCGGTTTTATTTTATCATCATGCATCAGTACAGCGAGTACCTTTAAGTACTCGCTGCTATAGGTACTGAACGGAGATGGCCGACAATGGAGTCATGAAACTAAAGATGGAGCAAATCCTATTAGTATGAAAAATGCGAAATTTTGAGTTAATATTTGTTACCACGTAATTCCGTCATTACTTAACTTGGTGTGTTTAGTATTATTCTATACAAGTGTTATTCCAGATCCCTAGAATAACACTTATACTTACTAATTAAAAAAACCATTGAGGGAATTTGAAAGGGTGGTAACCGTCTGGTACCATTTTAATTTGGTCTAGTTCTTATAATGGGATCCATGAAAAAACTATATAATTGAAGTCAGTTTATAGTTTTTTTAAAACAAAATCAATTATTACCTTTATTCTTCTGCAGGTGGATATCACACTATTATCAACGTGTATGAACCAGTATCTAAATTTCTGATCTTTTTAAAATCTGTGGATACGAGTAGGTAACCTTACGCATTGAATTGTATCATTATATAAATAATAATAATTATACTTACCTTTCTCCGCTGAAAGCTTTCATCGTTTCTGATTACATAAATAATTTTGGATTATTTTGCCTATTTCATCATGACAAACAAGTCTACCTGAAGTCAATATTGCGTAAGTAACTTTCTACTCATGTTAGCTAAATGTTTTTAAACTGATCGGTCGAGCATCAAAAGTGAGTGACATCATTTCGCTGCCTCGTTGACCTATCGTTTACTTGTCGGTAATACATTTACCATCATCTAACTATACATCACTTAAATGTATTCGTTTGATTGCGAACATGTTTGTATATAGTCAGCAAAAATTGCGCCTTACCACCACAAGGGTGGTTTTTCTGTGAAGTGAATAGTTGCCAACCCGGCTTGCTCGATATCTTTTGTTTTTAACGCAATGCAAAATAGTTTAAAACTGGATAGGCATTACGTTTGGTGATGGTATGTAGTGTACTTTATTATGTTGTTAAGAGGTACCTGCTGTAACTACGTAAATTGTTGTGCCCTAGTTGGTTTTTTTTTTGACGTAATAACGTCTATTAAATCGATGAACATGTTCAAAAAAGTGTCACGTTGTTGATAATATTGTCATGACGACTGAAGCACTGAAAATTAAAGTTCTAATTTCGTCTAATAGATAGCGTTGATAGCTAGATTGATTTTGTTTTAAAAAATCTATAAACTGACTTCAATTATTTATTTTTTTGATGGATCCCATTATCAGAACTGGACCAATTTAAAATAGGACCACACGGAAACCTCCAGCTTTCAAATAAAAAAAGAATCATGAAAATCGGATCAAGAGTCAAAAGTTCTGACGTAACAGACATAAATAAGATTTTCAACGGATCAAGTAAATGGCGTTATCACGTTAATTATCCTAAAGCGACTTTAGAGACGCAACCATTTTTTTTTCGAAAGAGTTTTAAATGTTGCTATGCTGTGCTTTGCAGATAGTCATGACAGCGTTGCCGGACTTTTGGCGGGCTCGCCGGTTAAGGCACCATAAAGTGCCCCGCGGTGGCGAGCGCGCTGAGTTCGTGCAACACTGGATTGCGAAAAAAAATGTGTGAATAAAGGCCCCAATTGTCACAGATACCATTAAAAATGATTTTGCTAAGATCAGAAAAACGTTTTTAAAAGCGAGATCAAGCGGGATAGACCAAAGACAAAAAAAAATCGATGTCATTATTACCTTATGACACTCGATCTAACTGATTACGTTCTTCGATGAGTCATCGAAAGTAAAACTGGTTAGATTGGGACGATATAAAAGCTTGAAAGAAAGTGAGAGGACCATAAAAGTACATAACAGTACAAGTCCATACAAGTGGCTTCGATACACAATTCAAGACTGAATCTGGTTTTGAAAGCTGTTATGAAACTGATAGAACTTAGCTTAATAGCTGGTACCTAGGTAATCAATTGAAATTTGATATATGTATATAAATTGATTCGATGTTACTTAAAACATGCATGGGATCGTATTATTTGAGTTATGTAAGTTTAACTAACTAGATATTTTATAATCGTCCATAATAAAGATTATATCGGGTGTATAGGGTGTATAGTAAGAAATATTGCTGCTACGATCGTTTAGGTACTAGTAAAAGCTAGTAGATGGAAGCCTTAGGTACTGTGTTGAACATTTGTACTCTTGGTACGGAAATAAAACAGGACTTTCGCGTTTACACGGGCTGTATGCCTTTTTACAACATAAAACATTTTATCAATAAATCAACTTATCTTTTATTTTGGCCTGCCAGTGACAGACTCAAACTCAAACTAAAAAAGGCTTTATTTCCATAAATACAATAAATGTACACTCAGATAAGGTCAAATCATATTAAAAATACACTGACACGGAAATAAAGTGATATTTTTGATTTCGATAGCTTCGGTATGTAGACTGAAGTAAAGAAACGACGAAGAAACTTTTAGCCTGGTAGTGGCTATTTTTCGAGTTGGAGCAAAATACGACCCAAACATTTTTATCCTCTAGATAATCTGATATTTTATAGTAAGCCTTTTTGCATAGTAAAGTTTTGACACTTTGTTTGAATTAATTTACTGATAATTTTTGCAGCTCAGTAGGGGTTTTGTTGTAGAAGCGTATACATTGATTGCCCTTTAAAAGATACATAAGTTTTATGAAGCCTAGTTGTGGGTACAGCGAGTTTATGTTTATTTCTAGTATTTAAATTATGTATATCGCTATTTTTGGGAAACTATTGATATTTTTATGAGTATACAACAAGTATTCATAAATATTGGTACTGTCATTATATTTATTTCTTTGAATTTATCTCACAGACTGAGTCCCTATGCTAACTATTTTCAATTTAATTACAAAATTATCTCTTACTATTTAAATTATTTTTCGCAAGCTGACACAAGGGAATATTTTTAAAAGTCTGAATTTGAAAGTAATCTAGAGATAGAAAAACATACAAGTTGCGTTTTTTTTCTTGGTTTTCTACCTCCTACATTTAACAAATCGATATATTTTTTCAAAGGTAGAGTACCAAATAGATAACCTATCCTCCCGTAAAACACGTCTACGGTAAATCGTTTCCTTATGTCCGACCAAAAACAAAACAAAATGTTAAAAACAATTTTACTGTTGATTTATTTATTAAAAAGGAACGCCAGCAGCGTATACATCGGTATATTTCGGTGACTCTACCAACTCTATTCGTCATTTTCATTATCATTATTCGAGCGGAAAGTCAAATACCACTTAAAAACGCCACAAATAGCAGACCCTAATTCTGTTCAATAATTCCCCTCCCTTTTACAATAATGACTGACATTGTCTCAGAATGACACATTTTGGCATTTTACCTTTGATGGAAGAAACTACAGATAAAGGGGTTGAAAGTGTCAAGAGATTGAAATGACATTGAAAAATTGAAAGTAAGGTTAAAACCATTCGACGCACTATCTGGAGTTTCAGACGATTCCTCGACGATACCTTTGCCATAGTAAAGCGATTGCAAAATTTGGACCCATATAATCATTTGCCCCCGCAGACATTTCCGACGATTTAAACACACATGCCATGATCACACTAATATTATAAATGCGAAAGATTGGATGAATTACTTCTTCACGCCAAGACTACTGAACGGATCGGATGTTGCGTGCTTTAGGCATAAAACACACTTTTTATACCATAAATCGTTTATCTTGGGATAGAAATAAGTAATCTTAAAACTTTTCCATGGAAACAATGCCGCGGGCAGAAACTAGTATGCCAAGTTCTTCTAAGGTTATTCCACACAACATGCGCATATGTCCACACGGATATGCGGCTGATTAATGAATGCCGGCTAATTGTGTTGGCCGAGATTCGAACGCGACACTGCCACCTACTACCGGGTTAATGTGCTGTACAACAAGGTGCCTATGAATATGTTGCGTAACGGACGAGTTAGTGAATTAAATTATGATGATTCTGCAAATAGAGTTTTCGTCGGGTGGACTTCAAAATATGAATTACTTAATTTCATTATTTAAGAAAATTCATGAAAATTTATTATGAATCCGGTAGAGACCAGCAAAAACCAAATTCTAACTAAGTATCTATGATAGTGAGGTATGCTTACTATAGAGAATATACTATAAACATACACAATTACAGTTAATAGGCGACTAAGGAATATCCACTTAGGGGCAGGCAGCAGCGCCCGCTGCAGAACATCAACCACCAACCAGCACCAAAGAACGATCCCCAAACAGCATGCCCAGCGTGGGTATTATGGGCATTACGTCGGTTATCAGGAGCTAGCTTGCGCCCAGTAGTGGACCAATACAGGCTGTTGAGGTTGAGATTGGAGAACAAAAACAGAGAAAGAGAGAAACAACGAGCAAGGGAAGCTGCAGCGGGTACTACCTGTACCTGTTCTGCTCTGTAGCACTCTGCCCTACGGGCCACTAATACGGATAACGGATAACTCTACGTAAAAGTGCATATTTGTGATATATGATTAGGCAGGACCTTTTTCATTTCTCGTAATCACAATCTTTATCTACAGGACTTAAAAAATAATGCTGGAAGATTCACCCAGCAACGGTGTGCTGGGTGAATCTTCCAGCATTATTTTTCTCAAGGAAATTAAAAAAGATATCTCTATCTTATTTCCTTCATTTGCCCTAAAATTCCAAAACTTTAGGCCTTAGCGGGTTAGTTTACTAATGCAAATTACTAATTCAGTTAGGCCATAAAAAACAAGAGGTTAACGATAGTAATGGCTGCCTGCTCACGTGATTTGATACCACGATTTCTCGTGACACACACAATAGCTCTCATGCAAATAACTAGATGACTCCACGCTATAAAATAAAAAGATTTCTTTGAAATCATCATTAGACTACATTGCGAATGCAGTTAATTGTTCAACTGTTTTATTATACCTACCTTTAGCTGAGCCCTGAGTCTGGTTGACGGTAGTATTGAAACGTGATCGTGACGTCTCCATTTTCTATGGGATTGGCCGTTTTTCCAAGCACCCCGGGACGGCAACGGCACGGCAACGGCATGGCACTGCAGGACGACGGCAAAGCGATCGATGTACGGCACGGCACGGCACGGCGACGGCACGGCATGACTCGGGGCTTCGTTTATCCACTGAGCCGGCCGTTCCGAGCACTCAAACACGCACACGTGTACATTCGTAATTAATACACATGCAGCAGTTTTGCCATGCCGCCGTCGGCCCGTGTCGGTGAGTGAAAAAACGAGCCATACATTTTCATGCATCTTTGCTTCGACTGCACCGACCCGGCGCGCCGGCGCCGTCGCCTTTGCCGTGGCGGTGCCTTCTAATGGAAAAACAACGGCCATTTGCGTAGTTCCCTATCCAAACAAAAGAGAGACGCTGTACCATAGAAAAAGGAGGCAATTTCGAAAACGTCTCGATACTATCATCATCCAGTGTGCTGAGTACTGCCGTCCTGTTTACTACAAAGTTTGCGTTATTCTATTCTACAGTCAGTTCACATCACACTCAGTGTACAGACTCAGGGCTCTGGTATGTATAAATTAATAAAATAGTGAGTGTGTAGAATAAGTAGAAAACTACAGGAAATAATCGTAAGTGTAACAAAGTAAAGTGCAGCATGTTATTATTGTTTTCATGTTAGAAAGAATTATGAGTTCCTAACTAGGCTCGTATAAACTACTCAGTTCATAACTCTTTTGATTTACGTACGAAGGAAGTAGTTTAAGTAGCTTACATAACAATAAATAAGTAATAATTTCTTGTATGGTAATTAAACTCCTTGGCTTCGTGAGGAATTAGACACGGTATCTATGCGCATATGTATAGACCGAAGTGGCTCTGCGCATATGGAATGGCGAACTCGTAGATTCCGCTTAATCGAATCTTATCGGTCCTGCATTCTCTGTGCCATGCTTGAAAGGGCATTTTTATCGTGTTCTACCCTTTTAATACGTTTATGGCATCAGAGGTACCGTACATGTAGTGTCCAGTGCCGTGAAATGGCGGCTGCGGCGTGTCGCACCGCCGAGACTGGGCAGTGAATGCGTTAACGCATTCATGCTACACGGGGGTGGGAGAAGCAGGCCTGCGTCTTGGGCCATAAAAGTGTTAGTGTATTAGGCCCCACGGGAGTAGACGGATGAAGGTGGCTCAGGATCGCTATAAGGTTGGTTTTGGGAGGCCTATGTTCAGCTGTGGACGGACGCATCTTTATGGGCATAGGTATACCTTCATAAGGATCACGAATTCACACGATTTTTATTATTCGAAGGATAACTTATCTAGGATCAGTAACAATAATCCAATACATATGCTAGATCTTACCAATAAATCTTTGTACCAATTTACTACAAAGTTCAAAAAAAATTGCGTGATGAAGATGTGCGGACTTAATGTTGTGCCAAGGACGCAGTTAATGCGGCAGTTTTAAACTTTTGCTGTCTCGTCGTTCATATGTAACTTATCTATATATACCCTATCCTGAATCAATTATATAGCTTCTATCGCGGGCCTTGAGCGTGGAGACCGAATCCAGAAATTCCGTAACGAAAATAACCTAACACCCCCCGACCGGCACAGCGGTAATACTTTTTAGTTTTGCCCTAGAAAATGCTATGCAGTAGCTTTACCGCGGCAGTCCTCGAGTGCCACACGTCTTCTTTTATTTGCTTTTTAGTTTTAGAAGCCTAAACGGCATGAATTAATGTAGTTGTAGCTCTTCCAGAATGTCCAGTAAGGCTAAAAACAAAAATTACGAAGGTCGTTTAAGTACTAGGCGTTTCTTCACAATAACTCAACAAATAGCGTTGCAGCATCCCGTCTAAGATTATTATCACCTCCGCCTCTATCAGAGCATGTCGCGAAGAATTCGATGCTGTGTCGGACGGAACCACATGATTACATTAACGCCATTAAGGACAATGCATGTGTGGTTTAATGGACCCAAGATAACAGAAAGCGCATCAGGATGCATTTGCATAAAATGCTTGCTCGATTTAATATATATAATATATATATTAAATCGATCAAGCATCAAGCATATATAAGATGTTTTTTTTTTATTTATTTATTGAACAGAATTCTAATTAGTGACTATTATATTACTATGTAACATTATAATTAAATTCAAAAATATGTAAAATTACGTTAAGATCAGATTGACATATAAAACATGACCAGCCTGGTCCTGGAATTTAATAATAGAAATTATCAACATTTGATAAATTGATGCATTTCAAATAATAATTCAAGAAAAATAAACCAAAATAAAAATATATTTCCAAGGAAAGATCGGCGCGTTGGCGTTTCGGCGAAAGGTTTCGAGATTTGCATTTTCTTCTTTCATGAGATTCAAAACTTAAAACTATCTACTGAAATACTCCATTTATAACAGCAAAAGCACGGTTAAGATGCAGTGCATGCAGTATCTACCTTTAAGCCAATGCTTCATTACTGTTTGTGTCTGTTAAATTACACTGCCTCTGTAAACCATTATACAGAAGAAGTAAACTAACAAACAAGAAGTAACAAACTTTTTATTATTATTTTTATTACTAGCTGCGCCCCGCGACTTTGCACGCGTTGATAGCGTTGATACCATGGATACGTTTAAAGGTGATTTCTGCTCCAAGAGAACTGATTTATGGGATAAAAAGTGGCCTATGTTTGATTCCAGGATTAGAATTACCTGTATGCAAATATTTCAGCCCGATCCGTTCAGTAGTTTTGGCGTGAAGAGGTAACAAACATCCGACCCATCCATCCATACAAATTGTCGCATTTATAATATTAGTGTGATTATTATTAACTGGCAGCCAGCGCTGGTAGTCAGCGCTAGAAACCTGCTTTCTTTCCAAATAATTTCCGAGTTGCATAGAAAGCGCGTCTTGCAAGTTGTAACCCGTTAGTAGACTTTCCAATCGGATCTAGACCTTAGTGGAGCCTGTCTCGATATATCAGAAGCTTTCTACGTTTACGCCTACGTTTGAGGGTCTGAATACCTATTCATGATTTCGTTATGTAACTAGTTTGATTAATTTGAATGAATAAACAGTTCAGTTAGTAAATGTACATTTAAGATGCTGTATGGTGCTGGCTTAGAATTAGCACCACCGTGACACCACCCCAACTCTTACCGCGGATGTCGTAAGAGGCGACTAAAAAATATCCGCCGGGGGCGGGCAGCAGATCAATTCTACCACCGCACTGCGATCCCGCATGCCCAACAAGGGGATTATGGGTAATACCCCTATGAGATTAAAGCCAATAAGGCGCTAATCGGGGAGGCCTACGTCCAGCAGTGGAGCAATAGAGGCTGTTGAGAGAGGAGGATACATTACAGGTATCTCCTTGGTTCGACGCGACTTCCTTCAGACCAAAGATCATAGTAGACTACTTACTATATACATCGATTATTTATTTATTACACCATATCCATAAAACAATGAAAAAGAACTCTAACTAAATCCTGTGTGACACAATTGGCGGGCTTATAGCTGACAGCGATTTTTTACAGGCAACCTTTGCTTCAACGGACCTGGACGTTCTTTACTTTTTTATCTAGAAGACCATTTTGTAAAGTTTATAGGTAAGTAAGGCGAAAGTCGAAAACTAAAACGATGCCCTCTTGTTCACATCTATTGGCAACCGCTGTCGGTTACCTACTCGGTACTGTTATCAGGTTACCACTAAACAACAACTGACAGCCGTAAAAAAAAGGAAACTAGCTCGATCAGTCCCCAACTAGGTCCACAAATACTTTGCTATCTTCAAGTAAGATTACTAACCTCTTTACTTCGCACGAAGTATCTCATCGTGATGAAAACTTTTTGCTGCATTGACAAGTTCCACGCAAAAAGTTCTCACAGTTTTTTGTAGACATTAATGACCGCCAGGTGGTATATAATGTGTTTGTAGGACAAAATGGAGCATTTATAAACTTTGATGGGATCTAGAACACGTAAACAGAAGCGCGTTGATGTCTTTTGTATGGAGGAAGTGACGTCACGTTATAATGTGTACCGGTACAGTTTTTAATACTTGATAAGAAAATCCGGTTGTAATTGTAACAAAACGTCGAGCGTCTTGTTCGGAGTTTGGTTCAAGTAAATTAAAAATAACGAAAGCTCGATGTTCTGTTACAAGTAAATGTTCTAGTCTCTGCTCATTTTCAGAGCGTTTCTAGCGTTTCTCTGTACGGAATGCATAGAGTTTAAAAGTAAACTTTATCAAATGGCTCTCCATTGTTAAATTTAGCAGTGTTTGATTCTCTTTTGTTTATCGACGGTTCTCCATTTGTCGGTGTGCTTGTGTGGTTTACTGAACAGACCACATGTGTATTTACAACTCGCTACTGTTGTTTTACGCGAACCGTATTGTACCGTATTGGTACCATCGTTATTATGGTCTGAAGATTGCGATAAGTAACTTTTGCCATTTCGATTTTGATTTTTGCGATTGACTTGTTCACATTTTTGGAAGACTTCGAAAAAAGGAGGTTCTATGTTTTGCTGTATGTCCCTGTTAATTCATCCGTCAATTATGAACGGATTTTAAAAATTATTTCACTATTGTATTAAAGAATGCACTTAATTCCCAAGGTGGAAATTAACTTTTTGAAAAACTTAAAACAAAACGCAATACAATTAAGTGATTCAAAATCGCTTATATTTTTTTCAAAACAATAAATCTGTTGTATGGTTGGTGTAGTAACAATTACCATTTTGACTTCAGGTATGTAGTAGTCTAATCATGTTTGCTAAAGCAACGAATCTAGAACTTAATTGTAATTAGAGATGGTCGTATTTTGTTCCGAGATGTCTTCCTGGTAGCTCAGCTCAGATTCTTGGCTAATTGTAAGTAGACCTCCTTCATACCTCTTTTTAATTATTCATGAATTTTGATTATAAGCACTGAATATTTTGATTATACGTACTGAATTTTAATGATACGTGCTTTTACTCGGTTAGTAAAAGAAATGTTGGATGTGATTATAATATACTTATTTGTCCAAGTTTATAATCCATTTATACCTACTTAGCACAGTTTATAACTTAAGTTTACATTAAATTTATTTAGTTTATGTATTCTTGAGTGGAGAACGTGACTTGAATAAATATAATATAAAAGAATATCATTTAAGTAAAGAGTGACACCAAAATTGTCCATATGTGCGGCACAATACAATGGTTTGGAAAACGTAGTGTAGGACGCTCCCCGGATAGTTGGGATGACGATCTGTAGAGGCAGATGCTAGATGCGAGAAGATGACGGCAGGGCACTATGGCGCTCATTAGGGGAGTTCTATGTCCAGCAGTGCAAATAGTGGAATATAGGCTGATGATTAGGTTCTGCCCGCGGCTTCATACGCGTTTTTACTGGATAAAACACAAACGAAAAAATGATGATGATGGTAAAGATATGTATGAGTGATGTTTACTTTTTTAACCTACTTAAAAAAAGAAGGAGTTTGTCAATGTGGCTGTATGGTATGTTTTTTTTAATATCACTAGGAAATACTTAACTGTTTGAACTGAACGTCTCTTCATACTGAGATGAGAGAAGACGAATGATTTTATTTCCTAACTTGACCTATACCAAAGTTCTTCACCCTTTCTGATGATAATCCAACCGCAGCCACTGGCTTACGCTAGTGTATACTTATATAAATTGGAAGGCTACTGGAAAACCGTCGATTACAGATAACGGCCATTAATAAATATTATTCTATGATTTATCCATCCATTATCGTCGGCAAATGCGTTTCTGAGATTGATGCGTGAGTAACCAACGAAGTCATAAATAGCTTTACATCATGCATAGTCAAGCATGTTCTTTACGTTATACAATAACTCAGTATCTACTTAAATTCTGCTCGTTGCTAAGCACCTAAGTGAGCACGGACTACATACATACGTACTTAAGTAACAATTTTCTCACATAAAACCACTTCTCTGTAATTATTATGCATGTCATATCTGTAGCATTATCTGTAATGGTAATGGTAAATAAATTATTGTGAATTTGTATTCCTGTAGACTGCAGCATTTACTAGTATCAGAACATCGAGCATTCGTTATTTTTATATTTACACGAGGCCCACTTCGAACCTAGCTCCATGTTTTGTTATAACCCGATTTCAAAAACCAAAGAGTTTTTTGGTGTAACATTTTATCGAGCAAAGGCTGGAGCGCGGCTGACGGGTGAGGGCGGGGTAAATAAAATTGTACCAAGATAGAAAGAAACATATATAACAATAAATGCTCACTCGCCGGGAGCATTACGTCAAACACAACGTTGAGCATTTGCAAGAACGTTACATTAATGCTCTAGTTAGCTACTCCATACTCAACTTTACTAGGAATGGCTGGACGAATTTGTTTATTTTTTACTACCTAATATTTGTTTCTAGAAATTGATAAATTGTACCAGTGGCCGGTGTAATGAAATCTTGAAACTTTTTGGTTTCCAGAATATTGTACCTACTGAAATAAACGGTCATTTCAAAACAAATTGTATGTGAGTGTTGCATGTGAAGCTACTTTTACTCGCTGCGAGTGTGAAGCTAAGGTATTTTCCTTGAGTAACAGCGGGTAACGTGAGAGCGTAGATTAGACCGTTCCTATAATTTGTTTTCGATGCGTAATGCGTTTGATTCTATAATATTATTAATGAGCCTCGGATTTCTGGATACAGTTTGTTTAATGATGAGTCTACTGCTACTTGTTATTTATTTTTGATTTACTGTTTGTAGGTGCGACATGGGGTCGCTTTCTGATTAGTCGTTTTGTTACGACATCAGCATCCAGGGAATGAAATCTCGCAAGATTGTGGTTCAGGTGAGATCTCGAGAGTTTGGGAATATCAAACTCGCTCGATTGGCAGTTTTGTGTATTTGTTCTTGCAATTAATCACAATATTTGAAAAAAGAACACAAGAATGAGATTGCATTCCTTAATCAGCAGACTCGACATGTCAAGCGCGAGCGTGCTGATGTTGCACCGAAAATCGTATAGGCGGTACCGACTAATCAAAGAACAGCCTAGGCTTTGGCTTAGTAAATTGGTTCCATCTGAGTTTTGTTATAAAATTACAGCGGGTTAAATTATCTAAGAATTTGCACAGAAGAATGGAATTACACAAAATCAATACACACACTACAATCAATTATTTGTATCGGTATCTGTCTGCGGTACCTAGGTAATATGGTTAAACTTAGACAACCTAACCTACCTCAACCTCAACCTCAACAGCCTGTATTGGTCCACTGCTGGACGCAGGCCTCCCCCAGATAAGCACCATATTGGCGTTAATGCAATGAGGGGTATTGCCCATAATCCCCACGCTGGGCATGCGGGTTGGGGATCGCAGTTCGGTGGTAGAATTGTTCTACAGGGGGCGCTGCTGCCCGCCCCCCGATGGACCTAACCTAACCATTAACAAAATTAAAAGCTCCGAGATAATTTCCCTAGGTCCACCCACTATACATTATAATGATTTTGTTGAATATTACTTTGGAAGACAAAGTTTTGACAACTTTTTTGTTATTTTATTCTGAGTAACATAGTGAGTCTATCTATAGTCTATACTATGTAATGTGTCAAACGGTATATCGTGTCACTTTAACCCACAAAACGTTAAACTTACCACACAAAAGGAACTATGATACTATGTTAAGTGACGATCCTGAGTTGAATACCAGATTAGAGCGTTTGAAAAGAAATAACGAACTATTTAGCAGCAGATTTAATAACAAAAGAAAGCCTAAGCATTAGTGTCTCAGTCGTGCTTTAAGTGGAACAGAGTGCCAAGCGCTGCACTAAAATTAACTTCATCTGAGAGACTGAAGGAATAAAGATGAAAATAAATTTGGGAGGGAAAACCGCTGGATGCGGATAGCGTAGGACCGGTTATAGTGGCAATTTTTGCAGCAGGCCTATGTCTAGCAGTGAACGTTTGTTTACCGTGGTATGTACCATTAGGTAGTACCATTAATGGTACTGTGGTAATTATTGTTTGACGTCGTTCCATTACATCGATGGTACCATTGCAAATAATATTTTTTGTTAACCATAGTACATTCAGAAAATAAATAAAAACCATAATGTAATTCGATATTGTTATTGTGATCAACGTAAAAACAAATAGAAGAGAATAAAACAACCACGTATTTATTAAATTACACTATACTCAATTTATTTCCTTTTCCCCAGTACTTTGGGGAAAGTAAAAACGAAACAAAAAAGTTACACTAAACACAACAACAAAGGCTGCATAAAAAAACAAATTTAAAAAGAACTCTACGTGTAGAGTCTGATAAAATAATTTAAATGAAATAATAATATTAATTATAATGAAATAATGTAATTTGAAAATCGGTTAACAATAATGTAATGTAATTAATGTATTTGACATGTAAATTTAAAATCACACTAATATTATAAATGCGAAAGTTTGTATGGATGTATGGATATAAGGATAGATGGATCGATGTTTGTTACCTCTTCACGCCAAAACTACTGGACGCATCTGGCTGAAATTTTGCATACAGGTAATTCTAATCCTGGAATCAAACATAGGTACTTTTTATACCATAAATCAGTTCCCGTGGGATATAAATCT
Organism: Eupithecia tripunctaria; assembly: GCA_955876795.1. Lineage (NCBI taxonomy): Eukaryota > Metazoa > Arthropoda > Insecta > Lepidoptera > Geometridae > Eupithecia > Eupithecia tripunctaria. The sequence continues at coordinate 6,485,393 of OY041614.1, read as the reverse complement.
CCTTTAAACGTTTCCATAGTATCAACGCGTGCGAAGCCGCGAGGCGCAGCTAGTTTACGAATAAAATCTTGTATCTTGTATCTTGAAAGAAATCGGTCTGTCTCTAGTGCGCTATCAGGTCCAGCCTCAGCTTAATGCTGCTACCGTCCGAAGACGAAAACAACGCTAGTTTTCAGCCTAAACCTCTCATTGGATTTCCATCGGCTGAAATGAAATGATTATGGTAACCGACTCAGCGACTCTGCTGGATGCAGGCCCCCCCTGATAAGCGCCTTATTGGCTTTTATCTCGTGGGAGGTATTGCCCATAATACCCAAACTGGGCATGCGTTTTGGGAATCGTAGTTTGGTGGTAGAATTATTCTGCAGAGGGTGCTGCTGCCCGCACCCGGCGAAAATCCCATGCGACATGCAGGGGGTACTCGGGGCAGAGACTGGCACCTGCGTCTTGGGCCATGAATGTGTTTAATCGCCTCTTACGACACCCGCGGGAAGAATTGGGGTGATGCAATTTCTAAGCCACACGGTAACCAACCAAGCCCGTAGCTCAAACTATTGTTTATTGGTCCAGAAAGGGCTAGCTCATCTAAAGAAGAGTCTTACGAATAACCTGGGATTTAGAAAACCAAAATAAAGCATTCTATTCCAAAACTTTATGAAGCCTTTTTGATTACCTATACTCGTAGATCCGCCTCATGACGTCGACATGCCAGTGAGATAGAACATGACAATGTCACATTGGATATAAATAATTTACCCCACACTGATGGTCGCGTGTTGATTACTCCACGTGGAATGGAAGGTGATGGGTAATGGTGGTAATGGGCATGGCAGGAGCACGTTCAGGTTCTCACGCAATCATAGGTTCATTATAATGGCTATGTAAGTTACTACGCGTAGGTTATGCTCGTATGAAATCAACATGCACACGCTGTAAAATACTTAATACTACTACGGAAAAGTAGTTTGTCCATATTTACATAAGCAGCAATTTGTAATGGAAAAAGGTAAGATAGGCTTTGTATTTGTTTCTACTATACCAACGTGATAGGTACCACATTTCCCCGACAAATCATGATACCTAGTTGTTTATTAGAAAATTGGTTTGTCCTTAGGTATTTACATGAACTGCGATTTGCTATGGAAGAATGTAAGGGGGGGGGGGGGGTTGTATCGCACTGGGAATCTATAGGCTTAATAATAATATTATAACATTTTCATTATTACTATAACACCAACGTGACAGAAAACAATTAAAAAGACACAGACATTCTCACGAAAAATAAAAATATTGTTTCTCAAATGGATAGGTAAAATCATAGAAATTATATATATTCTAGCAACCAATTCCTGAACATGCTAAGAATTTACAGCTGGATACACTTCTTGAACAAGACACTGTTAAAATGACTTCTTCCCATTTGGCAACCTTTCGATCTCGTAACCATTTAAAAACTCTTTTTTTTTTTACTTTTCCAAAAATTGGTACCAAGGCATAAAAAAAGAATCTAGGCTACAAAACCTATTATGCGCAAGATAAAATGCGCGACATGCTTTTAAAATAGAAATTTTGGTCCTCATGTAGGTCAGCTTTGAACTTTTTGTAATAAAGTCACGAGCAGTCACGACACCGGCTACTTTGCCCGTAAATCGCCATTTGTTGGTTCCATCACGCACCCTACTCGGACAAGACCACTTTCTATTTTATAATATCTATTACGATTACCTGCACAAACCAACTGCACCTATTTATTTTATTACGTTTTGTAAGTACCCACTGCGAAATATCACATTTATTATTGGCTAACTATTGCATTACCTAAGCGACCACTGCCTTTGACTATACCTACGTTTAAACTGAATATTCAGCGTCATCTAGCCCCAAGCTAAGCAGAGCTTGTATTATGGGGACTAGATGACTGGTATACCTAGAAAAAACATAACAAATGTCAAGGAAATGGCAAAAACGTGCGTTTAAAAACCCAGTGTCGTCGCGCCTACAGAATTTGTATTACAGTTCTGTGGTCGCCACCGTAAGTTAGTGCTTTATAAGATAAACAAATCATAAACAACTTGTATTACCTACAGCAATTGACTCCTCAGATCACGTATCCTAGAAGGTTGTAGACTTGCAACCACTTTCTATTTCATACAGTCTCTCTACTTATAGGGAGTATGGGCTAATACTGGACACCTTAGAACTAATGTTTTGTAGAAAATGTGGTTTTTAGGACGTTGCCCTTTTGCGAATTGCTTTTACGAGCTCAGATGTCGTATTTTACTGGAATGCGACCGGTTGACGAAAGTGGAGTTTTGCGACATGGAGACGGAACAAGCAGAGTTCTTTCATCCAATGCATATGTCACGGACGTAATACTGACGACTTTACGTGTTCTACAATTTAGAACGTACGTTTTGCTCAATGTCAAAGTCAAAGTCAAAGTCAAATCGTTTATTTCTTTAGACTTACAAAATAAGTACTTAGACAAGTCAAATTTTTACTATCTAAACAGCTTGATAAATAGTTATTACTATCAACAAGAAATAAGGTGCAATTGAATGTAGGTAGGTACTCAATTGTTGCCTCTCTAACTATTCTATAAACAAAACCTGTAGAGCCCGCCGCAGCCAGTCTCAGCCTCGGAGTCTTATTATAGAGTTTTTTTATAGAGACCATGCCGGCGACAGAGCTAGGTACTTTTTTGTGCGTCATTTTGATGTTTTATTAATATAGGCTGCCGACAGTTTTTGGTAAACTTGGGTTGTGTACTTAAGTAACTATTCATCCTTTACCTCAAGCTAAACCTCAGCAGCCTATATTGGTCCACTGCTTGACGCAGGCCTCCCCCTGATATACCCCTTATTGGCGTTTATCTCATGGGCGGTAGGGCCCATAATCCCCACGCTGGGTATGCGGGTTTGGGATCGCAGTTCGGTGGTAGAATTATTCTGGGGGTGCTGCTGCCCGCCCCCGGTGGATATCCCTTAGTCGCCTCTTACCACACCCGCGGGAAGAATTGGGCTGGTGCAAATTCTAAGCCAGCCTCACAAAGCCAAACTATTGTTCGAAGTCTCTAAATTACAAACTTCCATTGCCTTATTCATTACAATTTTATACCTCTTAATTGTTAGCGTTCTGTCTCGTTCTATCTGCTAGTTAAATGCATAAAAACAAGAGAATTGCTTGATTGGTAATAAATAAATAAAATCAGCTCCTCCATTATACCATAATTTAATTTGACTCTACAGTTTGCCCACACGAGAGAGTGCAATATAAAATAGTAGGGCCATTGCACTGGATGGAACTTAAGGGGCAATATCTATCATTTTCAGAGGGATGTTTGGCTATTCTTACCAGGTTTTTGGTCTTTTGGTATTGCACTATCGTATTATTAAAGGCTTTCCTCAAATAAAAGTATGAAAAAATTACGTTCGAATAATAGAAATAAATTAGAATTAGGTAATTGATGGAATTGAGGTAATCGGCATTGCCATACAGCAGCGGGGCAATTCAGCCAACAACGTCTTGGGAGCGTTTCCGACTAGGCATTCTTTAATTTCAATTTTCACGTATCATCAGTTAGTAAGAATACTTCACATTTCCTGCGCCTGTGCAAGCTTACTACTTTAGTTTCTAGTCGTCTAGTGACTGTAGTCAGCAATTGCAAAAAATTGAAATCTTGGGGGACTGAATCTGACTGTACAATGCAGCTATTTTTATTTTTATGAATCGACAGTTACTAAAATATTAAAATCAAAAGTGTCGAGTAAATTCTTCTTTGAATACATTCTTGCGCAGTCGGGTAAAAAGGATAAGGTTTTAACTGTTTTCCGATTTTCATAATTATTTCACTTTTGTTTACTTAATAGCGCGGTGCTCCTATAAAATTGTCTTCTTAATAGAATACTATTTTGTCCCATAAAACTTTAAGAACAATGAAAAAACTTATGCAAAAAGGAGTTGGTTTTAAGTTTTTGTAAAATCATCAAAATATGACACTTAGCAATGGGTTTTCCCTTAAGCTGAGCATAGTTTTTAGACCTGTGTACTCAGTATATAGCTAAAATGGCAGACCTCTTCTTAATAAAATGTTTATGGCCTACCATGGGAGCCAAGAATAGATAAGTATAAGTACTTACTTAATTATCTTTCAATACTTATACCTACTTATGTATCTGCGGAAGACGACGTTAATTAGTGTGCTTGTGTTATTATCGTACTACATGTTAAGGCTCATACCTGAGCCAATAATAAAATAAATAATAAATAAATAAATAATGCTGGACAATTCACACAGCATTATCTAGCCCCAAGCTAAGCAGAGCTTGTGTTATGGGTACTAGATAACTGATATACATAATACAATATACTACATAGATAGATTTTTTTTATTATACATAGAAAACATCCAGAATATGACAGCACTACCTAATTTATCATATTATTACGATTAACACAGGAAATTTTTAAAATCCATCGTACAGTTTGTGGAATCTAGTATTATAAGCTATTTTTAATACCTCCGTAATAGATTTATCTTGTGTGTAAGCTTTACAAATTAAAACTATCACAGAGGCATTAATAAATAACTGATAATAGATACCACAAATTACGATGGATTTTGAAAATTTCCTATGTTAACGTAGAAGTTAATATATATATATATATATATATTACAAGATAGTTAACTAAAATAGGTGGCGGCGCTACTTTTACTCGTGTATGCCGTTAAGAACTAACAGATGAAAACTCAGACTAGGGATGAATGAATGAACTCTTTATTGTCTTAGTAATTAACATTGATAAAAGTCTTATTTCAGATATGATACTTATATTTCGGTTTTTTTTTTAATACAGAATACTGAAAAGAATTTAGTGAGTTCAAGATTTCAGTTTTTAATTTAAGATAGAAGAGAAAATACTGTTCTCGAAGGATATTGAATCTCTTGTCATATCATATCCGGTGGAAAGTGGGTAAAATGTACGGCCTTTCGGTTTGTAAATAGTGTAGATATTATCGACCAGATAATTTTTTTGGAAAATCCTGCGAATAGAGTTTCGAACCCTTACTCGGTTAGAGTCAGGTTCGTCTTAATTAAGAGGAAATAGAGATTGCATGCGTCTTGGTGCACTTGACCTGTCATTAATATGGTGCATACATTGGTGCACTATAATAAAAGTGGTTAGTAGTGCACATATGTGTGCACTATAATCTAAATAAGATCGCACGCACTAGTCTCAATTTTCGTTAAGAGTGCGGCTGATCGCGCCGCCGCCGGCCGTGGCCGAAATTTTCGTCTAGGAAAACATAACTATTATTACACGTTTGATTCGCTTCATTTCTACGGAATGGCCCTAACAAGAGTTTCCTTGCTCATTTTAGGCCAGAAACTGAAAGTGCGGTGAAAGGATACAGAACATTCTAACAGCCTTTCAAAAACGGTAGAATTAATTGCTAATTGAATCTGACTGAGCCACCGACTTGCGTTATTATTACGAAAAGCAGAATGCTAGAGCGGAACCAGCGAAACAATTTATTGCATCCATAGAAATTGCTAAGAGAAAACAGTTCCTGTCTTTATGATGGCGTTTAGGTCTCTCAAATAGTAAAACACATAATAGTGGGTCGCGTGAGCAAAAACTATTTTTGTGACTTTTACACCTCGATTAGGTATTCCGGCGAAAACTTTGACCGATGCAGTCACACTAATATTATAATATAATTAGAAAAGTTTCTGTGGAATATTTTTTGTTATTTCTTCACGACAAAACTATTTACTAAATTAATCCGATTAAAATCTTTTATACCAAGATCCGTTAAGAACCGTTAAAAACTAACAGATGAAAACTCAGACTAGGGATGAATGAATGAACTCTTTATTGTCTTAGTAATTAACATTGATAAAAGTCTTATTTCAGATATGATACTTTTTTAGTATGATCTAGTTCTAGTCCTATGGCCTCGCATATATATCACAAAAGTGGATTGGTACTAAAAAATCTATAGATTTAGTACACATATCTCAGGAACATCTAAGTAACTTTTTATCCAGCTTAAAAGTATGCCAAACCACGGACGCAAGTTAATGTTTCTATGCATCAGCGGAAAGAGTTGAATGCAAGCTCTAAACCAGCCTAAACCATACAGATGTATGTATCACATCACATAATCACATCACATATCACATCACATCACATCACATCACATCACATCACATCACATCACATCACATCACATCACATCACATCACATCACATCACATCACATCACATCACATCACATCACATCACATCACATCACACTGATATCACACTATCACACTATAATATTATAAAGGCGAAAATTTGTATGGATGGATGGATGGATGTTTGTTACTTTTTTACGCCAAAACTACTGGACGGATCTGGCTGAAATTTTGCGTATAGCTAATTCTAATCCTGGAATGAAACATAGGCTTCTTTTTATCCCATAAATCAGTTCCCGTGGGATAAAAATCACCTTTTAATGTTTTTTATAGGAACAACGCGTGCGAAGCCGCGGGGCGCAGCTAGTATTTTTTTAAATAAAAAATAATAAATAAATGATCTATACATTCTGTCTGTATATTTTATCTATATAATAATTCTCTAAGATACCAGTTATTCAAAACCTCATAGTACCTCTCGTTGTTACAGGACGAGCGAGCTGGTGGCGCTGGTCGCAGTATCATGCACCTTGTTCCTCTTCCTCCACACGCGGGAACTCAGCACCAAGCTGCGGCAGATGCAGCGGCTGAACGATGACGTCACAGCATTCAACCATCTCACAGACAGTAAGTTCCTCTATTAGAAATCTATGATCCAGGAGCCAGGTATTCCTGCAAAAGGAGTAGGTAGGTACTCAAACAAGGTGATTTAAAAAATCATATTATCAAGTCAAACTCTGAATTTGTTGAGAAATATTTAGGTCCTTAACTAAGAGCCCGTATTATGAAAGCTTGCTCAGTCATTAATCTATGCTCGAGTAACGCTTTTCTATAGCATAAACATCACTCAAACATAGATTCATGACTGTGCAAGCTTTCATAATATTTATTATGAGATTTAGATTAATCATAAGTAACTGATGTAGGTAATAGGGTATATGCATCGATTTTTTTTATTGTTTTAATCGATTCTTTAGGTCATTATTTAACCGAGGAATGATAAGACGCTCACTGAATTTCGCATTAACAAGGTAAAAAAAACAAATCAAAACTACAATCATTTTCGGGTGATAAAAACGCTGCCATATTGGCGCCATGTTTATGTGACGTCGACGTACACACTTGATTAAAACCTTTGGTGACGACCTCGGTAGTGATCATCTCAGGAAAGAGGTTTTCCGAAAAAACTGAAAATAATCGACAATACGAAATGTCAAGTGGGCAGAATAGTGTCAAATCAGCAGCAAGCAGAATAAAAAAAGAAGAAATGTGTACAGTGATGTCACGTCCGCTCTAGTCAATGGCGTCGGGTTTTAAAATTTTGCGATTGAGATTTAAAATATCAATTTTTCAATGGTTAAATCCTACAATAAAAACATCTCAAAATGCAAAAATAAATATGTAGAATATGTTTCTATATAAATAGAGAATACGTATATATTTTTCTAGCCATTTTGAAATCACATGCATATACCCTATTGGTTAACCAAACATTACTGATTAAACAAATACAAAAAGCCTTATTATGAAAGTTTATTTTTATTTGTACATAACAAAAACTAGGGTACAAAAAATAGCATCCGATTTTCATGATTCTTTTTTTATATGAAAGCTGGTGCTTCCCGTGTGGTCCCATTTTAATTTGGTTCAGTTCTGACAGTGGAATCCATGAAAATTCACAAAAAAACTAAAAATTCAAGTTAAAACCAACTTAAATTTTTATACTTTTTTTGTGAATTTTCATGGATTTAAATTTGAAACAAAATTAATTATTTGATAATGAAAGTGTACCCAAAATAAAGTTTAGTTTATACATAGGTAAGCATTGTTAGCTCATGTGAGATAAGCTTTTAAACATTAAAAAGTTTAGTTTATTAGTACCTGCTGTAATTAATATTATAAACGCGAATGTTTGTAAACATGTACATGTTTGTTGCTCTTTCACGCAAAAACTACTGAACGGATCGTGCTGAAATTCTGCATACAGGTAGTTCTAGGCCTGAAATAACACATAGGCTACTTTTTCTCCCATAAATCGGTTCCCGTGGGATAGGCGTGTGAAGCCGCGGGACGCAGCTAGTTCTTAATAATTTCTATTTTATGAGAAGGCAGAAATACGTCCACTACCGAATACCGTAACCGTACCAAATATTTAAACTGGTAGCCTATTGCTGTTAATACGAAGGTTAATTTAATACCGTAGGTAGTTAATGATAAGCAAACCCGTTAATTTTTGAAAGATACCGACAAATTATAATAATTATCATTTCAATTGAGCCCTTTTATAGCGAACATCATAATCTGTGAGAAATTAATTAATCAGATTATAATGAATACCTCAGAGCAGTGGATCCCAACCTTTGTTTGATTATGGACCAAATTGCTTTTGCGGGGACCATGATCTAATAACTAAAAATATTTTAAATTTTAATGTATTTTGAAGATAGTTTCTATCCATGAACTTTTTACTAGAAAGGCTTTATGTTAATTTTTCTTTCCTGTTATAAAATTTCACCCTTGGACACTGCAACCTATATACCTACTCGTACAAAAGATTTTAGAGATACTCAAGTAACACAAGTTGTTACCATAAAAGCTAACAATAGGGTATATGCATCGATTTTTTTTTGTTTTAATCGATTCTTTAGGTCATTATTTAACCGAGGAATGATAAGACGCTCACTGAATTTCGCATTAACAAGGTAAAAAAAACAAATCAAAACTACAATCATTTTAGGGTGATAAAAAAGTTGCCATATTGGCGCCATGTTTACGTGACGTCGACGTACACACTTGATTAAAACCTTTGGTGACGACCTCGGTAGTGATCATCTCAGGAAAGAGGTTTTCCGAAAAAACTGAAAATAATCGACAATACGAAATGTCAAGTGGGCAGAATAGTGTCAAATCATGGTGCAGCAAGCAGAATAAAAAAAGAAAAAATGTGTACAGTGATGTCACGTCCGCTCTAGTCAATGGCGTAGCGTTTTGAAATTTTGCGATTGAGATTGAAAATATCAATTTTTCAATGGTTAAATTCTACAATAAAAACATCTCAAAATGCAAAAATAAATATGTAGATATGTTTCTATATCAATAGAGAATACGTATATATTTTTTTAGCCATTTTGAAATCACATGCATATACCCTATTATTGAGCCAACCCGTTTAATCCCTTATGTGCTAAGCCCAAACGCTAGAACGTGCTCTAAAGCTCCTATGTCCTTATACTAAAAAACTGCGTACTTTGCGCCAGGATTCTCAAATGCAACTCTACATGTTTTACTTATAACTGCTAACAAAAATTGGTCACGTGAGACGTACCTAGATCCGAATTGCGTTTTTGTGTTTAAGGAGGTTAGCTTCGTACTTTTAATTTTTAACTTATCCGTAGAGATGTTTTCAGCGCATGATTTTCGAGTATTTTCCACACTATGCTTCGCAAACTCTGCTTTGTTTTTGCTTGTGTTTTGTTGCAAAGTTTTGAGGAGCTATTTATACGTGTATCTCTTTTGTGCATACGTTCAAAAGAAGATTTACACGAGCTCAAAATAGCAGCTCATATCCAAAACTACTAAATTACGCAAATCTATGAGAATAAATATCTATTCTATCTGGGATGATTTATTGAGCAGTAAATATTGTTCTGAACAGTGTCCGAGGCTGCTCCGACTGTGCGTGACACTAGACAATATTATTGCGACTACATTATGTACGTTAGATAAAGGCAGTTTCGTTTTGAATACGTATGGTATTACCTTCTAGACATCCAACCTGTATGCCCACCGTGGGGATTAAGGCAGTTAAAAGTAATAAGAGGCAATAAGGCGCTTATTAGGAGAAGTTTAGGTCCAATTTCACCGTTTGCTGCCAAAACAAGATTAACGAAACTAAGTTCCGATTGATCGAGTTCGGATGTTGTGTGGCATAAGCTCTTGAACTCGCTTTAACGCTTGAATCGGATCAACTTTATGTCCGCAAAATAAATAAATAAAGCGCTAAACTAAGTTTATCTTATACTGAATACGTTCAATTGTAATTAGAAAGTGGACCAATGTCATAAACAGGCTGGTAATGTTGTTGTTAGATTCGTCTTTACAGCTGAAACGAATTAATTAGCCCCATGCAAAATTCCGAATCCATTCTATTTATTAAGCATTTCGGGCATGTTTCGTATGAAACAGAATTAACATCAATTCCAAGAATTCGCGTTTAAATTAGGCAGATAATGACATAACCACTCAAGACATACGGTATAATTAATAAAAAGGCGCCGGACCTTATAAAAAGATGATATATGGTCATTGTAATACCAAAATAATGTCATTATCAGTCCATTACACCGACAGAGTGAGCTCTCCATTCGTTTTTAATGGGATTTGGGATTCACAAAAAGTTCTGCTGCTCACAAGATACGACCGATGATAGAAAGGTGTAAAAACACGTCAAATACTTACCATGACACTAAAAGTTAATTTATTTGACAACTGAACGTGTATTGAATGGTAACAATCTTAATATTGCTCAAGGAAACGCATGGATGCGAAACTCAAAGGCAAAACAGGCTTGTAATAACAAAAATCGATGTTTCTGATTCGTTTTCGTGCAAATGATATCGAAGTTACGAAGTGACATAAGTTGTTGTTGTTGCAAAATCCAACCAGAAAATTCGGTTCTCGTTTTCCGAGTAGGTCCCTCGGGTTTGTACTAACACTTTCATGGTCCAAAACGCAGATGTGCTCCAATGGCTCAATGGTGCGACATCGAGGCTGGGCAGTAAATGTTTTAAAGAACAACTGGCCTCCTATCAGACGGATACATGTTAATAAATGTTTAATTTGATAATGGTAAAAGGTACAATTTATGTGGAGATAGTGGCAAAAACTCCCTTGTTTATTATTATTTTTTACATACATCACATCTTCAAGTACATTATAGATCATATTTACTATAAATTTTCACACTTTAGGGACAGAGGTAGAAATGGTTTTATTTCAGTGTGGTCTCTATCAACGAAAAGTATATAAATGCAATTAAATAAAAAGTACAACTACAATTAATGGCGAGTATTCTTATGATTAATAAAACGATATAAAATTACTCTATTCTATTTCACGCACGTTATCTCGATAACTGCGATGTAAAACACTTGATTGCATTTTATTTTAATCAAAGCCGCACGTGTTCGGCTAAATAGGTTTCTTTTTGTAGCGATTGTAGCTGAAATAGGCCTGATAAAGTTTTAATCAACATTTTTTGTAGCGTAACTTGGGCGCGAAGAAGCTCTGTGTGATGTTTTGATTGACTTAGACGATGTTTTATCATCATCGGCTATAGTTAAAGTTATCACTTTAGATCAAAACGACGGCGGCGATGATGTCTTGTTCTTTCTCGGACTTCTCAAAAGTTCTGAAGAGGCGGAGATGTGTAAGCATAATCAAAAAGGTAAAAGGTTTGAATTTTTTTTTCTCACTGAAATCTTTTTGTTCTCATTTGACATGCGGCACCATGTGTGTACTCATATGAGTGAGATACTCCTACTATTAATTATAAGATCAATATTCTATAGTATATAGCTTACCTTATTTATTAGTTAAAAGAAGTTTAGTTGAGCTTGTAAGATACATCGTTTATAAATACCACTCCAGGACAAGCAGACGCACAGCGCAATACTATCCATACTTGGTGGATGTACCCTCCATTTGAACTTATTAACCTTTATTATTCGCACCGCAAAGGAATGGAACTCGCTCTCTGCCTCTGTTTTTCCGGCCAATTACAACCCGGGTCTCTTCAAGACAAGGGTCAATAGATAACTTCTAGACCTTCGTGATACACCGTAGAATAATACCTACTAAGTAAGTATTTTTCTTTAAGTACTTACATGTTGTAACGCATTGGTTTTTTTGTTAAACTGTAATGTTACATTATGATGATAAATAAATAAACTATAAACCGTCGGCCGCATCTTCACTTTCCATCAGGTGAAAAAAAAAGTATTTCAAGTATAAAAAAAGAACAAAAACCGTTCAAAATTAATGTATTACCGAAAGCTAAACGAACAAATAGAAGCACTATCAAAAAACGCTAAAACTCAGTGTTTAGCGTTTTTTGATAGTGCTTCTAAAAAAATTCAGTATTCGGAGGCTTATACTGAATTTTTTTCTACAAATTTGTAGAAAAAAATTCAGTATAAGCCTCCGAAAATCAATTTTTTGCACAAATTATACCTGAACTTTGGGCTTTCATGTACTCATGAATTGTAAAAGTAAAGAAAATATTTAGATAGAAATCTTGCAAATGTAATGAAAATTCTAAACGACAAGTTTTATTTCACAAACTTGTAAGGCTTACTGAAAAACACGTATTTCCTGGAACAAGTTTTATGAAATTTTCGGACATTATTCTTCCTAGGGCCGACTACCCGCGAATGAGCGGCGAAAGTAACCGAATGCCAACCGAGCGATCAGGCGCTTTCTCTCTCTTTTCGCTTTGCAATCACGCTCGCGTTGACGATAGTAGGACCGGGCCCCGTTAAGCCGGGCTCTACGTAAAAATCAGCGTAGCGGGCGTAGCCGAATCCTATCTACACATGCTGAGGTGTTTGTGTCCTATTCTATTGTTCTTGTATAGTTTTAATTTAAGATAAATATAGTACCCACCTGGTAAGTCTTTATATTTAAGGGTAAACATAAATAGTTTTTCTTTCTTTCTTTCTTTCTTCTTTCTTTTTTCTTTTACCTTACTTAGACCGCTCGCTTGAAGCAAGTTGTACGATCATACGACTTCGAACGGTCACCAAGATCTTGGAAGGAGAAGGTCTTGGAAGCTGTGCTGAGGCGGCTTATGGATGCGACAACCCCTAATCTCACATGCACGTCATTCATATAACACTTAAATATAATTCACCATTGATCTCAGTAGTAGATCTAAAAATAGAAAGTAAAGTAGAGAGGGGTACCCCACCAAAGTAGAATAATTTATTGCACCCATGTTAGACACAATCGGCTAGCTAGGGCAAGCATACGGCACTAATTCTCTGCAATGTACCTTGTCATCGGCACTTTATTTATGGTTTATTAGCTGCGCCCCGCGGCTTCGCACGCCTATCCCACGTTAACTAATTTATGGGATAAAAAGTAGGTGGCCTATGTGTTATTCAAGGCCTAGCACCACCTGTTTGCAAAATTTCAGCCCGATCCGTTCAGTAGTTTTTGCGTGAAAAAGCAACCAACATATGCACAATGTTATAATCGTGAAAATTTGTAAACATGTACATTGTACATGTTTACAAATTTTCACGTTTATAATATTAGTAGGATGGTATTGAGTTGTTTCACTGTATTCTACCCACATTTAACTTTCACTTCGACGAAAATGTTTGAATTTTTATTGCGTCTTGTTTTCCACGATCTAAGATACAGTTCACTGGCTGTGGGAAGGAAACTTTACTTTAACCTATAATAGGGCGAAGATAAGAGATTAGCTTCTAGCTAGGTCGAGACTTGCATGTTAGCTTATTGAGTTATGATCTAGTAATTAAAGTATAACAGTAATTTATTCGTAGGTGTAATGATTATTCATTACAGGTCGAACAGGTTTGGTAGAAACGTAAACCTTAAACAACACTGTATCTTACTTATATTATAAACACGAAAGTTTGTGATCATGTACATATGTGTGTACACTTGTATGACAGTTTGTAAACATGTCTGTAGGTATGTATGTTTGTTGCTCTTTCAAGCAAGCCGCGGGGCGCAGTTAGTTTTATTATAAACTATCTGCGCCCCGCGGCTTCAAACGCCTATCCCACGGGAACTGATTTATGGGATAAAAAGTAGGAAGCCTATGTGTTATTCCAGGCCTTGAACTACCCGTATGCAAAATTTCAGCCCGATTCGCTCAATACTTTTTGCGTGAAAGAGCAACAAACATACAAACCTACAGACATGTTTACAAACTGTCGCGTTTATAATATTAGTAGGATAAAGATTTAAATTAAAGAAATACGTTGATTAATGATTATTAAAAACATAAACATAATGTTTATTGGGTATAATAAGGCATAGTGTTATAATATCTGTGCCCAAACCATAAAAAACCAAGAAAGATGCGCGCAAAGCCTTTGTCAGATACTTTTAACCTTATTCAACCCAAAGGTTTGGTAATCTTCCGTTTGCATAATAGATTCAGGCGTTTCTTTGCGGAAATCTATCATCCCTATATTCTCCCGTTTATATCTTGGCGAGCACGAGCCGGGCGTTTGACTTCTGTATTGTCTTTAGTAAAGCGTGGGAACCAATTAAAACTAGTACATATTTACAATTGACGCAATTGAGCTCAGTACAGACTATTTTTAAAAAAAGCTAAATTATTTCGACTACAATTGACTAAAACCATGAATGAAATTTTATCCCAAGCCGTAGAATATCGTCTTAAATCCAAGGAATACACTCGTAAAGCCTTAGCCAGAAACTTTTCTACATCCTGAGGGCAAATATACGGTTGGCGGTCGACGGCTGCTGTGGCTGGAAGTTGAGCCTGCAGTCGGGTCGGGAATGCAGTCCATAAGAGCGCTTAGTGGACCAGGTTTTGATAATATTCCGTTTATTTCTCGGCGAGCACCAGCCGAAATCGATTAGCCGGGCGGTTTTCTTCAATTACACTCGGTGCCAGCGAATTGGTAATGAAGTAAATCCATTTACTCTTTAACTTTCTTACCCACCGGACCGTGAAGTGGTTTATAACTGGATCCAAGATTGGGTATTTTGATCCTGAGTTTGTCTCGGATTGAAGGTCCCGTTAGCTAGAGATTGCAGTGTTTTGGAATAGGATTTAAAGTTGAAGCTGATGATGTTTTTTGCTTCTATAGATGAAGCCTCTGCAAATGATGCCAACCTAATGTGAAGGTAACATCAAAGAACCTTGCTTGTAGTATAAAAGGATAAAAATAATGTTGTTTGAAGTTTCCTTCGCAATTGCAAAGAGTTTTTGAAGTGGAATTCTTCGAAGCTTCAACTTTTTCTGGATCACGATTTATCGATAGGTCGACGCACTTTAAGACAGCTCATAAATTCGACTTCATACATTTACATGGGACTTCTGTACTTCTTCTTTTTCTTCTGCTATCCTTCATTAATTTATGGAACTTCTGAACCAATTTTGGGAAACAGTCCATCCCTAGTTCCTCCCAACTTTGTCGTGATTATTGACGTTTCCACGTGGCCGCGCCAACCGCAGCGTTACGTAGTACCTTTTATTCTGTGGCATGCGGTAGGACGGTGCAAGCGCAGCTGCGCAGGCGCAGGGCACGTCTCACCGCTTCCTTATTAGTGCTCCAGATTGGCTTACGTAATTCGACTGCGGCCGGTGCGCGGTGAGGGAATGTGGTGGCATGTGGAAAAATGCGCATGATTACTGCTGAATTATTGAGACACTTCGTAAACATTAAGAAACAGAAATGAGGAAAGGACTTTACTTCTGGTTTAAAGATTTGCTGGAAATCAGATAAACTTCCTGTTTATTACCACATTCTAAATTAAATTCTTACTGGGCTGACAACTCTCTGTTGGATTTCTCGTTCAAAAATCCGCAACAAACAACCTGGGGGTCAGTATCGCTCACGTCCCTCTGTTACCCTCTGTTACCCTACACGTGTCCTCTAGGTGGTGCTAAGAGCGGTACCCTCTGGTGGTAGGCTTCGGCCGTGGCTTGTTGCCACCCTCCGGACTAAGCCAGTTCGTGAAGCAACTCTGTTGTGTTTCGGAATGTAGCCGGAGTAGCCATCTTCTACACCTTCGTGATACATCGTCGGCTGCATCTTCGCTTTCCATCAGGTGAGATTGCGGTCAAACGAAAGTCCATTTCAGATAAAAAAAATACCTTGACTTATCCAAAGGCACCTTCGCGAGCTGAGAAATCCACACAATAACACCACCAATATGCTCAACCACCTTAGTTTCTGTGATCTGTGTGCTCAACCATAGTTAATAACATGCATACAAACAAAGTAGATACGAAAACCATTAAACGGCTGCTCGAGCTGTCTAATAGTCATCAGATTACCGTACAACCGTCAGTTATCGCGCCTTGCAGCGCTATTATCGGCTATGATTGATAGCTGACAGACAATATTTGGCTCACCGTGGTGCCAAACATCTATTAGTTGGTTAATAGTCTTCTAATACTAGATAATGATGGGCCGGTGCCAAGGAGCTGTGGAGTAGTAAGCAGCGCTGCTTTGAAAATGAGTTAGTTGACCTGTAGGTTTACGATTACGAGTGGCTTCTGTGGCTCGATGTGACTTATTTAGGTACATTCCACATCAGGTATACCTTACCTAATCATAGGCCCGTATTGTGAAGGCTTGCTCAGTCATAGATACGCTTGAGGGGGTTATTCCATAGAAAAGCGTTACTCAAGCATACATTCATTACTGACAAAACTTTTATAATACGGGCCTTAGAAAAAACGGTGCATATTAGTATATTTACTGTAGAACACGAATTAACCCCCTCGTCATGTTGCGATATTAATTTAGGTAAGTATAAATAAACTATACCATATTATAGAGGTAGTATAGTTATAAAAGCGAGATTTTGGATGAGGATTTTAGAATTAATGGCATGCAACGGGGAAATTAAAATCAAAAAATAAATGACCGAATAAATGAGATTGTCAAGCACGTAGAGATCTACGTATTTAACGGGACTGTACTACTGTAACAATTTATTTGTGCGTGACCTTCTTTACTACAAAGGTAGTACAATTAGGGCAAATGTATATACATACACGGACCGGCAGCGTTACGACAACTGCAGACTACGTTTGCACTTAATTGTTCGATAAAAGCATTCCAAACTGTAGGGCATAAAGTTCTCGAAAAAACTTGGCAGCTCTGCAGGCCTAGCCAACCGGCATACGCTTAGAAGCGTTTCGATTTCTACAATCGTCATCGCCTAAACGATGGCGAAGTACGTTTGGTAGACAAAGTAACCTTCGCGTGGCGATCGCCGTGTCTATTCGTCTGATCGCTCAACACCGCGCTTAGTCTATGGTTGTCGTAGTCAAACGTCAAAAGTGTCATTCGCCTATTTTGCTCGTCTCTTTTACGTTCCGGTCTACGCAAAACTTATATATCTTGGATTTTATTTATGAATGGTTTTCTGTTTTTTGTTGCGTGTGGAGGCTTATTTTAATAAGTTTTTGATACATTGAGTAGCATACTTAAATTCTACAGCATTATTAATAGGTTGAAATGGAATTAAAAATTATTTGCATTTTCGAACTAACTTATTGAAAGATCGTAGTCAATTGAAATGAAACGCCAGTGTTGCCAGACGGGGGTATTCCCTGAAAATTCGGAGTTTTTTGAACTTTGGAGGGAGATTCGGGGAGGCGAAAGGTTTGTTGGGGGGATTTTAGGAGGGAAAACTGGGTTTGGAGGAAATTTGGGGATTCTTATTAAGTACCAAACCGACCATACCATACAAGATGGTACTGAAAAAGCCAGTTGTGTAAATTTCGATCCGTCATAGCAAACATTCGCAAAACGTGTAGGTACATGTTGAATAAAATAGATATAAATGATAACTAAATATGTATATATATTTATATATACATATATATATATATATAATATATAATATATTCGACGACCTCTGTGGCGCGGTGGGCGAAGGTCTGCCTGCGACGCAGGAGGTTGCGGGTTCGATTCCCGCCTGAAGTTACATAAGTGGCGTCTGAACATTTTCATTTTGAGCTGACCACAGCAAACGCAGCGTATGCATCTTGCACTAATTATTTTAAAATCACAAAACAAACAACGCGATAAACACATCCATCCAATGATTCCTTCCTACAGCTGTTTATGAAATCACCATTTTGTGTCGATATCTACAGGGTCTCGGCGTTCGCCAGCGTTTCCATCAAGACGATCGACTATAGGCGTAGTCGATTGTCAAAAGTGCATCTTGGCTAGGCATTTGTATGAAAGTAATCGTTCGATGTTGTCGATTCGTTTGGTGGAATCGTCATGTGTGTACATTGTCTACCATTATTCTATACGTTATAGATAGATCACGTGACATATCTGAGGCATATGTCAAACCCATACATTTTTGGACTTTTCTACTAACGCTTTCGCTAATCGATTGTTACATTGTCTAGGCCCGCTGATTCCCTAAGTTATAGACCTTTAGATACGAGGAAATCAGAAGATTTTATACATTAAATGGATTTGATGATTTTCATAACAAAACTCAATTAATGATCAAGCACATGCTGCGATATGCAGACGTTTCAAATGTAAATATTAGTTGTAATATGTTTCTATTATTTAATTGTAATTATTGTTATAATAATTATAGTTAATAAAACATTTTGTTTCATTGATAAAATTGCCTTCCACCATCTTAATCATTTGTTAATTACAATAATTGGTTGACAATAGATTGCACGGTAAGAAACAACAATGAAGCGGTTAATTTGTGCGACAAGGGGATTGTTTTGCGCAATAGACAAAACGCCTTCATAAGAGGATAATGTTTTTTTCTGTATAGTACATTAAGGGAAACTTAAAGGTACATCAGATCGGTTAGTAAAGATTACTAATAAGGCTAAGGTATAAAATAAAATGCGCTTAACCTACTAAGGTTAGGTTACAGATCAAGAACTCGTCCCTCGTCAGTAGATGTTAAATTATAAACTTAAATATCTACTGCACATATTTTAAATAACATAATACCAAACATTTGGGACGAGTTCTTGATCTGTAACCTAACCTTAGGAGGTTAAACTTGTGTAAATTATGAGAAGATAAAAATTTTACACAACAAAAAATATTTTTTTTTTACTACAAATACAAAGGTCTATTACAATAACGATCATATTTTAAAGTGATATTATATTTATTGCCTGAGCAAGCACCCACTCATTACCATCAAATTTAAATACCAGTCAAAACTGTCGTCAAAATACAGTTAAGAGGTACATACATTCATAACGGCCTGCGGTTATCGAGAATCCGATTATCGTGGTTCTTAAACTATAGCTATTGTAAAGGTTCGCCGACCTGTTTGCCTTAGGGTTTCCGCCCCGACGAGACGCTGTGGTCCAGGAAGGATCGTGACTTGAGAGGTTAAGGCCCATACAGCAGCGAAAGTTGCGCCCCCAACTATTTTATCTTATTATTACGTTAAACGCAGGTATTTTTGAAAATCTTATGTTCAGTTTGTGGTATCTATTATAAGCTATTTATTACTGTCTCTGTAATAGTTTCATTTTGTAAAGCTTAGGAAGAGATACGAAGTTGCGCTTTTTGGCCACCAAACTCTAATTTCGCATCTCCTCCTAAACTTTATGAGATAAAATTATGAAAGAGGTATTAAAAAATAGCTTATAATAGATACCACAATCTGAACGTAGGATTTTTAAAAATTCCTATGATAAACGTAAAAATATGATAAAATAAGTATCGCTGTCAGATTGGCTCGGGTATGCGCCTTAAGCTTTTAGTTTAGTTAGAGTCAAGACTACAATTTGTTACCTATACTATATCATCATGTGTGAACGAGCTAGTGCCCTAAAATAATCTAATTGGTTGAACCTAACTGGCTATATATTCGTGATTTTTTGTTTGATTGACAAAAGGAAAAATATGAGTCTAATGTATTCATAATCTAACACATGGACTAAATAAAATCATTTTTTACCCTATCGTCCAGAATTTCGCTCATTAAAATGAGGAAATTCAGAAAAAATATTTAGCTCTCGAAACAGTGCTTCAAAGGTGTTAACGTTTGAACATGTCTGATATGGGAACGTTGAACTAAAATATTGGTTGGGTGAGCACCTATTAGAATATAAGTGTGCACTGGTAATTATAGTATACGAGATATACATATGTCCATGTACGTCCCGATGTATACGATCACCATGACAACTTGTGATAACACATCTTATGATTGTTTCGATTGAAGTCTTTCCAAAACTAGGTACCAATGCTCTCGCAATTGTTTTTAGCGATCGAAAAACCATTGGCGGGGAGTTTTCAAACTTTGCCTTATGTTTTCTCACCTCTTTCTCACGGCATCCTTGTACATACAAAACAACCTTCTTAGAATAGTTAGACACATCTAGTGCACCGTAAGCGTGACTCCTTTATCCAACCTTCGCGGTGCTCCATTGTGTCAGTCCTTCTGTCAGACCGGACCATATACGCCGGATTAGACAACGACCAAGAACCTTCCAATCACGAGGACGTAGACCAATTTATTTATACGAATGTCGGGTCTTGGCTTTGTTTGTGATATAAACAAGTACGGAAGTAACCATGTACTCGTATATAGAGTAAGCCGCATAAACAGTTAGGTTTTCGTTAAAGTAATCATGTAGTCCTTGGTCGCGTTTTTTAGTGGTAAAAACTTTCTTAAGCTGGGTTTTTGTAAACATTTTTTTTATAAAGAGGTAGTTGATTATTTGTTTAAAACATAAGTTAAAGGCACATAGGTTAAACGGTTTCTTCGGATGATAAGTTTTATCACTAAAATCTGTAAAATTAATTTTATGTTGGTTAGCAAAGAAATCCCCTAAAATGCTTAAAAGTAAAGAAGTAGAACATATTTATAAAAGAAAAAGTATGCCATAAAATAAAACAACACTAACTAACTTAACTAAATTAATTCTAGACTAAGATATTTTTTTGTGCGTAGCCGGCAAATATGGCCTATATATACTGAGCATTGTGCTGGGATGTAGAGCTGTGAAAGCTTCCTCAATCAAAACCATCGTATATTATGCTATAAACATCGATGCAAGATTTCATAACAAATGGTTTCCTTCCTGTACCTTACGACGCACCCAAGGTGCTTTCTATAGAGCTAATCCTCAGCCGATCGTGTAGAAAGCCGCTCTATATTACCACTTATCCAAGGCAAGCCTAGGCTTTCTATCGCTATAGAAATTGAAGCCCTTTATCTGCACCTAGACTATAACCGGAGGTTGAATCGGTGTTCGTATCGCAAAAGCTTTCGAGGTTCGAAGGGAAACGTGCGGGCTTATCAATCTATTAGCCTTGAGCAATTTTGTTCCCATCACGGCCTCGTAATTTCTCAATTTTATCTCTTAGTAGTTACTTTCATCTCAGTTATCCGTTGCTTAGATTTTGCAATAACATGCATACAGCCAGAAGCCTGCTCAGAAATATTCATATAAATAAAAGAATGTTATAAATAATGCTGGACAATTCACACAGCATTATCTATTTATACTTATAAATATCTTACGTACCTATGGTTAGTTTTGCTGTTCGAAAAAGAGTCTTCATAAAGATTAGGACAATGTTACTGTACCTCTATTTGACGATCGATGTGGCGTGGGAACCGAAGGTCCGCCTGCGACTCAGGAGAATACGGGTTCGATTCCCGTCTTGCGACAATTTTTTTGTACTATTTGCAATTTTTTTTTGGTTAGGTATATAACAAAAAAAAACAATTCGTAATGTAATGTAAGTATTGTTTTTTTTTATCGAGTGTCACCGCCTACATATTTTATTGTTGCATGTCCCAGTCCATCCCAAGGTCGCTTGGTGGAGATCGCTCAAAGCGATAAGACTTCCCTTTCTACTTCCTTCAGTATTGTATTTAATGTTTGTATGGTACAATATAGATTTATCTATCTACCGATATCTATTCTGCAACCTCTACACCGTGAAACCACTTTGCATAAAATCACATGACATAAGAGTGGCAGGCAGTTCACGATAATAGTAATTTTACACATTTTTCAAACTAGTAAAAAATATAATTTTATGTAACGACATTATAATGAGCTTAAAGCCTGGTGAGTATGACAGATGCATGCTCGAGTGGATATAAAAACTACATGAACATCATAACTGGTGGCCTTGTCTGGTAGAGTTATTATGAAATACGTTGCACGGTTAGTTCGGGTCTTAGTGACTTATGGTACTATGACCCGACGGCCTCCATAGTCATCATCAGCCTATGTTAGTCAACTGGACATAGGCCTTCCCTAATGAGCGCCACAGCGCCCTGTGTTCAGTTCGCCGCATCTGTCTGCAGTATTTTACAGGTCGTTATCCCAACAGGCGGGAGGGCGTTTTACGTGTAGGACGCTCTCCTACCTGGTGATGGAGGATGAGTGAGTGACGTTTGCCGAGTCGCAGTCTCCACTCAAACACACGTTTACCTAAGCGGTAAAAAGCTTGATTAAATAAATTAAATAACAAACGACTATTGCTGAACAGGATAAACTTTCAAAAATAATTATTTCAAGATTGACAATTTCCAGTAATTTTTATCGTTCACTGTACAATTTTTACATTATATTCACGTAAAAATTTACCTCGCTATTAGTTATTTTATAAATGCTTTTTTATATGGTTACAATAAATGACAAAACACATGACAAGCATTATAAGCACGATAAAATTATGATCTGGCTCGTGACATAATGTATTTTCTATATGAGCTTCCGCCCACGGCTTCACACGCACTTTTCAAGTAGCCTATGTCCGTCCCTGGGATATCATTGGCCTCCCTGCCAAATTTCATTGAGATCCGTTCAGCCGTTAAGATGTGAAAAAGTAACAGAAAGACATAGTAACTTTCGCTTATATGCTAAGTAGCTAGTAAGCTAGCCCTTCGAAATCGATTAAGACATATGTCTTACTTCGATATTGGTCCGTCTGGATCGATTAAGACATATGTCTCACTACTTTGTAAGCCATATGGCTTCTCTTGTTTTTTCGGTTTTTTGATGAAGTTAGGATAAAATTTCAATTGCATTTATGTTTAACAACTTTATTACCAACAACTGCACACTTTTTGACAACTTTTTGAAACCATTTTGAAAGAAATATTAGAGATATACCGGGTGAAAGTTCAGCGCGCGAAAGTGACGCCATTTTTTTTGTGAAAGTCTGAGTGAAAAGTGTGTTTTGTGTACTTTATCCCAAAGAATCGGTAAAAGTTTCTTATTTATTATACGTTTTAGAGGGTTACCAAGGTTTTTACATAGTTTCAATAGTATATGTTGATAAACATAAGAGTAGTAGTAGTAAAAGTAGTAGTACGATTTTACGACCATTTTTTCAAATGAAGGGTCTGTGTAAAATTAATCAAAAACACAATAAAAAACATTTATAGCCAGTTTTATAGCTTTATTGCATAGCTTTCAGATAAAGTAAGCTGAATCACCCTACTATAAAGCATTCTAGACCTAGACTTAAAATAACACGTGAGCGTGCGAATCCGAATTCGCGTGCAAAAATCTGTCGATGTTAGCGGTTTTTTAGCGCAAAAAATCTCGATATAAAAGAGCTAGTATGTATGTATAGCATTATGCAATTTATTAATATATGCATTTAAGTAATATGTATGTATATTGACATAATCTACTAATACTGATGCATATTTGATACACATATTATAATAGGCACTTTATCTACTTCCTATAAATTTGCATAAACTGCAATAAATTAGTTCACGTGACCATAATTATGTGGGAAATTATTCAAAACCGGTTATATCATGAAATCTAACCATTATTTATAAGCATCGACACCATTTCACCTCAACTTCCTAAAACATCATGGCTGGCAATTAAATTTTATCCCACGAATTGCCAAATCAAAATAAATAACATTTACACAACATTGACAACATTTTTCTCAGGAGTATTTTGTGCGACCTCAAATCATACTTTGACTGGATTAATAATAAATAATACGATTGTTTTTACAAAAACTAAAAAAACAGGATTAATCTTCATAGAAACGCGAAAGAATCATTATAATTGGATGATAATTGGTGAAGATATCGTTTACGCCTCCTTAGATCGATAAAAAAATGGGGTGGGAAAAAAAACTATTTAGTCAGTCGCGTGTTAGGTTATCAGCAGATATCTCGTTACGACACATCTTGCCAAAAAGTTTTTTTAACTGGCTATATCTTTATAATTTTCTGTTTTATCGACAAAAAGGATAAAACAGAAAATCGCAACGGCGGACTAATTTTATTTTTAACCGACTTCAAAAATAGGTTTTCTTTTTTTTTAACTCTGAACTTTTAACTGGGTGGTCCGATTTTCCTGATTCTTTTTTGATCCATGAAAATTCATGAAAAGTCTAGTCGTTTTTTAAAACTAAATTAATTATTTAGGACACTAGCCTATTCTAGAAAGAATTCTACCCGTCCGGAATCGCTGATCTATTCCTATAAAAACTATGTCCATCTTTTGCTCAACGCTAGCGTGAATAAAGGTAAATCTCTCCAGACTGCTTTCATCCCGTTATGTAACCTTTGAATGTACCGATATAGGACTAAAGCAGTGTAATGTTGGACTAGTAAATCTGAGCTTAGATTCGTTAAGGGATACGGAACCACTGCTAACAAGGCTCGGGTAATATATCGCAATTTCATAATGTGCTATACCTGTAGTACAGATATACGAACACATTATGTAGGTGTACCTATTTTGTAGGGTTGCAGAGATGTGCGCGGCACGGGTATACATTTCAGTTTACAAAAGGGTATATGAATGTTTTTTAATAGACTATTTAGTTTAATACATAGCCGAAAAAATATTTAATTTTTTGTAAATCTTGAGGTATAAACAAAAAATAAAACTACACTCGGTTTCAGGTGATAAAAATGCTGCCTGTTAGCCCTTGCATTTTGTGACGTCACGTATCATCGGATATTATGCCAACTCAATGTACAAGTGTGACGTTACGGTTCGGTTTATGTTTGTTACCTCAGAACTATTGACTGGATGGTCCGATTTTCATGGTTCTTTTTTATTTAAAAGCTGGTGCTTCCCGTGTGGTCCCATTTTAATTTAATCCAGTTCTGACAATGGGATTCATAAAAAACTTGAAAAAACTATATAATTGAAGTCGGTTTGTAGTTTTTTTTCTATGAAAATGTGAGAGTTATGTAAACTTCCCGCTTGGAGCACTGTCACGTTTCCATAGAAAATAAAGTAAAAATTTGTAGTTAACTGTTTGCTGAAATATCTACGGAAAACCAAATAAACGTATTCTAAGTACATAAATAGTAAGGACCCTAGCATGAATTTATGATCGTATCGTAACAAGATGGAGGACACAGACGAAATATTCCTTCCCAACAGGTCCGGAGCAGTACGCTCCGCATTTAGATTTATGCTAGCTAAAGACAACTGTACACTACAATTTATTGCTCTCGAATTCTCGGTGTTTATTGTCCTTTGAGACAGTAACTTCGTTGCAAATATAAATGAAATAATAATATTAATTAATAAAACAATGTAATTTGAATATATGTAAGTTAACAATAATGTAATAATGTAATAAAATAAAATAATCTTAATAGATTATTTTACTTTTTACTCCTGATTTAATAATCAGGAGTAAAAATGTTATTTAATTATATTTTGTATTTGACATGTAAATTTAAAATTTACCAATAAAATCTTGTATCTTGTATCTTGTTGCTGTAGCAAGCAACGTATTGCTATTTTGCTAGCAATAGGCATGGTATTATCTAAATTTATTCTAATAATACTCACAATTTATTTATTTATTTATTTATTTATTTATTTATTTATTTATTTATTTATTTATTTATTTATTTATTTATTTATTTATTTATTTATTTATTTATTTATTTATTTATTTATTTATTTATTTATTTATTTATTTATTTATTTATTTATTTATTTATTTATTTATTTATTTATTTAATTATTTATTTATTTATTTATTGACTTAGTACAGAATTACTTCAAATAACACTAGTCATAAAACGAAAATAAATTTATAGCTCTCTTATATAAAAGTAACTTATCTTAATAATCACTTACAGCCTATAACGGGATTTAGATAATTATTATAAAATCTAAAAACTAAAGACGACAGTCACCAGATTTGTCGGTATTACTTACAGTATAATTAATTTTGTTTTAAAAACCTATAAACCGACTTCATTTTTATAGTTTATTCATGAATTTTCATGGATTCCATTGTCAGAACTGAACAAAATTAAAATGGGACCACACGGGAAGCACCAGCTTTCATATTAAAAGAATCATGAAGATCGGACCACCCAGTCAAAAGTTCTGAGGTAACAAACATAAAAAACTGTTGAATTGAGAACCTCCTTCTTTTTTTGAAGTTGGTTAAAACGCTTCATAAATAGTTTCGATCGTCAAGTCACACCACTGACACTCTCTTCGTTTACATTGAATTTATGCGTCGAGTACAGTCACCGAAAAAAGCGGAATCTAGTAATTATTATTGCTCGGACCTAGTGGATTTGTTAAAAAAAACTAGGCGTAGATCTCAGTAATCACAGGATCCCCGTGGTAAAAAAACAAGAAAAAAATAAAATTCAAAATTTTTCTTCGGTTCCATGATTGTAAAAACACGATTTATTAAAAAAAATACGATAAAAAAAACATGATAGTGCACTGTTTTGCACTAAATTTGTCTAGATCTCAGGAACACTGCGGTCTATAGAAAATATTTTTGTTTTGATTCGTAGGTCATTGCTAATTCTTTAGTTCATCGGTTGGGTTTGTTCATAAGTGGTGTAGTTTTCTTGTAAATATACAAAAACATAATTTTTGCGCCTACGCTACCTCAAAAACGTATGCTCTGTCCCGTTCCTATGAACGCCAAATCCTTAACCTCAACCTCAACAGCCTGTATTGGTCCACTGCTGGACGCAGGCCTCCCCCTGATAAGCGTCTTAATTGGCGTTTATCTCGGAGGGTAATGCCTATAATCTCCGCGCTGGGGTTGGGGATCGCAGTTTGGTGGTATAATTGTTCTGCGGAGGGCGCTGCTGCCCGCCCCCAGTGGATTTCCCTTAGTAGCCTCTTACGACACCCACGGGAAGAGTTGCGGTGGTACAAATTCTAAGCCAGCACCACACAGCTACCAAATCCTTAGACTATCCTTTTCACAAAATGGCGCGCAATGCCCTCTTGACGCCATTGTTTCAAGATGTCGCTTTTTAAGAATTATAAAGACGACCTCTGTGGCGCGGTGGGCGAAGGTCCGCCTGCTCGGGACAAATATTTGTACGATCTGCAGGTATTTGTTCAGGGTGTTCTGGATGTTTTCTATATATAATAAAAAAATATCTATCTATGTAGTGTATTGTATTATGTATATCAGTTATCTAGTACCCATAACACAAGCTCTGCTTAGCTTGGGGCTAGATAATGCTGTGTGAATGGTCCAGCATTATTTATTTATTTATTTTTTATAAGTTGAAAATAAATAAAAACAGACTACTGCTGCATACAATATGCTCAGGCAGCAAAATTATCATCATTGCAGCTACTAGCAGCTCATCAAAGAACTTTTCTGTTTTTATTTGTAGACGAGAACTTTATAGCTGCAGGCTCGATCAACATGAGCTATGTTAAATGTGAGTTTATCGTATGTAAAACGAGGCATATTCCAGCACATTAAAATAAAAAGATAGTGCGATCATTTGCACCTTAGTAGATTGAAGCCTTGGGCCCAACTTGTTTTAGAACTATACCTGATATTAAGTAACTAGAATAAAATAAAATATTAACATATTTAGAAGCAAATTATTTTACACAGGCCCTGTTCTAGCCAAATTAAATTTTCAGAATTTATTATTCATGAAAGTTAGTATTTTTTAAGATAGCTTAAACAACGGGTTACACTCAAAAGACTCACTAGGAATGATAACTACACGCACACTCTTCCGATATACTAAGGCATCACAAGTGGCAATTTAGTTCTTTGCGACAATAAATACTTTGAATGGCGCCATCTGTTAGCCTGCGGCGACACTTCTCTACTACTATGTAATGTCATCTCAACTGACGCTGTGGGTTCTGTGTTGCTCCTGGAACTAGCGACATCATTTTTCAACTGCGTGAACTATTTACACAGGTGGCTGTAACTTTTGAACCTTTAAAAGCTCATCTACGAAGGCTGCTAGCTTACAATGTAGTACAAATTAAAATTACAGTAGAATACAGTTACAGTCTAATGCAAGCGTGTTACGTCACCACGGTCACGTGATGCTGATCTAACATGTTAGATCAGCATCACGTGACCTCCCGTGGCATAGAAATCGCCTTTAAACGTTTCCATAATACGCGTGCGAAGTCGCTGGCAGCAACTTCTAGGTAATAATAATAAAATCAGACAAGTGCTAGTCGGACTCGCGCACGAAGGTTAAGTAGTTTTTGCGTAATAGAGTAACAAACATTCATACATCCATACAAACTTTCGCATTTATAATATTAGTAGAAAAAGTTCATTGTTTTCTAAATCATGATTTGAAATAGCTTTTCACCATCAGCTTTGAATGTTTAGCACATCATCAATTCGCGTTTCGTTTTCGATCTACGTCCTTGCCAAAACGGAACGTGCTAACAGAAATGCATTCAAACTAAACATAATGCTAAGATAAACTACATATTAGCAGTGTAACTGTAACAGTGTATTAGTAGATGTCAATTTTATATAATACTAGCTTTTGCCCGCGGCTTCGCACGCTCTATTCAAGTAGCTATGCTCGTCCCCGGGATACCGTTTACCTACCTGCCAAATTTCATCAAGATTCGTTCAGCCGGGAACGAAATAAAAATTAAGAAAAATATGTCCGTTTCCTGGTTCTAAGCTACCTTATCAATTTTCAGCCAAATTGGTTCTGCCGTTCTTGAGTTATAAATAGTGTATAAATATAAATAGTATAAATAGTAATAACACGACTTTCTTTTATAAATATAGATTATTACTTTGGCGATCCTAAGGCGCAGCGGCAAAGTTTAAACATTTTTTTATTACATCACACTTCACACTACACACTAATATTATAAATGCGAAAGTTTGTATGGATGTATGGATGGATGTTTGTTACTTCTTCACGCCAAAACTACTGGACGGATCTAGCTGAAATTTTGCATACAGGTAATTCTAACCATGGAATAAAACATAGGATACTTTTGATCCCATAAATCCGTTCCCGTGGGATGAAAATCACCTTTTAACGTTTCCATAGGAACAGCGCGTGCGAAGCCGCGGGGCGCAGCTAGTCTATTATCTTTATACATAACACCTCTATAACAAGCGGGCCTAGGCAACCGGCATGCTCTATGAAACGAATCAAAATCTAGGTAGTGGCAATTCCCCCCCGAAGGCCTTGCCGGGGCGGGGGGGCTTAGTAATCGCGGCTTCATCACCCGCGATGAAGCTAAGAGGAACCCATGGGGCCGTGCCTACGCAGACGGCGACATGGCCGGCCCCGGGACGGACCGCTCCTCTGGGTTTTGCGCTCTAAGTCCAGTGGGAGCGGTAGTAGGTTGCAGTGTCGTATGGGTGGCACCGCAACTGAGGCGGGCGGCCATGCTGTATGGGCAACATGGCCGCAGATAGGTGGAGGCCGCGGCGGGAGAGGAGTGCCGGTATTGCGGTACGCCGCTCTCCCTGCCTTCCGCGGCCTTGGCGGGGTCGCCACCGTTTGATGGCGGACGCGGTGGGGTCGCAGGGGATTGTCGGTATGGCGTAGGCCGCTCTCCCTATCCTCTGCGACCGTGTGGCAGACGACGGGGCCACTGGACTGACCCGTCGCACTGGGAGACCTTGGTCGTTCGGACACGGGGTAGTCCGGCGCCCAATTGGCAGGTAAGGTCTCCGAGGTGGTCGCGGCGCGTCATGTGTTTCTGGCACGTCGGAAAGGGGGGTGCTCCACACCCCCCCGTGAGGGGCCTGATATTGGGCAGCCGCGGTGGGTTCATGGAAGAGAAACCGTTCCCATGTTCCCACCACAAGCGGCAGAGGCGGAAGCACCCTGAGGGTTTTAGTGGTGTTGGAGTCCCACATAATCGCACTGTCTCCCCGTGGCAGTGCGATATGCGTGCGCATTTCCCTCAGGATGATAAAAAAAAGGTAATGGCAATTGAAAGATTCGTAGACTCATTCTGTAAAAGTTTGAATTCGAACTCGAATTCATCCGAGCTCACTTCGAACGTCATTACTACGCTCGTCACTGTGGCGCTACAAACATTATCGAGTTTTACAGAATACAAAACTATAAACTCACTGCAGATTCATCTTATTGAATAAGCGGGACATATCTAAGGCATATGTCAACATGTTGTTACATTGTCTAGGCCCTCAGGGCACAGCTGGTCGCAGACCCCCTGATAAACACCATAATCACCTTTGTAACATTGGGGGTAATGCCCATAATCGCCACGCTGGGCATGCGGGTTGGGGATCTAATCAGAGTCGGAGTAAAAAAAGAGCTATGTTCGACGACAAACTCACCGATGATGGTAAGTGACGATAATGCCGACGATGTATCACGAAGGTCTAGAAGACACTTTCTTCACATTGGTCATTGGTAGGGGTAGTTCCACCACAACCACAATAGGCTGTATTGGTCCACTGCTGGACGCCTGCCCCAGAACAGCGCCTTATTGGCGTATCTCATGGGGGTAATGCCCATAATCCCCATAATTTTAATTTTCATACATTGATTCCACCGCGTTCCAAAAAAATTAAGTAAAGTTTGCATAAAATTAAACTTAGATAATAATGAGTTATTCCCAACGTGTCACGTCAGACTCCTCATTCTCAATGCGACGTTGCAGTTTGAGGAAGTTGCAAGTTCGATTCCCGCAAATGTTTGTACGATTTGCAGATATTTGTTCAGGGATGGGATGGATGGATGTTTTCTATGTATAATATAAAAAAATCTATGTCTTGTATTATGTATATCAATTATCTAGTACCCATAACATAAGCTTCGCTTAACTTGGGGCTAGGTAATGCAGTGTGAATTGTCCAGCATTATCTACTTTTATTATTTATTAAGTATTCCTACGTCTTCCGAAAGTCAGAGCTTCGTGATTTAAAATCTACATCTTTTTCAATAGAAATAAAGGCTTGAAATAACCTGCCGTGTAGTCTACGTGTGTGGTCCGATTGCCTAAAGTCCATAAACAATTATAGCTTAAAAAAACACAATCTTAGCTCTAAACACCACAATTACACGTAAATGTAAGCTCATTCGTATGTAAGCTCATTCCTAACTTGTTATTATGACCGCTTAAATTAATATCTGACAATTTATTTGTCTTCAATTTTATACTCTAATTAGTTTTAGTTATTTTAAGTCTAGAAATTACCGTGTACCTAACTGTAAGGTGTCTTCATAACGGGGGTTTTAAAAGCGCGGGATAATAAGTTTGTTTCCGGGATGTAGGAATAATGGTGGAAGAATTATGCTTCCAGCATTGCTAATGGCTTTAGACGTGATAGAACTTCCTAGAGCCATATTAATATTATGAAATATCAAAGTGCCTTATTTCCTTTAGATCTTTCAGGACTCTTAGATATGGACACGTCACAAAAGTACCTAATTACCTACATAAATAAAATCTATATATATAAAAGAAAGTCGTGTTTGTTACAACACTTATAACTCGAGAACGGCTGAACCGATTTGGCTGAAATTTGGTGGGGAGGTAGCTTAGAACCAGGAAACGAACATAGGATAGTTTTTATTTTGTTCCCGGCTGAACGAATCTTGATGAAATTTGGCAGGGAGGTATCCCGGGGACGGACATAGCTACTTGAATAGAGCGTGCGAAGCCGCGGGGCGCAGCTAGTTTGATAATAAAGATTACTTTAATTTTTTTGTTCACGTTAATAGCGAAACCTTTACGTGGTTTTGAGTTAATCACATTCAGACAAACATACGCAGATTTATACGATGTTTTATGATATATAATAATGCGGTGAAGACGTTATCAATACTTACAACTACTGGACGGAGTGATTTGTATGAGGTTATACATATTTTGTGTATATATACTAATATTATAAAGAGGAAATACATAGGCTCCGAAACTACTGAACCGATTTAGAAAATTATTTTATCATTAAAAAGCTTACTTTTCAGGGAGTGGCTTATACATAGGCTTTGTTTTTTAACGGAATTCCCACGGGAACGGGAAATACGCGGGTGAAACCGCGAGACACTGCTAGAAATTCATAATGATTTTACGTAAATTGGCTGTTTATGACGGTTTTTGAAAATATCGGAAAAAAGTCATACTGACTAGTCTGGAGCGCGCTGCGTAAATGCAGTTTTTTAAGAACATAATATTAGAATCATTTAAAACATCTCATACCTATTACAATGCTGTTATTCATTGACCAATTCTGCTACAGGCAAACTCTCATAATGATGACATTATCCAATAAGAATAATAATTATTATTTATATAACTCTCACAAAGGTTAAGCAATATATATAAATACAAAGGTTATATTTGCAGGATAGTGATACACCTTAATGTTAACCTTAAGTATCATAAATCATAATTACCGTGCAAAATAAATTTCTTGCGAAAATCAAGAAAAAAGATAATGTCTAGATTTGGCATAAAAATTATTAAAAATCTTAATTTTGTTAGTAGGCCTAGATAAAACTTCTTTAGTGTTGAAATAGTATTCGTGTATTATTGTCTAACAGATATGCAGAGTTTGTTTTTTTCTTTAATGTACATATTGTACATACAAGGCAAGAGAATACCTTTTTTTTAAATACAGTAAACCGGGGTGAATAGAGACTTAAGGGTGAATAGAAAGAGAAAAAATACGAGAGCTAAACATTCTTTTGCAGAGTTCAAATCGACTGACACAGAAGGTCAACATAGAATAAGGGTACTTCCACTGCTATCAGCCTGGTTATACCCTCCTCCAGTATTTTCATTTTTATTCACCCTTGAATCTCTATTCACCCCGTTTTTTGGTAGTGGTTTACAGTTATGAGAAACCACGGTCCGTAAACCGCATTAAAGAATTAAAGAGTTATTCAATATAATCTATTGTACCTAATGCTGAATGTGTTATCCTCATATAAAAATATGTTAACCTACTCGTACTAAGACGGGGTGGTTAAAAATTCTACTTAATAAATACATAAATAATGATGGACAATCCACACAGCAGTGTCAAGTCCCAATCTAAGCAGAGCTTGTGTTATGGGTACTAGATAACTGATATACTTAATACAATACACTATAGATAGATATTTTATAATTGTGTCCAAAATTATTTTTATTTTTTATCATACATAGAAAACGTCCAGAAAACCCTGAACAAATATCTGCAAATCGTACAAATATATGTCCCGAGGCGGGAATCGAACCCGAAACCTTCTCCAGCCGCGCCACAGAGGTCATCACAGAGAAACAGGCTAGATTATTATAATTTGCAACTAAGAGTACCTATAGGTATAATTTCGAAGCACGGATCGTGATTTCAGAATCACACTTTATAAAAACCGATCATGGTCGTTAACATGAAGCGCTCTAAATTGCAGTTATTTGCAGATCAAACCTTTTTGCTTACAAATTATCGGTTGTAATGATCAAGATAATTTTATGGACTGGAAAGCCAATGCCTTAAACCCAGTGATCACTAGATAAGTACAAGTAAGTATCTATGTATAGATAAAAATTTACTATCTGGCGTGTCTTCTTTTTAACCGACTTCAAAAAAAGTAGGTTCTCAATTAGACTTTTTTTTTCAAACTCAAACTCAGACATGCTTTTTTCCATAAATACAATAAATGTACACTTAGAAAAGGTCAAATCATATTAAAAAATACACTGACACGGAAATAAAGTGGTATTTTTGATTTCG
This sequence comes from Eupithecia tripunctaria, assembly GCA_955876795.1. Lineage (NCBI taxonomy): Eukaryota > Metazoa > Arthropoda > Insecta > Lepidoptera > Geometridae > Eupithecia > Eupithecia tripunctaria. The sequence goes on along the minus strand of OY041614.1, from coordinate 6,451,492 downwards.
ATCGCTTCAATATAGACTAAAGTAAAGAAACGACGAAGAAACCCTTAGCCTGTTAGTTTTTATGTATGTTACCTCAGAACTTTTGACTGGGTGGTCCGATTTTCATGATTCTTTTTTTATATGAAAGCTGGAGCTTTCCATGTGGTCCCATATTAATTAAGTCCAATTCTGACAAAGGGATCCATAAAAAAACTATTTGTTAGGTTTTGACAATGGCATCCATGAAAATTCATGAAAAAACTAAAAAAATTGAAGTCGGTTTATAGTTTATTAAAACAAAATTAATGATATTTTTCGTATAATTAATGAAGGACAGAAAAAACGGTAAACGTGTTCTTAAGTAGAGAGCACAACTCTGCAAACGCGCCCTCCGGCCAGGTGAGATGATGACCCGCGAAAGACTGCAGGCCGATGCTGGGTGCGGCAGAAGACAGGGCACTATGGCGCTCATAAGGTGAGGCCTATGTCCAGCAGTGGACTAACATAGAAGGCTAGGATGATGATGTGAGCACACACACTCGGACACTCTACTATTGTCCACTAAAATAGGTACTTTCCCAGTATGGTGTAGGTAGGTACATACATACTTACACACGGGTAACCTAAATATAAACTAAAACTATAAACCTATCAAATACAGAAGATGATAAAAAAAATAGGAAGTAGGTACCTTATTGGATATTAGTGAAATAAAAATATTTTCAGTATTTCGAGTACTTGCGGAAATGGTGGAATAGAATTTATAGAATGAAGTCTGTTATTTTCGAAAGATAGGTAGATAGATAGATAATTTATTCATTAAACCTTTGTTACATATGTTGGTTAGCAATGCCTTAAAGCCTTTGTTAGGTTTATCTAGGCACTAGGTTCTCTTCTAATTTACATATAACTTTGTCCAATAATTTAAAACTAAAACACTTAATTATTTAATAAATCTAAATCACAAACAAAAACTCATGAAAAGCAAATAATAAATAACACAAAACCGGCAGCTTCACAGCAATTTTGTCGGTACTTTCACGGATGGGCTGAGTTTGTTTTACATTTACAATAATCGCATCGAAGTGGAGCAACCATACTCATCCTAAGAAAAAGATCTGCCGTTATTCTGCGTTCATCGCCTCATTTCATAGATTGTTTCTCTTTAAAAGCGTGACCTCACGATGCTCCACCGGATGTACTCATACCTACCCTCTTATTCATAGACCGACTTAAAACTGTACAACACTGTATTTTATTTAATCGACTTCAAGAAAGGAGAGTTATGTTAAACTATCATCACACTAATACTTAATATATATGCGAAAGTTTGGATGGAATGGATTGATGGATGGATAGATGTTTGTTACTTCTTCACGCCAAAACTACTGGACGGATCTGGCTGAAATTGCATACAGGTAATCCTGGAATCAAATATAGGCTACTTTTTATCCCATAAATCGGTTCCCGTGGGATGAAAATCACCTATTAAAGTTTCCATTGGAAAAACGCGTGCGAAGCCGCGGGGCGCAGCTAGTAGTTTATAAAGTAAAAAAGGCAGTTTCTAATTGAGTAACGCGTTTGTTTTTCTTTTATTTCAAATTAGTTTCAAACGAAAAAGCATTGTAAAGTACAGCCACAGAGTAAATAAAACCCATTGAATTATTTACTACTAGCGTAGTAAAACCTGATTTTCACGCCGCCGCCGTTAAATATCATATAATAGAGAACCATCAAAATCACCATCTTTATTTTCTCAATCAGCTAAATCCGTTATTTTATTATAGTTGAGGACTCTAAAAAACAAACTATTACTTACAAACCTATACTTACCTACTCATCGCTTTTTTTAATTGCATTGCATTGCAATGAAATCAGTGGTAGGACCGCATTGAGCTACAATAAGCTCAATGTCAGTTCAGACTCTTTTACGAAGATAACAAAAGATAACGCCTTTGTTTTTATTTCAAACTAGCTGCGTCCCACGGCTTCGCACTCGTTGAACTTCGCCTATGGAAACGTTTAACGGTGATTTCTATTCCACGGGAACTGATTTATGGAATAAAAAGTAGCCTATGTTTGATTCCAGGATTAGGATTACCTGTAAGCAAAGTTTCAGAAGAATTTAAATTTTTGATCCGTTTAGTAGTTTTGGCGTGAAGAGGTAACAAACTTCCTCATACAAACTTTCGCATTTATAATATACTAACTGTGCCCCGCGGCTTCGCACGCGTTGTTCCTATGAAAATGTGTAGAGGTGATTTCTATCCCACGGGAACTGATTTATGGGATAAAAAGTAGGCTATATTTGATTCCAAGATTAGAATTATCTGTATGCAAAATTTCAGCCCGATCTGTTCAATCGTTTTGGCGTGAAGAGGTAACAAACATCCATCCATACATCCATACATCCATCCAAACTTTCGCATTTATAATATTAGTGTGAATTGTGATAGTGTGATGTGAATTGTGATAGTGTGATGTGAATTGTGATAGTGTGATGAAGAAGCACCGTAAAGTACAGTCCCATTTTGTGCGTGTGGTACATACAGCCGTAAACAAAAACCTAATTTACACGCCTTCAAATATCATTAGTTATACCATCCAAGCCACCGTCTTTATTTTCTCAATCAGCTAGATCCGTTATTATTCTTGAGCAGAGTTTTTGTACAAGTTTATTGGTATAGTTCATGGTCTAATAGTAATGAAATGGCTTTTATTCGGCTTCTTATTGCTATTCGCCGTTAGATAATGGGTGTAGTAATGTGAACAAAGTAAATAATGATGGGGAATGATAATGCTGTGGTAATGATTGGAGCTTCGAAGAATCGTAAGGCATCAGCAATCAATCATACTTTTAAAGGGATATTTTCACCCCACTCCAAGAATTCATTGCAGCGGATTCGACCCTTTCTATTAAAGTAGGTACTACTAAAACGGTGCATACCTACCTCAATAAATCAGTTTTTTTTTACATTTTAGCATTGTATTGTATTTACAATATAACATCAACATCACCACCATCAGCCTATATTAGTCCACTGCTGGACATAGGCCTCCCCTAATGAGCGCAATAGCGCCCTGTCTTCAGCTTGACGCATCCAACATCTGCCTGCAGTCTTTCGCAGGTCTTCATCCCACCTAGCCAGATGGCGTCCTACATACGTTTCCCAAGTCGTAGTCTTGACTCAAAAAGTCGTTTGGTATTTGCCTTCTATCAGTTAATGATTCACTAAGTAGTACCTACCTAGAGTAATTCACTGATTCGGAAAAAAACTTGTAGCAATTAATTAAAATTAGGAGAGGTTTATAAGTAGAAGGGATTGTCATCTACACTCAGTGATTTGCGCAAAAATGTTGAAATTGATTGCCTGGAAGAAATTGGTTATAGCGATAAGGCCGCCCGTTGTACTGATTTACTTAATTAAGATTCAAGATATTTTTTGTATCATTAATAATAATAAAGTATGCAGTTAAAACCATCAACGTGATAAGATAATAGGAATTTGTTATTCTATTTGTGATAAAAATTCAACATCTTTTTACGAGTATATTTCGAAACGGACAACTGCAACAGTTTTATCGTAGAACTAGCTGCGCCCCGCGGCTTCGCACGCGTTGTTCCTATGAAAACATTAAAAGGTGATTTTCATCCCACGGGAACAGGTTTGTGGGATAAAAGTAGCCTTTGTTTTATTCCAGTATTAGAATTACCTGTATGCAAAATTTCAGCCAGATCCGTTCAGTAGTTTTGGCGTGAAGAGGTAACAAACATCCATCCATACATCCTTCCAAACTTTCGCCTTTATAATATTAGTGTGATAATTTTTTTGTCCTATTGAAAAGAGCTATCCATCGACGTATGACTCATCTTGATTGGACAAAGTACCCAATATCCATCCATCCTCCTTTCTTTGTGTTACTATTTTTAACCGAAGTCAGTTCACAAACAAAGCAGAGAATTTAGAGCTGTTCTCTAGTCAACTATTAAAATACAAAAGGGTTCTAGACAATCCCTATCAAACGGTACCATCGCACGTTTTCCGGAGAAAGCAACGTTCACACAGATGGCGCCACTTTCCAGTGATTGCCGCTTGCTTACTGCACTTGTCTCACTGCCGTCGTTGCTCCCATTCAAAGATGCAATTTGACGTTTAATGTTTTCACTTTTTATTGACCAAACGCACTTTCTGTGACACAATTTAAAGTGGGTAGGTAGGTGGCGAAACTTTCGATTGTCCACGTGAAATGCAAGAGAATACCGATTTACCGTATTTATTTTCTACTATCCTACTAATATTTTATAAACGGGAAAGTTTGTAAACATCTATGTTAAATTGTAAACATGTTTGTTGCTCTTTCACAGCACACACAAAAACTACAGAGCGGATCGGAATGAAATTTTGCATACAGGTAGTTCTAGGCCTGGAATAACACATAGGATACTTTTTATTCCATAAATCAGTTCCCGTGGGATAGGCGTGCGAAGCCGCGTAGCTAGTAAAGTTTAGTAGAGTATCGATATCTGCTCTGCTTAAAATTATTAATTTATTTATTTACTCAGCCTCCTGCCAGGTGGCATGACGATCTGCGAAAGACTGCAGGCAGATGCTGGATGCGTCAAGCTGAGGACAGAGCGCTATGGTGCTCATTGGGAGACGCCTATGTCCAGCAGTGGACTGGTGTAGGGTACTGATTATACAATACAATACAATACAACGATTATGATGATGATGATTTTTATGTTTAATGCACGAAATAAGTTTATTTAAATTTAAAATTATAATCAAATAAAAGAAATAAATTCGAACTAGTATTATCTACTGCTATCCGACTGTTATTGATATGGATCAGTTGAGCTACCTGTAGATTGTTGGCAACAGTCGGCAGTTAGCTCAATTCTTTCTATCGACTCTCGTTAATTCGAAACTCGAGGGACTTTTAAAATATTACGAATTATCGAGTGTTTGAAATATCAAATGGTCACTTTTCTTTTCACCTTCCTCTACTTTTTCGATTAACTTTCTGTTCAGCAATCGTCAAACATTTAAACTTTCTAGCGCCCATACCCAACTAACATAAACTTTTAATCTGTATACCAACGAAAGAGTAACAGTATGAAACATAACTTAACAAAAACAAATCTTTCCGCCTTTTTCTCTCTGCAACTTTGAATTGTCGAGTGGTGGACGCCTATGAGTTCGAATTAACGCGTCGTTTTGTTACATAGCAATGATTTTTTCGGTCGAATTACCAAGTGCATACAAATGTATTGGTTTAGTTCGAAATATAAAGAGATTTTGTAGGGAACTCGTGATAACTTTGAATTACAGAGAGGTTCCAATTATCGCAGGTTTGAAATAACGAGAGTCGACTATTGTAAATACTAGTTCTGTTTTATTTATATTGCTGCCGAGTCTTGCAAATAAAAAGAATCTTAAGATAGGTACCTACTTTTACTTACATTTTTAGTTGGAGTTTTGGAGGTAGAGTTCTCAAATAACACAAATATTATATTTGCAAAAGTTTGGACGTAAGTATGTTTGTATGGAGGTTTGCTGCCTCTGCACGCCAAAACTACTGAACGGATTGGGCTGAAATTTTGCATACAATAATTCTAACCCTGGAATTACCTAGGTACGTATATAAAACCATATAAACAACGCGGGCAGAAACTAGTATGATGTGTACCTTTGAGTGTTTCTTTGGGTGAAATAAATTATATATCTCTCTCTCTCTATTACAAAACAAGCAAAAGATACAAGATACACTTAAAGTGGGTAATCTTGACGCTCTTCATAGATATAACCGTTTTGTGATCAATTCCGTTTGCTTGATTTTTTGTTCTTGTATCGAATTTGCGTGAGATTATACAAGAGTTTCAGAGGCTCTATCATGAAAATGAGTCGATATCGTTACGCGTGCGTTGATGGACACTACTAACTATAGTGTTTTCTTGAACTAGTTTCTGGAATTCATTTTGGTCTGTAATGTGAACGGTCCAAAAGAAAGTGAAGTTTTTATAGCCTTCTTCAACTACCGTATGTTGAATTTAATTGCATTAACTTTAATTGCGTTATTTCAGTCAAAAGCACAATTCAATTCGAATCGTCTGGACACTAAGTCCATTTATGTAATATAATGTAGAGTCCTAGATTTTAAACAGTTTTTATGTACATATACATACCCTAGTTTCTGCTCGCGGCTTGGTACCTACGCGTTTTTTATGTTAACGTTTTAAGGTTATTTTTATCCCATGGCCACTGATTTATGTGTTATAAAGCCTCCTCTCTGTGTTTGACTAAACTGAAACGTAGTCTGACTTATTCGCGTTTCGACAAAACTTCAATTGAATTTCGCTATGGTCTTTTATGTAAGTACATACATAAAAGTTTATGTAGTCTATGTTTGATTCCAGGCCTGGAACTACCTGTATGCGTTCAGCTCGATTCATTTACTACTGTGGCGTAAAGAAGTAACAAATACCCATCCAAACATACCTACATAACAATAGATATAGACATCTAATTACCTTTCTTTTATTTATATTATTTGATTGTAATTTTCTTTGTCATTAAACATAAATTTATTTGCGCCCCGCGGCTTCGCACGCGTTGTTCCTATGGAAACGTTAAAAGGTGATTTTCATCCCACGGGAACTGATTTATGGGATTAAAAGTATGCAAAATTTCAGCCAGATCCGTCCAGTAGTTTTAGCGTGAAGAGGTAACAAACATCCACCCATCCATCCATCCATCCAAACATCCATAAAAACTTTCGCATTTATAATATTAGTGAGATTTCAGTAGGATTTTATTTACCATTATGTTTATAATATTTTAGCTCGGTCTCAATACTTTTCTTGATAAGGCTACGCTAGATGCGAGGCACAGTTATGTCATGTCAAGTACATTCGCTCAGTAAAGTATTATCGAATCGTAAAAGACAATTTCTCAACGAGGGTCGTGCGAAGATAATCATTGAATGAAGGTTACAATACTGTTATGCTTTTTGCAGATAATAATGTCAACGTGCTTTATTGTAAGTGTATTCCAATAATTCTCTCTCTAGATACCTCTGGTTATCTTTGGTTGCCTGGAAGAAATCGCTTTAAGCGATAAGGCTACAGTTCTATGGCTGTTCTTGTCACTTTGTCTAATTATGTACCTAAATTTCTGTTTTATTAAGGTGATGAATAAGGAATTATCTATCTATTTATCTACCTCTGTAGCCTGTTGTTATACACGATTTATACACGACGCGCGTTTTTTCTATGGAAATGTTTAAACATAATTTCTATCCCATGAGAACTTATGACAAAAATCGTTTGTCATAAGTCCCCAAGTATTAAGACAAACACGCGATTTTTCTTCCGATTTTCGTTTTTTTCCATAAAGATACCATACACCATCACTTTTTATGTAGATATGATAAGTTTTAACAAGTTGATATTTCCAGGTTATGAAACTCGGCTACGAAAGTGGATAAAAAACAAGTAATTATTTCCTGAAACAGCCATTTACTAAGGTGCCATTAAATGAAAGTGTGTGAAATCTTGGGTCATCCAAACATTCTCATGGTCATAATTTAACAATAAATTTTATCGTCAGCCTTTTACTTTTTACTAGATCGTCATAATATTTCACTTTCTTACAGACTTATTATGAACAGAACATGTATGAATGAGAGATAGCCTTTGTGTAATTTCTTATGAATAGGTACAAAAAAAATTATTAGCTATACAGTAGCCAACCTCCGTGTAGGTAGAATGTTTGTAAACAAATCAGGACACAAATAACTAAAACTCACTGGCTTGGCGTTGAGTTTCAGATATAATTGTATTGTAAGCATTATTTATAGAAAGGTCTCAAATCGACAAATAATGTAAATGCGTATATAAAAAGACGCGACAACAGAGCGAATTTTAAGTTATTTATACATAAAAGTAAAGTAAAGTTACCTACATTAAAACTAAGTTTAAGTTGAGGTTATCGAAAAGAATTTGTCACAAAACAATCGCTTAAGAAGGATAGCAGAGGTCACAAAAAGATCTATATCAATGTCTGCACTTACCAAGGTATTGAAAGAAGTACTTGCTCTTATTATAAACGCGTTCTGTCTGTGAATATAGCGTTATTAAATAATAATCACAATAAATTAAATCAGGTAGGTACTCGTACATAACGGCGCATATTTCGTACGATTAGTTCTACGATTTGTCTGCCATTGAACGCAAATAGTTTGCTATTTCGTCGAAATAGTTCAAAAACTTTATCTGTGGTTTTATTCAATACGAACTTTTTTGTAGAGCATTGTACACGGCTGACTTGCTAGTTCAAAATTCTAATTCAAAACGAAATTCAAACAATAAAAAAGAAAAGCGTCTTATACTCGTATCACCTACTCGTATAATTTTCTATGATGTTACGACAGTTCTTTTTGAACTACTATGATAAGTTTGTTTTTGCAAATAAGCGATTTCCCTTCTTTTGTTTTAAAGAGAGTTCTTATGGTTTTTTTATTTGTTTGTTTTAGGAACACAAACAGATGGTGCTTACGCATCTGCGCAGGAATACAAGGAAGCTCTCGACGCTCTACGAAGGCACACAGGCGTGGTAAGTCCGATGAACCAATGTTTGAAGTGATATTCACCTTTATTGACAAAGAAAATTAAAATTAATCAAATAAAAAAAGAACTAGTGTTTACAATTGAGCTAACTTCATTTTATTTTATTTACGAGTATGTTTAGTATATCTAAAGGAGCACAAACACATGATTGCCTTATTACAGAAGTGCAGACTGTCGCAAACAATCGACAGGTAGCTCAACTGAGCCATATCAATACCAGTCCGAAGCGTCTGCACTCCAAGACGCTATTACCTCGATTTCGGATACATTCATACTATTGGAAATTTTCAGTATGTAATTTAGTAAATCGGGTTGTTAATTACCTAGCAAATAGAGATACCTCTCTGAAATGTAGATTGGCCTCCTTGATATAAAGTTTAAATACTTAATATCAAGGATGCCATTCTACGTTTCAGAGAGGTACAACCAAATCTATTTTTTACACGAACTTAAGGTCTTTTCTATACCCAGTTCGTTTATATATATATATATAGATTTTGTACTGTGGTCTAACAAAAAAAACACCTAAGTATACTAAGTCAGATTAATTGTAAAAAAAAAGATTATTTATACATCACACTAATATTATAAATGCGAAAGTTGAAAGGATGTTTGTTCCTCACGCCAGTTACGGGGCGTAACATCGCAGCGAGCATGAAACGTCAAAAATTCCTCTCGTTGCGAACGCCTCTCGTACTGACTGCACAAACGCTCGATGTGTAACATGTCACATTAGGCGCCGTAACACCGCTCCGTACCTTGCTTTGCCCATAGGACCCTAATGGTGAACGTAGGAACTCACTACGTAATCACAAAATTCCAACGACAATAGTATCCAGTTACATACCCAGAAATGCAATTTAAAGTTGAATAGGGCCTATTGCCGGTTTTATGAGGCGCTTATTACTGTCTCATTGTTGGGCACATATTTTCCTAAATGGCAGCGCAACTGTGCGTCTTGTCGATGCGACTAGTACAGGTAACTAACTATACTAGTTGCGACAAGACGCAGATTCATACTACGAGTAAACTCTGTTGCACGCGTTGCAGCTGCAACGCGTGAGTATGAAGAGCAGAATTTTGAAAAAAAAACTTACAATAAGATTATCTTGTCCTCTTCATCATCCTCTTCAGTTTCATTCACACTTTCATGGCTCAAGACGCACATGTCTCACCATGTCCTTCTTTTCCCTAGGGTCGCGCCGCGGGGCGGTGAGCTGAAAGAACCCTCTCCTTTGTTTGAAAAAAAAATAATAATAAACATTATCAACTACAAAACATTATAATGCTATAATGTATATTAGTATAATATATATATACTATAATATACTAATATTTATAGTGGGCTAGATAATGCTGTGTGAATTGTCCTGCATTATTATTATTATAGTATAATATAATTCTATAATAATAAATAAAACATTATCTTCTGTGACTAGTTGCAACTATTCGTAGTCGCGACTAGTCGCAGAAGCCAGCTGTCGCATAGTGTGCGGTGTCAGTTAGATCAGACAGAGGCGCGGCGCAAGCGCAGGTTCAACCGCCTCGTCGTGACCAGCCTCTTACCTTTATTGTGAACTAAACTTGAACCTGAGAACACTTACTGTGATCTAAGAATGTTTTCTACTTCCTTGATCGCATTAAACTAAGTGTAGTTCTTAGTAGGCATAACTAAATAATGACATAACTGAAGAATAATAAGAATTAATGAAGTAACACTTTATTGCACCTACATATAATATCTTATATCATAGATACGGCAATGAAATTAAATAAAATAATAATTAATTTTGTTTTAAAAAACTATAAACCGACTTCAATTTTTACAGTTTTTTCATGAATTTTCATGGATCCCATAGACAGAACTGAACAAAATTAAAATGGGACCACACGGGAAGCACTAGCTTTCATATAAAAAAAGAATCATGCAAATCGGACCACCCAGTCAAAAGTTCTGAGGTAACAAATATAAAAAAACAAACAGAATTGAGAACCTCCTCCTTTTTTAAAGTCGGCTAAAAATTAGCCTACCTACTTAAAAAAGTAGTTACATACGAATTTAAATTAGGCACCGTTGAATGAGTGTTGTTTTCAGTTACTCGTTTTCATTGAAAATATTAGGGAATTGTTTTTTTTCTAATTATTATATTATTACGATTTCATTTGGTATGTTACTTTGGAAAAAGTGTTCGCGGTTGGAAATAGAGTATTATGACCAACTTGTGTTTTTTATTGACAAATGTTATTTTTGGGCGATCTGTACTTTTTTTCAAAAAACTAAAAATGGCAATATCTTTACTTCAAAATAAAATATAAGGTTCCTAAGAACAAAACCTTCTAACTACAAAAGAAATGGTAGTTACCCTTACGGGGCCAAAAATTTGCCCCATCCTGTATATTACTACTTATTTAATAATATACCTATGAAATAAATTGATTTTTATATTTTATTAGCAATTAATCGAATAGAGCCCCCATTATTTCTAATAATAAAGTAAATCCTCTAATTTTCTTCACCTACTCTTTGTAGACCCTTACCATCGAGTTAGTAAAATCCTAACTCGATGGCCCTTACACAAAAACTAAAGAAATCGTTAAAATAAATCAATAAAAGCTGAATCAGCCGTAAAACCAACAAGAAGATAAACCATTCTTGTAAAACACAATATTCTGCTATCAAAGTTATGAAGACTGCAATTTATTGTGGCAGGTAGGAATTTATTCCTTTGAATAAACATATGTTTGAAACTTCCAGTCGGGTTTATATTGAAGTAAACAAATAAAATACAATGCCTCGACTCATCACAGCGTGGTACTTCCAATCAAGTGACTATTGGCCTTAGGCACTTTTCGATTTAAGAAACATAAATGCTATCTAAAGATAAATTAAAGCTATGGTAGTTCTTAGGTAGGTACATAATAGTTTTTAATTAAATTGTTTTATTTCTTTTGAGTTAATGTTTAGACAGGATGGAATTTTTCGACAGTAAAGCAATAAGTACCTTATATAATTAGTTGTTGTAAGAAAATAGCGCGTTATTTTATGAAAAGGATAGGCATAGACAGGATTTGATTTTCATAGGAGCGGGGCATATATACATACGTTTTCGGAACGGTGCATGCTGGCGTAAGAGTAAAATTAGGTTTTTGCTTAGAAGAAAATTACTCAACTTATGAGACCCTTAATTAAGGAACCAAAGAATTAATAATTACCTACGAATCAAAACAAATATTTTCTTTAGACCGCAGGGTTGCTGGGATCTGAGTTTATCAGAAATTATGAGCGTAACTGCACCTTTATGAAATTTTTATCGAAGTTTTTTTTTCGCTATCGTTTTTTTAATTCTAAGGAACCTAAGAATGAAATGAATTTTATGTAGTTCGTGTTTTTTACCACGTTGATTAGGGATCCTTTAAGTAGGTACTGAGATTTAGATCTAGTTTGACAAACAAACCCGCGAGGTTCGCCCTACAGGGAACATAAATGCTATCACTAATAAATGAAAACTATTTTAGTTCTCAGGTTTTTAATTAATACTTTTTATGTCTGTTGAAATGTTCATAGATGTTAGGCTTTTACACAAGATAAATGAAAACGACTAGGTACTTACTCCTTCCATACATATTATAATACTTACCTACTGTCTACATATATCCTTAGTATTTGTTAACATCTAAGGCATTAATGGTTTTTAATTAAGTTTGATTATTTCTTAAGAAATGTTTCTACATATAATATATGTATGTCAGGCTGTTACACAATTAAATTAAAACTGACGCTTTGTTGAAAGATTATCATGGAAACGACATTATAGAAGACTGGCCTTAACATCTTCCGATTTTTGATGGCCAGGAGCATAGCCAATCAGACAAAAAAGTGTTGAATTATGTTAATAGGGAACCTTTTGTGCCTCGGTAATTCTGAACTATAATATTTCACAAAGAAAACTGCTAATAGGATAATAATTCCGGGCATCATCTAGCCTCAACGTAAGCAGAGCATGTGTTATGGGCACTAGACTAGAGCTACTAGACAATGACAAAGACATTTAATTGTTCTAGGTACTATTACTGACAAACTTAAAACTATACATTACATAGATCGATATTTTTTATTATACATAAAGACTCGAAACAAAAAACAAAGCGGAAATTGCACTACCTGAAAATAAATTTCATAGCCCTTATGCATTTAATTGGTTTCCTAGAGGACATCTTAAATTTCACACAGAGACGCAATTACAGCTGTCGGGGATATAAGGATACTTTACCTTGGCTTTTAAGAGCCCAATGTGCAGTTTACTTTATTCCTAATCTACCTATTTCGATAAATTTAAGCATGACTTAATTGAAGTCAAGTTCTTTCTATTCTTTCTTTCTTTCTATACGAGTAATATCGGGTAAATATGACCTCCCATCCCATTGTTGGTAAAGCTAGTTTTTCTCTTCTTTCTAAAAATTTTTATAACTATGTTATGTAAAAAATATCTATAATAAGAAAAATATATAGGTATACTCGTATAATAAGAAATTTCATCTTTCAATTTAAAAACCAAGTTTTCGTTTTACAGGAACGAAACAAACCCCAACGCACTCTAGAAGCTGAACCTGAAGAATCGAAGGAGGAATCAGAGCAGGCTTACCTCGACGAGCTTCTGGTACCAGAACCTTGGGAGCTGAACAACACCGCACGCGCAGGAGCCGAGATCTTGTTCTTCAACCGGGTGCCCAAGGTCGGCAGTCAGACCTTCATGGAGCTGTTGAGAAGACTGGCCATCAAGAATCAGTTTGGTAAGTTCAAATAAGTTTCGATCTCAAATGTTTTATTTGCATAACTCAAAGCAGGGCAGAGATGACTTAGCGTTCAACTTGTCTGTCCTGTCTGTATCCCAATCATCGGAAGAATGGAGTCGGCATGTGTGTGGAATGGTAGTCTCGCCGGCAATGTCTAGGAGGAAGAGCGGACGCCAGTCGGGCCGAGTTCGGCGAAAATGACGAAAGATGATAGGTTTTAAGGTGCAATGTGTATTACGTCATTTCCGATCCCCCTGACCAGTCTCTTCCTGTAAAGGAATTTCCTTGAAAGGACAGAGCAGATCTATCTATAAAAGTTGCTGGTACCAGAGACATGGGAGACCTTTTTCATCAACAGGTTGCAGTTCCATGAACGTCGGCAGTCAGACCTTCATGGTTCTACTGTTAGGCCTGGCTACTGAGTTCCTTTTTTAAATATTTTCCTCGCCACGAGTAGAGATAGGTTTGTTGTGATATGTTGCGTGATATCCACCAATAAGATGTTACGTTCTTTAACGAGCTCTCTTCCGTTCCGATAGACTTATTTACTGGTCAGTGGTTGTACGTTCGTATTTCTTAAAAATATTTTAGATATTAATCCTTGGATATTCTTATAGGTATGATTTAAGCGTAAGAAGAGTTGATGTTTCTACTCGACTTGCAAACAGATTTCTTCTTGTGTAATGTATATTTTTTACTATCATATACAATAATAGAAAAAAATTGAATATAAGAATAGTTTATCCACCATGTAAATCAAAGTTCCTGCCTGAGCTTAATGTTGCTCAACAGAAAGTATAGCAAAACATGCAAAATTCTGTTCGTTTTCATAATATGCACCGCCAAAGAGTGGAATAGGGTTCCTGCGTCTGTTTTTCCGTTAGAGTACAATCTTGGAGTCTTAAAATCCAAATGAGTTCCTTCTGGGAAAGCCTGCTCTATCTAAGGCCACATCTTCAGTGACTAAAAGTAAGATAGTGGCCAATCGCTTGACCATCATCTAAAATGATTGATAAAAATAAAGATAACAAATTGTTTATCTTACCCAGTACATAACAAAAAGAGTGGTACATACATTCATAGGATGTATAAAACTAATAAGTAGGGACTTAAATCTAATAATACATTGGGAAAAAAATTAATTAAGTTTGTTTTAAAAAAATACAAATCGTCTTTAATTAAATGGTTTTCTTATCCTCTCCGCTGGCACGGCGGCGCCACTAATGGACTTTTCGAAATTTACACTTGATTGGCACGCCATTGTCTGAACTGGACCAAATTGAAATGGGACCAAACGGGAAGCACCAGCGTTCAAATATGGAAATCGGATCACCCAATCAAAAGTTCTGAGGTAACAAAATAAAAAACGAATTGAGAACCTCCTCCTTTTCTTGAAATCGGTAAAAAAACACCCTCCTACTCCATTTGCATGATAATCCTCACCCATGACATAATATCCTAGTAGAGCCGAGAGTTAGATCAGTAAATCGTGCATCTATAATGTCTGTGCTAAGGCGCTGCGCAAACGTAGACACTTTTTGTTGCCAACACGGCACAGCCACTGAATACTTTTTGATCGTCAATAAGTATATATTGAGTGGGAGCAACTGGACACACGTATGCACAGGGAGTATTTAGATGATTTTGTACTGGTTCTATAAAAATCAAATATTCCTCGGTAGCTTTTATCTGACACAAGACACAAAATGGACACGACAATAG
This sequence comes from Eupithecia tripunctaria, assembly GCA_955876795.1. NCBI lineage: Eukaryota > Metazoa > Arthropoda > Insecta > Lepidoptera > Geometridae > Eupithecia > Eupithecia tripunctaria. Next base: position 6,436,368 of record OY041614.1, on the reverse strand, counting down.
TATGTCAGAACAAAAATTGGTTTTGTTAGACTTAGATATGCAAAGATTGTATTAGTTGATAACCGATAAACATTCGAGTAGTTTCCTTTTTACTTCAGCAAATTGAAAATAATCGACAAAAAATTTAAGTGAAATAGAGTAGATTAAAAATAAATATAAATAAATAATGCTGGACTATTCACACAGCATTATCTAGCCCCAAGCTAAGCAGAGCTTGTATGATGGGTACTAGATAACTGATATACATAATACAATACACTACATAGATAGATATTTTTTTTATTATACATAGAAAACATCCAGAACGCCCTGAACAAATATCTCCAGATCGTACAAATATTTGTCCCGAGGCGGGAATCGAACCCGCAACCTCCTGCGTCGCAGGCGGACCTTCACCCACCACGCCACAGAGGTCGTCGAGATTGCACCTTATTACTTATTTGATAAGTCTAAAGAAAAAAACGATTTGACTCTGACTCTGACTCTGAAAAAAGTGTCCACATTTGCGCCCTGCCTAAGTGGTAAACAGTGGTAAATGATACTGCCACTCGCACTTTCCTACAGCTCGATACATCCCATTAGGGAAATGACTGCTCGTCGTCAGTCTTGCTACATCCTATTGAAGCCATTCACCCACATTTTTTGCATCTCACCTTTCTTTTCTTCGTGTATTTACTTTGTTGTTGCCGGAGTGAGATTTTTTTGCATATTTTGTAGTAGGTATGACGACAGCATGCTATGTACTAATATAGAAAAACTTTACAGCACTGTCTGTATTCATTACGAATGTAAGCGTGTTCTTCGTCGTTTCTTTACCGAAATCAAAAATACCACTTTATCTGTATCTGTTTCCGTGTCAGTGTATTTTTTAATATGATTTGACCTTTTCTAGGTGTAGATACATTTATTGTATCTATGGAAATAAAGCATTTTTGAATTTTGAATTTTTGAATCTTGCATCTTGGGGACGCTACAGATTGGTATCAGTTGAGCTGCCTTTACATTGTTAACTGCAGTTAGCTCAACTGTTTCAATTGTAGGTAAATACTAGTTCTATAAAACCACCGCCATTTGCGATGCACGTACCTGATTTATTTGCCAAGGTGGTCCTAAATGTAGGCCTCTCAGATTAAATAATTAGCCTTCTTTTAAGATTCTTAGATAAAATTACGTCTGTAATAATGTGAGAACATTTCTTCGTTGCATCATAACTTAAATTATTAAGGTAAAACATTTCAATTAAAACTAAATAGCTCCACGGTGGCAATGCTCCAGCATATTTCACATACGGTAGGCTAACAACTTATCTAGAAGTGAATTAATTAAATAGCACGCAACGGTTTCTTACTCTTAATGTAGAACCGCAATTTTGCGAAAAGATTCCGCAAGTTTTTCTTAATGTCCGGAGACATAAATAACTTCATACACTAGCCTATATCGTTGTAAAATCTTTGTAAACAAACCTTAACTTAAATTCACTCTGTTGTCGCGTCTATTTAGGGTTCCGTTCCATAAAGGATAAACCGGGACCGTCCGTCTGTCTGTCTGTCTGTCTATAGGCTGCATCTCACGAACCGTGATAGTTAGACAGTTCAAAATTTTCACAGATGATCTATTTCTGTTGCCACTATAACAAACAAATACTAATAAACAGAATAAAATAAATATTGAAGAGCAAACAAAAATGTCTGTTGTATGGGGGCATTTTTTTTTCACATTTTTTTGCCGTTTTTTAGATAATATTACAGAACCCTTCGTGCGCGAGTCCAACTCGTTCTTGGCCGGTTATTTATTTATACACAATTTACATTTACTTGTCGATTTAAGATCCTTCCTTCAGTAAAATATTGCTTACAATGTTTTAATTATTGGTGTCGTCGTTTGTTTTCGAAAATACTATATCGAGTTTAGCTAGTGTGTAGATACTTCAACTTCAAATAACCTGGCTAGATTATCTTGCCGTTGTCTGCACCGGTTTTCTGCGGTTAACCAGAGCAACAGTCTTTCATAGACTGAAAGAATAATAGTGTTTTATTTTTGATCGTTACATTTTTGCGGTCAATGCATATCACGAACAAAATGGGCTATTTATTAAAAGCTACATCGTATTTGCTCATGAGTCAAATAAAAAGTCAATGTATAATTTGACAACTTGACCTTTTCTAAGTGTTGTCTTTATGGAATTAAACAATAATTGATTTTGATTTTGGTTGACTTTTGCAGTGAATTAAATTATTATGCTGGGCAATTCACACATCAACCTCAATCTCACCAGCCTGTACTGGTCCACTGCTGGACACAGGCCTCCCCCTGATAACCGCGTCATCATTTAGCCCCAACCTAAGCAGAGCTTTTGTTATAGGGATATAGTACCATTTAACATTCTGCCAAATTCGTTAGGAACATAATTACGTAAGTACCGTATTTTAAAAGACGTAAGGGCTGTTAAAATGTAATAAGTACACCATTTGTAAACGTTTATCGAGTGTTGGTCTTTAATAAATAAATAAAATAAATTAACAATGTTCAGCCGTTTAGGCTTAAAAAGGACTGACGACAGAGTTATTTTCGAATTAATAGCATTAGTATGGATTACTTAATAATGTTTGTTAACTAAGCGGCATATTAAAAATAACGAGGCACATCAATTCATGGACCAAGTAAAGTTATAAATGGGCCTTTTTACCCATCAACCTTTCATAGTTACCTCATAAACAATACCTTATTCCAAGCTTGGGCTATCGCAGACAACATTATCTACAGAGTGATGATTATTGCATCGCTGTTGTCTAGTTACGGCGTACGTAGGCTATTGTTTTCCTTAGAAAATATTGCTTTGCTTGACTTGGTAGAGGCAATTTCGTAAACTTAGAATATGAATGCAATTATGATGTTTATTGTTATGGCTTAGAATTTGCACCACCCCATCGCTTCCCGTGGGTGTCGTTAGAGGCGACAAAGGGATATTCACCGGGAGCGGGCAGCAGCGTCCCCTGCAGAACAATTCTACCACTAAAATGTGATCTCCAACCGGCATGCCCAGAGTGGGGATTATGGGCATTACCCCCCACTAGATAAAGGCGATTATCAGGGGGGGGGGGCTGCGTCCAGCTGTGGACCAATACAAGCTGTTGATGTTAAGGTATGAAGGTTATTTATATATATAAATCTATGCGAGGACATATCAATTGTTAAAAGTTAGTATCCAAGTTTATTCCTAAAGTGTGTAAAACTGTTTGTTCTCCTAATATAAAGCAAAATGAATAAATAAACAAAATAAAGTGGTCTTAAGTCTAGTGTTTTTCTAAATAAGAAGTATCACAGCGGGAAAAAATATGGGTCGACGAAGAATATACAATGCAAGGACAAAGTAATTATTATTTTCATGTAACATAGGTTACTTTCAAGTAGAAAAGGCAAGATTTTTATCACTACTAAGTTGGTAGGTTGGTAGGTTTTTACATTTTTGTTTTTGACGACCTGTGTGGCGTAGTGAACGCAGGATGTTGTAGGTCAATCGATTTCCGCCCCGGGACAAATGTTCGTACTATCTGCAGATATATGTTCAGGGCGTTCAGATGTCTGGTGTTTTCTATGTATAATAAAAAATGTCTATCTTGTGTATTGTATTAAGTAGGTAATGTAGGTATATCACAGAGTAATACTCATAACACAAGCTCTGCTTAGCTCGCGGCTAGATTATGCTATGTGAATTGTCCAGCATTATTTATTTATTTATCACTACTAAGTAGGTAAACAAGGAAGGTACTTCTGAAAGATAATAATTATCGGAACTTTTCTCATTGGCCGTACAAACAAATTGAATTCTTCTTTATTAAACACAGGCATATAAAACCAAAGGTAAGTACATCGCCAGTTAAAGGCTAACAAAAAAGTTTACTCAAGTTTATAATGACAGTGCTTGAATCTTCTTGAATAGAATAATCGGACAAAAAAACAATATTATCTGCCGAGAAATGATTATTGCATCAGTGTTACGGCGTAGGCTATTGTTTTCCCTAGATATTATTGCTTGACTTGCTAGAGGCAATTTCATAAACTTAAAAGATTATTTGAGTATTATAAGAAGGGGTTTTTTTCTTGATGGACGGAAAATCACATAGCATGTAGATAACAGAATAAAGTTGTCTTGTCTAGTGTTTTCTCTAAATATAGGCTGGTACCCATTAAATTTGTTTCTTGGCGAGGCTAAACGGATCCGTCCTTGGGAGGTTGCGGGTTCGATTCCCGGCTCGTTAGCAAATATTTGACCGATCTGCGGATATTTGTTCAGGGTGTTTACTATGTATAAAAAATACTAGTTATGTAGTAATAGTTTTATTTTGTATAGTTTAGGAGGAGATGCGAAGTTGAACTTGGTTGCCACCAACCTTGTTTTCGCATCTCTTCCTAAGATATAGAAAATAAAACTATTGCGGAAGTATTAAAATGAAGCTTATGATAGGTATATCACAATCTACACTATAATTTTTTTTTAAATTCCTTTGTTCAACGTAATAATAAGATAAGATAGGTGGCGGCGCTAGGATGCCTCGGTGTACTCAATCTCAACCTCAACAGTCTATATTGGTCCACTGCTAGTCGCAGGCCTCCCCATGATAAGCGCCTTGTTGGCGTTTATCTAACGGGGGTATTGCCCATAATACCCACACTGGTCATGCGGGTTGGGGATCGCAGTTCGGTGGTAAAATTGTTCTGCTGCCCGCTTTCTGGAGGATATCCCTTTGTCGCCTCTTACGACGGGGTACTGCCGATTGTTAATAGGGTATATACATGGTTTTTTTTTATTTTACTAACCGATTATTTAGGTTAATACATAAACGAAAAAAAATATAACACCCAAAAAAAATTAAATTTTTGAGGTAAAAAACTAAAAGTAAAACTACACTCAGTTTCGGGTTATAAAAACGCTGCCATGTTAGACATTGTATTTTATGACGTCACGGATAATAGAGTCCCATATGTAAACTCAAAGTCAAAACTTCATGCCCATACAAAAATGTTCAAGTATGACGTCACGCTTCACATGCCAATAGCGTTGCGTTTAGACATTTTGCTGTTGAGACTTAAAATATCTACTTTTCAATGATTAAATTTCACAATAAAAACATCATAAAATACAAAAATAAATATACACATATATTTCTATATCAATAGAGAATACGTAAAAAAAATATTAGCTTTTTTGAAGTCACATGCATATACCCTATTGTATTTTGTTTGTCAGGATTCCACCGGGACGCAGTGCAGCGAGTGGAGACGATTCGCCTGGCTCCAGCAGATCAGCAGGTCCTCGTGAACGTGGTCTCGCAGCACACGCCTCCGTCTTCTTACATCAAACATGTCTGCTACACCAATTTTACCAGGTAACGTGCTATACTCATGTAGGGCGTTCAGAAGGGGTATTTTAATTCGTTCGGAAAAGCAGTCGGATTTTCAAACTTTAACGTATTTACTGCCCAGCCTCGCAGCCGAACGAGGTGGAGAATGCCACCTGCGTCTTGGACCATGAAGTTGTTAACTGGACTTTACCTATTCTTAGCCAACAAACCGCCTAGTGTTAGTCAGGTCTAGACTGTTCGGGATGTTAAGTGGTGATAAATGTCAGTTATTGAATGCTACATTTTCCAGAGCACTAGAAAACTATGGCACCTCCTATGGCACTAGTGCTATCGGGAGTAATAAAGACATATTAAATGGTCATCCCCCTAGCTTGGAAGGGGCATGTTTGGCAGTACCTGTTGTGTTCTTTGCCAGATTTTTTGTTATTTAGTACTGCTTTACGTTTAGAAGTCAAAAGATTTGCATTAAATTCCACTAGAGCTATCGATGTAAGTAAAATTAGGGAGACTGGATACTATCTTCTCAAAATTGGAACTCTCAAATTCAGTCCAATTAGGTCCCCCCACCTCAGTCATAGTCGAACCCATCCATTCCATCTTTTATGTTCATTGGGTAGGTAGATATTGCAAAAGATTGGAAATAGCATATTATGTCTTTGCATTTAGTTGTAAAAAAAAACTGGCATTTGTTGAGTTAGCGCTGGAATTATGTACCAATTCTACAGAATTTTAATTCATTAAATCGGTGACAGACTACGGGGACAGCGAGAAGTATTTTTAATTAAATACATTATTTCCCGTTGTCCCCGGAGTCCGGGGACAACGTCAGTTTTCATAGCGCAAAAAAAATGTATCAGGGCATTATGTAATGTTTGGGATCAGACAGTCTCATGTAGGTCTTTATTTAAGTTCCTTAACATTTTACCTTTGTGCTGTCTCTACATTTATGAAGTTTGTTTATTTGTAAAAAAACATGAGAAATTCTATAGTAAGAAACCTGAAATGAAAAGCGCCAGACTCCGGGATCGTTTCCGCAATAAATTGGACACCCCTATGTTCAGGTTATCGTCTAGTTGTAAGAGTATATATTATATGTCGGTTAAAGTTTTCAACAATATCCCAGATGACATAACTTCTTTGCCTTTCCAAAAACTTAAGACTAAACTTTTTTGTTGGCTTCTGGAGAATTGTTTTTATGACATGCATGAATTTTTTAATGAATTATAACAAACAAAATGATGACATTTATATATAAAATAAATTTTAAATTGAATTATGTATTATGAAATTATTGATGTTATTTGTTTTTATTATAATTTGGAATTTTATTATGATTTTATATGTTCGTGACATGATTTATTAATTATTCTAAATGATTATATAATTTGATTTTAATTTTATTGTAATTCGGATATTTTTATTCATTTGGTGTATATAGTAGAGTTTTACTGCATGCTCTATCAACTGTGTCAACTCTAAACACATCTGATTTGTACGCTCGAAAGAGTAGATTGTGCTGACCTAAAACTAAATTTAAGATCAATTGTATATTACCACAATCACAGATAAATAAATGGTTTCAATGGTTTCAATGGTTTCAACGGTAACAGATCTAATCGATGACTAGAGTATAAAGATAATCACACACAAAAGTAAATATTATGTTCCTGTAACTGTAACACGAGTCACACTAGGTTGAGTGTGATACGGGTAAGTGGAGTCACAGTTCCACAGTGAACTAAATTACACGGCGTGCGTGCGCGTTCATGTCTTTTGTATGGAGATCACGCCTCCACAAGCATTTAAAGAAATAATGCCTCTTTTATGTTAAATAAGTAAACCTAGTTACAAACACACTATCTCACTGATTATAACAGCGAACGTTTGGATGTTTGGATGGATGTTTGTTACTTCTTCACGCCAAAACTACTAAACGAATCGGGCTGAAATTTTACATAGTTGTAACTCTAAACTTGGAATCAAACATAGCTTACTTATTATCCCACAAGTTAGCCATAGATACAAATAAGCATAAAATCTTCCATAAAATAACGCGGGTAAAGCCGTAGGCAGAAACTAGTGCTAAGTAAATAAACAATAAATCCTGTTATCTGATACAAAATCTAAGCTTTTTAAGGCAGTTAAATTCAATTTAATTGTAGTTAATAAATAGTATTATATGCCGAAAGATTACTGTAAACTTCGTACACATCACTATAAATGCGAGAGTTAGGATGGATAGATGAATTGATGGATGTTTGTTTGTTTAACCACTTCACTTATAAACTATTACTAGTTAATATTACTTTCTAGTTAATATTACTTTCCATACCCACTTTTTCCTTTGACCGTAATTTATTTGTCTTGAACAATAGATTTTTTCGATCATTTCAAGAGCGGTCCCATTCGCCGGTTTAATCAATCTGGCGAATGGGACTGCGGTCCCTTTACCTAGTGGTCTAATAGCCGAAAGTCTATTTTCATAGATGTAGGTCTAAACCTGGAATAACATATAATGTGTTTTTTTTATTTAAAAAATCAGTTCTCATGAGAAATACCCTGTGGAAATACCTAACTGATTTTTTTATAGAAATTACGCGTGCAAAGCCGCAGACAGAAACTAGCAGATAATAAAAACAATCCTTGCTGTTTAGCTCCAATTTTGATCGCAATCATTGACTTTATTTAGTAAACAATAGATCGTAAGTCGTAACTCGTAACCCAGGAACTGGTTAGAATGCCGAAACATACCCATGATTATCAAGCAACAATGGAGTTTGAACCTGCACTAACACTGTTTTTACACGTGCTCTTAATTATGATTATTGGCGGCTAGTTGGTAAGAAACACTTGTAATTGTGATCCAATTATGGCTGAGCATTAATCAAGTAAGTAGCTATAGATGTTATAGTAGCTATATAGTATTTGGACCGGAAAGGTATCAATAGTAAATTAAACTTGAACAATAGATACTCAATGGGAACAATGTTTCATTTGGAACTAATTTCAACGTGCCCACTCAATAGGAAGGTATTTATGAGGTTTATATAAATCAATGCAAGTGTACTCATATATCAGATTGCCATACGGCGAGGCAATGCAGCTGGGGGCCTAGGTATCTACACGGAAAAGGAAATTCGAATACAGTTTTCGTTAACGAAACGAAATAACGAATCAGAAACTTCGAATTCGTTTTCAATACTAATCGGAAGTGTCCTCAAGACCCTGGGCCCGTCCAATAGGTCTCTTCCGATTCCTATTGAAATGAATCAATTGTTACATATGATTTTTTGCAACAGTCTGCAGTCAGCCCAACTGTTTCAACTGTATACAAGTTCTAAATGGTTTCTATACTTGAGTTGAAACTTGATTAACGGAAATTAAAAATGTATTCCTACAAACTAGGTGCAATCTCCACTGCATAGACTGAACTTACGAATAGAAACAAAATCATAACAACCATACCCTGGTTGTTATTATTCTGTTGTTATATGCTTAAGGCGCATACCCAAGCCAATATGACAGCGCCACCTATTTTATCACATTACAACGTTTAACATAGAAAATTTAAAAAATCCATCGTACAGGCACTAATAAATAATTTATAATAGATACCACAAATTTTACGATGGATTTTTAAAACTTCCTTTGTATAACGTAATAATAAGATAAAAAAGGCGGGGGCGCCACTTTCACTGGTGTATGGGCCTTAAACAAGCCCTTGTTTAAGCACATAGATCTAGGGGCGTAAGTTCTAATGCAATATTATGCTGAAATGGAACTTATTTAATTCTATCTATAAACCTAAGATGCTATTTGAATTCGTTTTGTAATGACAAAGTTAATACAAACTTGCAAAGACAAAATTACACAAATAAACTGAAATTTTCGACCCTTATTTAGACCCCGCTATCTCGTTAGACCCCTAATATCTTCTGATGTCATACTTATACCCTATAACCACCGCAGTAGTAAGACGAATCAATCGATACCTCATTTGCTGAAATCGAACATGGATCGAATAAGTAGTTTCAGCGCTACTTACATAAAAATCAGCTACATACATACAAACAAAGAGCGCCAAGCCAATCTCATAACCCTCCTCGTTTGGTAGTTGAGTAAAAAGAGCAATTTTTTGAAATTTACCAACAGTTTTGAGAAATTCAGATTACCGGTTTTGAAAGGACTCGTCTAATATGATTGATAGCATTCATCGAGATAGAATTATAATACGTATAATTCTATCTCGATTATAGCATTACACCGTTTTAAATAAACATTAATTTTTCTGCATTGCACTGTTTTGAGCTTTGAACATACATAGGTATAGCGTGGGTCGGTCGGACCTTTAGATTTAGTAACCGACTCACTGCTATTAGCTACCTTTCGATTCAGTAATGAGCACATTAATTATGTCGACGAAAGCGGATCCAATTAATGTTCCACTCAAATAATTGGGAACTAACGATGAGAATAAATGAAAATTCACATTTCCGTTATGTGATGATGTGCCGAGAAGGCCATCCGGTTTGTTTATTTTTAATTTTTGGTCTATTCGACTACTAGTTTAGTCTACTAGTTTGCTTATTAATTTGTATACTCACACATAATTTCATATATTTATCGAACCTTTCGCATAAACTCAAATTCATTTAATTATAGCTAAGTGTGCACTGCACATATAGCTTAGGTTCTAATTATAGCTAAAAGTTAGCACCTATGTACGTACAGGTATGGCAATTTATTATTTTAACACATATTATTTTAATAATATTCAATTGTAAATAATAGTTCTTATTAGTTTTTTTTTGCGGGACTAATCACACTGGACAGGGCGCTAGGGCGCTCATTAGGGGAGGCCTATGTCCAGCGGTGGACTAATATAGGCTGATGATGAATGAAATGAATGAAATCACACTGCTTTTTCTAGCCCCCAAGCTAAGCAGAGCTTGTGTTATGGGTACTAGTTAACTGATATACATAATACAATACAATACATAGATAGCCATTTTTTTATTATACATTGAAAAATCCAGAACGCCCGGAACAAATATCCGCAGATTATAAAAACATTTAGCCTGAGATTATACAAACATTTGTCCTGAGGCGGGAATCGAACCCGTAACCTCCTGCGTCGCAGGCGAACGTTCGCCCACCGCGCCACAGAGGTCGTCAAATAGTAGTTTTTTATTCTTTGACTGTAATTTTCTTTTATTTCTCAACTATATTAGTGTCACGTTTGACCCATATCTTGCATTAATATTTAAACTGTTATTTCCAGATTTGGTTACCCATCTCCAATTTACGTGAATGTGGTCAGGGACCCCGTGGAGCGCGTGATCTCCTGGTACTACTACGTGAGGGCACCTTGGTACTACGTGGAAAGGAAGCGAGCTTTCCCCGACCTGCCTTTGCCGGACCCTGCTTGGCTGAAAAAGGTGAGATTCTAAACTTACTAGTTCAGTGTTTTCGGTTACCTTAATGTATTCTCAAGGATGGACAACAGCCGCTAGGGTTAGCGTATTCTTGAGTGGAAACCTCGACTCGGCAAACATACGTAGTGTGGGATGCCCTCCGGTCAGGTGGAATAACGAGCTTGGAAAGATTTAGACGATACTGGATACGTCAAGCTGTGGACAGGGCGCTTACTAGCACACCAGCAGTCGTTTACGCTGATGATGATGATTTTCAAGGGGCAACCATCAAGGATGGAGAAGAAAAAAACTGTATTCAGTATTGCATTTATACAAACAGGTCTTAGTGATTAGGTGAGTTTAAGTTAGGATCACAGTTTGTACACATTTAGGGTGTTGCAATAAAAAACAGGCAGATATTGCACCTTTCTATTAAAAATGAACTGACTGTTAGTTGTAGTAGTACACTAATTTACAATTTTATTATCAAGTCGCTAAAATAATCGTTGACTTCTTCAACTTCTACCTAGTCAAGTACTACGACGATAAAAAAAATTATGGGCATCTTTTTCAGTTTGGTTTCGAACATGTTATTTTTTGGAGACATTTGACTATTTTACTGGTTTTAGTTGCGCAGTGGTGTTGGCAACACCAATAAAATATAGTCCATCTTTCCGCGGTAGTCGAATAAGGACCCTTGCTTTGGGCCAGCTATTGGAATGTCTGCCATAACAGGCTCTAGCTAAGACGACATTGTGAAATGGAAATTTCTTCAAATCGCAAAAACCAGTCCTAACTAACCAAAGAAAAACCTTGCTAGCTATGCTCTACCTAGCCTATTCAGATATCATTACCATTAAATATTTATATTAATAGGGGTGACTGTCATCTCTTGACCAAGATAGTGTGTAAACCTGTTCAAACGTTGCAAAATATAGGAAAATAAACGCGATAAATTCTCGTTAAATAATACAAATATTAATCATAACCATTGCCTTAAGCGATGCGTGCTCACAATCAACAACGTAATAGCCAAGAAACAAACAAATCCAATTTATTTCCCTAGAATTATCGCATTAACCTTACAGCCACTTTTATGTTGATGGATGGTCGCACCGCAGTTCAGCCATGTCAATTTTATAATCAATAGTCCTACACAATAGCTCACGTGCCTCAGATCCCAGAGAAAAAACGATCGCGTGATCAAACCATTACATCCTTATCCGTTATATTGCTGTCGAGATTAATACCTTTTCTTTGAAATAAAAATAGGAACGTTTATGTGTAACTCAAATACGCTAATTTTTTTAATTTTAAATACCTACTCTGGTAAGATTACCAAGAAATATTAATACGTACTTAGTTATTAAACTATATTGTAGGTACAATAATTGTTTCAGATCTGAAAGAACCAGGAATTCTGGTTTTTGGATCTACAAAAAGAACCGGTTCTCAAATATAACTCAGGAACTTCTCGGTTCTTTCAATTCGATAATAAAATTGCGTATGTCGAAGATCAATGTCAATCTTTGGGTGACAAAACCCTAGTTGCATTGATATTTTTGCGTTTAAATTACATAGGTGAAAAAAAATTACGCCAGTCTCGATTATTGACCCATACAATATGACTCATAGGGCAAATGCTTGAAGTAGGTATGAAGTAGGGTAAATACTTATGAATTGAATCTGAAAGTAGTTCAAGCCATAGATTCTACACCACAGGCATAATCGTTAAATTACCCATAAAATTAACATTGAAATCACTGTTCGTTTTGATTCCCCATTCGGCTTGCTTTATGGTGTATAGCTACGCACAACTTTGGCCAATAGTTTGATAGTAAGGTCATGTTTACCTAATAGCCTACTTATCTATTTTGGATCTTTATGACAAGATCCGTTATAAGCAGGTTGAGTTTCGTTCTGATACTCGACAGACCACGCACTAAGTTTCTTTGGTTTAGTAAAATAATCTTTTCATACACAAGCTTACCGTCAGCTGGATAAATGTCGGCTCTCTCGTTAGTCCCAATATTTAACCTCTATGTATATTTTTTTCAAACAAATTATATAAAAATTGCGAAATTCAGAAAATGGTTGACATTCTCGATATTCAGTGTCACCTCTTTTAACCGCCCCTTTCCGTGTATAGATATGAAACCTTGGTTGCCTTTGATTTCTTTAGGTAAGAGGATACCGGATAGGTACATAATTTTTGTTGCTGCTGCTGCTTTTCCAAAAATACTTTTAAACCCGTTAGTTATTATTCGTATTATTTAACGGGTATTTATCGCGTTTATTTACCTATTTTTCCAACGTTTCAATAGGTTTAAATACCTGCCAAATAATACTTATAATAATGTGTTCAGACCGCGTATGTTTGAAAATATTTTAACCCGTAAAGTTCCTATCTAGAGCGGAACTGATAACGTTCATGATTGGTTATTGCCACGGTCGACCTAAACCCTAAATACCTCAATAGTCACGGCAAATCAACTGAATAGTATCGATTCCCATCATCTCTGTCCGTAGGGTAATTTGTAAGATATTTCGGCTGTGACGATGCACCGTTACTATTCAATGTTCCGCCGTTTGGGCTTACTCGTGGTTAACTACTTGTATTGAAAGTTTTAAGAATGCTGTGGTAAACACTATTTCCTTTATGACGACTGTCTAACGCTGAAATCAGAAATAAGTTACATTTATTTCTTTAGGCTTACAAAATAAGCCAGTCAAATTTTAAACTGAATTATTATCAAATAAATAGTTCAAATTTTAAAGCTGTGGAACATTGATCAGGTATATCGTGGCCTCACCCGCAGATAACAGAATCATACGAAAATGACACTCAAAATTGTCTACGACTTGTTTTGACGCAGACAGTTTGCGCTGAGCCTGACATGTTTTTTGCATACGGAACAAGAGATTACTGGAGTCGAATTTATTTTTTGTAAGTAGGTAGGTAATTTAAAATAATAAACGGCGTGTTTATAGGAACAATCTGTAAATTACAAATAAAATAAATAAAAACCTTTTATTTCGCACAGCAAGAAGTTCGGTATGTAGATGGTTAATAGAAGTCACACGACTGTTCCTGTGTAGTAATAACAAATATGCAACAAGAAAATAAAAATAGGTAATCTAATATATTTTATAAATGCTTGAATCTGTATTAAATAAAAACTTGTGTTTTAGATAAAAAAAATAAACGCAAGAACACTTATAATGAAAATATATATTAAAAATTGCCTTATTCATGAATTTAAAAAAAAATTAAAATCGTAACTTATGCAAACTAACAAATAATTTTCGCCGATTTCTTAAGGTAATTGTACATTACAGTGGTAAAAAATGCATTAAAACTTTACTGAAAATAGGAAACCCCGTCTTTGACTTGCTAGGCATGCTTTTTGTCCAAGCGCTCGAATGTCAATAATTCAAATGCTTTCCATACATGCCAAAACGGAAATCTTTTGATACAGACGGTTTCAGAGCGCGCATTGTGAATCTATGCGGGGCCGGCGAAAACTTTGATCTCAATCAATTTATTATTTATTAGTAAAACTCTTCTTCATTTAGGGCTAAATGCTTTAGAGGCATTTTATGGCTCTCGAGCTTACATTAAGCATTTACATAGTCTGATCCACTGTCCAGACTTTATTTTTTTAATTGGTTTATATTTTATCCTCCAGTGACCGTCTTTATTTTTTATTATAAAGTAAACAGACGTTAGTTTCTTGGTGCCAGCAATCACCATAATAGAGATGCGTGTCAAGCGGCTAATGATGTGCATAGTATCCAATTAATTAACAAATAAACCGGTTAATTACTATTGAACAGACCTTTCTCTCCACATGTTTTAAATTTAGACTTGTGGTGAAAATGGTGGAAAAGATTGTGTAGAGAAAACACTGAAGTAAGAAGAGCGTAAACCAAAATGTAGAGCACTTACTTATGAAATGATTCGAACGTGCCTTTCGAATACAAGGAGGGTTTTGGAGTAATCACCACTGGTGGGTTTCGCCGGGTCGTGCCGTCTTTGAATTTGCACCACCCTACCACCTTCTTCCCGCGTGTGTCGTAAGAGACGACTAAGGGATATCTACTAGTAGCAGCGCCCCCTGCAGACCAATTCTACCACCGAACTGGGATTCCCATGCCCAGCACCCCCTATGAGATAAAAGCCAATCAAACTCAAACTCAAACTCAAAAATGCTTTATTTCCATAAATACAATAAATGTACACTTAGAAAAGGTCAAATCATAGTAAAAAATACACTGACACGGAAATAAAGTGGTATTTTTGATTTCGATCGCTTCGGTATGTAGACTAAAGTAAAGAAACGACGAAGAAACCTTTAGCCTGTTAGTTGTTATTTTTCGAGTTGGAGCAAAATCCGTCCCAAGCTTTTTTATCATCTAGATAATCTGATATTTTATAGTAAGCCTTTTTGCATAATAAAGTTTTGACAATTTGTTTGAATTTATTTACTGATAATTTTTGCAGCTCAGTAGGGGTTTTGTTGTAGAAGCGTATACATTGCCCTTTAAAAGATACATTAATTTTATGCAGCCTAGTTGTGGGTACAGCGAGTTTATGTTTATTTCTAGTATTTACATTATGTATATCGCAATTTTTTGGGAAACTATTGATATTTTTATGAGTATACAACAAGTTTTCATAAATATATTGACTTGGTACTGTCATTATATTTATTTCTTTGAATTTATCACGTAGGGATTCTCTGGGACCCATTTTATAGATGGCACGAACAGCCCGCTTCTGCAGCACAAATATGGTGTTAATATCTGCAGCGTTCCCCCAAAGCAGTATACCATAAGACATAATACTATGGAAGTAGCTGAAATAAACTAGTCTAGATGTGTCCACGTCTGTGAGATCACGGATTTTTTTGACTGCATATGCTGCAGAACTAAGTCTCTTCGATAGCTTATCTATGTGTGGGCCCCATTGAAGTTTATTATCTAAGGTGATTCCTAAGAATTCGGTACTTTCTATAATTTCTAACGTTTCTCCATTTACGTTTACATCAGCCTTAACTTGTTTTACATTAGGCGCAATTAATAAGGCGCATATCAGGGGGAGGCCTGCGTCCAGCATTGGATCGATATAGGCTGTTGAGTTTGAGAGAAGAGGATTGAACGCTCAGCGTCAATATAAAATGAAGAGTCTAGCTCTTGTCGATGTAATGACATACATAGAAGAAATATTTAGTATGGTAATGATACAATTTCCTCCACTTGTCTCTTTCCAATGCAATGTCTTTTACTCCTTTAAACGACATAACAGTGATTTTCTCCAATATCTGAATAATATATCTAATTCTTGATCTACCGCTTCCTCGATTTTCTTCTACTTTTCTTCCTATGCTGTTACTTATAAAGTTATCATTTCGTATAAGATGTCCTGTCCAATCCTTCTCCATTTTCTGTTTTGAATGGTGTTAGTCAGAAACCTTTTCTGCTCAAGTTTTTTCAATACGTCCTCTTAAGTAACCTTTTCCGTCCAGCTAATCCTTTCCATCCTCTTCTAGTACTATATTTCAAACCTCAGACTCAATACTCTCTCTATCCCGCTCTGTTGTAGTCCATGTTTCGAATCAAAAGATTCTATATTGGCTATACTCCAAACATACGTTTGTATCGTAAGTTGCTTGTATATTTTCGGTATATAAGTACGATACTATTATTTTAGATTGGATATTTTAGATGTAAATACCTGCGTGTATACAGGGTAGGTGTCGAATAATACCGAAAGGAAGATATAGGGAGAGCACTATAAAGTAGGTACCTAGTTTTCAGCAACCCAATAAGTACATAGTTCTGTTTGTTTTGTCTATCTCTAATAAAACAACCTGTGAATCGTATTAGAACCCGTGTTCCATACTTATCTCCTTATTTAAGTAGGCTTTATCCCGTTGCGCCCCCGGTCATAGGTCCAGACGAGTCACGAAGCACGATTGATTCCCGAGTGACCGACACGATCCTAACTCACTGATCACGAACTATCTTTCTATCACTAGATAAGACGGTATTCGCAGTGATTCCATTTCAATAACGCGCGGTATCATAATGCCGGGTACAGACCAAACGAGCGTGAGTAAGTGAAGGCTAACGAACAAACGCGAAAGAACCGAACCGAAGAAAGTGTGGATGTCATTGGGAAAGCAAGCGAGCCTATACGAGGTACTTCGGTCGCCTTCGGCCGTGCTCTGGCGGCTGTTGCTACATCATAATGGAACGAATGTATCGATCGTCGAATGTTACTCGTTTGTTTCAAACGCGTGTGATGTGCTCTACTTAGCACTTATAATCCACTACAGCAAACAACTACTTTATAGTGAATTTTTTCTGTATTCAAGTATTTCCCAATATCCTAGCAGCTCTATTAAAACGTAACATGCCGGTTGGGTTGCTCTCCATGTGTTTGCAGATCTCATCACATTTACCGTTGCGAAATCGGAATCGGAGACAGTAAAAATACATTTTATGTGAATGACGAACTTTAATTACAGAAAATATCTCAACCAAAATGATGGTCTGTGAAGTCGTGTTATCCCTTGAGTTCGCATCGTGATGTCCGAATCTAGCCGATGTGAACGATGGAATTTAGTTGGGTAGTACACGCTATATGACGTGCAAATAAAGCTAGTCTATAAATGTAACTTTTAAAACTGTCAACGAACAACGCGCATAAGTAGAGAGCGCGTTATCATAAAGGTGTTCCACGTTGATAAATAAGAAAAGACCCTTAGCGAATAAGCATCTCACGATCGTGGATAGCAGAATGGTGGCAGATTAGCTGTCCGATTGATGTGCTTAGCGGGCTTTTGGAGCAGAGTGATTGTTGACCTTTGTACGCGTTTTTTGTTGGTTGATGTTATTGATATTGAATGAGAGAATGCCTCTTTTTTAGGCGTTATAAAAAATTATACGCCTATCAAAGTTCTGGAACTACGTGCTATAAGTTTATACTATTTTCTTATTGCATACGTTTACTTTACTACCGTGAACTAAAAACAACATTTCCCTGACACTGACGCAAGCATAATTAGAACCTAAATTGAAATAATATTTGCAATCGGATCAGCTTGAAGCTTGCTTGAAGTTTCAGAGATTAGAAAGACCTTTCTATTTTATATATGTATATGTATATCTATTTCTATTATGTAATTTATATTTTATCCTGTTCAAAGATCCTTTTTTTGGCATGAATTTATGTAATTAAGTATTTCATAAACTGAGTTTCTTTTGACAGATAGAGCTGAAATACTTTATTCTGTATTTGAAAATCACTCGTCATATAAATTATCTGCATCTTGGCATTGGGAGGAGCTCTACCTTGCTGTAATACAGTTTTATTCCAAGGAGTGAGGTCTATGCAATTTTGGCAAGAGATGACCTTTTAGTTTTCATTTAATTCATTTTTTTGTTATGTTGCTCATTCATGATCATCAAGGTGATGGTGATGAAGTTTGATTATTTGTAACTTTTATTTAGTCTTTTTTTGTGTAAACCGCTGTTTGTAGTTTTTCGTAAGTTTTCAGTTTTCTCAGCTTGTTCACACTTTTTATGTAACTATTATTATTTTTAACCGTGAAAACCTCTTAAAAGCCTCCTCCTTCGATTACTTATTTTTAATTTGTATGTATGTGCTGTGGGTTTTCCTTCAAATAAATAAATAAATAAATGTATAACTGGCATGGAAGGAATGAGACATGCAAAACAGAATAGAATACTTAATAATAATACAACAACATAAAATAAATGATTTTCGTTCTTACTTTCTTTCTAAGAGCTTTAAAGTATTTATTAAGTTATCAGACCATGTATTCCTTTAATATGTTTGTTTTATTGGACAGGGTAGTAGATAATCCTATCCTACTAATATTATAAAGTTGAATGTTTGTGAAATGTGAATTTTATTATGTGACCTCGAAGATGATATAATATCGAAGATCAGACAAGATGCGTAAATTTAGAGCATAACCTAACTCACATTACTCACACGCTACTTATTATACCAAAAATACGCGAGCAATGCTGCGGGCAGACGCTAGTTTATATATATTCAACAATATTCACTCCTATACACAGGCTAGATGTAGAGTCAAATACATCCCCTGGTTAATGAAGGTCAATTAAGTATTAATACTCAATTTTTTTTATTAACATGCCTATTAATTGATAATCATCATCATCATCAGCCTATATTAGTCCACTGCTGGACATAGGCCTCCCCTAATGAGCGCCATAGCGCCCCGTCTTCAGCTTGACACATCCAGCATCTGCCTGCAGTCTTTCACAGATCGTCATCCCACCTGGCTGGAGGGCGCCCTACACTACGTTTGCCGAGTCGCGGTCTCTACTCAAGAACTCGTTTACCCCATCGGTTGTCAGTTCTTCGTGAAATATGGCCGGCCCACTGCCACTTCAGCTTGCTAATTCTCTGAGCTATGTCGATAACTTTGGTTCTCTGTCGGATGTATTCGTTACGAATCCTATCCTTCAGAGAGACTCCGAGCATAGCCCAGCATCCGGTTCAGCTCCTCCAGCGATTCCGCCATTAAGACTATGTCATCAGCGAATCGCAGGTGTGAGATGTAATCGCCGTTTATGTTAATGCCCTTGCCTTTCCAGTCCAGCGTCTTAAACATATCTTCCAACGCGCTCGTGAACAGTTTCGGGGATATAAAATCCCCCTGCCTCACTCCTCTGCGCAGTTGGATGGGTTTGGACTGCTGGTCCTGAACTTGGACATTCATGGTTGCGGCGTCGTAGAGACATCTCAGCACCTCGATATAACGATAGTCTACTTGGCATCGCTGTAAGGATTCCAGCACAGACCCGGTTTCGACAGAGGCAAACGCCTTCTCATAGTCCACAAAGGCCAGACACAGGGGCTGATTATACTCTTCGGACTTCTGTATAATCTGCCTCACTGTGTGTATGTGGTCTATGGTGCCATATCCTCCGCGAAACCCGGCCTGTTCGGGTGGCTGGAACTCGTCGAGTCTCCTGTCCTGGCGAGACGGTTCGTGATCACTCGTGAAAACAGCTTATAGACGTGGCTCAGGAGTGAGATGGGTCTGTAGTTTTTAAGGAGGGTTTTATCTCCCTTCTTAAAAAAGAGCACCACCAAACTCCCGCTCCACGCCTTTGGAGTTCTCCCACTGTGAAGGACGGCGTTGAAGAGGTTCTGTAGTTCCTGTATAACAGGGGCTTCTCCGGCTTTCAAAAGCTCTGATGTAATTCTATCCTCCCCGGATTAATTGATAATACAAAATATTAAACAAGATATTTTATTTTGTGAGGATATTTTATATCAAGAGGAATATCACTGAGATAAGCGGTAGTTATAACTGAAAATGTTGAAACTTTTATCACAAAGAAGTGAGTTTGCGACACTATACAATGAACAGTTAATTACATGTCAATAATTAATTAAACATCTGTTCCGGAGAACCTGATAATTTATTCACTATTGTTTTAGAACCTGTTAGATTGTACTGTAATACAATATTACAGAATAGGCAGGTTTTCTTAGCAATCCTAGTACATAAACATTGGTTGGAAATAGGTTTATCTTATAATACATTAATAGAGTTCATAGTTCGTTAGACTAAGGTATACATATTTCAGCAGCTCCATGCAGTTTTTTCCGCGTAATTCTTAGTCCCATGGGAATTCCGGAATAAAATATAGCTTACTAGCTGCGCCCCGCGGCTTCGCGCGCGTTGTTCCTATGGAAACATTAAAAGGTTTTTTCATCCCACGGGAACAGATTTATGCGATAAAAAGTGCCTATGTTTTATTCCAGGATTAGAATTACCTGTATGCAAAATTTCAGCCAGATCCGTCCAGTAGTTTTGGCGTGAAGAAGTAACAAACATCCATACATCCATACAAGCTTTCGCCTTTACAATATTATGATATGATATATATATTATATATTATATATATATATAGTGTGATGTCACTCTCTGAAAAGAAAGGTTTTTATTGAAATATTTTTTTAAATCGGTCCAGTAGTTCTAGGCCTGGAATAACACATAGGGTACTTTTTATCCCATAAATCAGTTCCCGTGGGATAGGCGTGCGAAGGCGCGGGATGCAGCTAGTTATAAATATTTACGGGTACTTATCGATTAACAAATAAGAATGTCTATCTGCACACTCGGACGACACAAAACAATAACAGTGTCCGCGATGGACAGAACTGTTGAAACGTCGGGCAAGAAGGGTAAATAAATACACGCTATAAATGCCCGTGAATATTCATAATAATGTGTTCTGTTCTGATCGCGTAAGTTTAAAAAAACATTAGTTGCCTAGTAATATGGGGTTTTTCTAAAGTCCACGCAAATGAAATCGTTGTCGCGTCAGCTAGTAGTTAAGTATAGTAATACCTAACTAAATAAAATAAGATCGACGTTTGAAACCGGCTGTTACTTTTGCATTAGTGATATTGGCACTGATATAAGTATCTACATGGAGATGGATGGACACATGTAAGTTTCTCCAATCCAAATGAATAAATACCTAATAATGGACGTCGCAAACGATAAACAAGTTTGTAGAAGCTTTCCCAGCAAAAACAGCTTCACATGTCATTAGATTAAATAAATTATGGGGTAATTAGAAAAATGTAGCTAAATGTTGCTGAGCTAATAACCAGCTATTTGCAACCATGTTCTTCTGGACATTTTATTACAGATCCTCGGACAAGCAACCGCAGCGAGGCAAGCAAAAAATAAATGAGATTTATGGCAACAAAAAGTTGACGTTATAATTAGTTTCAATAAAAAGCATCCCTGTTTAGCAGCGTTTAGTGGGAACGTTACGTTTTGCCACAGTCTTCACTGAGCCGTTGGTTTAATCAAGCTGAACGAGAAGCCGAGTAGAGCTAGAAACTATAGCCAGAGTCAGAGGTATATACATATATAGAACGATTTGACTCTGTCAAATCGTTTATTTCTTTAGACTTACAAAATAAGCACTTAGACAAGTCAAAAAGAGACTAGACTTCTCGAGCAGCGAGAAGCGAGTATGTTGTTCCGATAGTTTTGGCGCTCAGCTATAAGCAAGCATAGCTGAGCGAGATCTTTGATAGCTTTTGTCATTCATCGACTAACAAGTGGAGCGAGTCTCTTACTCGCCGGCAAAAAAAAGGACAAGACTTTACAATGAACATGTAGAGTAGCCTCTGTTTTAAAGAGATTTTTTTAAGGATAGAACCATTAATTCATTTAACGATGAAATCGCCAATTATACTAATTAATTTATAATTACAATTAAACAATGAAACTTATAAAACAAACATAAAATTCAAATAAAAATCAAACAATATCTCTGACTTGTTGAAATATTGATAAATAGTTCGTAGTTAAGTATGTATGTGCTACAAATGCTTTCTAAGATATATAGTAACTATGTCTACCTAGGGTCCCCCATCTACTATATATTTTATATCTGTTTGTTAATTTGTCACGTGGTAAAATACAGTGGCGTAATTACTTAAAATCACGATCGGTTTCTATTGTTAGTAATTGCTTGTCGTGATTGCTGCAATTAACAATACTTAGACTTATCTACTTAAATGTATAGTAACAAAAGACGCACGCGCGCTCGAATCAGCCTACCCTTCTGTAAATTGAAACAGCTTTTTCATCTTTACTCTGTGTTGTTATGCCTCCATCAGACTAATATACAAATTGCGTGTGGATGTGCTAAGTTTATTGAACTTAATGTACCAACATTAACTATTAAAGTTACATCTGTACTTACAATGCATAGCTGTGTAATATATATTTATTTTCTGTATTGCATATCGCAACTTACTAGAAAAATTATATGAGGACCAAATGAAAAATTGTAAGCTACTAACTTATAAACAAGAACTCCAACATAGAATGTTGCAACGCCCTTACAGGGTTCATGTAGATTCTACCTTTAAAATGTTACCAACTTTTAATAAACGTGAAAGCAATAAATAAATAAATATCTATCTACCTGATGAACATTACTTTTAAAGCAGTCTTCTGTTAAAACGACACATTAGTATGTCAATAAACTATGACTATTAACATAGATTAACATTTAAGTCAGCCTTAATCCTTTCTAATAAAAAGTTTTAATTTTTCTGCTATGTTTCTTTATAAAAACTGAACCGATTACCTTCTCTAGGTATAGCCTGTCTATTTGAAATATTGGACAACATAAAGTGTGAATTAGAAAAATGTTTTTTAATATCTCTCGTCTGCTCGACAAGCCAGCGTGTTTTAGTTTGGGCTTTGAACGTGTTGAAACTATAAGCCTCTCCCTTATCGTTTTAGGCAATCGGTTGTATACCGTTGCCCCCATGACATGTGTTATGTTAGTGTATATAATAGTTAATTAAGTATTCTGATAGTCTGCTTTCGCATTTCCAGGACTTCGAGACTTGCGTGTTGAGTGGAGACCGCGAGTGCAGATACATTGAAGGAGAGACTCACGAGGGCATCGGCGACCACCGCCGGCAAACGCTCTTCTTCTGCGGACACGAACCAAATTGCACGTAAGTAGACTATAGACATCAGGGGGAGGCTTGCGTCCAGCAGTGGACCAATATAGGCTGTTGAGATTGAGGTTCAGGAGACTATAGACACACTAATTTATTTTATTTGATAAACGACATCTGCTCATTAAGTTGCGTATTCCTTTTCCAAACATACTGTAGAAAGAAGTACGTGAAACGTAAACAGTACGAAAAACTTTTTTTTTCGATTCATTTAAAGTCGCTACTCTCGCGTTTTAATGCTTAATGTTTTTCTTCAAGGAGGTGATGTTTCAAGAGAAACTGCACCTGTATCTCCTCTGGATATCGGAGTCCCCATACTGTCCCAGTAAAAAAAAACAGTGTATAATATTTTTACTTCAATTAAATAAGCATGTAAATAAAATAAAAATAAGTATTGATACTAAATTTACCTACATTAACCAGGGAATGTATTTGGCTCTACATCTCGCGTATAGGAGTGAATATTGTCTGCTCCATTAAGTATCGCTGTCACAGTCTTAGATTCGTTCAATACCTTACCAAAGTATTCGATATCATGGTAAAAGGTAGTAGTAGGTGGTAAACGAGGCTTTTAAAAGTGAGGTCCTGAATCTGGGTTTAAGTCTTTTTAAATATCTAACAAATCCTGATGGCGATCACTTAAAAACAGCATAAACGCACCACACGCCTAACACAAACCTACGTTCTAAAGGCGACCCCTGAACTGAATCACAAGAGCTTTTTATAGTCATTGCATTGATTTATTTGTAGGGGCTACTGCGGAGGCTAGATCGCACTATTCCTAGTTTGCTGCTTCTTTGATTCTTTTAGTAGTCAAGGCCTAAGTCATCTTTATCATTCGCAGCCGGTTCATGCACTGCTGGATAAAGGTCAAAGGGTCTTCCGAAGTTGGTGCCATCCAGTAAGTCCCTGCACTAGCTAGATCCACCTTCCCATGGTCCTTTCAACCTTGCAGTTACACGGACCGAAACTATGAGAAAAGAGCCACTCGGGTGACTCAGACCCTTCAAATCCTACGCACTTTCCTGTACACTCATCCTTTTCTGGGGCATGCCCCATCACATCAATAACTTCATTGCCGGGCTGCTCCACCCCAGCTCGGTACTGCTCTGTGCTTCTCCATCCCTTTGCGAAAGTGTACCTCCCTCAGCGTGGCTAATATTATGCCATGCTTTTGCAAATTGCGCTAGCTGGATCTATTGAAATGTCAAAGGAATATACCGGGACGTCATTCTAGAAAATAATATTTCAATTACTAATATTGCTTTATCATTTCTTTCAGGCCATTCAACAGCGTGGATGCACTACAGCGAGCGAAGCGAGTGGTGGAAGAACAATACGCGGTAGTGGGAGTACTTGAGGACATGAACTCAACACTCACTGCGCTCGAGAGATACGTGCCCCGATTCTTCAATGGAGCTTCTAGTATTTACTGGGGTGAGTTCGGTTCTGTCTTTATGAGTACTGGCTAATACTATAACTTGAGGCGAGCGCTTGGTCAATAATCCGCGGTGGCTTAGGTACCACTGAAAATTGTTGTCCTAAGAACAATTTCCTAGAGAACATAAACTCAACAAAAATCTGGTTTAACCATAGGTTTATAACCATATTCAGGACGCTAAGCCAACCCTATATTGTTGACACGAGGTCAAAACTCGAGGGCATAGATCGACTTACTACTACTGATTCTTGGGAAGTAGAAAAGAAATTAGTTTATTTGCTCATTCTTCATTTCTCTTCAGGAAACGTATGTTTGTTCTCGAAGTTTGCTAACAGAAAATAAAAGGCTAATAAATAAATTTTCCCCCAAACTTCATTTAAAGGGTTCCGTCCCATAGGGAATAATGGGACCCTATTACTAAGCCCTTCTCCGTCTGTCCGTCTTTCACCAAGCTATATTTCGTGAACCGTGATAAACTAGACAGTTGAAATTTTTACAAATGCTGAATTTCTGTTGCCGCTATAACAACAAAATCTAAAAAACAGACTAAAATAAATATTTAACGGGGCTCCATACAACAAACAGTTTCAGAACAATTAGCGCCATCTATGGTAGGAACACTAAACTAAAAGTTAACAGCTACTCGTTGATAGATGGCGCACTAATCGTTTTGACTCGTTTAGACAGAGGGTTTAAAAGATAATGGTACGGAACTCTTCGTGCGCGAGTCGATTCGCCTATGGCCATTTTTATTTTTGATTCACTAAGTACTAAAACAATCACAGTAGATATACATTTGTTAGCACTGAACCACTTCAATCATGCACTGAATTGTGATACAGCACTGATGAGCCTCTTTTTAACCGACTTCAATTTGGTAATCAATTCGACTATATTATGTATCTTTTTTTGATTTGTTTTTATGTTTGTTACCTCAGAACTTTTGACTGGGTAGTCCGATCTTCATGATTCTTTTTTATATGAAAGCAGGGGCCTGATTCCACTAACACAATCGCTTCACTATGACAATATTATCGCTTCATTATCGCGTTACAATCACCGCCATTGACACCTTTTGGTATTCTACTAACACGATCTTTTTTTGTTTATGCCATATCTATGACTATTACGATTATGATTATATGCCCCACCACATTATTGACACGCTATTATAAGTCATAGAGATTGTAATCTTATGGTAAGAGAATACCAAATAAATTTACGACTCAATCTCTATCTCAATCGTATGGCGCCATTATGGCATTTCGTTAAAAAAAATAGTGGAATTAGGCCCCAGGTGTTTCCCGTGTAGTCCCATTTTAATTTTGTTCATTTCTGACAATGGGATCCATGACAATTCATAAAAAAACTATAAAAATTGAAGTCGGTTTATAGTTTTTTTTTAAACAAAATTAATTATACTTATCTATCACCAATTACCTGTTACATTCTAACATAAACCTTATCAATTCCAGATGAACTAAACAACTTCAACAAAATAAACCGGAACGCCTTCAAGCCACCTGTATCCGAGGCGGTCAAGAACATCGTCCGAGCCAACTTCACGAGAGAGATAGAGTTTTACGAGTTCTGTCGGCAAAGGCTTCACATGCAACTGAGAGCTCTGAGGGACCCCACGATAACACTGCCCACGCCCAGGAGTGTTCGGAGACGAAGGGCTCCGATAAGATTTGATAAGCCGTACCATTAGTACCTTAGGAAAGTTTGATAAGCTTACTATGAATAGACTATACAACATATAACATTGCAGTAGAAACAATATGTCCAAAGGGCCAGAGGTAGTAATGATTGCGATAATACATTCGGAACTGAGTGTTGTCAGTGAGCAGTTTGAGTTTTAACAAAGAGACAATTCTGTCCGGTATCTTTGTCTTTCTTATAAAAACTTATAAATAAATTACATGCACCGAAGAACCAGGTCAAAACACTCCAAGAGATATGTCAGTGTTTACGCAGGCCTTCGTCGACAGAACTCTTAAAACTCTTACGAGTTTTACGAGTTCAGTTTGAAGGGGCGATAATACGAGAGTCTTTCTCATAAAAAACAAACAATATTTACTGCAATTTAGAGCCCTGTAAAAACACTCCAGGGACTCCATAAGATTAATAAATAATGTGGTACAATACATGGATGTCTCTCATGAAGTGCTTACACAGGCCTTTACCCGCAGAACTCTTAAAACTCTAACGAGTTTTACGAGTTCTGTCGACAAAATTTCACATGCATGAAAGAGTTTAGGGGGCCCCACGATAACACTACCCAACCGAAGGAGACGACAGGTGCCTATAAGATTTGATAGGCCGTACCAATAGTAGATACTATTTTGAGTTTTTTTTTTTAATCTACATTGAGATAGTTGACAGGCCCTACTATAAGAGATTGAATGAGTAGTCCCAGAACAGCCTGTATTGGTCCACTGCTGGACGCAGGCCTCCCCCTGATAAGCGCTTTATTGGCGTTTATCTAATGGAGAGTAATGCCCATAATACCCACGCTGGGCATGTGGGTTGGGGATCGCTGTTCGGTGGTAGAATTATTCTGCAGTGGGCGCTGCTGCCCGCCCCCGGTGATCCCTTAGTCGCCTCTCACGACACCCACAGGAAGAGATGGGGTGGTGCAAATTCTAAGCCAGCACCACACAGCGATGTAGTATGATTACTATAATATTCAGCTGTATAGCTAACTCAATGGCGTGGTCCTCTCCAAAAACAATCATAGCTTCACTTCTTTTTTTTTTAAGAATTTTACTAGGCTAATTCGAACAGGAAAAAAACCTTAATAATTAAGATGACAATCAGTTTTCCTTCAAATACTTACTCATAGACATTGAAGACGTTGCCCCGAATCAGTGCTTGGCATTAATATGTCATCTCTCAAAAGGAATGTACATAATGTTGTTAGGACATTTGCAGGTCGATTCAGGTGCTATTAGTATATCTCATACTAAGTATTTCGCTGTTCTTTAGCTTTATTTTGTTAGAATAAAAAACAAATAAAATTGATTCTGTGGTAAAAAAAACTACAAACCGACTTCAATTATATATTTATTC
Organism: Eupithecia tripunctaria; assembly: GCA_955876795.1. NCBI lineage: Eukaryota > Metazoa > Arthropoda > Insecta > Lepidoptera > Geometridae > Eupithecia > Eupithecia tripunctaria. Next base: position 6,408,501 of record OY041614.1, on the reverse strand, counting down.
ACGGATCCCATTGTGAGAACTGGACCAAATTAAAATGTGACCATACGGGAAGCACCAGCTTTCAAATAAAAAAATAATCATGAAAATTGGATCACTCAGTCAAAAGTTCTACGGTAACAAACATAAAAAAATAGTTGAATAGAGAAACTCCTCCATTTTTTGAAGTCGGTTAAAAAATGAGCTAACGAGTGAAATTTTACGAGATATTATTTCGACAAATAATCCACCAACTGATTATAAAGTTTAGTAGGCCTAAGTTTGTGTGTATAAATAGCTTAAGGTGTAAATAGTTCTTAGATTACCTACATAAATTAAATTAATTAAGTCAAATAATAGAAATGAATTTATGAATAAAATGAAAAATAAATTATGAAAGGGTCGGTACATGAGTGGAGGAAATACGTAAAAATTTAACAAAAATGCCAAAATAGGTACATAAATTTATCTAAGAAAGATGTTAAAAGTTAACTGTTGTTTGAATTGTATGTACCTACTTAACCACGACTACCTAATTGTTGTGATTGTTATATTTATACTACTTTACCTAATTTACTTATCTTATACAAAATATAACTACTTACATAATATTGAGTATAAGATTTAAGTAACTTAGGTAAGTATATCCATATACTTAACATATATTTATATTTTTCGCGTTAGTCTTTCTCTGTTTCAGAGTGTACAGATAAAAAACCTAGTTTTAGCTTTATTTATGTTTAAAGTAAGTAAATAATTTAAATCGGTTATTACCTAAAATTTTTCTTATGGAGCTTAGCTTAATTATGTATACTTTAACTGACAATGTTAATTTAAGGTTTAATTTAATATGTCATTTTTGTGATAATGTATATTATATTGCTGTTTTAGCTGAGCTGTAATAAATTATGTTTACTTAATTATTTAATTCTGTTTATTTTTCTATCTACCTTTTCAGAATTGGGACTACCTACCTACTTTAATGTTTACAAGTTTGCGTACAATAAAAGCTTCCAAAAATGTATTGTATGAATCAAGATATATTATGTTTATGTAATTTGTAGCAGTGGTCGAAATTCGGCTTGGAGGACATCATTATCATCAACATCATCATCATCATCATCATCATCATGATGTTGACGAAGGAAGTGAAATAAAATATAAATGTATCATTCGCACATTCGATTTATTTTTAAAGGTGTAATAGTTAATCAATAAAAACAGGAGTCATAATGTGTAACAAAATTAATTCTATGGGACAGCGATCATGAAGTAAAATTAATATGGCCACGATTCAAGAATTCAGGTACATACAAAATAGAAAACGGCCTATTACATAACAGTTATTTCTTACAAATAAAATAATTTAATTTCGTAATTTCTAATAGTCTCATTGAATAAAATCTCAAAACCAAAACGATTCTTTATACATTTTATCAGTTCTGTTTGTATAATTATGTCATGACTTTGGGTAAATATACAAAAATATAAAATGTACTATATATATCAATATTCAATTCATAACAATAATATAATTAAATTATCAAATCTTATTATAATATAGTTCATACAATTTTCTTTATAATTAACATTTTCGATAGGCTTTCATTCCCTACATATTTTTAGATTTTAGATTAGATGCGTGAAGATAGTAACAACCTAAATAGGATTAATATTGTGTCATCACGAATACTATAATTTCTATGACTAAACATAACGTAAAACTATCTACAGTTTAATTAGATCGTAAATATGCTTAATCTAATGTAACAAGGCGATTCTCTCGCTTACCTAGGCTCTGACAAGTTCTACCTTCTTAAAACATAATGGATAATAGTTTCTGTAAAAGTTGTATTAAAATATTAATATCATTCAGAACTCATTTCTCTCATATTTACATGGAGCTTTACCGGGCTCCCCCGCATTATCGGCCGTGCTAGCGCCGCAACACACCTCTCTATTTATTGTCCGGTAGGACGCTACGCTACTCGTTAACAATACAATTATAATTCGATATAATTCATGAAAAAATAACTCGCTATCGCAAATGGCACGCTGAGAACGAGCAACGCGCTCGCCGTAAACCTACAGCTAGTCTAGTTTATATCACAAAAACGCTCGACATCCGAAAGCCTCATGACGGCGCTCCCGGGCGCTCGCGGGCCCGGCGGCGGAATGTGTGCCGCGGTCTCGATCCACTGCGTCCAGCAGGCTCGCCGCGCCGTTCAGTAGAAGGAGGGGTGCCAGTCCAGCGTGGGGTGCAGCGGGCCCGCGGCGGACGCGGGGGCTGACAACGCCCCCAGCGCCAGGCAGTCGAAGCAGTAGTTGGTCCCCGCGTTGTTGTCCCAGTACTGCTGGCCCTTGCACTGGAACCGCACCGCCACCTCCAGCCGCTGGCCCGATGTGATGGCCGGCGCGTACAGCACGAACTGGAAGCGGTCCGAAAAGCCATCGCACGAGCCGGCCGCGTAGTTCGCCTGCAGGTCCGTGTAAGTGCGCCAGCGGTTCATGCTGTAGCGCACGTGCACCGTCTTGTGGAAGTCGAGGTTGCGCACGCGCACGCTGCCGCACACCGTCACGTGCACGCCGTCACAGACTCGCGCGCTCTCCAGGCACACGAGCATGCGCTCCAGCGACTCGTTGAGGTCGCGTGGCAGCTGGAACAGCGGCACCAGTGTGAGTGCGCCGAGCCGCGGCGCCGCGCGTGCTGGCGGCGAGCTGGCAACGTCGCAGCCGGTCAGATCATCGTACGCGGACTTGGGGATGACAGGGATCTCGTCCATGAAGGTCTTCACGTCCGCCAAGTCGAGCCCTAGCACGTCCGCAAACCGCACTATCTTCTTGCGGCCGGGCGTGCCTGGCGGCGTCTTGCCCGTCTTCAGTGACGAGCAGCGACGCACTCGCTGTGGCTTATCATCTTCCGTCTCGATTTGTTCCTCTTCGGCCTCTTCGATCTCGACGCTCAGTAGATTTGGCTCCACTTCTGGCACAGGAGACTCTTGTTTCTCCTCTGTAAGAACTTCACTGGTGACTATTTCTAATGAAGGCGTGCTGGTCTCTTCGACAATTTCTAATGAAGGCATGTTGGTCTCCGAGGTGGCTTGCGTTTCTTGCTGCTCTATGACCTCCTCCGCGAGTTCTACGATCTCTTCGTCCAAAAGTTCCGCATCTGCTAGTGACAGATTTTCTAAAACTTCTGTGTTCTCGTTTTCTAAACTCGTTCCATTCTGATTCACTTCTTCTGCGCAATCTGATGGGTCGCTTTTCGCCGACTCGAACTCTGAATCGCTATCCAGAGCCGAACTCAAATATGGAGGAAAACGTAGACGTTCATTATCCGTGACGGGCGAGGGTCGCAAAACGCAGTCTATTTCATCAAAGCTGTTATGTCTCGCGACTCCCTCGAACGTCATCGCAGAATACAAAGGTCTATCCGACTGGCCATTTTCTCTTGGAGAAGGCTGCGTCTTCACCGGCAAACTGTCCGAGTAAAATGCCGTCGTAAATGTGAAGCCATTTTTTGTTTTTTCTGGCTGCTGGAGTAGCATTTTGGCTGTGTCATTCTGCGCGTCGCATTCTGTGGCATCGTGGAACGGAGCTTCCTTGTGCACGGTGGGTGAATGGCCGGGGAAAGCATGGTCGATCTCGTCGACGGGGCTAGAAGGGCTCTCGCACTCTAGTTCGAAGTCGTAGAAGGTGTCGAGGTCCCGTTGATTGGTGGAGGTAGTGGGTCGGGTGGTGGGGTGGTGTGTCGCGTCGCGCGCGATCCAGCTGGTCTCGCAGTCGTCGTCGGCGGTGGCGCCGAGGTTGCGCAGACGCGAGTGCAGATCCCGCGCGAAGGCCGCCGCACGGCCGCGGCACGACATGGGCAGCAGTGACGTCAGACCGCACTGCGAGCCCGCGCGATCACCGCTCATCTGCCTCTGGAAATAAACAAACGGAACGTTAAATTCACCGGAACTCTGACATATGAGTAGATATGTTTGAAAATACTCGATGGATGTGCGGCGTATTCATTCGGATCGGTAGGTATTTAAACAAACTTGATAGGTATATGAAAGACAGGGATACCTACGTACGTTGCAAATACTATACCTATATACGCATACTTATATAACATGGAATTTCCCAGAAACGCATGGGTTTTAACTTTTAAAAACAAAGGCATAGTTAAAATCCAACAAATAGCGGGGCTGCTTGCCAACTTGAAGGTAAACCTTCTTGACCGTGGTTTAAATTAATCAATGTCAAGTTTTTACACCAATATATCCAAAAGATAAAACAAATAGAATATGAAAGCATGTGTCAAGTGTGAACAACCTCGATAAGATAGTAAAAACGGCGTGCCGTTCTATGATCAGACCATACGACTGTCGAGATAGTAGTAGCAGTAGGTATACCTACTTATTAACCAAAGCATTATAATACCGTCTGATAAAAAGTGTTATTTTCATTCTTATCAACAGCGTCTGATTGTTTTCCTTCTGGCGCCTTTGGTTTTAGTTAAAGTTCAAAAAGACGATGAAGATGATTTGAGTGACCTTCAATGGGACATACAGTAGACAAAATATTTTAGTTATTTTCTAAACGTCATTGACGCCTAAAACTTGGCACAAAGCGCAATCACCTACGCACAGCTCAACATTGGATGCAATCTAAATATACACTAACTACATAAATTAGCGAAAACATTTTTTCCAATGTTGAATCATGTAGAAAAAGCGCTTCTGTAACGCTAGCGAGGAAGGCCATTCCATGACCCATTTAGGAGGCAACGGCACTCCCCGTTAAATAGGTTAGACGATCCTGACCTATCTCTAGAATTGTGTTATCAATGAACAAGTGCAGGAAACGCTATAGGTAGTAAGTGTATGTATAATATATATGTACCGACTATAGTGTGTGAGGATGTGTGTGCGTGTGTGTGGACTCACTGCAGATCATTATACGCCATATACGATGGCATGGTTACTTTCACAATCCTAGAAACCTAGAAGATAATTCCAATGTACTACGTATTTAATAACGATAATTACCTAATCTGTGCCCAAGTCCATTTCCATATTTCCACTCATACTTATTCCATATGTCCATATCATGTATATAATTTTTTTTATATTATTTTATTTCCATATTATTTAGGTCCATATTCCATATTTCCACTCATCGATTCTAATATTACAAAAGCGAAAGTAGTAAAAGTAAATCCTTGCGAAGGACATTAGGCAAACCTGATCTGTTAGTCCTCCAAAATTTTTGTAGTAGTTATACTACAAAAATTTAGGATACGGAATACGGACTAGGGATATGATAATGACTCTTTCCCCGGGATACCATTTACCTCTCTGCCTAATTTTAATGAGATCCGTTCAGAATTTATAATATACTCGTAAGTATGGATATGGATTATTATGGATTGATGCTTAGTAAGAAAAAAAATATAAAATACTCAAAGATGTTGAATGCCGATAGAGGTTGTCTATTTCAGTTCATTTCTACAAAGATTTTTTAAAACTGTTTTTATGATTTGAAGCTTGTTTACAACCGCTGAAATTGGTTAAATTAATATGTGCGCAGACGTCATCATACCACTGTAAAATTCAATTGATTTCAGTTGGTAGCCAACACAGTGCATCGTTTGAAACGACATACGCCCATTATTCTATTTGTGGGTATGTACGACGTCACCTAAGAATAAACACATAGTAGAGAGTGTAGGTGGGTTCATTATGTAAGTCATGCCAGTAATCAACGATTTATGGGATTGAAAACCGAGCCAAAAATTAAGTCTTCGACTCGTTTTACTAATATTGTAGAGGCAAAAGATTGGCAGTTGTAAAGACTTTTAGCCAAAGACAACCCAAAAACTAATGGATCGGTCGAAATTTTGGACATATAAAAGTTTGGACCTGGAATAAGATAGGTATATTTATATAAAAATTGCAACACTAGTCCCATCTGTATCTATATCAAAACTACTGACAAAGTATACCTAATGCGTCGATGTGAGAAGCGTTGAGGACTAAAGGAATTGAAGGTCTCACATACCAATACAGTTTAGAACTACATCGGCACACATTATTCAATCAGGGGCGGTCACCGCACCGACCACACCAGTTATTGTTCATAAATATGTACCTACCTACTCGTTCCTCGTGCAAGTATTGTTACAACACGACTGGAATCAGGGTATTTGGGTGCATATTTGAAATACTTTATCTTTAAGATCCGTACAACATGTTTGCAAAATATTGAGTATTGAGTTGCAATTGCAATGAGGTGCAATCAAGATAGCTGATACCATTCAACCCAATATAACTTGGGATCTTAATTCTCATAGAATTATTAGATAGATCAAAGTGCATTATCATAACAAGACTAGTCTTGTCAGGTCTAACCACGGTCTAACTAAAGAAAGAGAAGAAGAGTCTTGTACGAGACTCTTTGATACAGCTATTTTTACTGTAAAACTAACCTGTACCTGTACCTACCAGTCAGTTCATAACTAAACTAAATCTTATAATAGGTTAAAGGTAGAAGCTTCAAGCGATTTCTTCCATATAATAAATTAAACACACTTAATGAAACCCTTAACTTTAAGATTGATACGAGTCACCTACAATCTTAAAGCCCTCAAGAATTTATCTCTGATCTGATCTATTCGTAAACAACAATAAAAAAAACTATAGCGTCCATGAATCGAATGTTTCATATTTACTCTGATAACAGAGCTGTTTACGTTGGCATGGTAAAATGATACGCGTATCTAGTGAAAGTACTATCTGAATGTATTTTTATTTCATAACATCATGCGACGGATGCATTTGGTAAACAGTAGATGCCTTTCAGAAAATTAAGTGCTCAAGGTGACCAGGAGTAAGTAAACAGAAAAATGACCATTCATCATCTTGATAACCCCGAAACGAATGAAAACATCTAACAAAGGGCTACTGTGCACTGCTATCAATAATGGCCTGTGATATATGCAGTTATAAAAGAAATAATTGAATTATAGCATGCACTTTTCGAGAAACCTATCTATAATGAAGCCTTATAAAATTAAAGCTCCTAAGTCAACAGATACCTAGTACTCGTATACGTCACTATAGATAATGGATACATGGAGTAGATTGTAAAACTTTCCCGTAAAAAGTATGACTTATCATTATCAGTTTAATCACATTATCTACTTACTACTCATAGATTACCTACTAATAGATGGCAACAATAAGTATCTATATATATTATGGTATGTATGTATTTATGTTAGATTATTCATAATATCATATTTTCCTATTTTGTTTGTACACACAACTATCCATATTCATTGCACTACCTTTCTCCACACCAAAAGGTTTGCTTTAAGAAAACTCTTGTAGGGTTAAGCTCGCCTTTGTACATGTCCTTTATGTTGTCAACTTTTGTGTATTGTTTGATTTGTGTACAATAAAGATTTATAAGTTTATAAGTATTATCAGCTTTTATTTTACTATCGTTACAATAAGAACACCGAGCCTGCCTAAAGATACCGTGCAGTCCTCTGCTATAAGTGGCTATAGTATTAGCACTGCTTTAGTACGGACTGGTGATTTTAGCGTTAACTATAGAAGCTGTAGTTAAGAGCGGCCAACCCGGCTTACTTTTCATACAAACGCTTTTACGTGATTGTGGCGTTTTGAAAACGGCGGCTTTGAAACTTTTAACTAATTAAGTATCTAGTGCACTATATCTAGGTTTCTATCACAACGAAAAATCTATATTTGGAGAAACAAGTTCAGTATAAACCTCCAAAAATCTGCTTTTTTGCACATACCTGAACTTTGGGGGTTCATAATGTACCTACTTATTAATTGTAAAAAAAAGAAAATAATTAGATAGAAACCTTGCAAATGTAATGGAGATTCTAAACGACAAAGTTTTATTACACAAACTTACTGAAAAACACGTATTTCCTTTAACAAGTTTTTTGAAATTTCCTAACCTATTGTTCCTATTGCCGACTACCCGCGAGTGAGCGGCGAAAGTAACCGAATGCCAACCGAGCGATCAGGCGTTTTTTCTCTCTTTTCGCTTTGCCTTTTTTTCTAACATTGCTTGCGCTAGATGAAACAAGCTTTTCAATCACGCTCGCATTGACGATAGTAGGACCGGGAAGGGCCCCTCCGAGGGGGCTTGGAGCATGGGCATGGAGTGACATAGGCTATATTTTATCCCGGATAAATATTCCCACGGGAACGGTAACTACGCGGGTGAAACCGTGAGGCGCTGCTAGTAACTTATAAATACGTAGGTACATTATAAAAGCAACTATATACTGATAAATAATGTATCTAGCCACTACCTACGTGATGTTTGTGAATGGATTGTTCATAATGGAAGAATTAGAAGCGGCTACGTCACAAGAAGCTTGTTCAAGAAGTTCGATAACAACGGTCATTGAACCGAAAGATAAAGCGAAATTGCTCGCGATATTTATCTCTACGTACGTATTAAAATTGATTGCTAATGACCAATGAAATGAGGCAGTTAACGTCTTAATGTTATCAATAAAAAGTTTTTATATAAATAATTAAATTAAATTATTAAGTGCTCTACTATCAAGCTAAGGAGTGTCACCAACTGAGTAAAGAAGACACTGAATGCTGGTGTACAAACCAAAGCTCTTCAACTAAACTTTAACGGAAGAACAATTGAGAGTAGGTTACCTTCAAGTAAGTTTATTCTTTCCAAATCAAAATTTGACACAACCCCAACTATCACAAAATATCAATGATTTTTTTAACAACAACGACCGAGATACCAAATGTAATGTAATTAAAAAGCCTGGCGAGCCTGATTATATTCATTAAGACTCATTTAAAATTGGGACGTTAAGGCAATTTATTAAGTTGTTTTGCCAAAGTCAACATGAGAGTTTTTGAAGGATGAATAGCGGTCGCCCGTGTGCGTGACTTAACATTAACAGAAAGATTAAACACATGTCAACTGAATTAAAAGAGAACAATGCAACATTGCATATTGCGTTGCATTGTTACAGTTACATCAACAGAAGAAAAGCGATCAAGAATGGTTTTAAGTGGACGTGCAGAAAGAACTGTAAGACCTATTAGGATTGCAATTATAGAAATAGAAATGGTAAATAATAGAAATAGTTTACTAATTTAATTGATACCCCAGCTTTAACTTAACATCGTTGATGCCTTTGTCGAACAAATTTCATTGAAGCCAGGCATACCAACACGTGTTAAGACTGGCCTTAAGCCAACAAGCAGCTGACCGACGTATGTGAAAATAAGGAATTTAAAGTGGGTGTTGCACATAAGACAGTAAACGCTTTCTTTACGTCCAATTTGATGTTTCCAGATGAATCGTGGATTTTCGGGCAAATTTTATCCTAACACAGTCAGCACAGTTGAACCGAACTCATAATTTTATTTATATGAATGAGAAATTAAACTGGTATCTATGCATATGATCAACAACGAAATCTATGACTCAGTATTTGAAACACACATTGTCAGGGGTAGCCGGATGATCTATTCAAATCGTACCTTTCATTTCACTAAAATAGTCCACAAAGTCATCCCGTGGTTTATGTATAAATAGACAATGATCACGCGCTTGGCACCTAAGTCCACCCTGTATTGAAACTTCCTACTACGAAGATTATTATTGCTGTAAACAAACATTATGCACTCTTATCGATCAGTCACAATATTTAGTCTAATGTTGCACCATAAGCGTTAAGATAGCTTATAACGTGATCCGGTACCAATTTACCTATCACTGCATGCATATAACCCTACCACTGGTATTCTGTATGCACTGGGGACGATTTCAAATATTGTGATAAGAACAATTAAAGATTCTTTGTCTGTTGAGATGATCTTGATCCTTGAGATTTCTTCCCAGAATCTGCTTTGCCTTTTCTAGCAGTTTTATTTGGTTTGGTCGGTTTATCAATTTATGATGTTAGCAGTCGTCAATCTGTTATGGATGTTTTGACTCGTCACTCGACCGGTTCTGAAGAAAACTCACTGCGCTTTCACATTCAACATTTCGTATGTGTACGAGTTTCCCATGACATTTCATAATATATAATAAGAAAGATGCATAAATATTACATCGAAATATTATTTATTAGAAATTCCCAGGTCAGTTTTCGCAAACCAAGTTATCATAAATATTTTATAGCATAGTTAATAATATACGTTCTCTTGGTCATCTCAGAACAACAAACCCTATTTAAAGACTCGGTTTGAAGTATTGAAGACCGATAATAAAGAGATTCATGTGTAGAGTTACCAGAAGCTCCAATGGCATGTTTATACCGTTGCTGGGTTATTTAAATATTTGTGCAGTTCAAGTACCGGACGGACGGTGATTACATTCCTCTGGAGATTAAATTTTGTTTTGTGTCCCATGTCTGTTGTGTTTATAAATTACCTACTAGTGAACTCTTCCACTTTATCGACATGTATCGGATATTTTGATATCACCCAAGGCATTTTTAAACGAACATCGGCCACCAATAACTATTGACAGCTAAAATTTAAATTTGCTTATATGTATAATATCCTCATGACATTTCAATCAAAATAACAATTATTGTTATTGTTATTTTTTTTGTTATTACAGTAACCTTTATCAAATTTAATTATGTGTTACTAACAAAATGGATGTTATTTATGTCTAAATTAATTTTCAATTTGAATAAGCATTACATATTAAAGAAATAAATGCGATACTCAGTTTGCTGTGATAGTAGGATCGCAATGTTAATATATAATGAGCTCGTAACTTTTAGCAGATATAAACATTTTGATTCGCTACGGAAGCCGTTATAAAAATATTATTTTTGCAAGTTACGGCTTTCTTCCGGTGATGAATGCATTTGCGTCAAAAGAACTTGTGTTCATCTTGACAGTATGTACGCACGCACCTAATACTCGTAGAATATTGACAATGTCAATTAATAAAACACGAATCCTTAACTTACCTACAACTGCAATAACATGTGCATGTGCAAGGCACGCATCATATACTAAATCTTGAAAACGATGTTCTCACGGCTTGTCGTTCGTCTATTTTCTACGATAAGTTACAAATTATGCATGCATTCCAGGGTGCTTCCCATTTATTTCTCAGGCATGCAAAGAATAAACTTGTCTGGTGACTGCGTTAATACGAGCCAGACGCCCTTGACAGATACCTGCGTATACATACAAGGGAACATGATGTACCAGGAGAATATTTTGATATTATTGTATATCAACAGAACACATCGTGCGTAACTTAAATTATATTGAACTGAAATAAAATCATTTCAATCAACTTAATCGCACAAATACAATTAAGATTTGCTTAAAATATTTTAAAATGTTAGGCTATTGTAATTGCTAATCGCAGTTAATAGTTAAAACGAGAATATTATATTTATGTAAACATGAATCATGAGATGTAATATTTGTAAGTGTTATCTGATGTATAACTTTTTTTTTATTTCGCGCTGCAATTTATTGAAACTCCACAAGGTTTATTTATACCAACCTACGATATTTTATTACGATAAAATATCTATGCGGAATTCTTTTAAAAAGAAGAGGAACTTAGATTTTTCTTCAAATAAAAGATATAAATTAAAACTAGTATTTACAATCAAAGCAATTGAGCTAACTGCAGACTGTTGTGTACAATCTACAGGTAGCACCACATTTTCTTGCACTTTTAGGGAATTTGAGAAAATTTAACAGAATTATTTCTTACCTTTTTCAAATCTTGTTTTAAAAGTTACGTTATAAACATATTTATAATATTATATACATAATTATTAATTGATAAACATAAACTAACATTAATGAATGTTGGATGATCTTAGCACCTAATTAGTTCAGAGGCTTATTAGTTAGTTATGAATCCTAATTAGTAATATGAGAGGGAAGAGTATCCACGTGGAAAATTGCAAGTAAACAAATACACAGATAAAAGTAATTGCATCCTCTTAGGTATTTGTTTTCTTTACCTTTTAGATAATCTGACCTGTTTAGTTAAACCTGATTAACAAATTACTTTGTTGACGTTACCTATGCTAATGATTTTATAGATCACCTTACCTTAGAAAAGGATCAAGGGACCAGGTATTAAGGTTGGCCATAACCAGACTGCCCTCGACAGAGACTGATAACGTGACGAAACGTGAAACAAGTTTACAGCATATAAGCATTTGTAAATATTAAAATTGTTACAGATATAAAAAATAAAACAGGTCCCCTTAACGTACCTGCAGTAGGTCTCATATCCAATAACATATTCCTTTAACGTACATGAAGTAGGCCTCATATCCAATAACAATAATAATCAGACAGAAAACTTTAATTGACCATGGCTGAAACCACTCACGCAATGTGATTACAGCATGATACACATTTTATTTGTTGATACGAGAGCATTTCTTATTGATAAACCTCTACCTACATAGATAATACATACGTGACACATGTTTACTATTTATAAATGCTTAACCTATAGCTTAATTAATGTCACACAAATTATGAAATGATCACGACATTGGCGGATAGCTGATAGTGTCAGCAAGAGCCAACGTGATCTTGTTGATCATAAAATTTGTAAGTGCAACTAATTATTGCGTTAGGCTCAGTTTCCACCAGGAAACAAGAGGTGATGTGTGAAAGCAAGCAAGGATAAAAAATTGTCTGCTTATAAGGCACATAGACTAAAGGATATCAAACTGATTGAGGGAAGGCATCTGATTAGATGCCTTGAATGCCTTGATCAATCATTTTCCCTGCGAATATAACAAAACAACTCATAATAAATCATAAACTCGTATCAAATTTGAAATTGTAGACACATTTAGACTATAAATGAGTGGATTTCCTCTTTGAGCCTGGAAATCAGACTCAAAGAGGAAATCCACTCATTTATAGTCTAAATGTGTCTACATTTTCAAATTTGATACGATTTATTATGAGTTGTTTTGTTATATTCGCTTTAAAAGTCAGAGATAGTAAATTCGTTTATCCTTTTTTCAAGGATTAAATACTATACTATATAAAATATTGTATTTGATTCAGAGGAGAATTGCGACCAAGAGAGATCCTAGCAGTATACTTGCGACAGCCGTGGAAAATATATCGGTATTGCTATTTCGAGCCAGGTGAACGACCGGCTGGTTCTTGAATTTAAACGCACAAGTCACATTCAGTATTGAATATTCATTATTGCCATTGAATTATTAAGTATTTTGGAAAACATTGGCCTTAGTTTTTAAAGGAAAAACAACGGCAGATTTTAAAACCACACATTTTTAAAGATAACAAACCCAAAATAAACGGGACACACTCAGATTTCCTATAAATTAACAATACATTTATATGATCTGATGAAGATTTATAGAAGTAAACGTTATCATGAAGACACAGTAGGTACTAAATACTCTTCATAATTATTAACAAGCAGACAACAAGCGATAATGATACTCGTACAACAAGTCTGTAAAAGGATACGTACGCAAAAATACGCTTCTGGGGCTTAAAAAAGAAATATTTATGGCAAAAATAATGAATATGCATAAAGTGCAAACGATGCACTTTAAATTCTTGCTGGCGTAGTCGTTTATCAATAATGATTACAGTCTCCCGGTAAGCAACCCGGTCCACTAGCATCGACTAGTTGCCAGACTACTGACTAGCCATATAATAACTGAACATAACTCAGGGCACATAATTTACAGGATCGGCATGCAATGCAACCAACCTACCCACATTCGAGTAGAAAGCAGACGCTCTTAGCAGGCGAGCAAACTTCTTAAACAGTCGATAGATGAAAAAACTGCCGAGATTTTACGACATCAAAAAAATACTAACACGGGAACAATGCCAAGTGAGAAGGGTCATTAAAAAAAATCTCGGCTAACCTTTTTGAGACCCTTACGAACATCTGTGTATAAAGAGAGCAAATGAATAATCCTGTTTGATTTTCGACAAAAATATACTTATTCTTACGCCCAAAAGTAACAAAAAAACCTTATCTTTTTATAGAAAAATAAAAGATGTTAAAACCTGTTTTCTAAGCGAAGATACCTACAGAAGCATTGATTACAAAGTTGTTCATTCCATGCTACCATTTCAGAGGAGCTGTTGGTACAAGAATTTCTTCGGAAATTCACTTCACGGTCCATAAGTTTACGTAATAAGTCTAGTAGTCTTAAAAGGGATGGCCAGGTGAAGAAAATAGTAAGTACCAAAAAATGTATATTGGAAGCTGAAACATCGAAGAAAATAAAACTTTAACTTTTTTATTTTAATATTTACAAAAATCGGCAAGAGAGAAACTTGTCAGAGTTGATTGAAGCTCATCAACAAAACCATATGTGGTAAAAGGTCCTGCAACTTAAGAATGTTGAAGGAACAAAGAGACTTGAAAGAATATGCCTGGCAAGTACCCGGAAAGTACCTACTACGCAAGCAGTTATTTGAAAAGGATCCTTTGCAGATTGATCAAAAATGATTCTTGACAGATCGGTCAAAAAGGATCATCCAAAAGGACCCTTGGCAGTTAGTTGTATGTAGTGTCTGTTCAAAAAGAGAAGAGTCGTGGCGTTACGGTGAACTTAATACTCGTACTGCAATGACAGAGCAGTGTTGTCAACGCAACGAAAGTTGTCAATTGGCACACGAGCGCCCTCACTTCCCACGACTCTTTTCTTTTTGAACAGACTTGAACAGCTTCTTAGCTAATCCTCTATCGGAGAAGACTGGGAAGCTGTAGGTATAACAGGCAGATGCAGAACACCACAATTTATTTATGGATATGGATTGTATATCTCTAAGTATCTGTCTGTAGATTGTTTGTCTGCCGTCAGATAGCTTAATTGTTTATTTGTAAATAATACTAGTTTAAATGTATTTTTATTATTTGATTGATTTTTTTTCAATGAATGATTAGGTTCTTAATTTATTTAAAATATAGATTTAATTCTTTTAATATTTTTGCTTGTGTGTCTTTATTATTATTATTTGTGTAATATAACATAACAAGGGTGGGTGGTGGTTTCAAATGATTGAACAAATCCTAAGTTAAATGATTTAAAAACCTGCCTTTTCTTCGGGTTTTCATATTACTACCAAAATGTTTGTGTAGGTAGTGTTGGTAAGTTGCTTGCAAGTCAAGGCTTGCCATGTAAATGACATGCAGTAGGCGCCGCCGCCCGCCGCCGCCGCGCCGCCGTTCCGCATTGTGAATTTCGCGTTGCGTTTGCGCCGGTAACGCGATACAAAACGATTAACTACACTTTAATTGTTGCTAAACTGTTGTTTGTTATGTAAAATGCATACCTGGAAATTGCTTGCAACTTTCATGTCACTATTACCAACATGATATACTGATCTACAAACATTTTGGTTTTCATGAAGCATCTTTAAAAGTAATTAGTTCAAGTAAGAAAAGTTTTCTACCTTTTTAATCAAGACAGGTATCTGGTGCTCCAAAGACATTTCAATCTCAGGAGAACTCATATGTCTTCTCTCACTAGCACACAGGTTCATCGATCACCTCAGAGTTCGCCCGTTCCACTTTTATGCAGTTTATTTATTTAATTGATACGATTTATTATTATTTATGAAAGCACTTTAGATAACTGTCACTCGGCGCCGTACGACCAACATTTATTTTATTTTTTATAACTTTTTTTTTTATTTACATTGGGGGTGGTTGTGGTTGTGGTTGTGATTTGTCGCGACCGACGACAGCGCAGCCACTCTGCGCGCGCGCTCGGAGCTAATGAGCCGCGCGCAGCAAAGCGCGCACGGGTATCGGGGGGACAAAACGCCCGCGCACCCTGCACTGCCAATTTCAGACATATCACATCATACGAGTTTGAGTACAATAGTGTAGTATAAATCGAAAATTCCGATAAACTATCATTTCATATAGGATTTACCGATTTCCAAGTTAACGGGGAGTCACGTTGTAGCTGCGTGAGTATCACGCGTGGAGGCGATGCCCGGCGGCGGCGCCCCGAGCGATGGCCGTCCGATTTGAGCTCACATGGTCACATAAATAAATATCGAACCAATTACAACATATTAATAACAGCAGTGGCCACCTTCATCGGAGAGGACTAGTTGGATTCAATTAAAACAGCGACCAAAAAGTGAAGATGCAATGTTATGAAAGCTATATGTAAACGAGGTGTAAGAGATAAGGGTCTAATAATAAACTAGCAATTAACCTACCTAACAAAACCAAAAAATATCGCAACGGGTTTGAAGAACTGAAATAAATTATCGATGAAAATTATTTATTTTCATACGTCTCGTCGTCGGTACGTGGCATACAAAATAAAATATTTCAATCAAACTATTCTGCCTTTTCTATTAAACAGTTATCAGTAACCTTTAGCCAAAGAAATAATTAAATCAGTGCACACACCCATTGCTAAACAAAACAATATAAGTGCATCTATAATGTATTGTTATTGAAAGATATTGGATGCAACGCAAAGTTAAATTCTCTAGATATTTTAATAATAACCAAAACAAAACCCCAATTATCTCTAAAAAGAGGTAACTAACTACCTATCTGAATAATAATAAGCGCCAAAGGTAAAGGTTCAAGAGATTGTATTGTTAAAAACAATTCTTATATAAATAAGTTGTAACTATAACTTACTAGCAGGGCCTCGCGGTCACACCCGCGTAGATCCCGTTCCCGTGGGAATTCCGGGATAAAATATAGCCTATAATATGTCACTCCGTGAAAAGTAAGCTTTTTAATGGTGAAAGCATTTTTTAATTCGGTCCAGTAGTAGGCTCCTAAACAAACAATCAAATCTTTTCTCTTTAGAATATTACAAATTTTAATGATATTTCGGCGCCGCCGGTGCTAGGCCGTGCCGCATGCCGTCGTCGTCGCCCGGGCCGTCGTCGTCCGTCGCCCTCGCGTCGCCGAGCCGCCACGCCCCGCCGCGCCACCGCGCCGCGGCCCGGTGAGTGGAAAAACTGCCATTTTTAACTGACTTTAAAAAAGGAGGAGGTTATCAGTTCGAGAGAGTTTCGAGTTAAATTTTTTTTATGTTTGTTACCTCAGTACTCTGGGTGCTCCAATTTTCATGAATCTTTTTTTTATTGAAAGCTGGTGCTTCTCGTGTCTTCCCATTTTAATTTGGTCCAGTTCTGACACTGGGATCCATACAATTGAAGTCGGTTTATAGTTTTTTTAAAACAAAATCAATATTTTTTTTATGTTTGTTACCTCAGAACTTTTGAATGGGTGATACGATTTTGATGCTTCTTCTTGTATTTGAAAGCTGGTACTTAAAATTCTAATTTCAATTTGGTCAATTTCTGACAATGGCATCTATAAGAAAACCATATACATATAAAAGAAGTCGGTTTATAGTTTTTTAAAACAAACTCAATTATCTTTATTACCGTTAGACCTTGACACGTCACATAATATAAATTACCTACTTACATAAGTAAAACTGGGAAATAAAGTGATCCATTTCATTGATTTACTGTTCACTTTTTAACCGACTACAAAATAACCTACAATAACAATGAGCCGGTAATGTCTCACAGTTGGGAATAGGCCTCTCCCTGATCCCTTCCAATGCGTTATGATTCTGTCAGTGCCGTAAATACCCATTATTATAATACAAATCTAGTTTATACAAAACTGTACAACTCTAAAAACAAATGAAGATCGGATTGCCGCTTTCTCGCTTTATTTTTATTCTTAGGCAAAGACTACTCTCTGCCGAATGGTAGAGTGTAGAGTAGCTCTTGTCTCTAGAGATATCAGAATAGCGAGACCTATTCTTATAATTAATTAATTTTCATTTTCATCATTAAAGAAATGGTTAATAATTTTCCGAAATCTATATTATTTTAAAGAAATAGTTGAAAGTAAATTATAATTATTATGGTACCTTACTTAACAAGCAATGAAACAATATTTTTCATTACTCATACTCGGAAAGTAGGTCGGAAGTTGCCTGGGAAGCGGGATAAAAGTTCGGGATAAAACTTCTCGCCCCTAGGGACGAAACGTATTGAAAAATAGTGACAGCTGTCACGTCCCATTTCTCTTGAACCATGCATTCGAATCGAACTTTCTATACAGCCACTCAACTTCAACTTCTTGTGAGATGGCTTCTGCGTCTGGTTTGACGCAATTCATTCAGTCACTCAATTACAGCGCGATGGAAAAATAGAATGACAGAATTTTTACTTACTTATTACTTATTTATTTTAACTTTCTTATTTACCTTGGGTGAAAGTAATTTATTTAGTCCCTGTAAATAGTTCGCTATTAAACCGTGACTCGGGGCTGACTAAGTTACTTTCATCCCTTGGGTAACAATGTACCTAGTATTGTCCCACCCGAGGAAGTAGGTAACTAAGAAGTTCAAATGAACCTGACCTACCTAATAGGTAAAAACACACGAGTAGTGCTCAACTTAAACATAAACCTTTAGGAAAGTATTTCATGATTATTATCGAATTTACTTTTTAGTATTTAAGTCATAATCCATCATGACGAAACGATAAGATATCTATTGCATGGAATGCAAAAGCTAGACTTATCTAATCTTGTAGGTACTTATTTATTAGGTACCTATTTGGTAATGATCATGTCATTTATCATGAATGAGTGAATGTGGCGCCCCTACCTATTTTATTAACCGACTTCGAAAAAGGACGAGGTTCTCAATTCGACTGTTTTTTTTTATTTTTATGTTTGTTACCTCAGAACTTTTGTCTGGGTGGTCCGATTTTCATGATTCTTTTTTTATATGAAAGCTGGTGCTTCCCCTTTGGTCCCATTTTAATTTTGTCTAGTTCTGACAATGGGATCCATGAAAATTCATGAAAAAGCTATAAAAATTGAAGTCTGTTTTTTTAAACAAAATTATCTTATTATGTTTGACACGAATTATCTTAATAAGTTTGACATGTCCTTCGTACAGTTTGTGTTTTGCCTCTGTAATAGTTTTATTTTGTAAAGCTTAGGCAGAGATACGAAGTTGTTTCTTTTGGCCACTAAACTATATTCGCATTTCTGCCTAGACTATACAATATAAAACGAATACAGAGGTATTAATTGACTTTGTTTGAAAAATTATAAACCGAATTCAATTATATGGATCCCAGTGTCAGTACAAAATATATGCATATTACAAACGTACTATCCGATTCATTTGGAAATTACATGCCCGGTATAAATGAAATTTTGAATACTACATATTTAAGAGCGGTGCGGATACCTGAGCCCTATACAAACGAACGTAGGCGTTATAGTATCCCAATGAATCAGAAACTACGTTTTTATAGGGGCTTAGGTATCCGCACAAATAAAACAAATGGTGGCTCTTACAATATATCTCCCTAACGAATCTAAGCAGCAGACATTTGTCAACCCGCCCGTGACGGATGAATGCGTTTGAGTTAACATAACATGATGCTGCGCCACACCGGATATCGATCACTAAGTTATATTAGACCCATGCCACCGTCTCAATGTGAACGTACAGACTACAACATTATAAAGAAGATTTGACAACCTAGAGTCCTCTTTAACCGACTTCAAAAAAAAGGAGGAGGTTCTCAATTCTACTGTATTACTGTATTTACATTATTATTATATTTTTGTTGTTTGTTACCCCAGAACTATTGACTGGGTGGTCCAGTGTTCATGAATCTTTTTCAATTTGAAAGCTGTTGCTTCCCGTGTAGTCCCATTTTAATTTTGTCCAGTTCTGACAATGTAATCCATGAAAAACTACATAATTAAAGTAGGTTTACAGTTTTTTTAAACTAAATTAATTATCACGAAAGAAGTCCCGTAGATTTAGGTAGTACGAAGCAAACTAATAAATAGAGTGCGTTCATAAAAATTGTATCGCTAATTGACTCGGGACTTCTTTCGTCAATTAAAGCACTGTACACCCCAGTAACCTGTATAAATTATATTTTCTTTTAGTAAAACTATCTAATAATAATCTCTATAATGGCATGTATTGTATTAAGAATATCAGTTATCTAGCACCCATAACACAAGGTCTGCTTAGCTTGAAGCTAGATAATGCTGTGTGACTTGTCCCAGAATATTTATTTAATTTATTTATATTTATTTATTATTTATTCGACCTTTGACCTTACTGTTTAGGCTATTTGACAACCATAGAGAGACAGAGCACCGAACCTAAAAATATTATTATTCCAATTTTATCTGTTAACTTTGTGTATTATTTACAATATAATGCATAATGACTTCAATAAGCTAATATTGTTTTTGCGTATTCTCTATTGATATATAGATATAAATACATCTGTATATTTATTTGTGTATTTTATAATGTTTTTATTGTGGACATTTAATCATTAAAAAGTAGATACTCGCAAAATTTCTAAACGCAACGCCATTGGCACCCGAACCGTGGCGTCATACTTGAACATTTTTGTATGGGCATGAATTTTTTACTTTGAGTTGACATAGGGGATCCGATGAACCGTGACGTCACAAAATTCAAGAGCTAACATGGCAGCGTTTTTATTACCCGAAAGTGTAGTTTGAGTTAATGTTTTTTACCCGATGTTTTTATCTCAATATTTTTTTTGATTGTTATATTTTAGTTTATTTATTAAACTAAATAATCGATAAAAAAATTAAAAAAAATCCATCCATCTTATTAGGTTTATGTCCAGCAGAGGCCTGTGTACCTGTTGATGTGTAATGTGATTATGTGCAATTTTAAATTACGCGATGCGATGCAGCATGAAAAATCATGAATTTCAAGTCAAATATTCTTTTGCAGCTAGTCTAATTGTACGCACTCCATTGGTTCCATACAGTAAGATCTAAATTTATTTCAAAGTGACAGGAGAGTTCATATCCCTAATTTCCCATTGACTGGTAATAAGTATTAGTAACTGGTATTATTATAATAATTCCGTTATTCCGTGTATATATAATTATAATCTTCATCACTATAATTTCAGAATCCGACAGGTAATTAAGGTAATATTAGTTTCACTTGGATTAGTTTTAGTCGCAGCCGACATAACATGGGATAACCATAAACTAATGGAACATACATTTATATCGAACTAAACTAATTCTATGCCGAGACTTCTAAAACTTAATCTGTTCCGATGATATAAAGTTAATTAATATTTCACAATATGTGATGTGACAATAAGATTTACGGATGAATTCTAAAGAGATTCTCAGAATCTCTGAAAGTTCAATTGATACTAATATTAAAAATTTAAGTAGGTAATTATTGTCTTGTCCGTCGTAAATCTTTTCACGGACATACTTAGTGTAGATGGTATCCCGAGGTATCCTTACATGATTCATATTATCCCAGAAAAACGAGTGCAATAGGAAAAAAAGATGTCCTACCTGCATACAATACGCGGTTCACCCAAATTAAACAAAAAAAACAACATAAGCTTGTCTATGATAGGAATCTCGAACATTTTTCGAAAGATTTACGAGATCAAATTTGTGGTTGGCTGTGCATTGGAAGCATAGGTATACCGTACCATATAAGCTGTTTATGCTTATTTCCATCCCTATGCTCGCATTTTATCAGATTATTATAATTATGTTATTCTAGGGATGTTTCTTTTACATGGCTGAAATTTCGCACAGATAAAGATGGCTTTATCTGTACGAAATTTCAGCCCTGTAGCTGTACGTAGGACATTCAGTTGTTTTGGCGTTGTCTTCGACAAGACTAAACATCTTCACAACGGCACAAAATTTCGCCTATTCCTAAATTCGTATTCCTAAATCTAACTCTAATTCTGCAGAATGTACCTAATATGTAGGCACCTATCTCCTCTCTAGTCAATTGATAGGAGAAACTGATCTGAACCATCGTTTAAATCTTTGGGGTCTGCCACTGAAAACCAATCAATCTCAAATGTAGTGTTTTCTTATCTCAAATCCAGAATAGATTTATGAAAGGTTGATGCAATCTGGTTCAGATGAACAGTGATTACATCGACAGAAGCAGATCCACCGAACACTGCGCTGCGTGCGTCATACAGCTTTTAAATAGTCTCGGAAAAGAGATGAATATGCTTGTGAAATTGGGGAAGATGTCATTGATATTTCGATCGAAATTCTGAATTAAACTTTTGAGCGTTTTCGTATCAGTGAAAACGTCCAAACTGTTGTAAATAAGAGTTCACCCATTCCAAAAACTAAAATTCAAATACCTAACTCATACGTACACTCTTTCGATCTTTCGAGATATCAGAAAGTAGAGAAGTAAGGCTAGATATACTATAATGAACTTTCAGAATATTTCTTAGCAAGTAATTTAATCAAAATAATGTAGAAAAGACCTCATAAACTGTGGTCAGCCTCAGGCCAGACAATCTGCAGGCAGTTAATAACGCACAGGTTTATATACCAACCCCGATGAATTCAGTTGTCACGGCAATGCCGACAAAGCATGCCTGGGTTTACGGTTACCATTACCACAGGGCGCATTCACATCGAATAGACACCTCTTACAGCACGTAGCATCGGATTTCCTAAAATAGCATGACAAGCCAAGGATATTAAGAACTTTAAATTTTAGAAGAACTGAATACCTACAACAAAGATCCTATGACTAAGTACCTACGTTCTTGTAATACTATGGATAAGGTAATTACAGTAATCAGCATAGGTACAGTCAACTGCGAAAATATAAAAACACATCCGAGTTTTCAATTGGACTACCTACCTAGTAAGTATATAGCAATAGTAATGTGTGGCGACTTTTATTTTAAAAGTTCTTGATTAAAATATAAGTGGAAACTTGGGAGTGTATCTTATCTTATCTTATACCTTTAAAAGAGCAATTCTTGTATCTCGGAAACGGCTTCAACGATTTTCATGACATTTAGTATACGGGGGGTTTCAGGGGCGATAAATCGATCTAGCTAGGATGCATTTTCAGAAAAAGTCGATTTATTGGTTTAATTATGTTTTCAATAATTAGATTTATCGAAATCGACTCTTCCTGCCATTTATTGGCGAATATAAAAAAAACCGAACGATGCTCGGTCACCCAGGTACTGTATGTATATCTGAGCAACAGTACATCTAATTAAAATTTAAAGCTTATCTCGAGTTCAAAGCAAATCCGAAGCTTTAGAAACAACGGTTGATTTAATCTCGACTTCGGAATTTGCAAGAGATATAAGGTATTTTATGTAAGAACAACAATTCTAACGCGGACACTTACCCCCTTATTCATAATGGTCTGCTAACATAAAACAGCTGCTAAGTAGTGTTGTTTCTCAGTCTGACTTATGTCAATAGAAAAAGACAGAGCGAGATTTAGCAGTGTGCTAAGTTAGCAGACTATTATTAATTTTTTTTAATTAATTTTTTTTATTGAATTTAATTATTGGGGGACAGTATCGCTCACGTCCGTAGGTGTTGACCTCTGATACCCTACACGTGTCCTCTGGGTGGTGCTAAGAGCGGTACCCTCTGGTGGTAGGCTTCGGCCGTGGCTTGTCACCACCCTCCGGACTGGGTCAGTCCGTGAAGCAACTCAGTTGTGTTTCAGAATGTGGTCCGGAGTAGCCATCTTCTAGACCTTCGTGATACATCGTCGGCCGCATCTTCGCTTTCCATCATGTGAGATTGCGGTCAAACGAAGATCTATTTCTGATAAAAAACAAAAAAAAAAAAGACGTGTGGCACTCGGGGACTGCCGCGGTAAAGCTATTGCAATGCCATCTAGAGGCGAGTTGCTGAACTAAAGAGACAAACGTCATATTTCAATAAGTCATTAAAAGTTACTATTCATCGATAGATGGCAAAACTAAAAAGTATCACCGCTGTTCCGGTCGGAGTGGGGAGCGTGAGGTTTTTTCGTTACGGAATTTCTGGATTCGGTCCCCGCGCTCAAGGCCCGCGATAGAAGCTATGCAATAGCTTAAAAAAAAAATCAGCAATGTATTTAAAAAAAACACTGCCAACCTCTCACTCGACAGCTAGTACCTACCTACACGTGCACTCGCTGTCTACAGCTGTAATCCGCCGCGGTCGTTCACCCGCCCGACACGTAAATTTCCCGCCGCCGCCCGCGCCCGTGCGAGACTAGGTACCTACCTACCTACAAACTTATCATTCCATAAATTGACCTACCTACTACCTAACCTACCTACGATTAAATTTCCGGCCATGGCATTGAGCATGCCTATCATTGATTAGAAATAAAAGAAACACATTTAATTATGTCTAAAATAACCTCGGACACCCGCAGGCTATGGTGTGTACGAGAGTATTTTAGACAAAATTAAATGTGTTTTTTTGGTAGGGCCACAGCCACAACAGCACAGCTGAAATCCGCGGTTGTTCTCCCG
The DNA here is from genome assembly GCA_955876795.1 of Eupithecia tripunctaria. Taxonomy (NCBI): domain Eukaryota; kingdom Metazoa; phylum Arthropoda; class Insecta; order Lepidoptera; family Geometridae; genus Eupithecia; species Eupithecia tripunctaria. The sequence continues at coordinate 6,384,118 of OY041614.1, read as the reverse complement.
CCCGACACGTAAAACTCCCGCCCGAGCGAAACAAGGTACCTACAAACTTATCTTTGCATAAATAATTACCTAGTAGGTAGGTAGGTACCTAACCTACTATTTAATCAGCGGCCATGGCCTTAAAAGCATGCCCATAATTGATGATAACTTAAAAATGTAAAACACATTTTATTCACATTCACATTTTGCCTTAAATAAGTACCTACCCACTAGTACCCACTCGTACACCCACAGCCACAGCTGAATTCTGCGGTCATTCACCCGCCCGACACGTAAAGATGAGCGAGCGTTTATTATTATACGCAAGTTTCATTTCATTTCCTTCCACTCTCTAATCGGAGGCAAGCTGCTGACCTAGCATACCTCATAAACATCTGCAATGGCAACGTAAACTGTCCTGAGCTGCTGGAGCAATTAGGGTTCCGTTTCCGTACAAATACTGCTGCATTGAGAGAGCCGAGTATTCTCTACGTTCCTACAGTAAAAACGAATTATAGACAAAACGCATTCTTAATACGAGCTAGCAAATCGTTCAACTCATTGGGCAAAAACATTGATGTCGATTTATTTAACACATCTGCAAGTAAGCTGAAACGCTTACTTAGCGATGAATTCTTTTTAAGATAACTAATTTTAAATTTCACTTTGTGTTGCTTTTTTCCTTTTATATACTTTTCCTCAAGTCGTCTACTTTCACTGTGTAATTTATTATCCTATTTAAGTAAATATCTGTGGAAACTTATAATTGGCCCTCAGCACACATGCGCTGGTCTGTACCGGCATGTATTAAGTAAACAACTATTCTTAAGAAATAGCTGTAAGTTTTCCTACAACTCTAAAAAATAATAATAATAATAATTATGTTCGCGCTGCCCTGCGGCCGCACGCGCCGAAGTCATCGCATTTTCAAATCATTCATCATAAAATAATAGGTAGGTACCTACATAGGCAACCCCGCGCAAATATCCGCACCGGCGCATTTTACTCAAATCCTTTAGACTCACGGATTCCGGCGGAAGCAGCTCGGAAGGATGCGCCCTGATGCGCTTTAACAGCAGTCGGCGACAACAGCCGACTGCAGGTGACGGCAGCCGACTGCAAGCGTCGACAGCCAACGACCGTTCGGCCAGGTGGGATGATGATCAGATAAAGACTGCAGCTGCCTGCAATCTTTAGAAGATCGTCTGCATGCTGGATACATCAAGCTGAAGACAGAGCGCTATGGCGCTCATTAGGGAGGCCGACCTATGTGCATCTGTGTGCCTTTCCGTTAATTCTGGGGGGCAGAAACACAGGCCCTACGATAGTCCTCTGATGGATCCCTACCTACCCAGATGTTTACCAATCATCTCACTTGATGCCCGCAGTTTATCGATAGCTACCTAGGTAAGCATTTGTCCATACCTACTCCATCGCACTAAATATAATGTAATCATGATCTAAAGTAATAATCATGAAAAAGACTCGGTTTCCTTTTTTTTTTTTTTTTTTCGGTAAAAGTGAAAGAGTTTACACGGGCGTAGGTATGCGGCCTTTGCTTAGCCCGCCCGCCCCGCCGCGCCACGCCATGCCCCAAACGTACAAACGTAGGTTATAGGTATGTGTGTATGTACAAACGTAGGTAGTTACTTATTGTAGACAAAGTAAAATGTGTTTAAAATCATGGACCTAGCAAAATTCACGGACGGAATCTCAGTAAGAAATAAAATGAAGCACTCGATATGCTGTCCACCCTCAGTACGTACACGAACACACTCACACATTGACATCATAGTCTGTCCATCGACTGCCAGCCATTACGGCTTTAGACGTCAACAGATGTACAGCGTTGTAAACAAAGTAAAAAACGAAAAATGCATTCTTGTCTTCTTGTCGTGAAATGTCGCGGAAACCACAGTCGTTAAGTCAACTTATGAAACTAGTACCTCATCTTCCCTTTTTAATTAATCAATGGTTTAAAATGTTAATGTTTCTAATGAATTATTAGCATGCTTCAAGGTCATGGCTGCAAATTAAAGTACGTATAGTTTATCCATATTGAATGAAGCATGTTAGTAAACAAAATAGGTACGACACAAATAACAAAATCTCACTTGCTTGGCGTCGAGTTTCAGATATAATTGTAAGCAATTTTTATTGAAGGGAGGATCTAAAATCGACAAGTAATGTAAATTACGTATAAAAGGACGCGCCAACAAAGTGAATTTTAGGTCAAGTATGGGCGGTATGTTTACGTTTATGCTCCATTCAAAATGGACACGGTATAGGTAGGTACAAATCACACTAATTTATAAATGCGAAAGTTTCTATGTATGTATGTATGTTACTTCTTCAAGCCAAAACTACTGGACGGATCTGACTGAAATTTTGCATACAGATAATTCTAATCCTGGAATCAAACATGGTCTACTTTTTATTCCATAAATCAGTCCCGTGGGATAAAAATCACCTTTTAACGTTTCCACAGGAACAACGCGTGTAAAGCCGCGGGGCGCAGCTAGTTATTTATGAAAAGATAAGTTTGTAGTCTCGTCTCGGGAGTTCTAGGGCATTTACACGGACTACAAGTTGACACGGACTGCAAGTTGTACACGCATCGACTGCGGTCGACGGCTTCCATTGGCTGCAGTCGACTGCACTACCCGGCACGGGCCCCGGCCCATGCCGCGTGCTCGTGCCGCACGGCGCGGGCGCGGCGCGGGCGCGGGCGGCGGGGCTACCCGATGGCCGTACGCGCGCGCTTCTTTGATTTTTACCGACAAAATTTTAAAAAAGGAAACTTGAGTCTTATGATTATTACTTTAGAACTCATAGGAGATATGACAGCGCGATTTCGGTCGGCGGCTACTCAAAGAAATATTCGGCTTTTATAAAGGGATATAATTTTACCTAATTTCACGAATGTTTTTATTATTTTATTTTGTTTTAGTACGTGATCACCAACTGGTCTGAATAGTCGCGCGTGGTGTTAACGTACCTACTGACCGTTTCGTGAATTTTTTGATAATTATTAGAAGCAGTTTAGTTTATTAAGTTTTCAGTATTTTATTGAGTAAGTGTTATTTTTATTTATTATTGTTAGGAAGGTACCTACCTACCTACCTACATTATGTTTAGTGCGAGGGAGTAGGTATGGACAAATGCTTATGTGCTACGGTGAAGCTAGAGGAAATGCGTCACAAGCCTTGCGAATTTACCGGGATAGGTACCCAAACCGGCAACATCACGGCGGCCTATCAGAGGGTTCTGAGTGATGAACGGATTACTCCTCAAAGGCGCGGGGGTGGCAGAGAGGTAGGAGTTCAGGTGCAAGAACGGGTCTTGGACCTCATTTTAATATCAAAAATTTAGGTTATCTTTATAGCAGTATTAAGTACTTATATTTTCAATTCAAAATTAATACCTACTGCATTTGTGATAATAATAAAATGTATGTATATAGAGTACTCACTCATTTTCTTTCACTATTGTTTCTTCATTAATAATAAATGCACTTTGTTCATTCATATTCAAAGAATTCGTGCGAGTTTCGTAGAGTCGTACCTACAATACGTCTAATCGCACGCACACGTCGCACACAACGCCGCCGTGTCGAAGAATGCCGAACTGAAACGACGCCTTCAAGCCACACCTCCTTGCCCGGCGGAGTGGGGGGACCTCAGGTTTTTGCGTTACGGAATTTCTGGATTCGGTCCCCGCGCTCAAGGCCCGCGATAGAAGCTATGCAATAGCTTAAAAAAAAAGCGGGTTAGTTTATAGGTACAACATAAACATTCAGGGCCAAAGTCTACCCTGAATATTCAAATCGAGCTATCGAAGAAAAGCGATAAAACATTACAGCGAGCTTGTAACATTATTCCGTGCGCCGGCCGCGCCTAGTGCTTGGGCACTAGTACCGATGTCAGTTATTTAATTTCTGTCTACTTTTCTGCATAGTGGTTTACAGTTTAAATTTCAACAGCAGTTTATTTATAGAAATAAATACTTGGAGTTTGATATGAATTTCGTATTCTGGAAGATTTTTTTACGCAAATTTTGATGGCTATATTTTTTGGGTTTACCTACTGATTATACAGACAGCGTAGACCTATGTAGGTATGTAAGTATTTAATTTAATGACTACTCGCAAATTTATCACTATGATTTGTAGTTATTTTCAGTCAGCAGGGTCACATTTACATATAGGAAAGGAATTATGAAATTGCGTAAACCCCAAAGGTTGGTAGGCAACTAAAAGTAAATTGGCAAGCATTCTTTCTTACGAATTTTAAAATATAATTATGTATTTCAAAGTATCAAAAAAAGTTTCCAGAATCATAAATATTTTTGTAAGCTACAGGTTATAAAACCAAATATTGGTGGAAAATGTTTCTGGTACCATCGGAGCTAGTCAGTTTTTTTCTCTCACACATAGAAAATTTTTATTTGAACATGTGTATTAATTTACAATGATAACATTGCTGTTACTTTGTTGTTACTGTTATCAGTTTTCATTCATAAATGGTTTTAGTAGTAAGTAATAATTTGTAAAGGTTTTTTTTTACAACAAGACTGATCTTATCCCAGTAGGTACGGGAACGCGCTATCAATTGCGAATAGTCTGTGACAAAACATACCTATTGTACGAGTATATTGATTACTCTTGGATTCTACAAACTGTTCTTGTGACATAAAAGAATATTTAGATTTTAAAACTTTTTGACTTTGAACTAACATAATTTTTGACACCTATTTTGAATTATATAATTTTAATTCATTAATATGATTAATCTTGACAATATACATAGCTATAGAGGTATAAAAAGCCTATTATTAAATTTTTGCACGCCTTGACAAGGCAGAATGTATTGGAGTTACCATTATTATAAAGAACTTTTGCACCTACATTCCTGCGAATAAATTATTTGATTTGATTTTGTAGTAACTGCTTATAGGGCTTTGAAGATATTGGTCCTGACATTGGCACACCACACTTTTTTTTCATTTCTTCTCACAATAATATTCATAATAAAAAAATAATACTGGACAATTCATATTAAAAGAATTATACCTACGAGTATATTGGATAGAAAACACTCCTACACAAATTAAAAATCTCTTATACCTAACATAAGGTCATAAAGCAACAGGTGTCTGAGATTAACATATGAAAAAAAAATTGAGAGAAAATTTATTGGAGCCTTATCATTGATTTAAAAAGGGAAGATAGGTTACGTTCTCCCAGCGCTTACTCAAAAATTGGCATGTGTTACAACTACACGCAAACACATACGCTCACAGTTATATTTCCAGTCCTGTGCAATAGAAAGAAGAACAAAGACGGAAAGACGTATCTAGGACCGAAGTGAGACTGAGACAACAATATTTCACGCGAATCACGGCCGCCCTTGCCGCCGGTCAGACGGTGACTGATGTGGGAGAACACAATTTTACACAATTTAAGGTTGCCACTTTCGAGCAACCAGTACCTCATCTTCGTTTTTAATAAATCAATGAGCCTTATGGTTATTTTCATCTCTAACGCTTTAGGACATGACGTAAAATGTCATTTTTATCCGACTTAAAAGGAGGAGGTTCTCAATTTGTCTGTTTTTTTTTGTTTTTGTTACCTGTGAACTTTTGACTGGGTGTTGCGATTTGCATGATTCTTTTTTATATAAAAGCTGGTGCTTCCCGTGTGGTCCCATTTTAATTTTGCGCAGTTCTGACAATGGGTTCCTTGAAAATTCATGAAAAAACTAAAAAAGTTGAAGTCGGTTTATAGTTCTTTAAAACCAAATTAATTATGTATTTGTTAATGTAAGTGTCCTTTAACCAAATATTTAAAACGGTATAACCGTTTTTTTTTTCAAAATCGCAGCCTACAATATTGTACGCCGCGATTTTGAATAAAACGGTCTGGAAGCCAATGATACAAATCTTCAAAGCCCTTTCCCAACATTTATTAAATCATTTTTTAGATCTCAGTGATGGAACCACTCAACAGTCTTAGGACTGGCAGACAGTAGCAAACCTTTCATCATTATGGTAAGATTTGTATTTAAGAGGGCGCATTGCACGCCATTTTGTGTAATGGATTGCCATAGGATTTGGCGTTCACAGGAGCGGGACAGAGCATACGTTTTTGGAACAGCCTATTTACAAGAAAACTACACCACTTATGAAAAAACCCAACCAAGGAACCAATTAGTAATGACCTGACGAATCAAAACAAAAATCATTTCTAGTTCATGATTTTTTTTATCGTATTTTTTTAAATGTATTTTCACATGCAAGGGAACGAAAAAAAAATTGCATTTTATGTAATTCTTGTTTTAGACTTCAAAAATTGTATGTCGGTATTTTTTTTTTTTTACCTCAGAACTTTTGACTGGGTGGTCCGATTTGCATGATTTTTTTTTATATGAAAGCTGGTTAATTTTGTTCAGTTCTGATAATGATATCCATGAAAATTCATGAAAAAACAGAAAAAATTCAAGTCGGTTTATAGTTTTTTAAAATAAAATTAATTATATACCACGAGGATCCCGTGATTACTGAGATCTAGGGCTAGTTTTTTTTAACAAATCCACTAGGTTCGAGCCTTAAATGTTATACAAATTGCCTATTGCACAGTAAACTACAACTATATCGTATCCATTTTGAATGGAGCATAAACGTAAACAAACCGCCCATACTTAACCTAAAATTCACTTTGTTGGCGCGTCCTTTTATACGTAATTTACATTACTTGTCTAATTTTGATCCTCCCTTTAATAAAAATTGCTTACAATTATATCTGAAACTCGGCGCCAAGCAAGTAAGATTTTGTTATTTGTGTCGTACTTTGTTTACTAACATGCTTCATTCAAAATGGATAAACCATAGACTAAAAGTCCTCAGAACGAATACTTGAATAGCGAGCGGCGCGCGGGGCAGTTGGTATGGTATGCGTGAAACCGGTCTAGAAAAGCACCCGAAGTGAATATCTCCTGAATGTGACTTGAGCAACATTATTTATTCTTAGAATTGTGTAAATATATATATGTACTAACTAAGCCATGGATTGTTCAATAGTCCAGACGTTAGTTTGTAGACAGTTCCGTAGAATGCTAAGTTAGCGCACGCATACACGGACTGCACGTCTGAAATACACGGATGGCAAATTGCCGCCTGTAAGGCTCTACTGCAGGCGACAGTGATGTTAGATGCCAACTCAGGAATTATGACATCGGCCTGTCAAAATTATGGTACATTAACAAAAATTATGGTACCTACCTTCGGTTTCTATAAAACTTACACTGATGGTTGAAATGAGGCTCGAACCTAGTAGATTTGCTAAAAAACTAGGCCTAGGTCTCAGTAATCACGGGATCCCCGTGGTAAAAAACAAGAATTACATAAAATTAAAAAAAAAATCTTCTGTTCCTTGGTTGTAAAAACACAATAGAAAAACATGAGAGTGCACTGTGCATGTTTTGCACCTAATTTCCGCTCTAGACCTCAAGAACCTTGCGGTCTATAGATTTTTTTGTTATGATTCGTAGGACTAATTCTTTAGTTCCTCATTTGGGTTTTTGCCAAGGTACTGTAGTTTTCTTGTAAATATACTACATTATGTGGTTTTACACTGCAAGCGCACTTTTTATCATTTCGGGTCTGAAGTCTCGCTCAGTTTGCAGAATGTAGAAAGAGAAGCCCTTTGTTTTATTTTATTTTATTTTATTTTACAATTTCAACGCAGAAGCATAGGCACAAGCTGAATGAAACTGAATTAACACCTTTTTGCCTTGAAACTAGAATCTAGAATGTATTTTTATCCGGCCCAGAAAGCTAGGCCAGAAAACTTAAAGTATTTTGAGTATGGTCTGGACCCACCCTAACGTACGTCAGAAAAGTTTGGGATGATAGGAAATTATGGTACATAAGCGTACCATAATGGAAGTACTATGGTACTTGGTACGAACACCTGGATTATGGTACAAATACCATAATTATGGTACGTATAACATCCCTGGGCGACGGCAGAAATGTCATCAAACCAACAGCACTCGCGACTGCCGACTTCTTCAGTTGCCTACCGTTGACGGCTGCCGTTGCCTGCCATCGACTGCAACGTCAGTCGATGCCTGTAGTTGATGGGTGTAGTCGGCAACATGCCGTCCGTGTATATCACCCCTTAGAACCGGAAACATTCCTGAATTTACGCTAACTTACTTTTCTGATTAGCATTCCTGTACCTAGACCTACAGTAGGTTTAGGCGTGGATTATATTGTGTGTAACCTTCTCAAACTCTATTATTAAAAATAATAGAGTTTGCGAAGGTTATGACGAAACAAAGACTGCGAAAAAGGAGGACGTTCTTATGTTCGGCTATATTTAATGTCCGTCGATTTCTTCGTCAATTATGGATCGAACATATACAGACAACTCTTTCGCTTATTTATCAAAACAGAATGAACTTCAGTTGGTCCTATAAATAAAGATTCCCGAGACATTAGTAGGTACCTATATTAATGGTCCCACAATAAACAAAATTACCTACTTAAAAAATACAATGTAAATATTAAGGAATTCGAAGTCGGTTTTAATTTTTAATATAACAATCAATTTATGATTTTAGTAAATACCAGGTGGTCGAGATATATTTTTTATTTATCTTTTTTAATATTTTTTGTTGTAACTGTAACATAAACGAAAATGTCGTCAGTTCCATTGTTGTTCTCTAATAAGTAGGTACTTATGTTTTATTATGTCAAGTTCTGGTTTTTTAAATTGATGAATAAAAAGGGTTATCTTTCTTTATGATACAGAGATACCTACGCAATATTACAATACCTAACGGTTTTAAGACTTTCTAACTACAGTTCTAGAGACATTTTAAGTTGACATAGCATAAAGTCACGAGACAGTGAAAACTATGTGAAAAATAAAGGCTAAACACGTTTCTTGAACTTGTTCCAAGAACTTTCCAATTTAATAACCGATCAAAGTAACCTGTATCACCCTGTATGGACAAATTAATAATCCTACGTATGTCTTCACTAATAATATAATGATGAGAGAAGAGAGAAGAAATGTGTATACGTTTGTTATGTTTGTAACGATGAACTGTTAAAGTTCGGAAATCATCTCAAGACATTAGAAATTATTTTTTTACTGATCACTGATCCAAAATGGTTCTGGAGCACGATGGCAGAACTTTTTGTTATTTAGCATTAAGTAGCTGTCCGTATTTATTAATTTTTTGGAATAATAATATAGTTTTATTTTCTTCCGTGTTTTTTCATACTCTTGCATTAATAACAAAATATTTCACATTATGTTTTTTACTTGTTTTTTCAGCATATTTGATAATTTCGTAATAATAGTAGCCTACTGTTTCTATCTTTTGAATTTTGTTTTTTTTGTATGTGCTGCTGTTTTTTACTTGTTTTGCTTGTTATGTTTTTTACTTGTTTATTCAGCATAATTTGATAATTTCGTAATAACAGTAGCCTTCTGTTTCTATCTTTTGAATTTTGTTTTTTTTTTATGTGCTGCTGGTTTTCCTTAAATAAATGAATAAATAAATAATTTACAAATAAATGATGTAAGTTGAAATTCCAAAAAAATAAAGTTAATAATATAATGGATACTTACACGTAAAAAACCACGAATATGTACAAAAACGTCTCTATTTTATTAAACGGGAAAAAAAAATCTATTCTCAAAAATCGTAGACCAAACATTGACCCCCTCGCCTCGATGTCTAGAATCATCCTCTTTCGGCTTAGAACGTCCTTTTCGTAGCAGCCTGTATAGTATAGAATAGACTATCTATTTATAGTCTATGTATTATCAGACAAAATATGGGGCCTATCAGGTTCTCCGGACATAGCTCCAGACATTGCCTATCTAGACTCTAGACACGTGTTCCCCTAGGCACGGACTAGACCGTAACTTATAGCCCACGACCGCACCTCGGTGTTACTAATCCTTTTAACTTGCTAACAGAGGTTTTTTGTCGTCTATTAAATCGATGGACATGGGTAACATCTTCAAAAAAGGGTCAAGTATTCATGACGACTGTGTGACGAGACGACTGTAGCACTGAGGATTAAAGTTCTGATTTCGTCTAATAGTTGACACTTTGACACGTTGACACCAGAATGGCAAAAACAGTACATAAACTAAGTAGTAAGATTTTCGATAGATCAAGTAAATGACGTTATCACGTAAAATTCACTGACACCCATATTTTCACTTCTTTCACTAGTGGACAAAAACTGAAAGTGTAGAGAATCTATAAACAGTTTATTTCCTATTTGATACAAATTTACACGACAATCAAAAGAGGTTTGAATAGAAAAAAAATGGGCTGTTTGTACAGTGGCTACCTGGACAGTCAAAGTAAAAAGTGTTTATTATTTATGATTCATATCATTGTAATAATAGTAACATCGTAAGATTCATAAATTATATGAATCTATTCTTATAAATAATAAATTTTTTGGATAGTTTGTACACTGCAACTGCAACCTGGACAGTCAAAGTAAAAAGTGTTTATTACTTATAGCATCTTAATGATAAAAAAAACATAAGATTCATATAACATAACATATGAATCTTATGATGTTTTTTATTATTATGATGAAAGAACTGGAACGATTTAGATTTTTTTATTAGCTTGCGAACACTTTACCTTATCTAGTAACTAAATATAGGTACTAAAGATCATCTCGGCTAGGTTTAGTTGCATGTTCTGACCGAAGTATGGTTGGTCCTAGGCCTACGGTGTCTATGATCTGTTTGAAGCCTCCCACTACCCTTGAATTGAACGCGCGTTACTGGTAATGGAACTACGCACGTGAGTGTCTTGCCTTGCCGCTATAAATACCGGAATAGCTTCGTTTACCTAATCTATGGTTTCGTGCCTTTCTAAGAGGACTTTTGGATAGTAAACATGCGAAACGAAATTTTAAATTCACCATAATAGGCAGATAGGTTCACCCACAGAGTTTCTGATATCTGTGGGTTCACCTTATCTGCTGTGAGAATGTAAAATTCATTCATTATTAATATTTTTAAATTGTATTTATGAAGTTTTGTCTCGTTAGTTAGGTATTCCTCCACTCTATTCGGCGTCGAAAATAAATGTATTTTTATTAAGTAACATAAAAACAGAATGAATAGCTAGATAAAAAAAGAAAAAAATCGGATCCAAACCCGCATTTCACGACCCCACGACCCCAAGGTCCGCCAGCGACGCAGGAAGTTGTGGTTGTGAGGGTTCGATTCTCGCCTCGGGACAAATGTGTGTACGATCTGCAGTAATTTGTTGAGGGTGTTCTGGATATTATGTTTAATAAGAGAAACATCGACCTATGAAGTGTATTGGATGAATTCTAGCTAGTCTATTAAGTATATCAGTTATCTAGTCCCATAACATAAGCTCTGCTTAGATTGGGGCTGTGTGCTGTGTGAATAGTCCAACATTATTTATTTTTCTTTATTGAGTTATGCGGTCACTTAATTCTGACGATGTCTGTACTATAAAGTGTTGATTCATATAAATTCATTCGGTTCGTCGCTTTGCTTGATGAAAGTTAAGGGACTAATCAATCGTTTTATATACCTATACATTTTAAAAATAAAATAATAGTTTATTTCAATAGACTTACAAAATAAGCACTCAGACAAGTGACCTAAGAACTTGCGTCCACTGATTATAATATATTTTTTTTATCAAGAGGTTATCATTGCGCGAACACTTTAAAATATAGATATAGTCTATAAATAAAAAGGTCCTCAGCAATATAAAAGTAATAAAATGTAATTAAACGATTCTAATTAAAGTATAATGCTCGTAAAATTGTGTAAGTATACATCTACCTATGTTTGTTATCGCTATTGATTTATTTATGTTCTTCTCTTAACACAAATTGATTAAGCGAGTGTTGGGTTTATTTACCTACCCATTATTTTTCTCTGATGTAAATATTTATTTTATGTACCTACATGTACCTACCTACCTACTGATGATATGTCTGTAGAGTCGGTTCAAAAAGAGAAGAGTCGTGGCGTTACGGTGAACTAACACTTTTAGCTCAACTTTTAGTCGTACTGCAATGACAGAGCAGTGTTGCCAACGCAACAAAAGTTGTCAATTGGCACACGAGCACCCTCTATTCCCATGACTCTTCTCTTTTTTGAAGACTACTGCTTGTTATGTCAACTGAGCATCCTTTGAATTTCATGAAAATAACTATTATATATCTGTAAAGGAGGGTCAGTGGAGGCCATATTTGCCCTAAACCCTGCTACGCACAGAAATTGAGCTAGGTCAAATTTAGTGGATTTTAATATGATAAAACTTTTAAATCCATCATGGTTATTAATACTAAAGTTATTTTAAACGGGATATTTACCATGATTTGAATTTTGAAACTGTGCCGAAATATTGGAAAACTCAAAATTCAAATCATGGTAAATATCCCGTTGAAAATAACTTTAGATTTTAATATGCTTTTAATGAAAAGAAAAATTATATTCTTTCTTAAATAAAAATTGACTACCTAAATGATTAGGTTTGTAGAGACAAACCAGTCTTAAAATGAACGCCTGTATTTTTACCGTAAGTTCGCGGTTATTTCCGCCAATCTATGGTTAAAATAGTACGAGTGGTAGGTTAGGTAGTAGGTAATAGTAATTTTGGTCTGAACCCGCGACGACGAGGACGGTCGATCGTGGACTGAGCTAGTTTAGGTAATTGCGAGCAAATATGCACTCAAATTAACACAAAAAAACAACGATCGAAAGTGAAAGTGTTGTGGCTGATTGGGCGGGCGGGGTCGTTGAACTGTTAACTGTCTTGTTTATAAAAATGTAGGCGGGCGGCGGCGGCGGCGGCGGCGGGCAAATGCGTGCACTTGGCGTGACCTTCGACGACATTCGTGAAAATAGATAGCGAATGGCTATTTTCTATTGCGTATAGGCACGTATGGCGGTCGTAGGTATGTAATAATTTAAGCGAATGTGACTTAAGATTCATATAACATAACATATGAATCTTATGATGTTTTTTATTATTATGATGAAAGAACTGGAACGATTTAGATTTTTTTATTAGCTTGCGAACACTTTACCTTATCTAGTAACTAAATATAGGTACTAAAGATCATCTCGGCTAGGTTTAGTTGCATGTTCTGACCGAAGTATGGTTGGTCCTAGGCCTACGGTGTCTATGATCTGTTTGAAGCCTCCCACTACCCTTGAATTGAACGCGCGTTACTGGTAATGGAACTACGCACGTGAGTGTCTTGCCTTGCCGCTATAAATACCGGAATAGCTTCGTTTACCTAATCTATGGTTTCGTGCCTTTCTAAGAGGACTTTTGGATAGTAAACATGCGAAACGAAATTTTAAATTCACCATAATAGGCAGATAGGTTCACCCACAGAGTTTCTGATATCTGTGGGTTCACAACAAAAGTTGTCAATTGGCACACGAGCACCCTCTATTCCCATGACTCTTCTCTTTTTTGAAGACTACTGCTTGTTATGTCAACTGAGCATCCTTTGAATTTCATGAAAATAACTATTATATATCTGTAAAGGAGGGTCAGTGGAGGCCATATTTGCCCTAAACCCTGCTACGCACAGAAATTGAGCTAGGTCAAATTTAGTGGATTTTAATATGATAAAACTTTTAAATCCATCATGGTTATTAATACTAAAGTTATTTTAAACGGGATATTTACCATGATTTGAATTTTGAAACTGTGCCGAAATATTGGAAAACTCAAAATTCAAATCATGGTAAATATCCCGTTGAAAATAACTTTAGATTTTAATATGCTTTTAATGAAAAGAAAAATTATATTCTTTCTTAAATAAAAATTGACTACCTAAATGATTAGGTTTGTAGAGACAAACCAGTCTTAAAATGAACGCCTGTATTTTTACCGTAAGTTCGCGGTTATTTCCGCCAATCTATGGTTAAAATAGTACGAGTGGTAGGTTAGGTAGTAGGTAATAGTAATTTTGGTCTGAACCCGCGACGACGAGGACGGTCGATCGTGGACTGAGCTAGTTTAGGTAATTGCGAGCAAATATGCACTCAAATTAACACAAAAAAACAACGATCGAAAGTGAAAGTGTTGTGGCTGATTGGGCGGGCGGGGTCGTTGAACTGTTAACTGTCTTGTTTATAAAAATGTAGGCGGGCGGCGGCGGCGGCGGCGGGCAAATGCGTGCACTTGGCGTGACCTTCGACGACATTCGTGAAAATAGATAGCGAATGGCTATTTTCTATTGCGTATAGGCACGTATGGCGGTCGTAGGTATGTAATAATTTAAGCGAATGTGACTTAAGGACGTAAGTCAATAAAAGTTTAATTTGTAGAAGTTTTCGAAAATATACGAGCATGGAGCAACCAGACGGAATTTTGGCGTAACTTGCCCGCTGTGGTGTGGTCTTGGCTTAGATTCTGCACAAGGTACCCCAACTCTTCCCGCGCGGGTGTCGTAAGAGGCGACTAAGGATATCCACCAGGGACCAGCAGCACTCCCAGCTAGGGTTGCCAACTGTACTCTATATCATGTGGACGTACTCTATGATCTATAACGGTAATAGAGTACGCTAAAATACTCTTTTTGACGCTATGTTTACTATACTAGTACCAGTCAACCTACGATCCGAGTGGGGTACTATATTAACTCTATGGATCAGAGAAGGGGAGGGTGATTTCCTTCGTCCGTGCTATCGTCATAACCAAAACGTCGACAAAATAATAGAAAGCAAACTTAATTTGCAAAGACTAAACATAGGTACACATGGACAATTTATACCTATTCAGAAACTATAATTTTAAAAGAACTCCAAGGGGCATTGTTAAACAACTTAATGCAAAAATCCACCCCCTGCTAAAAAATGGCAATTCATTTTAAAAATATCATGACGAATTTGTTTGAGAGTCTTTTCTGTCATAAATGTGAAGTGGCGGGATGAGAGAAACAGGGCTTTATTAAAATTAAGCTCCTGAGCTATGTAAACTTAGGGTTAGAATGTTTAGTCATACAATTCTTTTAAAAATAATGAAAAATTGTTACGCAAAAAGTACCAAAAATACCTTAAAAAAATGTAAAATTAATGGTACTCTATTTTAAGTATGTATGTACTCTATATCTCTCTATACATCCTTTGATATCAGATATACTCTATTTCTTCGTATAAAAGTTGGCAACCCTACCCCCAGCAGACAAATTCTACCATGGACCTGCAATGCCCGACTCGCATGCCTAGTGTGAGGATTATGGGCATTAGCCCTTAGGTTTTAAGGCTAATCCAAAGACAAATCTTTGTGAAAAGAGCAGTTCAAAAAGTCGTCACATGAACCCGCTGCGGCATCCCGTTTGTGACGCGACAGCATGCAGCGTGACGGACGTGCAACCACCCACCGTGTCAACAGTGGTTGGACCACTCGACACACATACACTGAACCATCACATGCCGGGTACAGACGGAACAAGCGAGCGAAGACAAGCTAACGAACATCAAACATCGCTACATCAAAGAAAAATGCAACGAACTTACCGATCGTCGAATCCCACTCGTTTGCATTCGCTCGCAATCGCTTAGTCTGTTAGGTACACCAACATAATGCAAGCATTTTTTTTTTAAAGAAAGAAACCGGTTTACGTATACAGCTAAAACAAGAATGCCGGTGGGGAAACTGGATGGATTCTTTCATAGTGTAGGAATAAGAATGTACATAATATGTCATTGCTTAGAACACTGACGATGCAAAATTGCTATTGTGAATTCTCTCTCAATATGTAGATAGGTACTCTAGTATTTCTCGGATATCCTCTGATACGGCACGCAGAGATATGTAGAAGACCAAATGTGGTAGGCACTAGATTATTCTCTTCTTCATGGTATATTCTTTACAGGTTCTGCTGAAGTTTGTGCCCACTTTGAAAAGAGGCTAGCCATCAAATAATAAGAGCTACAAGACACTAAACTATTAAAACTAAGAGAAAACAAAAATATGGAAGATATAGAAGAAGATACTTCAAACATTGCAACATTTTCAACAGGTATATTAGGTATATAATAATATCTTGCGGTAATTTAAAATATATAAACCGCTATTTAATTTACACAAATCCATAATAGGTATTCTAGTTTAGTACCTTTGTAGTGTACCAAGACTTCGGGTTATCAATGAAGACGATCAATTTTCTCAAAGCCTTAGTGTCACAGCAGATAAATTCTTACAAATATGGTCATACCAACCGCTCCCAGCGCGGAGCATGTTCTAAGACCATATTGGGACTAATTATTGCCGTTTCGTAGAAGTTACAGTGTTGCAGATGAGTATTTATGGGGTACGACAACTTTATAGTTCCCTCAGGCAAATTTTATGTAAATTGTAATTTTTTTTTAAAGCCATCTATTGATACGTGATACGTAACCTGAGGGCCTAGACAATGTAAATGAATTGATATGAAATTAAATGAAACGATATATTTATTGCGTAAAACATGGTATAGGTACTATACAGGTTGTTGGTTGTGAGTTTTAAGCTCATGTTTGACTTTTCTAAAGCAACAATCGATGTCGAAACTAGTCGAAAGCGATAATAGAAAAGTCCAAAAATGTATGCGTTTGACATAAGAATAAGAATAAGAATAATTTATTTGCCAAAACATGAGTATAAACATGGTGTGAGCATGCAATTATGTTAAAATATATATAATTTATGACCTGCATGTTTTGCCATTACTGGCGTGCAAATAGAAGAGGGCACACTGCCGATTTGTCACTATTGTGATTTGTCTTTTCTAAATAGTAGCACAACCATATTCAAAAATTATCAGAAAAACTTAAAATTAATTATTTATTCTAATTGGTAGGATATAAAATAAAAATTTGTCAAGCAGAAAATCATTAACGCTATAATAACATTTCTCTATGAGTACATTCTTGAGTCTATTTTTAAATACATTTGGCGTATCAGAGTAATTATAGTTTATACATATGCCTTAGATATGTCACGTGATCTGTTTCGAATTTTTCCCTACGAATCTTTCAATTGTTTTCGATTCGCTTCATAGCGAATGCCGGTTGGCTACGCGCTCTGTTTAGTTTAATTTGATCTGTGCTTTTAACGACAAGGGCCGATTATTTTTAACGAATGTGGTTTTTCCCTATCCATTTTCTCTTTGAAACATTGTGAAACATAGCCCACCTTTGCTATCCCAGCGTACCGAGGTACCTACTTTATTTATTTATCTACAATATTGCCTATTCATTTCGTTTCACCTAACCCCCGTTTTCCAATCACCTTCAGATAGTTTCTGATCTAGAATTTGCATTAACACATCCACGAACGTTTCGTGACTAATTAAGTAGGTCTTGCTGTATTTCTCTACAAACTATAAAATAAAGTTCTCTACCGCGTCTGTCTGTCTAAGGCCCGTATTATGAAAACTTACTCAGTTATCGATGTATGCTAGAGCATATTAAGATGCTATAGAAAAGCTCTACTCAAGCAAAGCTCGATGACTAAGCAAGCTTTCATAATGCGGGCCTAATGCGATAAACTCAAAAACTACCGACCGGATTTTCATAGAGTTTTTACCAATGGGCGAAGTTATTTGTGAGCATGGTTTAAGTTTAGGCCTGACGACATGACGACTAATAAATTTTAATTAGTCCGTCGTCCGTTACATTGTCAGAAGATATTGGACTCAAATCTTATACAAAATTCCGCGTGACGTCACTAATGTGACACTATTTAGCCGTGACGTCTCTAGCCCCCCTAAACTTTGACGTAGTACCTACTTTATTTTTGTATTTTTTGTTTGATTGACAAAAGAAAAAATACTTAGCCGTGGCGTCACTAAATCCACTCCCAAACTTTGACGTGCTTTACTTTTTGTTTGTTTACAACTCTACCCGAGCGTGGACTGGGCGATTTGCTAGTCTATAGATATTTACTGCGGAGACAGTATCAGCTTTCCCAGAGAATAACAAGGCGTTTATCATCCGGCAATAAGGGTCGGTTCGGTGCAACATGCGATATCTCGCTTGTTTACAATTAAATAACGCTGGCCAATATTGCTAGCAACTGAACGAAGAATACAAAAGTTATAATCTAAACTTTGCAAATGAAATATATTTACTTGTTGGTATCGTATAGTTCAGTTGACGATGCTCACAATGCTTTTGAACTTCAATTCGTAGTCATTAACCGACTTAAAAAATGAGGAGTTTCTCGTTTCGACTGTGTTTTTTTATGTTTGTTACCTCGGAACTTTTGACTGGGTGGGTGGATTTTGATGATTCTTTTTTTTTATATGAAAGCTGGTGCTTCCCGTGTGGTCCCATTTTAATTTTGTTTCGTTTGACAATGGGATCCATGAAAATTCATGAATAAAACTATAAAAATTTAAGTCGGTTAATAGTTTTTTAAAACAAAATTAATTATTTATAGTAGGGTGTTGTCAAAGTAATAGTAAATAAAGGAGGTAAAGACAATCAAGGTGCTTAATAGTCCAGCATGTTCAAGAAGAGAAGAGTCGTGGCGTTACGGTGAACTAACACTTCTAATCGTACTGCAATAACAGAGCAGTGTTGTCAACACAAAAAAAGTTGTCAAATTAGCACGCGAGCGCCCTCACGCTCAAACTACGACGATGGCCGAAGATAGATACGAAGGTTTTTCCGAGTAAGGTACTTCCGTAATATACGCAGAAGTATCGTTTCGTCGCTTATATTTCGCTTTTGATTTGTAGAGTATAGGCCCAGACTCTAGACGTCCCCTTTATAAAATCTGATCGAGTTTGACCCTGAGGTCGGAGCTGATCGTAAAGTGCTATTTGCTAATGACTGGACTAGTGATAACGCTGTTGTAGGTCCACATCCACAACTTTACGTGATAGCCAGCGAAATTAATTGTTTGTCCTTGTACGAACTTCGAAAATACTAGAAACTCTCGTCGTCGTCGTTTCGTCTATAAAATTCTGATGCACTAACAAGGAAAAGAAAAGGGTATTGCCATAGATTTAAAATCTATGGGTATTGATTGCTACGTCACCTTCACACATAGCATAGTACAATATTGTTATCTGGCTGTAGATATTGGTATTAAATTATTATATGACTATTCTATCCTTAAATAATAATTTTAGAATTGTTGTCAAAATTAGCTGTCTGGTGCTGGCTTACAATTTTCACCACCCCAACTCTTCCCGTGGGTGTCGTAAGAGGCGACTAAGAGATATCCACCGGGGGACGGGCAGCAGCGCCTCCTGCAGAACTATTCTACCACCGAACTGCGATCCCCAACCCGCATGCCCAGCGCGGATTATGGGCATTATATGACTATGCGAGGCCTAAGCAATGCCTTTATATACATATGTGTACCCCCAAAAATTATCATAATATCGCTTATCCGGTTCAAAAGTTATCAGTACCTAACATCAACATCAATAAAATTTTAGTACCAATCTGGTACACAAAAAACAACAATTATGCTAAAAATACTCACAATTATAAGGTCATCCGTAAATCCAATTCATGGTAAGACAAAATGATTGAGGTAACAATATATTACGCAACAATAATTACTATTGTTTATGTACTTATTATAATAATTAGTACGTATAAACAAATTAACACTTGTGTTAGTCGTGATCACGATTAGTGTCCGACCGATAGGAGACGATGTGTGTGACTCCTTAGGAACCGTCTCTTGACTGAAGAGGTCACCGGTGGGTTAGGTCCGTGGGTAGTTCTCTTATCAGCTTCATGCCCTATGATGACGCAGCACAAAGGGGGTTTACACATTGTATCCTTGAAACTTTCTTCTACAAATTCATCATTGTCAGTCGCTTTCCAATTCTAATTTCATTGTTCACGTCCCAAAAATCTGAGTTCCATTTCATTTACTTGCCTCTAAGCAAAGGAGGTAGGTATATCAATCAACATTATTACCTATTAGAAGCGCCTCGCGGCTTCACCCGCGTTTTTCCCATTCCCTGGGAATTCCAGGATAAAATAGCCTATGTCACTCCCTGAAAAGGAAGCTTTCTAATGGTGAAATATTTTTTTCAATCGGTCTAGTTGTTTCGGAGCCTATACAATACAAACAAACAATCAAATCTTTCCTCGTTATAATATTAGTATAGATTATATTCAAGAACCAAACAATTCTAACACAGTAGCAAATTCATTAACATTATTGTTTCTAAGGTACCAGCTTTCATATAAAAAAAGAATCAGGAAAATCGGACCACCCAGTCAAAAGTTCTGAGGTAACAAACATAAAAAAATACAGTCGAATTGAGAACCTCCTCCTTTTTTTGAAGTCTGCTAAAAATTTAGATTCTCTAACTTTTTACACGCTTTTAAAGGCTTCATAGAGGTAACAATAATAGTCGGATTTCAAGACTTCCAACTGGAGGTAGCTGTAGAATAGAAGTTACCTCTTCTCCGTTTCTCCGTTCTGTATAATCTCAGCAGAAATGTATAATAATGTATAAGTAGCATACAAAATAATTATCGTGTACCGTTAGGTAGGTAGGTAGGTGAGATTGATTTTTAAAGTTGGTGAGTGAGAGGACAAGCTAAAAGACAAAGCAGGAAATACTTGGATAAGGATAACAAGAGATAAAGGAAAATGGAACAAATTGGTGGAGGTCTTTAGCCAAAAGAGGCCAAACCGATGAAATAAAATAAAATTAAGACAATACTGAAGCTAACAAACAAGTAAAGCAGTATAATGTTCTAGAAATCTTCTGTAAATTAGTAAGTTGTTTGGATCATACGTAATTTCCAGAACACTGCGTAGGCAAGTAAAAGATAATTAAACTCTCTTGTTTATGATTCTTTCTATTAATTATACGATAAGCGTGACCCGAGCAGGCGCCCAAGAAGGAGACAGAATATCAGCTGTTTTGTCACAAATACAAGGCAAAACGATAGCACTTTCTTCTTATCGTGCAAGGGTTAACTTTAGCACGGAAAAGTACTAGCAAACGATTACGCCTGTAAATAAAACAATGTCACATTATCTATTTATAGTGGGTCGTATGTGGCCGTATGCATGGCGCAGGCGCAGAACGGCGCACGTCTCGGTGCGCGTGCGCGAAAATTTGGCACAAGCCTTTGACATGCAGCTAAAATTGACTGGCACACTTAATTGACGACTCAAATTAAATGCATGTGATACGGCCATACGACCCGACAGTGTGACTCACTCGAATTTGTTATCACTTCCGACATGATTAACGTCACTTCTGACGATTGATGCCCAACGAGAGCCAAAGGAAATGTTTTTCCCGATTTTCTAGTAAACAAAAGCGACTTTCGATTGCGAATGCGAATTTGTTAAAAGATTTAAAGAACCCCAAATATCACTAGCATGATAAAAGATGACGATTAAAATTGCATGATTTCATAGGTGTTAGTAAAATAAGAGACCACGTACACAATACTTGATATACCACCTTTGACACCTATTCAGTATTGATTAGCAAGTCAATAATCCAAACCGGCTTTTTAAATTGCTAATTGACAGGTATTTGTCCAACATCAAAGTCAAAAGTGGTCATGCTAATCCTGCTAGACGAGACGACACTACTCCATTAAAATTGTTCTTAAAGGCACAGATATTGAAACCCCAGGTTAGCAATGGAAGACTAAGAAAATCTTTATATCTTTCGAGAGAAGGTTCAAATTCAACAGATCAGATCGGATAGAATGGACTAGACACGTCCATATATCTGTATAGTATAGACCTTTGCAAATATTATTTGAGCGCAAGATGTTTCAAGAATCCTCTAATCCCGAGAACAAACTGAAATGTGTGCACAGACATGCAAATACCGGGTACTCACGTTGCAAATATTGACCACTTGCATGGTGACAGGCATGTAACAGGAGGTGTTTTTATGAAGCTTAAAATATACCCCATGAGTAAGATCACAAGAAGAAATAACACAACACTGTATACATAGTAATGAGCACAGCCAAAGAAAATAAATTTATTACAATAATAGAGTCATCAACTGACCTATCCATGCTTCAATCATTCAATTACCTTTATGAGACTAATTACCAAGATTCAGATTCAATAAATAGCAAGAATTTTAATGACAGGTTCAGAAAGCCAGCAGCATCGAAGCAAATAAGTACTTAAATCTAGAGATTTTAAGTATGTACTTATCTTAGTATTCCGTTCTTCGAAGGTTAAATTATATTATAGACTGTTTAAAATTGTATTAAGTATAACTTTTCTAAATTGTATATGTATAACTTCTTTAAAATGTTATTATGTATAACTACCTACGACACAACATGTCACTATATTATTTGTTGTGTGCACATAAAGTTACGTTTCAAGCCAGAGCATCTTTAATTAAAAAAAATGTTTTATTCTATTATCGCTAATGATGTTATTTGTGTACCATAAAAACTAAATAAATAGAGAACAAGTCAGTAATTTCCTAAGGCCGTAGCCAACCGGCATTCGCTATGAAGCGAATCGAAAACAATTGAAAGATTCGTAGGGAAAAATTCGAAACATATTACGTGACTTATCTAAGACATATGTCAAACGCATACATTTTTGGACTTTGCTATTATCGCTTTCTACATCGATTGTTACACTGTCTAGGCCCTCTGAACTCTACTTGATGATGGATGACTCAACATGAGAATTTATTGAAATCAAACTTAAACAAATGACTACAGAAATAGAATAGCATTGTAATGAAGTCGTATGTAGTGTAGACATAAGACAACGAATCTGAGACATGTGGTGAACCGCATTAGCAAGCACACCGGCCTCCATACAACTTGATACTCCAGCCCGACTAGACAGCCTAGGTAAGTAGGTATAGGTATTCATTCGATGTCCTCAACGTTATCTGGTTTAGGCCTGATTTTTCAATTTATACCGGTTAGACCAACTAATTAGTAAAGTTTTGAAAAAAATTATGTCTCACCCTCGGGGGTGGCCGAAAATAATAATATTTATATATAATTCTCAAATACCCCATTTATTTTATTATAAAAACTATCGTAGTTCCAACACAAATAAGGTTCGTAGTTAACCCGATTGCATCCGTAATGTACCCCATTTATGTTCCTCGATTTTTCATCCTTTTCGAGTTATGATTTTTTTACATTTTGTTAGTCTAAATGGACGGAACGGTTAAAAGTGTTGTATAATTTGTTTTTTTGTGATTATTTTGTGGTTTTGTAATTTGACCCCTATGGTTTTGTAATTTGATCCCTACTTTCTTGCATAAAATAATCAGAAAAGGCAAGTAATTTTTTTGATCGAAAGTGTAGAATTTACCTACCTATGAGTAAAGTTGAATTTCTAATGAAAAAAATGACCATTTTTAAAAACTTTGCAAGGCATAATATGACTAAAACAGTGCTAACAGTGCTCGATCAGTGCTTTTCGATTGTTTAGTGATTTGGATTTTGGATTAGTGCAGCAATAGTTTTTTACATCGAGAAAAAGATTGCAGTTAACAAAATCCACGACTGGACCATACAATGGAGAATTAAACTCAACGAATCTAAATCAGCTCACGTAAGCTTCACAAACAAAAAAGAGGACTACCATCCCATCTTTATTCACAACAAGCTCATCCCGTATGAAAATACGGCAAAATATTTGGGCATGACGCTTGACGCGAAGCTATACGCTGGAAAGCTCACGTTAAGAAGAAAAAAAGACTAGAACTAAGATAGAGCTAAAACTAAGATACAAAAGAATGTACTGGTTGATTGAAAGAAACTCCCCTGTAACAGTACGCAACAAAATCTTACTCTACAAACTCCAAGTCCCTATGCCAGTATGGACCTATGGTATACAGCTCTGGGGCTATACTAGAACGAGCAATATCCAAGTAATCCAACGATTCCAGAATAAAGTGCTGAGGGGAATAGTGAACGCCCCCTGGTTTATCAGAAATGACGACCTCCAGTTCGTCGCTGAAGCTATCCAAAAATATGCAGAAGCTCATGAGCTTAGGCTTCATCATCATGTCAACTTCGAAGCCATTCAGCTCCTTGACAAAACAGACCTAGTAAGAAGGCTCAAAAGTAAAAAACCTTTTGAGTTAGTGTAGTGTAATTAATTAATACTACTGAAATGAAGTGCAACAAACTAAAGAACAGAACAAAGTGTCTTCCCATATAGAGACAATAAGAAATGTTTTAATGCACACGTTCTTAGAATAAGCTATGCTAGCAATTTAGATTACATTCAAATAACTCATTAGCCCTCGTTGTGGCTAGATTTTATACTAAGCCTCATTCTCAGAAGTAACTAATCAATTTTTTTTTATAATGTTACTTTTTGGTTTACATTTATGTGAAACCCCTTTAGATGTTTCTAAAGTGTTGTTATTTCTAATGTAAGAGAGTGTTGAGACATGTTATATTTAGGTACATGGTCAAATAAATAATTTTAATTTTTATCAATTAAGTAATTCATCTGTTTTAAGTACCTACCTAACACTTTTCTGAAGGGGTATTTTGTGTAAATAAATCATGTTTAGCTTTTTTTACGACAATCGATCTATTATTAAGTTAAGATAGTACATTTATTACTGCTTAGCCAAAATATCTAAATATTGTTAGTGGGTAGCAAGCAACTCATGAACTTCTTATTTAATAATTAGCTGCGCCCCGCATCTTCACACGCCTATCCCACGGGAACTGATTTATGGGATAAAAAATAGCATAATGTGTTATTCCAGGTAGGGAATGGACACCGGTATTCGGTATTACCGAAAAACCGGTAATACCGAGTTATTTCAGGCACTTCGGAATACCGGTATTGAAATTGCAAATACCGGTAATTCGGTATTTTGAATTTAACGTTAAAATAAATGAAAAAAACTCATAAGGCGGCTCTAGATTACAAACAACTTATTTTAAATTTATAATGATTGTAAAATTGATGGACAGTCTATGTTTTCGCTTCACCATGTTTTCACGTGGTCTCAAACCGACTTCAAAATAAATAAACGAACAAATGCCCGAAGGATAGTGTTAGACTGTTTTTTGATTTCAATCTTTACTTTTATAAAAGTTTTAAAATATCTATAAATAGATATTTTTACACAATCAAAGTATACTAGCAAGCAGATAGACGGACGCGGGTGGCTTTGAGCAAGCCGCCTAGCTAATAGCGAGCATAGCGTTCGGGACATTATTTCTGCATGCATAAAGCTCAAAACTGATTGACGAAATTAACGACGAATGCAGGTGCGAGTGCAAAACAAGTATTGTTCCTGTAATTTCTTGGAAAAAAACCGTCGGACCCGTGCGGTGCCTCTTTCTATGTCACGCACATTTTGAATTGCATATTTATTTATTTTATTTATTTATTTATTTAGTAACTAACACGATTTTTATAAAACCAATTACATCAGTCACTTAAGATTAATCTTAATTTAAAAATTCGAATTAAATTATCCATTAAATAAATTTTTTACACAATATATGATATGAATTAAAATAGAATTTTAAAAATTAAACATATTTAGATATAAGGCAAATAAATTAATTAACATAAAAAATCAAATTGACATATTAATTAAAATAATATTCACTAAACAAACAAACATCCTTTCATTCATCACTCTCGCAAAACCTCAGGCATACCAACATTAAACACTTTCATTCATCTGTGAAGATATCACAGTCTGGATTGTGGTCTAGAAGTCTGTTAAGGGCGGCGAGGGTGCGAGGCAGTGGAGAGTTGGCACGAGCAACGGTTCGACTGAAGGGCACGGAGAAAAGTCTGTGGCGCCTGTTGCGAATATAATTATTAGGGAGGTAGAGCCGAAACAGAAAGTTGTGCAGATCAGGAACGTCGATCATACCACGAAGCACTTTGCACATTGTTGCTGTTTGATCGTACGCTCTTCTGGTCTGTAGGGAATTGTACCCAAGATACCCTTGGAGAAACCTAGTTGGGTACATATATGGGTAATACCCGAATTCTCGCTTGTACTGAGACCTGAGAAACGCTTTCTGTACCTTCTCCAGTAACAGCGCGTACGTACTTTCGTGCGGATTCCAGACGGAACTGCTTGACTCTAGCTTGCTCCGCACTAGAGCCCCGAACAGGAGCCGCACGACACTGTCACTGCGAAAACCTCGGGCGTTTCTCAGAACAAAGCCAAGTCTTTGAAAAGATTGCTTGGCAACTGCTATGATGTGGTCATGAAACGTGAGTTTTTGGTCAAAAGTAACTCCTAAATCTTTGATTACCATTACTCTAGAGATCATGTTGCCGTGAATCGAGTAATCAAAGTATAACGGGTTTTTCTTTCGACCAAAAGTCATCACCGAGCATTTGGAAGGGTTAAACTCCATCTTGTTGTCAATACACCATTCACATACCGCGTTAACATCGACTTGAAGCGCTTCACAATCTGCCGTGGAACGTATGACAGTGTAGAGTTTCAAGTCGTCGGCGTACAATAGACACTCCGCGTGCTCTACAACGTCCGGTAAGTCATTGATCATTAAAATAAAAAGCAAGGGACCTAAAATAGAGCCCTGACTTACTCCTGACCGCGTGTGATAGGGTGCGGACTCATAAATTCCAAGTTTAACATACTGCTGGCGATCGCGCAGATAGTCGGCGAGAAGTCTGAGTAGATCAGGCGCAAAGCCTATGGCACTTAGTTTCGCCAGCAGTATGTCGTTATTGACTCTATCAAACGCTTTTTGGATATCGAAGTAGAGCACGTCCACCTGCCAGCCAAGGTCTAAATTACTGCATAGTGATAAAATAAATAAATTAATGCATAGTGCGCTCTTGCTCGGTAGGCCAGTTATCTATCAATTGTTACTACGCACGAGCACAAGGTTCAAACGGTAATCAGTGTATCGTAGCATTTCGCAGTGACAAGAAGTTCAAAAACAGTTTGTGTTGTTGGTTTGGTTCTGGAGACGAAAAACTATCACCAAAAGGATTAATCAGTGCATTTCGCAGTGACAAGAAGTTCAAAAACCGTTTGTGTTGTTGGTTTGCTTTTGGAGAAAAAACAATCACCGAAAGGATAAACGGTAAGTAATATTTCATTTCATTTATTTCTCAAACAATTTACTATATCGGAAGTTTCACATTGCACGTCTTATTGTCTAGAGCAAATAAATAACTATTATACTGAATTACTGATGGATGTAAATAGGCATAATATGAGTGAATTTAAAGCAGAAAGGTTTTTCAACCGATGACCGACCGGAATGGAGGTGGATCTCAATTCTACTGTATTTATTTTAGTTTTATTGTATATTACCACCGATTTTTTTCTGGATGATTCTTTGTTTATTTGAAAGTTGGTGCTTATTTTGTGGATTACTTTCCTATTTAAAAGTCTTCAACATAAAATAGAATAGAGATAGACTTTCTAAAATACCTTTCCTATTTTCAGTTCCATCCATCTAACCATGAAGTACGAGAAATATAAAAAGAAATGCGAAGATAAATCTTCAGCATGGTACTACTTCCTGCGAGCTGAAGACGGTCAATCGGGAAAGTGTAATTTTTGCCAAAAAATCATAAAACCTTCGGTGGATCCAAATCTTCAGGTATGCGCATCCATTTGAAATCTTCGCATTCGATTGACCTTACGGATTCTCAACCTGGACCATCTTCGGATTCAACTTCAACCAGATCCACACAACAACAAGAGCCAAAATCTGTAGATACTATTCAAGAACAACAAAAACCATCATCATCAGACGACTCAAACAAAACTTCTAAGAAAAGATTTTTTTTTTTAAAATTAACAATAATATTAAGAAATTGTTTTAAAACAAGCCGTTTATATCTTTAAATATTTCGAAATTTTATTAACATGGAAGAAGAAGGACTATAATTATGTCAGATAAGACCTTTGTAGTTTTAAATGTTGATTATTTCAAATCTTTATTAGTGTGTGAGAAAAAATATATTTATAAAGAGTTTTAAATTTTGACTGTTAATTTATATAGATTATAATTATGTCAAAAAAGATCTTAGTTCTAAATGTTGATTATTTCGAATCTTTATTAATGTGTTATTAAGAATGTTTAGAGTTCTAAATTTTTAATTATTTGTTTGATTGCTTATATCGTGATTATTTTGTTTTATTGATTTGTGTGAAAACTTTCGAGTTTTAAATGTTTAATTAAGTTTGTAGTTGTTTCTTGTTGTGATAAATATTTGATTGTTATGTATGTTTAAGTTAAAGAAAGACTGTATAGTAGTAAAAATTCTCAATTAAAATTAAAGTTGATTTAAAAATACTGCTTTTTTTAAAGAACCCTTTTTTATTACAATAAAAATATACTTATTCAGTGTTAAACAATATAACACGCAAAAGAAAATATTTTTTTCGACTTTTTTAATATTTATAGTAAAATACCGAAAAATTACCGAAATACCGGGATCCCGGTTTTAAAAATATTGATACCGAAAAATTACCGGTATTGGCAATAGGTCCATTACCGTCATTCCCTAATTCCAGGCCTAGAACTACCTGTATGCTAAATTTCAGCCCGATCCGTTTAGTAGTTTTTGCGTAAAAAAGCAACAGCAACATCCAGACATGTTTCCAAACTTACGCGTTCATTTAGTAGGTAAAGAAATAAATTTGAATTGAAGCAGTAGTGAGCGTTCGTTAGTAAAATTGACAGGAATTGATTTTATATGCCAAATTGAAGAAGGACATTCATTTCAATAAATCGAAACAAACATCGACATAAAATGATAAACCTTCTAAATTGTAAGCACTTAACCAATTGTAACAATGCAATTTATAGCAATTTAATTTGCATTGATGTTACAGAGAATCATCAATTGATAGGTAGGTACCTACTTATTTGAAGAAAACTAAGGGACGTGGCCGCTTAGAAGTCGTCTCAAGAAACTTTCTGTTGGCTGAGACCCAGCACGAGGCCCGTAGCAAATGTGAACTGGGGGCCCCTGAATTGCATTAGGTACTGTTTCAAATTTAGAATGAAGGTAAATTCTACAAAGTGGGTATTTTATCCTCTTTTCTCAAAATATTTGACAAAGTATGAAAACAAAATAATTTATTTTGTTATAAAAAACGATAAACCGACTTCAATTTTTATAGTTTTTTCATGAATTTTTATGAATCCCATTGTCATCCTATAAAAAAAGAATCATTAAAATCCCACCACCCAGTCAAAAGTAGGTACTAGGTACTGAGGTAACAAACAAAAAAAAATACAGAAGAATTGAACTTTTTTTTAAGTCGGTTAAAATCGGATCACCCAGTCAACAGTTCTGAGGTAACAAAAAAATAAATAAAAAAGCAGTCGAATTGAGAACCTCCTCCTTTTTTGAAGTCGGTTAAAAAAAGGGAAGGTAAGAGCAATCGGAAAAAAATATGAGAAGTTTTTTGGGTAAGCCCATCAGCAAATAAAATAGGTCTTAGATTGGACACAAACGCGGGCTAGCCACTGCAGACCTGGCTGACAAGTTTTATTTTACGTTACCTACCTACTCGAATAAACATTATGTACAAGAGGGTAAAATACAGATACCTCAAGCAAGCCCGATCTCATTTATATAGTTCAAAGAAAAAAAGTGGTCATACATGCATGAGTCAAAATGGGAGAAAATAAACTACTTATCACTAGATAAGGACTACTCAAACAATTGTTTCAGACAAAGCAAAATCAACATGAGTATCTTACCTAACTATCTAAAGAACATAATATTTGCTGAACCTACTTAGCACTACCGAATACACAACATTTCAATCCTCGTTCTTTGGTAGAATCATCAGCACAGGAAAATAGGTACCCTTTTTTTATGTGAAATAGACTTTCGTTTGACCGCAATCTCACCTGATGGAAAGCGAAGATGCGGCCGACGATGTATCACGAAGGTCTAGAAGATACCTATTCACCCTTATCTTGAAGAGACCCAGGTTGTAATTGGCCGGAAATACAGGGCCAGAAATGCAGGGGGCGAGTTCCATTCCTTTGCGGTGCGAATAATAATGGTCGAGGAAAACCGCTTAGTGCGAGTGGAGGGTATACATCCACCAAGTATGAATGGTATTGCGCTGTGCGTCTGCTTGTCCTGGAGTGGAACCCCTTCCAACCTTCCATCCCACCATCCCCCGATGGTGGGATGTACGTAGTACGTACTGGGTAGGAACGAAACTCAATATTGCAAGTATTGCAAGCAAAATACCATGGTCCATGGTGTCCGTCAAGGTAGCGTACACATACGCGATATTACGTTTATTGATATGCCAATTAATAGAGTAAAACAGTGTATGAATTAGTGTAAAAGTGAAATAAATAGCGCCTCTTTGGTTTAAGAAATAATAACCATACTTAGTGTGTACGCCAGCTTGACAGTCAAGCTGGCGTACACATGACCATGCTCGACAACTACGTATACTATAGCGACAAAATGTATACATATAAATAGAGTAACCATACCGTACGAGGTATGCAAAATATCATATTGATTGCTTTTATAGAAACTGAGATATTGAACAAGACCTTGAAATAAATTCCGACCAAGCGTTATGCCAGCGTACCCATTAAAAATCGAAATAGTTCCTATAGAAAGCGAGCTTTTCCTATTATGAATGATATATGTAAAAATAATGCATGAAATGCCGCTTCTGCCAGTAGTCATAGTTTATGAAAATTCGTACTGCAACAATATAAAAAGTTGATGTGAAGTGCTAGGAACAAAATGCACTGTGTGTGGTACAGTCGCACACATCAAATAATTTATTAGTGAAATTATACACCAATTTACACCATGCAATGTTGGTAGGTGGTAAGAATAGGTTTGATAATTTATGTGAACTTTTACGACCTAGGTATTTTTACCTATATTTAGCTAGTTCTAAGGCTAAACATTCATAATATAGAGAGATATAATTTATTTACTCAAAAACACTTAAATTGGTAGGTACTATACAGATATGTAGTAAATAACTCAAAACAATTTTACTGAATACCTATGTATTAACAGCAAATGGGTCTCAGCCTCAGCATGTTGCAGTATCAGGCAACATAAGGTTTTGTTGATTTAATTATACCTGTTTTAGAGGTAGGTATGTTGTTTTCATCCACCACAAACAAAAGTAAATAACATTAAACACAGAAACCGGTATGCACATCGTGCGAGAGGGGGACAACGCGATGTTAAACAACGTGAGTGCGAGAGCTGAATGAATGAATTTCGCAAAATATCGCGATTTTTTTTTGTCTTTTTTATCTATGAATTGAATACCTACCAACTTAGGTTATTGGCAGATCGTAAGTACACTACTATTGTAATGCTTAACCATGTAGGTAGGGTATAATAATATGCTGTAGGCAAGGCTGTATACAGGCTAAACTAGACATAGGTAATATAAATAAAATACCTACCTATCTACCTACCTGAGTTATTATTATTAATTATATTTACTGAGAATTTACAACCACTTTTTAATTGCTTAACGATGTAGGTTAGGTCTACCTAGGTACCTACTTATGAAATCGTTTTTTATTCTTACCTCCTCTTTTAGCTAAAAATTTACAGGGTTGTCTTGATTTAAGTAGGTAGGTTGTAAGAACCTTTCTATGTTATGTTCATTCACCCAATAATCCTAAAATATAATTATATTTTCAGACAAGAGGCTTTGTTTTGTTTATCGAATGGAATTGCGTTCGATAACATTAATTCTAGATCTGGGCGAAATCCGGTAAGTAGAACAACCATCTTCCATATTCCATAAATTAAAAAGTAGGTACGGAAGTTACCTGCATACAGAGCTTACTTTTATCCTACTTGGGGATACTAAAGTTGTATGGAAATAAAGCAACACAGTAATACATTATTTACGTACCTTGGCTATATTGTACTATCCACAAAAGCACATCATCAATCAAAAATAAAGGGCATAGTTCTAGTAATTATATACAGCAGTGCCTACAGAGATATACCTTACCTACATGGTTAAGCTTTACAATAGTAGTGTACCTACTTACGATCTGTCAATAACCTAGGTAGGTATTCCATTCAAAGATAAAAAAGATTTTGCGATGTTTCGGCCGCATTCTCTCAATCACGTGCGGTTAAACATCGCGTTGCATCCCCCTCACGCACGATGTGTATACCGGTTTCTGTGTTCAATGTTATTTACTTTTATTTTGGTGGATGAAAGCAACATACCTAACTCTAAAATAGGTATAATAAAATTTTTGTTGTATACTTTAGTCTTTGAATTTACGTATTGTGGGTTGTTTGTAATAAAAGAGTTATTATATTGAACTGAGTCTATTCAATACACAAGATACACGTACATGAAATTACAATAATATGATTATCTTTAATCCTTATTTAGGATATGAGTACTCAAATGGGGCTCTCTGAAGTGACTTTAATATAATCTGTAACCCATAACAAGGGTACGTATTTTCTGGGAGAGCTTGGTAGAATGACTGACGAGACACGGCTTAACTGCTGAAAAAGCTGAGTTAGCGAAACGCCTTTGCGCCGCGTACTGCTAGCTAAACTGTGTCACTACAAAATCAACAAAACCTTACGTTATGAATGTTTAGCTTTAGAACTAGCTAAATATAGGTAAAAATACCTAGGTCATAAAAGCTCACATAAATTATGAAACCTATTCTTACCACCTACCAACATTGCATGGTGTAAATTGGTGTATAATTTCACTAATAAATTATTTGATGTGTGCGACTGTACCACAGTGCATTTTGTTCCTAGCACTTCACATCAACTTTTTATATTGTTGCAGTACGAATTTCCATAAACTGTGACTACTGGCAGAAGCGGCATTTCATGCATTATTTTTACATATATCATTCATAATAAGAAAAGCTCGCTTTCTATAGGAACTATTTCGATTTTTAATGGGTACGCTGGCATAACGCTTGGTCGGAATTTATTTCAAGGTCTTGTTCAATATCTCAGTTCCTATAAAAGCAATCAATATGATATTTTGCATACCACGTACGGTATGGTTACTCTATTTATATGTATACATTTTGTCGCTATAGTATACGTAGTTTTCGAGCATGGTCATGTGTACGCCAGCTTGACTGTCAAGCTGGCGTACACACTAAGTATGGTCATTATTTCTTAAACCAAAGAGGCGCTATTTATTTCACTTTTACACTAATTCATACACTGTTTTACTCTATTAATTGGCATATCAATAAACGTAATATCGCGTATGTGTACGCTACCTTGACGGACACTGGTCCATGAGTCTTGTAATCGAAAACATCCCTATCCTATACTATAGGTAAGCTTACCGACGTATTTGTAACCGTATTTTATTGACTGTTGGTTATCCAATAATTTTGTAATATTCCACCGAGTTTGCGCAAGGAATAGGTACGTTCTTTTAAGGGTTTGACTTAAACACAGGTTTAATCAGGTAGGTTAGTATTAGTATAGTAACAACACCAAAGTAACAACTATCAACGTTTGTTTAAGTACCAACTCCTTCGAGACATGTAGCCTTGAGACTCTAGTTCATTACCGCTTGCAACGCTAATTTGAGCATGTAACTTTCTTTGTGTACTGTTCTTACTCAGACGTCTCAGATTTATCAATAGTCCATTCGTTTCTAACTACTAGTATATTATTATATGTATTAGTATTATAATATAATAATATATAATATGGTATTATAATATCTGTGCCTTATCCGCCTTGCCCGCGCTGTATATTTTGTGCAGTTATGACTGTGCAAGTAAGCTCGTGTAAGCTGAACTGCCCCAACGTCATAAATTATGCCTCATACGTCCGTCTGGACTCACAAATCTGTGTCTGGACTGAATTGTTAGTATGGAGAATTGGAGATATAATCTGTTTTATTTATCTATTTTCGGTGTTCGTCACGTTACGATGTCGCCTACACGTTAAGTGTACTACTACTGGTGTGTTATATTAAGAGCTTGACATGACGACACATTTCTATAAATTAAAAATTCATTCGAAAATCCCCCCTCACAGAAAATCCAATCACATCAATTATTTTTATGATTTATACGATGAAAAAAGCACAGAAATAACAGAATCTTACTCTATTCCATTGTGTAACCTCCTGGCCACTCTCTCATAATCCTACATCTTACCTATCATTGTACACTCATAAATTAAATTAAAATAAGCTTACTTCTTAAAGTGAAATGAAACCCCTAGCTAGTCTTTTGCATAGGACTGAACATTTATATAGTCTGATTTGGCTAGGTCATTTCAGTCTGGCCGGATGTTGGGGTCTGGATTATGAACATACCCAAACACACACACAAACTCACACACATTAACACGCACTTAGGTCTGTCTGTTTTTAGATATTATTTTTCCCTTGTTTACTTTTACTGTGTTTTTATTTCTTATTTTTGTAATCAGACGACAAAGGAACCTAGAATAAGTAAAAAGTAAGTAGATATAAATAGTTCCAATGTCCTTAGTAACATTATGTACCTACAATTCCACTATCACAGAACCAACTGATGTAACCTAAACCTAACGTAACTATTAACGTTATAACTTTTAAGGATCCCAATAACGTAACTTTATTGTATGAAATCCGTGGAGTGGAGGCCCTGGAGACTTGCAGTTCAGGTTTTTCTAAAACCTATAGCAAGCTCCAGCCTCTCACAATACAGGTTTAATACCTACTTATAGTTCTACACGCTTATTATTAACTAAATTTAAGCAAACCTATTGTGAAGAGGAAATAAATCTATTATTATTATTATTATTATTATGACTAAGTAAGTAGACGAACAAAAAAAAAAAAAAAAAAAAAAACCTTTCCGGACTGCAGCGCGGCTTGAATGACCGGCTACACGCTCAAGTAATCACGTGCGAATTAAATTTGCGTTGTCCAATTTTCAGCATGTCAATGTTCACCTAGAATCTAGATTAAATACCTAGAATCTCTAGATTACCTAGAATCTCAACATATGATTTATTCTCCATTCCATTCTCACGAACAAGCTCTGGTCAATATGCTGTCATGTCAAGACTTTGTAAATCCTATGTAGTTAATATCCAAAAAAAGTGATCTTGACCTAGGTCAATCACTAAGTAAATACAAAAATGTAGTTTTATCTATTTGCTCCTCAGAAGATCTGTAGACATCAATGTGGATCTCATCGTCTCAGATATTTTATAGCAATTAAAAGTTTCTTCTCCCATCTGTTTCTTTAAATAATTGTCAATAATTATTATTTAAATCTGTCTTGCTTTACACATACCTAAATGTACTTTAAATAAGTGTCAATCCATCAGTTTTTTTTTTAAGCTATTGCATAGCTTCTATCGCGGGCCTTGAGCGCGGGGACCGAATCCAGAAATTCCGTAACGAAAAAACCTCACGCTCCCCACTCCGCCGGGCAAGGAGGTGTGGCTTGAAGGCCGTGCATCGTCTAACGTCGTTTCAGTTCGGCAGTCTTCGACACGGCGTTGTGTGCGTGCGATTAGACGTATTATACGACTCTACGAAACTCGCACGAATCGAGACGAGCTGCTCCGAAATCGGACGAATACATAAGCAGCTGTTTATGAGAAAGTATATAGGTGTATAGGGTCACCACGCTCAAAAAGTGTAACTTGAATAAATATCAAAGAAAAAGCAATACTGCATGAATAAAATAAATAAATAAAATTATAATTGCATAAGTTGATACAAAATGCTATGCAATAGCTTTACCGCGGCAGTCCCCGAGTGCCACACGTCTTTTTTTTTATATAATTTTACCCTAAATATTAACCTAGTATCCGATTAACTGTGTCACCGTTAGTTGTAATTTCCTTGTCAACTCTATTTAAATAATGTTTTTCCATGTAACCGCCTATAATTAGTTGGGCACAAGCGCTCTGAACCAATCTTACTCTATTCCATTGTGTAACTTTGTGTGTATAACTGTTGGTGGTTCAAATAAATAAATAAATAAATCACTGCATAAGACGCGTTTCGGGGCTTGCGCAAGTTACCGTCTTGCTGGCCACACGCACCGTCTTATCTGCGCAAACCGGTTTGTGCAGTGCAGGCATGCTTGCAATCAATGATATTAAATTAAAACATCATTGCTTGCAATGCATGTAGGATGGAGCCAGAGAAATTTCCAAGACGGAGTGTGTGGTTGGTCTATAAGAGCATGTTTATTTAAAAAACCCTCATGTATTGTTTGTAGTTGAAATCAGCAGATAAAACTAGGTAAATGTCAAACACTTATGGAACGTTGTACGTAGGTAGATTAGCTACCGCAACGTGTTACATAAAGTACTAGTACACTAGCTATGGTTTATCCATTTTGAATGAAGCATGTTAGTAAACAAAGTACGACTCAAATAACAAAATCTCACTTGCTTGGCGTCGAGTTTCAGATATAATTGTAAGCAATTTTTATTGAAGGGAGGATCTAAAATCGACAAGTAATGTAAATTACGTATAAAAGGACGAGCCAACAAAGTGAATTTTAGGTTAAGTATGGGCGGTTTGTTTACGTTTATGCTCCATTCAAAATGGATACGATATAGAATAAACGGTGTCAGCTGCAATACATTCTAGCCTATAGTGTATCCTGAAATACTCTTAATCTAGAAATAGATTGTGATAATGTCTTATCTTATCATCATCTATCACTAATCATCATTAATCATCAAGCCGAGCCTCCATGAGTCACTAACTACCACTAGCCAAATCACTTCTCCATTACGACTTAGGGTCCACATGTATGTATGTTATACCTTTAGTATAAACAAGCAATTCTTGTATAAATATATATAATCTGGATCTCGGAAACGGCTCCAACGATTTTCATGAAATTCAGTTTAAATGGAGTTCAATTTTTAAAATGTATTTTATTCGTGTTTCCAATAACCTTTCATCAACTTTATCGTAATCAGTTAATACTATTTTATTCATGTTTTCAATATTCAACTTAAACACTAAACTGAAAAATATGACTCGTCCTGACATCTATTAGCGAATAATTATACTATTTTATGCGTGTTTTCAATAATTAACTTTATCCTAATCAACTTAAACACTAAACTGAAAATATCACTCTTCCTGACATCTATTGGTGAATAATAATACTATAATTTCTAATAAAGAAATATACCAAAAAAAAAAACCGAGCGAAGCTCGGTCATCCATGTGGTCGAGCTCACCCCAAATGCATGTATCATCGATCAACGATGATACATGCATTTGGGGTGACGCCACAGAGGTCGTCCAGGAGATTGGAAATAAAGTTTCAGCGTAGGTACCTATAGTTGTACAACACAAAACAGGCTATTTGTTGAGATTGCGCTGGGAGAGCATACTTTATCTACAGAATTTTACTTAGATCTCTCTTATATCTATGGATATCATAGAAACTCCGCCCAGCACATTCACAAGCCCGCACGTACGCCAGAGATCATCCGAGATGCATCTCTATCGGTCAGGCGGCATAGTTGGCAGGTCATCTAACTGGCAGTGCCAAGGTAGACACTTCCTATAGCCTATAGGCAGTAAACAACTAGGACAGGGTGCTCTAGTTAACCCGCCCACGAAACGTATAGTATCAAACGAACCCCAACTGTTGTGAAATATAAGTATATATATATAATATATTATTATATTATGCCCGCAGCTTCGCCCGCACTTTACCAGGGTAAAAAGTAGCCCATCCTACTGCCGAATTTCAGATCAGCCGTTACAGAAGAAAAAAGTAAGAGATAGAGATAGTACTTTAGAATTTATAATATACTAGCTGTGCCCCGCGGCTTCGCACGCGTTGATTTTCTCGCCTTTTAAACCTTCCCTAGACCTCCACGAACATGATAAGATAAATCCGTTCAGCCGATCTTGAGTTTTAGCGAGACAACGGTCAGCAATTCATATATTTTTATATTAAAGAAGATGTATCTATGGATTACTCTGATTAGCCAGCCAATACTTTTGACAAACAGTTTTGTCGTGGCCGAGTTCTTATGTTTGTTTGTTTGGGTCAAATCTAGTACCTAATTCAAATTTGACCCTCTTTCTGTAAACAGATTGATCTGAAATTTGGTACCTACGCACCTTTAGTTGTGATGGATGAAAATACATAAAATTATCAAATCAATCATTCCAAATTTAATAAGACGGTATAAAACATTTCAAGGGTTGCAACTTGCAACTGTTGGAAACAGTCACGCAGCACGCTGCAAAATAAGCATCTCTAAAATTAACTCTGGAGATATTTTGCAAGATCAATAAACGTCTGTTTACCGCCTTGCGTTGCGAATGTAACTTTAGTGTAAATGCAAAAAATCAGATCTGCTTCCTTTGGATGCGATCCAATAACAAATTACGAAGGACATTGCAGTTTTAACACTTAACGTTATTATTTTTAAACACTCCTTTCCAATCCTGCTTCTTGCATTACTTTCATTTTGTTCTTTCCTTTTCGTCATTTCCGACAACACATGTAAGTACTTAGTTACAATAAGTTTTCACAACATCACAACTACATTTATAACGATAAGACCGACCACTGCACATTTGTTATCGCATTTACTGCCCAGCCTCCTGCCGGAGAACTACATCTGCGTCTTGGGCTCAGAATATATATTTGTGCTTGGTTTATGAAAGCGTTAACCCAAAATAATTCCTTGGTTGCCAGAACATTAGCTCATAGGTCCATGTCGGAGTTGCCAACTCATAAAACCATTGGCTGCTCCTTGCGGCTTCGCATACGATTTTCTAATAGGCTATGTCCGTCCCCGGAAGTTTCCGTGTAGGTGTAAAAATAATAGCTATTTACGAGTCTAATAGTAAATACCTGCAAAATTAATAATAAATTATTACTGACAAAACAACCAGATGCTCAGCGCATGGAACAATTTCACTGCACATTCCAAAACATAATTTCAAGAAATAGATCGAAGGGCCGGACTGAACCCATTACCTAGGTAGAATGAAATCCTGAACCAGTTATTGGAACGCGTTCAGAGTAGGAGCTCGGGTTTAACTTTACAGGGACCGGTGAAAGGCGTGAGATTGGAATTACGACCGAGGTCTGCGCCAATTGCATGCCTATCAAGCATCACAGCAGTATATTTTTAACCAACTTCAAAAGAGGAAGAGGTTATCAATTCGATTGTATTTTTTAAATTTTTTTATGTTTGCTCAGAGGTTTTTACTGGGTGGGTCCTATTGTCATGATTAATTTTTTTTTTGGAAGCTTGGTCTAGTTCTGCCAATGGCACCCATGAAACAACAATATAATTGTAGTCGGTTTATAATTTTTTTAAACTTAATCAATTATTAAATTTATTGTTAAATAGTTTCCGCCCTATAACCTATAACTATTAGTTGCTTAGTAAATAAATACAAATATAAATTAACGCATTTTTTATCGAGATAGCAGTAACCAATGTCCTTCCCTAGAATACCATCTATCTTCAAATTTCATTAAGATCCGTTCAGCCGTTTAGGCGTGAAAACATAAGCTACTAGTTACTTTCACATTTATAATATTACTAGTTCTTATTTAGTGCGATGTGTATAGGCACCTATGAATAAGAAACTTAAAGTAGAGAGTAATTAATACAGCCTACATAGGACGATTAATATGAGAAGCTTAGGATTACATCCGAGCAAAACCACGCACGTACCAAATGGCCCTGCTCTTGAGTTCAGTTCAGAGCAAGAGTTTTCAGATCAGACACTCAAAGTACCTTTGTAATTGACTCGATTACCAATCTATAAATAAACTTTTACATTCTATTGGGCAGTAAAAGTTTATTTCTTTTGGGATATGTTTATACTGTGGTAGGACCAGTTTTAAATTGTTAGTTATTGGGCTGAAATACAGGTAATCCTAATCCTGGAATCAAACATAGGCTACGTTTTATCCCATAAATCAGTTATCGTGGGATAGAAATCACCTCTTAACGTTTCCATAGGATTAACACGTGCGAAGCGGGGCGCAGCTAGTATAGTATATCCAGCAGTGGATGTACCTATAAGTGCTCTTATAAACCGACTGCACGTCTCAAATACACGGACATCAAGTTGCCAACCGACTGCCAGTCGGCTGCAGGCGACGACGTTGAGCCTTGCAGTCGGCGACAATTGAGCCTTGCAGTCGGCGGCAATTGAGCCTTGCAGTCGGCGGCAATTGAACCTTGCAGTCGGCAACTTACCGTCCGTGTATTTGAGACGTGCAGCCCGTGTATAAGGACCCTAAGGGGTTATTTTGAAAGCTAGACGAGACAATAAAATGTCCAGACTAGACAGAGTGAATCATGATAATCTGGTCTGCAACAGTGCCAGACGGTTCAATGCACTTGGTATATGCGGCAAGCTTAAGGTAAGAGGAACATTTTCATTTATATAGTAGACTAACTTCTGCCCGTGACTTAGAACGCGCTTTCTAAGCATTCTAACTTGAGAATAATTGGGTTTTTTTTTTAAACTTTAAACAGACTTTAATTTTATGGTTTTCTCATGGATGCCACTGTCAGAACTGGACCATTTACCACGAATTTAAATGATTTTCGTGATTCTTTTTTTTAAGCTGGTGCTTAACGTGTGCCCCGTGTGGTCCTATTTTAATTTTGTTTAGTTCTGACAATTCTGACTATACAAATTTAAGTCGGTTTATAGTTTTTTAAAAGAAAATTAATTATTTTGAAGTCTGTTAAAAAGTAGGTAACTTATGTCCGTCCCGGGGATAGCGTTCCCCTCTCAACCAAATTCATTGAGATTACTTGAGATCCATTGGACCGTTTTGGTGTGAAAAGACAGACAGACGAGTTACAACCCGGTCAGAATATCTGTGCACCTGGCTGGAATGCGGCGCCTCTCCCGCTTCCCCTGTCACCTCTCCGCGCACTCCCCGGTAAATTGATTTGAAAAGGTTAGTAAATTTTTTTTTACCTCCACATTTCTCGAAAAAACTTTTTTTCACACCGTACCCAGACCGCCGATATGACGTCACGAGCTCAGGTGCACAGACAGATATTGTGACCAGGTTGTACTTTCGACTTTATGATATAAGATAAATAAAAAACACTTTATT
Organism: Eupithecia tripunctaria; assembly: GCA_955876795.1. Lineage (NCBI taxonomy): Eukaryota > Metazoa > Arthropoda > Insecta > Lepidoptera > Geometridae > Eupithecia > Eupithecia tripunctaria. Next base: position 6,343,029 of record OY041614.1, on the reverse strand, counting down.
AAACTTAATACGCAAAACAGTAAATAATACAGATAAATTTCTTAGAAAAAAAGGAAGTATAAAGGGCGGCCTTATCGCTGAGAGGACTAGGCACTCAGAAAAATGTGTTTTTCTTCTGAGATTAGACATGTACAAACAAAAAGACTGTTACGGTGGTGGTGGTCTGGTTATATAGTAGAAGGCTGATGTTGGTTTGCTTGAATTCGCAAAAGATGTTAAATAGTTTCGGAAAAAAGAAAAAACCTATACATTTAAAATCAGCTCTCACAATTACGAAGATCGTGATAGCTAAACTTATTTACAACGGGATATTTACCATGATTTGAATTTTGAGTTTTCCAATATTTCGGCACAGTTTCATGGCGCATGAAACTGTGCCGAAATATTGGAAAACTCAAAATTCAAATCATGGTAAATATCCCGTTGTAAATAAGTTTAGTATTAATAACCATGATGGATTTAAAAGTTTTATCGTGATAGCTGCCAATAACTACGAAACTAAACGAAGTTCACTGTAAGTACCGGCTTTAGGACGTAATAAACAGGATACCAGCATCGATTAAAGGCGTCGTCACAATAAAATTAAATAGCCCTCGAGCAAGAATCTCATTGGGGGCTGACCAGCTTCAATTTAGTGTTCAATTTACGAGAATTGGATCGCCCACGTACCGTAGCCACCCCAACCAAAGATGATTATAATTTACGATGCAAAATATCCAGACCCCCTTCCTTGTGTCATTATGCGAATAAAGACAGCAATCATTGCTGCTGCTTGAATGGGATGCAATTGGTGGAACCTTGATTGGTGACTCATGTCATGTCACTTCAAACAATTAAGCTTTTATCAATTCTGTTTTATTGACTTTATTGTGTCTGCGTCTCAGGGCCAGAGTTTTGTTGGTAGAAAGTACCTAATGGAAAAAGATTTGATCAATCTATTTATCATGAGAAAATGTTAAGCAAATCGGAAGATAATTGGATAAAGTTTAAGCTATTTAAATACCATCTTTCTGAGAGCACAGAGAGAAATCCAACCGAGATATTTTAAATGAAATATCATGATAATATCAGTTATAGGTATTCATCATCATCATCATTAACCTATATTAGACCACCGCTGGACCTAGTGAGCGCCATGGCACCCTGTACGAATCTTTCACAGATCGTCATCATCCTACTGGCCGTAGGGCGTCCTACACTACGTTTGCCGAGTCACAGTCTCCACTCAAGAACACGTCAGTTAAATTATTAAAATAGAATCCATCCAAACTAATATTAAAAAACCTAAAGTAACTTTATCTGTCCGTTAGTAGTAGTCATTTTCACGCATAGACGGCTTAACAGATCAAAATGAAATTTAGCAGGGTGGTAAACGGTATCAAGGACGAACAATGCTACTTTTTATTCCAGTCAGTCCACCAGTACAAGTATTTGAGACGTGCACTTGTGCAGTCCGTGTATTTGAGACGTGCTGTTCGTGTATGAGATATGCCCTTAGTAGACTTTGTCGACGGGCGATAAGCGTTGATACAAGCTTCAATGAATAAAAGTAGACTTAAGCAGTGATTTGTTTCTAATGGATTATTAAGGTCATGCTCATTGACCCTGAAATTGATAAAGAATTGACGGTCAACATCACTTAGCTACTGTCCCAACTGACTTGCCTTGGTCATACTCACAAGTCTTTAAAACCAACTAGGTATTTCCTATCAATATCACCTATGGCTAAACAACTTAAACAAATTGTGTTGACTGGTCCATGTTAAAACGGTGGTGTACCTTTGCGTGTAGGTACCTAATTTCCGTTACCATTTAAGTCATTCGAACAAAATAACCTACGATATATGTAGATCATGTTATGTATCATGCATGGTAGGAAATTTATTATGAATGTCAGCGGGTTTACTACGAACCTTGTTTGTGTTGGAAGAACAGCAACGTTTGTGTGCTCGAAGGGATGCGGTGCGCGCGTGTCTAGAACCACACTCGCCCTGAAGATCCCTCGTTAAGGGATGAAATATTGGTGTTCTTCCAACACAAACAAGGTTCGTAGTTAGCTCGCTTACACTCGTAATGAATTCGTCAAACTACGAAAGTTTCTATAGTACCTACCTACAAAGTAGGAAAGTACAAGGAAGATAAATGCTGGTTTAGGAATATTCGATCCTCAACCCGCTGGCCCAGCGTGGGGATTATGGGCATTACCCCCATTAGATAAACTCCAATAAGGCGCTTAACAGAGGGAGGCCTACGTCCTGGACCATATAGACTGTTGAGGTTGAGGAAGATTCAGGATTTTAAGTTATAAAAACTTACTCCTGAAGGACCTAAAACTAAACTTTTAAAGGTCAAAACTTCCGTTTTCGAATGAGACGTTGATTAACTTTCTACGGACACTGACCTCTGCGGTCAAGGTCGCGAAACCAAAATAAACGCACGCCAACTGTTCATCGTTAAACTGAGATCCCTGATAACGTTATCAGGTTTATCAGAAGAATTCATAAGCTATTACATCAAACACACGCTAAATGGAACCTAGGAATGGCATGAAGCTACACTCGGTATTTTATGTAAGCAAAATAACAAATACGTCAGTGGTAAGTACAAAAATAACAAACCTGTTTTCCTTAAAGCGTCGTCAGTCCCTGCAATTCCGAGCACACATCACATACAACACTGCACGTAAAACCGCGTAGCACTTGTCTTTACGACGAAGGCGAAAGTATTGTTTCGTTTTGTCTGTTTGTGTTCACATGTGTATTGTCGCGACGAGTGCCGTCGACTGTCGAGGGCGCGGGAAGGTCGCCCGACCGCGCATGCGTACAGCTGACTAAAAAGGCCGCCAATGGCTGTCATGTCATGACAGTTGCACGAGCCCGGTGCCAAGACTACCTATTCCTCTTCTTCTAACCTCTAGCATGAGCTTCCGACATTTCTCTTCCTTTCTGCATTTAAATATAATAATGCTATATATAAATAAATAATGCTGGACAATCCACACAGCATCATCTAGCCCCAAGCTAAATAGAGCTTGTCGTATGACAGATTAATTAAATAGGTAGGGGGAGGTGGGGTGCATTGATACAAGGGGCACATTGATACCAAAAACTTCCGAACGCATCCATTGTAACCGCACTGACCGCCTGTTAAGGGACGGACTTGTGCATATCAAGACGTGTTTTGAGCACTCATAAGTAAATTCTGACGCAATATGTGTGAGTGTTTCGTTCGACGCAATTCGATAACATCAACGAGGATCTTTAAATACCAAAAGTAAGTTGAACTATCAATTGTTATGATTTTTGTTAAATTTGCTAAATTTCATAGTTAGTTTTATTATGGTAATTTGAGTTTTGTAAAATGTCGTTTGGGGCACTTTGATACAACAAAGTGCGGGGCACATTGATGTGTATCAGTGTGCCTCGCATTTTTATTAAGGTACCCATTTTTTTTTATTTTACAAGAAATAAATTATTGTTACTTTATTGTCCTCAGAAAATGGTGCGCACGTACAAGGAAAAGTCCGAGTATGTTTTTTCACTTCTTCCGCTAGTGAACAAGAAAATTAAGTGAATTAGAGTCAATTGCACCTCATTTCTTATTTGATACTAATTACTATTTATCAAGTTGTTTATATAGTAAAAATTTGACTTGTCCAAGTGCTTATTTTGTAAGTCTAAAGAAATAAACAATTTGACTCTTGACTCTTGAGGTGTTGTACTTGAGAAAAAAAATACCACTTCCTACATTTTTGTCTTTCCAAACGTCGAAGACAAAGCAAGTGTTGACTTTGGAGATGTTGTTTTACACCTGCCTATACCAAATTTTACGAAAGGCACAACTCGAACCTCATTGATGTATAGGTACTTTTTCTAATAATTTGAGTGCATTTAATGTGCAATAAAAGAAGAAATAGATTTATATTGCTTTTCTTCTTTTATATCAAGTTTGATAGTTTGATTTATCGATGGTTGTCACTTATATTATAAGGCTGATTATGATCTCATCACAATAAACAAGTAGAATCAATGTAAAAGTTTTTTAATTTGACCATTTTCATAGATTTTCCACCCTGTATGAAAGTGCCCCACGTGGTGTATCAAAGTACCCCACTATTGGGGCAGATTGATAAAAAAGCCATTTTTTACTAAACCTCATCTATTTATTTGCTTTGATAACTTAAACAATTTTAAACTATGACATTACAATATTTAATTATCTAGCTAAACATTGAATGCAAAATAATTGAAAAATATGTGTTTATACACATTTTATGGGACTTTAAATTTTTGTGTATCAATGCACCCCACCTCCCCCTAAGCATAAAGCACTTAATAGTTTACTTAATATCTTAATATGTTGCATGCATGTCATCCTACCAATCTCTCTAAAAAATAACTATTGAATCTAAATTTTACGAATAGAAAATCGTTTACCTACGATTTTATTCTGTGTAGAACAACAAAAATGGAAGTACCTACCTTATTATTACAAGTTCTGTGTGTAGAACACATTTTTTTTTTTTAAGAACTGCTTAATATTTAAATTTTTATGCTATTTCGAATTCCCCCTATAAGTCAGTGCACCAGTTATTAATTTGAGGTTGTGAAATTAGAAATGATAAAGTATTATCAGTCATAATAGGGTTTAAAAGAAAATGTACTTAAGTTACATTAAGTTTCTTTATTTTCGTATTAATTAGGTACTTTCGAAGCCCACCTGAGGTCCCTTTCTTTCCTATTAAAGGTGTTACATTAACAAGAATCTAGCTAAACAAGACCAAATATGAGTATTATTCATGTTTAATGTATTAAGAATTCGTATTTTAGACACCTAGGTAGTTATAACAGAGATCATTATAAAGATTTTTAAGAGATTGATTAAATTTGATTTCTAATAATCTAGATTAAAGGTTTTTAAAGTTGTCTATGACAACATCTATAGCCTTACTAATAAAGTTATTGAATTTTACACCTTTTACTAGATCACAGTGTCTTTATAAGACTTAATGCACTACATATTTCAAGATTTATAATGGAGATCTTTGTAAGATAAAAATATTAAATTGTCTAGTAGCAACATCTACTTGTTAATATTAAATTGTGCTTCACACATTGTCTTTAAAAGACAGAATTATTCTAATCTAAACTAAATACTAGAACAGACTAGATACTTTTTATGAGCAAGATATCACAGTTAAAATTACTATATGAAATTCACTAGAAAATGATACAGTCTCTTCCTGATTTCTTTGGTAGCTTGTGCCCTTGGTGTGCCATTCTCATTAAATGGGTTTGCACACTTCTCTAATATCTCAACTAGGACCACGGGAGTCCTAGGACCCATCAACAATCCCGACACCATAATTTTTCCAGACATCATCCACCCAAGGAATATTTTCTCACATACAATCTGTAGGTTATTATTTACCACACCATGTTGGCACTTGTTTGTTATAAGATTGCAAAATGATCTACAGTCAGATAAGTCACAGTCACTGTGATGCTTGCAGCTAGAACCATTGGCTGTGATCCTATTGGCTACTGAGACAGGATGGACTGAATCAAGGTTAATGTACTTCACTCTCTTGAAATCCTTAGTAACCCCAAAATTGCTCATTCTAATGTCACATAGCAACATCGGCTCAGGAAAGATCTCTTCCATTTTGAGCAACAAGTCTAATATCATTATGGATAACTTGATCCTTTTCACCCACTCTGAATGGCTGTCATACAAGTCCACAAGATGCCTGTAACCAGATATGGAATCTAACTTCTGAACTGCATAAAATGGCCCACATGTCCCAAATAGTTTTGGAAACACATTGTACTTGTCAAACAAAGTGAGTGCTAGATACTCTTCGCTGTGCAGAAGTGGCCATAGGCTCTCCTTGCCTGTGTTTCTGTTACCGATTACTAAACTGTTTGACATTCTCACTGCATCATGATTAGAAACAGCTATGTTGAATTTTGTTTTTACAACTCTCTTGATACTATCAACATCTTGTTGGTCCAAAGATATAGAATTATTATGTGTTAATTTAGATAATAATTTACCAGATGCTTCTACAGATTTGAAGATGATGCTCTCATTCATCCATGTTCCTATAAAGATGGCACCTTTCTCTACATTCCAGTCAAGGCAGGATAAGGTTGACCATTGTAAATGACACAGTGTTTCACACAAATTTACTTTTGAGTGATCAACAACATAGCTTGCACACTGAAAAGAAAAAGAACTTGGTTTAACTCAGCATCCTACAGATTTAGGTTGTAGCCTTTATTACTTTTGTTTAATTGGTCCTCAAAAGGACTACTCACCAGATTTTCTTTATTGTTAGGCGGTGAACTGGTGCACATTAATTTCCAATGAAACAAAAATGTTACAACTGCAATAGAACATAGCAAGGCGGGTCCTTTTCTTTTACTAGATTTGTACATTCTAGCAAAACTCCATAAACAGCATTGGGTCCATATCATGATGATGATGGAAAACTTATGACTCTGCAATTAAATTTAATGTCTATAAAGTAGGTAAGTACCTATTATTTTCTACTTACGGAAGTAAGCAGACATGAACACACCTACCTATTTGGAAGATTCAGTGTTTCTAGAGGAACGCCGCATTGCACCATTACTACGCGATACCAATCGTTTGTTTGTCATGTTGGATTTCCTTTCCATTACCTACTACGTTTGCTACATTTACTTGTTCGAATGACATTTTGATTCAGCCAGGATTGTGGTATAGAAACCTAAAATTGTAGGGATGAAAAGTAATGGAACAATTTTAATATTAATTTTCTTCCGCAAATCAAACAAAAGCAAAAGAAGCACTTTGGGACGAAACGCTTGCAATTTAACAAAACAAATACCAATATTTGATTTTGTTTGACGTAATGAGATAAGACGATTCTGTCAAAGTCAAAGAATCTGGAAATCTTCTTCTTTGTATTCTAAAAATTCTTAGGGACTTGACAACACTGCAGCTCACCAGGGTTCTGCGCCACCTTGCAGTCGAGCACAACGCCGGGCGCTGCACCGTTGGGGTCTTTCTCGACGTAGAGAAGGCCTTCGACCGTGTCTGGCACCCCGGCTTTCTGTACAAGCTCCTGCAGACCCCAACGCCTCTAGCCCTCATCAGGATAGTGGCATCCTTCCTCGACGAACGGTGGTTCTTCGTCGCGGTTGAGGGTGCCACATCCACCTCCCGGACCATCTCAGCTGGTGTACCGCAGGGCAGCTGTCTGTCGCCCGCCCTGTACGCGCTCTACACCGATGACATCCCCACCCTGGAGGGCCTGACGTGGCATGGAGCCCGCACACTCGGTACCTCGGCATCGAGATCGACAGGTCGTTGAGGATGCAGCCGCAAGTCCTGCAAGCTGCACCAAGCGCGCGTAGCCCGCGCGCTCCTCCGACCTGTCCTGGGATCTCGCCTGCCTCTGAGGACCAAAGTGCGGGTCTACAAGAGCTACGTCCGGTCTCGACTTACCTACGCGGCACCAGCCTGGTATGCCCTCGTCTCCAAGACGAATAGAGACCGGCTCCAGGCGCTGCAGAATGTCGCTCTGAGGATCTGCACGGGCGCGGGCCAATACGTCAGGAATGATGTCATCGCCCGCGACCTGCAGATCCAATCCATCGAGGATTTCGTCGTGAAGTCGGCGCGGCGGATGTACGACCGCGCCGACAACGGTCACCACAGTCACCTCCACCACATCGCGCCACCCCAAACCCGGCCCCCAGACCACGACCGCCCGTGGCGACCTCTCCCGCGGGACCTTACCCCGCCGGAACCACCATGAGTCCTTGGGTTGTTTATACACAAAAAAAAAAAACTATGCAGCCAAAAAATATATATATATATATATATATATATATATAAGAAAGGCAAAAAGAGCATTTTTGCCTCAACCCAAGGACCGAGGGGTCGTCACCCCTCGAGTTGAAGCCGGGGTAAAGAGGCCAAGCCTCGAGGCCCCCCTCCGTGCCCCCACAAGGGCCGGAAAGAAGAAGTTGTTAGGGACTTGACAACGACGGCTGACATTAGTGACATTGGCCATGACAATGGCTCTAACATAGAGTTTAACCTGCGCGTTGAAGAGTTAATAAGTACTGGTTATAATAAATCATCTCACAAAGGAAAAAACATAGATTTATCTAGGAAAAAATAATTGCTCTATGGCCTGTTCTTCTCAATGCCCAGCGAAGACAGGAAAATCTGATTGACACCTGCAATGGATAGGGATGGGCAATAATGCGCGCTACTATGCGTAAAATATGTCGATAAAAATCAATTCTTGTGAAATTGAGTACGTAGGTACATGGTAACTATGGAAAGTCTTAAAAAACTATGATTGGTCTCAATAGTTTATCCTTTCAGACATACACTAACTATCTAATTATAAAAAAACTTAGTTAGCAAAAGCTAGATCAAAGTAACATTTAAATTAAATTCAAGCTAAAGGTAAAATATCTTTATTTGCTTTATTTCTATGAATTTTATTTCTTACTTCTTGGCTTTAAGATGTAGAGTTATGTAGGACGAAGAAACCTTTAGTCTGTTAGTTTTTGTTATTTTATGAGTAGGTGTAAAAACCGAGTTTTTCTTATCCTTTAACTAGCGGCGCCTCACGGCTTTGCCCGTGTGGTTAAGTTTATAAATTCACTTATGTTCCGCGCATTTATGTTAGTTTCCAAATAATAATCATAAGAACCTGCTCCTTAAAATAACAAGCACAACAAAAAAATATATAATAAAGCAATTCTGTAATACGTTGGGTTACGCAGCGATCGCCAGCAAAGATCCTAGTGTTCAGCATGATTTTTGTCGGCATCTTCAATAATCGATATTATTTTGACCAATAATCACAGAACCCTAATAAATATAGGTGATTAGTAAAATATAAACCTTCCTTAGGAAACACCCAAAAAATATCGACAAAAATGCCGACAACATCCCATCACTAGTGAAATCGGCAGGTAGCGGTGAAGTGGGAGGGGTTCATGTTGTCCCGCGTCCCACCCCTGTTTCACCCCCGTGAAACTAATTTTTATTTAATTATTTTAGGGTAAAATTGCTAACCGGTGGTGGTATGTGATGCGGTAATTTAATTTAGTCTTCGTCCTGCTATCATTTTTACAAAGGTTTATGGCGTGTTTCACCATATTTCAGCCACGAAAAATAAATCTGTATTATCGACTGTTCTCACAGCTGGTTCTCACATGAATAATTGTCATTCATTTGTCATGTCGATGATGTTCACCCTTTGTTCTCACGTGTGTCTATTCGATCAAAGGGTGAACTAGCGCTCCAGTACATACAAACTCGATGAATTGCTAGTACCTACTCTATGGAGTGTAGCCACGCCATCTATTGAAAACTGACTATACTACTATCATATTATTTTAATTAATAAGTAACATAATAATTATATTTTACCCTTAAGCCCCCCGCACCCAGACGCTAATTAATTAGCGCGTCTTGAAAATTTTCATACATTTTTGCTTCCCCGGCAACGGCGGGTGCTGGGCCGGGTAATGGAAAAACGCCCATTCCATACAAGTGTTTTGAACTTTTTATAGGTAAATCAGAGATGTTCAGTAACTTTTCCAAAGGAATTTTTCCAGAAAAGTATACCTTGGTTGGAATAGAATAGAATAGAATAGAATAATCTTTATTATCAAAGGCGAAACACATTACAATCATAAATATACAAAATTTCAGTGTACAGGCTTGTCAAATTTATACAAAAAGAAAATGAAAATGAAAAATACAAATGTAGATGTATGTAGGTACGCTGTAGGGCGATAGTCAGTTATATAATAATAGTTGCTAGCAACATTGTTATGGTACGGAACCTTTGCTCAATTCTTTTTGTCCATTTAATATACTGAGTAATAGTCATTTTCAAGAAACTCTTTTACGCTGTATACAGTTTTGTGAAGAAGAATGCCCTTCACTTTATTTATAAAATTGGTATAGTTATTTACTTTTATATCCTTCAGTTCAGGTGGTAATTTATTAAAAAGAGTGCGTGCGCCCCATTTGAAGAGGAAGCTTTGTTGATAAATTAAGGCGACTAGGAATTGCTTCTGGATTAAATTATTATTTTCTAATAGTTCGCTTGCTTTTAATAACTAGAATTGAGTATCGATCCCAATTAGCTCTCACATATTTCAATATTTCCAGTATGTAGACTGATACCGATGTCAGTATTCCTAGTTCTTTAAAAAGATCGCGGCAGGATGCTCTATATTGGGCTTTAACTAAAACACGTATTGCTCGTTATTGCGCTTTTAAGACCCTCTCATAATCGGTAGAGCAGCCCCATAGGATGATGCCATACGACATTACTGAGTGAACGTAAGCATAATAAACGTTTTTTAACGACTCCTTTGATGTTATTGGTTTTAGTTGCTTTAGGGCGTATATTCCCTTCGCCATTTTTTTACACGTCAGGTACCTACATGGTTCAGCCAAGTTAATGTCGGGTCTATTTCAAATCCTACCAATTGGTAAAGTAATGTTTTATTCTTAGGTAGGTAAGGACATACTATTTGAAGTACTTAGGTTTTACCACAGACCAGTTTATATCAAGATATAAACTGGTCTGTGGTTTTACTAAATAAGTAAGTAAAAGTAAAGTGCTGCAAACAAATATCGCGAAATCGCACGACACAGGTCGCGCTTAAAAATTAGCGCCTGTGTAAGCCACACAGCCGCTAATTGTTACGCGCGAATTAATAGAGCAATTCTTGTGTATAGTAATATATTCTAATCCGAATCTCGGAAAGGAAACGGCTCGGGTTTCGGGGGCGATAACTCGATCTAACTATATTTATCCATTTTGAATGAAGCATGTTAACAAAGTACGACACAAATAACAAAATCTCACTTGCTTGGCGTCGAGTTTCAGATATAATTGTAAGAAATTTTATTGCAGGGAATTGCGTATAAAAGGACGCGCCAACTAATAATTTACGACGACCTCTGTGGCGCGTTGGGCGAAGGTCTGCCTGAGTTGCGGGTTCGATTCCCGCCTCGGGACAAATGTGTGTACGATCTGCAGACATTTGTTCAGGGCGTTCTGGATGTTTTTCTATGTATATGAAAATATATCTATCTATGTGGATACAGTTATGCATAAGTAGTCCAAGCGCCAAATTTCATTTTTGGATTTTCTTGCAGTTTCGTTGTCACTAGGGCATAATTTAGCCATTAAAAAAACACTCATGCAGCAGCTTCACTCTAAGTGCTTTTTTTTAATACCCAGTCCAAGCGCCATCTATGGCAAACTATATATTTTGATACGCAAAACAAGTCCAAAAACCAATCTAAAACTAACAGCGAAAGTTCATAACAAGAAAACACATTTCCATTTATACATTACAAGCCCAAACGACGTAGTGTTACGCATCAGTAGTCCAAGCGACAGCTCTTTGTTACTTGGACTAGCTTTGCAAAAATAATAAACAAGAGTTTCGTTCTGAACTTCAAACATTTGTCGCATAGACTTGTGATGCATAATAATAATTGAAGTTAACTACTCACTTCTCTCCCCGTCACACCTAGAGGCCTTTTTTCAATTCTTCACGCATCCAGCAACTGCCTGCAGTCTTTCGCAGATCGTCATCCCACCTGGCCGGAGGGTGCCCTACACTACGTTTGCCGAGTCGCGGTCTCCACTCTAGAATTCGTTTACCCCATCGGTTGTCAGTTCTTCGCGAAATATGGCCGGCCCACTGCCACTTCAGATTGCTAATTCTCTGAGCTATGTTGATAACTTTGGTTCTCTGTCGGATGTATTCGTTACGAATCCTATCTTTTAGAGAGACTCCGAGTAAGTATAGCTCTTTCCATAGCTCGCTGAGCGACTTTAAACTGGTGGACCAGCCCTATCGTCAGTGTCCACGTCTCAGCTCCGTAGGTCGTGACGGGTAGGACGCACTGATTGAAAACTTTCGTTTTCAAGCATTGCGGTGTGGATGACGAGAAGACTCGACGTAGTTTTCCAAACGCTGCCCAGCTCAACTGGATCCTCCTCTTGGCCTCCTTCTTAAAATTGCTTTTAGCCAACTGCAGAATTTGCCCAAGGTAAGTATACTCGGAGACAATTTCGAGAGGTCGGCTATGTACGACGACCGGCCCCGGATCAATGAGAGCGTTGATGATGACTTTGGTTTTATCCAAATTTATGCCGAGACCGATGCGTCGCGAGGCTGAAGCTAGGCCGTCCAGCATCTGGTTCAGCTCCTCCAGCGACTCCGCCATTAAGACTTCGTCATCAGTAGGTGTCAATCGCAGGTGTGAGATGTAATTGCCGTTTATGTTAATGCCCTTGCCAAATCTTCCAACGCGCTCGTGAACAGTTTCGGGGATATAACATCCCCTGCCTCACTCCTCTGCACAGTTGGATGGGTTTGGACTGCTGGTCCTGTACTTACATTCATGGTTGCGGCGTCGTCGTAGAGACATCTCAGCACCTCGATATAACGATAGTCTACTTGGCATCGCTGTAAGGATTACAGAATAGACCAGTTCGTCAACATTTCAACCAGATTGTGTAGGGTCTCGTCAGCGTCATCAGTGGGATCCAAGGCAACGAATCTATTCCCGAGAAGCTGCTGGAACTTCTCGGTGCCCGCCATGATTTGGATTGGGTTAGGTCGGAGCGTGGACCTCATCAGACGGTTTCTTTCAAGCTTTTAATTGATATTCAGAGAGCGTCGGAGCAGTCTGTGATCAGATCCGGTATTAAACCTGATAATCACTGAGACATCTCTGAATATGTGCTTGTTATCCGTCATGATAAAGTCGATCTCATTTTTAGTCACAGTGTGGGGGCTTCGCAACGTCCACTTCCTCTGGGGCGGTTTCTTAAAGTAGGAGTTCATTAGGAACAGCCCCTCCTTCTCAAGGAAGTTGACAAGCATTTGCCCCCTGTGATTCCTAACTTATATATTCCATAACCATGCGAGCCTATTCGGGATTCGTTGCCAGTCCGGGTTCCCACCTTGCCGTTAAAGTCCCCCATAACAACGTTGAAGTGAGCCTTAGTGGAGTGGGCTTTGGATATGTCTTCGTACATATCCTCCACTTCATCATCCGAGTGTGCCGATCTGGGGCCTAATTCCACTATTTTTTAGACAAATGCTATAATGGCGCCATAACACTTGCACCACCACACCATTGAACGGTCAAATTGTCAAACGGTTGTCACAATCGTTATAGTCATAGTTAGGGCATAAACAAAAAATGTGTTAGTAGAATACCAAAAGGTGTCAATGGCGGTGATTGATAAGCGATAATATTGTGAGGCGATTTTGTTAGTGGAATCAGGCCCCTATATGCCTGTCTGTCTAAGAAAGCTGAAACATCTAAGATAGTTCTTTTTATTTTAATTAGATTATTTTTAAAAAATTAATATTACCGTTATGAGAAACATAAATAAAAAACGATTTTAAATGAAACATGAAATAGTTTTTTCCAACGCGTTTCTCAATTCTCTCTATCTTTCCCTAGTTTAAGATGCTGAGTAGGTCTGGATATCTAAAGATTTTTTAAGATTGTAGCTAGAAACGATATTTTCTTTCTAATTTAGATACGCATGAGGAGTCTCAACGACATAAATATCCCTTGGACTCGTTTTGCAAAATGAGAACATCATATTTATCGAGAGTCCAAGTGTATTTTTAGCTATATCTTCCAAAATAAATACTTATTTTGTGTTTTTTTTCTGTAGCATGCTAAACTACAATAAGAAGCTTCGATATACATAGAAAAAAATTCAGAAAAATCAAATGCTAATCTCCTGTCAACAAAAACGAGTTTATGTCATTTCCCACAAAACTGAAAATGGCGCTTGGACTCACTATGCTTAACTGCATCCATGTAGTGTATTGTATTATGTATATCAGTTATCTAGTACCCATAACACAAGCTCTGCTTAGCTTGGGGCTTGATAATGCTGTGTGAATTGTCCAGCATTATTTATTTATTTATTCATAATGGATACGATATAGGATTCGTGTTTTCAATAATCAACTTTATCGTAATCAATTGGCTCGTCCCGACATCTATTGGCGAATAGTAATACTATTTTCATTGTTAGCAAGTAGAATCTAGTAGATGTACTATATGATAGATGTAAGTAACGCATTGGAGTAAAATACTATTGTACTCTGTAATGTTAGGTCTGGTTTTAAATAAATAAAGAATTGAATTGAATATATTTTATTCGTGTCTTCAATAATCAACTTTATTGCAATGCACTTAAACACTAAACTGAAAATGTAGGATCTTCCTGACATCTATTGACGAATAATTGTACAATAATTTTTATAAAACATATTATTTTACCATAAAAAACGAGCTAAGCTCAGTGTCATCCAGTACTGTTTATTTAGGTACAATAATAAGCACGAAAGATGGCGTTGCCGCATGCCGTTAGTTATGAAAAAGGTTTTATCAAATGTATAAATATTTACTTGTTATGTTCTAATAATAAATACCGTCTAGGTAGATTTTAAAAATGTTTTGGGGAATTTTTTGTCAAAAATCTCCTCCTACGCTTTGTTATATAATAAGCAAGCACCGCTTTTTAATTCGGCCCTCAATAAAGATAAAACTGCGGTTTACTACTAACTAGGTACCTCCTCTACTAGGCTTACAAACTGAATAGAGTTCATGTTACCTACCGTGACACACCTCTCATGTAGCATGAAGTAACCATTGTGCGACGCTAGCTGGCGACGAACAAAGGATAGGGTTTTTGCAGAATTCCTACCTACTCACAATTAAATATATCTACTAAGTTACTATTTAGTTTTGTGGTTTCCTTGTGTATTCATGGATATCCCTTGCTCCCAACACCTTCATGGCCCAAGACGCAGGTGCCAGTCTCTATCTGCGTGGAGCTGCGGCGCGCCCCTGCGGGTCGCACCGCAGAGCTGGACAGTGAATACGTTAAACCATACCATAGCCTACCATAGCATCAATTAAAAAGAATAGCCTTGAAAGTACATTTCTTAACCAATAAGTAGTGTACTTGGTAACTGAATAAACATCCTATAAATTGTGTGAATTGTCCAGAATTATTTATTATTATCCTCTGTGACCGAAGGGTATAAAGTCATACTACAATGAAAGAAACAATAATCACAAGCTCGTTTCGACGTTTTATTCATGTAAATTTGCAGATATAATTAAATACAAATTATGGTCATGTAAAATTGGGATCTAAGATAAATTATAGGTTTATCTATCAGCTGGTATAGACCTAAAGGACAGCTGTAAACTGTCTCCGACACTCCACAACTCCCAGCCAAAGTTAAATTTAGACGACTCATCAAAATATAAAAGGCAGTCTCGGAGTGTGGCATTACAAAATACTGTCTTATTTCTAAAGTTACATTATGAGATTTTTAAATGTGATTGTGATAGAACTCATACTTATTTAACTATGTGATCATACTACGTCCTGGAAGGCTACTAGGATTCATGCAATGACTATTAGTTAGGTTTCTCACTCTAGGTTATTAAGTGCAGAGCTATTTCTTTGTATACTAGTTCCTAAAAATGATAATGTGACACACCCATATTGTCTACATGTCATACAATCACAATTTTTCCTAAAGCTACCTGTACAGATTTAGGTAAATTCAGAATGTCTAATGCCAATAACTTTAATAGGTACACATACACAACACAGTGTTCAAGATTATGAGATTTGAGCATGTGTATTAAATACTTCGCTACAAATATGGTAGTAGAATATCCAACTACAGTTTCACACAATTTTCTTGTGAACTATTATGAAATTCTAATACAAAACAAAATGGTCTAGATTATAAATTAAGTTATTCACAAACAAATTCATAAATAAACTTTTATTAAAATGTAAAATGTTGAAATACTCTGGACACTACCGATTTCATGAATGTACACCATTCATAACAGAGAGCACTGCATCATTCTTCCGGTTCATTGTCATTTGACTCTGAGTTGCTAGTTTTCAACCAAGGATGCTGAAGGCACTCATACGCAGTAGCACGTCGATTGGGATCAAAATCTAACATGGGTTTCAAAAAATCTGCAAACTCTTCTGCATCTTTCACGCTCCATTCATACTTTTCAGTGAGCACAGACACAAGGCCCCATGGCTTTAAACCAGTTATGTTCCTCAATTCACCTTTCTTGTTGAAAAACACCTTGGAATACTTTCCTGAGGCAGCAATCCTTTTGGGGATATCTCCAAGCAGTTCAATGATGTGAGCCAGATGATCTTCATCACGTGTGTAACCATCTCCTGAGTGGGGCTCAAACAGGTAATCCCCTGAGGCTAACTCAAAAGCCATGCACGCAGTACTCCAGATATCTGCAGAAGTGCCATAACCAGCACTCAGGAGCACCTCCAGTGAACGATACTGCCTGGTCTGGATATCTTCAGTGAAATGCCGATGAACCCAGCAAGCATTACCCAGGTCTGCTATCTTTACTTCCATTTCACACACTTCAAAGGCAGGGTCAGGTTCTTTTTCATTAGATTTACCCAAGTTCATCTGTGAAATGAATGAAGGGGGAGTATCAGTCTGCTCTCCTTCAGACATTGGAGTGCCTGCATCATCTCCACAACCATATTGTTTATTGCGAACCTGCACAGCATCTGCATCTGTGTCAAATGCTTCATCATCAGGATCCTGTAGGTCATTGTCATTACACCCATTCACAGTCATTTCATTGTCAGACCGTATTGTGTCAATGACACTTGATTCTTCAGGAGTCAGTGGAGAGTCATCATTATCCTGTGACATTGGAGCCGACTCACTGTTCACATCAGTTTTCTTTTGCTCTTCAATTTCTTCAATTTGTTCCATCTGTTTCCTAAGAAGCATTGATTGGCGCTTGGCTTTCTTTTTTAA
Source organism: Eupithecia tripunctaria (assembly GCA_955876795.1). Classification (NCBI taxonomy): domain Eukaryota; kingdom Metazoa; phylum Arthropoda; class Insecta; order Lepidoptera; family Geometridae; genus Eupithecia; species Eupithecia tripunctaria. Next base: position 6,326,104 of record OY041614.1, on the reverse strand, counting down.
TTTTTTCTTTTTGTTCTTGCTCATTTTCCCAGTAACAACTTGCTCTTGAAATTCTTTAGGAGCAGTACTTATTAGAGAATGAGGTAATCTCAAGCCAAGGGAATGTAACTCAGTGGCTTCGGCAGCCAATTTTCGGATGTAAGGCTCATCAACACATACTAACACATTTTCAGGTTTGATATCTGTATGAATGATCTTACACTTAGTGTGAAGATAGTCCAGTCCTTCTAGAACTTGTCGTATAATGGTTTTCACATTGTCTCGAGGAATACCCCTATAGTTGGACTTGAGTATCAGCTTTAAAAGGTGATGGCCCAGGACCTCAAAAACCATGCACACATGAGTCCCATTCACTCCTGTTATCTTGAAATCATTCAGCAGCTGCACTGTTTTGTTCCTTTTAGGGTCATTAGGATCGCTATCGCGCACGGCTCTCAAAATTTTGATTTCATCTAGGGCCGTCTCAGTGAAATGTGGCGCAGATTTGACAACTTTTAGCGCAACAAACCTCTTGTCGACTAGGTCCCAGCACAACCAAACAGTGGAGAAATGTCCCCATCCGAGTTTCCTCGTGACGTGGTAGCGGTTCAGGAAGAGGTCGCCGATTTTGACAGGATGGTATCCACCCTTGCAGTAGTCCGCGCTGTCCTCCTGTTCCTCTTCGTCGCTCGCGTACTGCTCGTCATCCTCCTCCTCGATGGTCTCGTTCGATGAGCTGTGTGTCGGCTCCAAGCGGTTCTGGTTCTGATTGCGCAGACCATTCCCTTGTCCACCAGAGCCGTGATCCTCCTCACGATTCTTCTTCTTGCCGAGTTTATGTCGCTTCTTTTTCGCCTGAATGGCCAGGACCCTTCTATTTACGTCTGATTTAGAACTCATTTAGCAAATTAAAACACTTCAACAACAGCTAGTAATTAAAAAATGTAACTTTTCATCTCAAATCTTTTTGTTTGAGTATGGCGGCCGGTCGTAGAACAAAATGCGCTCGCTCGACTTGACAAGACGGACGACGGACATCGAACAGGATTTTTAGACAGTGTTGCCATGTAACTTTTAGAAATTAAATGACTTGCGCGGACCATGGCGCATGGTGGCCGGGGCGGGGCGCGGACGTAACGAAAAAAAAAGAGAAAGGAATATAAAGACAGCTTACGGTGAAATAAAAAACGAAGCCGTAGAAAACCGTGCTCACCTTGTAAACACACGCGCTCACGCACACAAATATCAACCAAACCGTGCGCAGTGCTCGTCAGTACCCGTCGAGGCACGAGCCAGGACACTTCGACGTGTAAATAGATAACTATGGTTTCCTGTGCAGTGAAGAACTGTCAAAATAGCAGCAGAAAGGTCAAGAAGTCGGAAGGAATAACGTTTCACTGAAATAACACCGTAAAACTTTCTAATAAACACTTGTTTTTGTTTTACTTGGAACACAAAACCTCAACACTATGTTGATATCAAAGACAATGACAATGACAGTGACATAGAGCACGAATGTTACCAGCGTATGATTTCAGATTTCCCCAAGCTATTTGTTATTTTTCGCTTCAAGGGTTCACATAATTGGTAGCAATAGCAATTTTGACTAATCGAGGATTTCGATAATTGGACCGACAACGATATAGCTAGATTACCACGGACTCACTGACTCACTGACATAATTATTGTTCTCCCGGATGGTGTAGGGTGAGGTATTGTTTTTTTGCGATAATGTATTTCTCATGTTGGACCGAGGGAAAATTCCTCGGTCCCCCTCGGTTTTTGAGATTTGCTCCCCCTCCCGGAGCCCCCCCGCTCTAACCTTCTTGCACACGGACCAACTTGGATCAAAACGTTTATGGCGTTTGTATAGAGGGGGACAAGTGATTTAAACTGATTTTTTTAACCCCCCCTTGTCCCAGACCCCCTCCCCCTTTGTAAGTGCTACCAGATAGCGACGTGATAGAAGAAATTTGATTGCAGGGTCGTATAGAGGGTATCTTCTTGAATCAAAGGAAAAAATTAATTACCCCCCCTCTCGCCCCTTTTTTAGCCCCCGTTGTATATCTCCCAAACGGAGTGACTTGAATTAAAAAAAAATAACAGCCGTGTAGACGAATACAAGTCACTTTTCTAAGACATTTTTTTTTACCCCCCATGCCCCCCAAACTCCTCCCCCTGTTTTGAGTACTACCAAATAGAGGAGATATCGAGGGGTTCTGATTGCAGGATCGTATAAAGGGTATCTTCTTGAATCTAAAAACAATACACCCCACCCTACCCCCATTTTTAGCCCCCGTTGAGATCTCCCAAACGGAGTGACTTTACAGATATTTTTTTGATGGCTGAATTTTTTTACCCAATGAGTATCGTTTTAAACAAAAATTTCATCGAGAGTGCTAATCACGAAAATTTTTTTATTATTATAATTTCGTCTCTCATTTCATTCCTAAAAATAAACAAATCCACACATCATTTATTATACCATTTGTTTATAAACATACCCGACTTCTCCTGATCGCCATCTACCTTTAACCTAACCAATAATACTACTTCCCAAATTATAGGGAGTTTTTCTTTCAGATGGAAACACTTTCACGCACTCAACTATAAAAAAGTGGCTTCATTTTTTAGTTCACCGTAAGATGTCTTTATATTCCTTTGTCTGAGGTTGACTCAGACAAAGGAATATAAAGACAGCTTACGGTGAAATAAAAAACGAAGCCGTAGAAAACCGTGCTCACCTTGTAAACACACGCGCTCACGCACACAAATATCAACCAAACCGTGCGCAGTGCTCGTCAGTACCCGTCGAGGCACGAGCCAGGACACTTCGACGTGTAAATAGATAACTATGGTTTCCTGTGCAGTGAAGAACTGTCAAACTAGCAGCAGAAAGGTCAAGAAGTCGGAAGGAATAACGTTTCACTGAAATAACACCGTAAAACTTTCTAATAAACACTTGTTTTTGTTTTACTTGGAACACAAAACCTCAACACTATGTTGATATCAAAGACAATGACAATGACAGTGACATAGAGCACGAATGTTACCAGCGTATGATTTCAGATTTCCCCAAGCTATTTGTTATTTTTCGCTTCAAGGGTTCACATAATTGGTAGCAATAGCAATTTTGACTAATCGAGGATTTCGATAATTGGACCGACAACGATATAGCTAGATTACCACGGACTCACTGACTCACTGACATAATTATTGTTCTCCCGGATGGTGTAGGGTGAGGTATTGTTTTTTTGCGATAATGTATTTCTCATGTTGGACCGAGGGAAAATTCCTCGGTCCCCCTCGGTTTTTGAGATTTGCTCCCCCTCCCGGAGCCCCCCCGCTCTAACCTTCTTGCACACGGACCAACTTGGATCAAAACGTTTATGGCGTTTGTATATAGAGTATATATAGAGGGGGACAAGTGATTTAAACTGATTTTTTTAACCCCCCCTTGTCCCAGACCCCCTCCCCCTTTGTAAGTGCTACCAGATAGCGACGTGATAGAAGAAATTTGATTGCAGGGTCGTATAGAGGGTATCTTCTTGAATCAAAGGAAAAAATTAATTACCCCCCCTCTCGCCCCTTTTTTAGCCCCCGTTGTATATCTCCCAAGCGGAGTGACTTGAATTAAAAAAAAATAACAGCCGTGTAGACGAATACAAGTCACTTTTCTAAGACATTTTTTTTTACCCCCCATGCCCCCCAAACTCCTCCCCCTGTTTTGAGTACTACCAAATAGAGGAGATATCGAGGGGTTCTGATTGCAGGATCGTATAAAGGGTATCTTCTTGAATCTAAAAACAATACACCCCACCCTACCCCCATTTTTAGCCCCCGTTGAGATCTCCCAAACGGAGTGACTTTACAGATATTTTTTTGATGGCTGAATTTTTTTACCCAATGAGTATCGTTTTAAACAAAAATTTCATCGAGAGTGCTAATCACGAATATTTTTTTATTATTATAATTTCGTCTCTCATTTCATTCCTAAAAATAAACAAATCCACACATCATTTATTATACCATTTGTTTATAAACATACCCGACTTCTCCTGATCGCCATCTACCTTTAACCTAACCAATAATACTACTTCCCAAATTATAGGGAGTTTTTCTTTCAGATGGAAACACTTTCACGCACTCAACTATAAAAAAGTGGCTTCATTTTTTAGTTCACCGTAAGATGTCTTTATATTCCTTTGTCTGAGGTTTGAGTATGGCGGCCGGTCGTAGAACAAAATGCGCTCGCTCGACTTGACAAGACGGACGACGGACATCGAACAGGATTTTTAGACAGTGTTGCCATGTAACTTTTAGAAATTAAATGACTTGCGCGGACCATGGCGCATGGTGGCCGGGGCGGGGCGCGGACGTAACGAATCAGAAAATAATAATAATAAATAAATACTGTTGGACAATTCACACAGCATTATCTAGCCCCAAGCTAAGCAGAGCTTGTGTAAATAAGAAGGATCAGTAATGTCAAGCTAATTCAATAGAACTATCCCTAAGTATGATATACGAGTATATAATATAATAACTTATTCAATTATCCAAATCGAACCATAACTTACGAAGACACCAATATAGAGTAATATAATAGGTAGTTATGTATATTATGTAAAATAATATTTTAACCCTTATTAGCATTAGTTTAAAAAGGGAAGATAGGTTACGTTCTCCCAGTGCTTACTCAAAAATTGGCATGTGTTACAACTACACGCAAACACATATTCTCACAGTTATATTTCCAGTCCTGTGCAATACAAAGAAGAACAAAGACGGAAAGACGTATCTAGGACCGAAGTGAGCCTGAGACAACAATATTTCACGCGAATCACGACCGCCCGTGCCGCCGGTCAGACGGTGACTGATGTGGGAGAACACAATTTTACACAATTTGAGGTTGCCACTTTCGAGCAACCAGTGCCTCATCTTCGTTTTTAATAAATCAATGCTTATTAGCTACTTTTTTTTTAATTACGCGAAAGTTCGTTTAAAACATGTCTGTGTGTATGTTTGTTGCCCTTTCACGCAATAACTACTGAACGGATCGGGCAAAAATTTTGCATACAGGTATAGAGTTCTATTATCCCATAAATCAATACTCGTAGGAAAGGCGTGGGTGTGCGAAGCCGCGGGGCGCTGCTAGTTACCTATATCGGTAACAAGCTACGCCCCACGGCATGATGATTAATCGACAAAAGAAATATTACAAATATCTGCTAATGACGGACTAATTAGAATTTTTGAGTCGTCAGGGCTCACAGGCCATCATCGGAAAAACCACTGACAAGTGAGACCCAGTGGATTGTTAGCAATATTTATTGAAGAAAATATTTTAAATTGACAGGTATTTTTTTTTTTACTTTAGAAACTTTCTTAGTTTGACGAATGTAAATTGCGTACTAAACTTATACCATTTAACCCGCTTTCAAGTAGCAACAAAGTAAATTGTTATTGGGCGTACTACGTATGTATGGGCGTTTTCTTACAAACATTCCGACATCGAATTTTGTTTTTTCAAATGCGAAATACCTATATGAACTGTTGGACACAAACTAATTTGAAGCTTTATTATTTTCTTTATTAGCAAGATATTGAACTGGCATTAAAAGCAATCCACTTAAAATCATACAACTTCCCGCCCATATAAAGGCAAGTTGATTACCAAAATGTGTTTTTATCATACTAGCCGCTGGCGTACTTACAAAACTGCCTACCCCTTGAAATAACAGCGCTAGACCTGACGCATTAGTTAAATTTTCTAACCCACATATCTTCACCAAAACCATACTACGGAGTCCGGTCGTAGGGGAAATAAAAAATCCAAAAAAACAACTGTAGAAATATTGGTAAACCATGGTGCGTGAAATGTCGGAAAGGATTGTGGACACGCCGGAGAGGATATCTATTAAAATATATAATTTTATAGGATCTAGCTTGCAAGCCATTGCACCTACAACTAACTTCCCAACTATATTCATAAATCCTATAGCACTCACAAATAAAGCGCAATGTTTAGGATCCATACCATAACTAAGATTGCGATCTTGCAGAAATACATACGGTACTGAAAATCCCACGTACAGGAAAAGCCCACTGAAACTAACTAATAAGAAAGACTTCTTTTTCAGCAGCTTGGGCGCCATCATGGTTGATAGAACTCTTCTTGCTGCCATAGTAAATATGCCTTTTCGCTCCTGTATATCAGCTACCGACGCAACGCGAGTTACAGCTAATTGGTACTCTAGGCCAGTTTGAGATTCGGGCTTTGTATCAAGTACGCTTTTTTGATAAGCAGGCAGGTTTTTTATTTTCCCTTCGTAGAACACATCATCTCTGTACATAGGTCGAGATTGAGGAACATGTTTTTCCCAGTGACATAATTTCGCGAAACAACGGCAACATCTCATCTTTTTCGTTATTTTTGGCTTTTCAGACGTTTTTGTTTTAATAATACTTATTCTTTTGTGCTTATCGGTTTCGCCAACCTTGGACATCATAGACTTAACCTGATCCACTTGAAGAGTACTCATACCACCGGGGGCAGTTTGGGCTGTTACTGTAATACCATGAGCATGTGTTGTGTGTGCAACAGAAGGTCCAGGTTGTGCTATAGAAGTATTGGAATCTTTATTAACCACCTCAGATGCAGTTGGGTAATTCACATTGGTAACAGCGCTGAATAAGCGTTCAGTAGGCGTCGAAGTTATGACTTCCTTATGAGTAGTATCTGAGGTCTTGGGCTGAATATTTTTGACACTTGGTATATAGGTAACGGTTCGAGTTGCTTCATGATCATCATCGACTCTTTGTATAACTGATAAAGAAAGCAGTGGCCGGTATGTCATAGCTAAAAAAAATGAAAGTCCATTTAACCCGGCATGCAAAAGTATCATAACCCGCCAGCCAGCGACTTTAACTATATATGCATTAATTGGGTAAAACGTCATTGTGCCCAAACTTGATCCACAAGTACATATGGACAAGGCTAGGGATCGCAGTTTTTCAAAATAGAAACCAACTATCAAGGATGACAGATTAACAAAACAAAATCCAGTACCAGCTATGAAGCCGTAAAAAAATAAGATTGAGCAGTAACTCATAGAAAAATAAGTGCACAGAAGACCAAACGAAATCATAAGTGAACCTGTCATACAAGCTGCTCTAAAGCCAAAACGATTTATGAAGGCAGAAACTAGAGGTGATTGCATGAAGTACATGGCTTGTGCAAACGCGTTGATAAAAGCCACCGATGATGCACTTGATTGTATATCTTCAGTGAGATCAGAAAACATAGTGCCAAACGTAAAACTTATGCCATCTGTTAAGGCAATAGTGAGTAAACAAGCAAACACGACTACCCAACCCCATCCTCCTTCGTGTGGAAAAGTTATTTGAGCTGCAATTTCAATTTCTTCAACACCTTCAGGCGTTTCACCTTCGGCAAGTTTTCCGACCGAAGATACTTTGCTAGGTATCACGATAACCTGCGGCTGCGGTTGACTATCTCTCTTTTTGGACATTTTGTATCTGATTATGGAACTTTTATATCTTCGGTCCTTCGATTATTTATCAAAGCTCATTACATACCTATGTAGATCGTCGTGAAAATAATATTTGGCAATAGGCTCATAGGTACTCTTCTTACGAAGTTATTGTATTCTCTTTGGGTACTCTTACGAAGTTATTGTATTCTCTTTGGATAAAACCATATTTCTTTTCTATCAGTACCTACCACTTGGCTAGAATAACGTGGGCTGTCGTTCCGTTGTATGCATAAAGCGCTCCTGCCTGCGCGCATAATGCCGTCCTGCGAGAACGCTCGGGAACGTGCACTCCACCCTGTCTCACGCGCGTACGGGAGTGTATGAACTGCCTCACCTTTCGAGACAAGGCAGCTCGTAGGTTCATAGGGAATACACGGAAATTTACCTATTATCTTACTAACTTTACCATACCTCTCATTCTTTCTTACAACAATTGTCTTTGTAACAATAGGCTTTACATTGATTTATGCAAATCAATCTAAAGCCTACCGTCAATGCCATCTTGAAAGGCAAAGTGACATTATTCACGTTTGTATTAATTAAAGGCAGATCTTTAATTGATACAAACGTGAATGATGTCAACCAATGTGTTCTACTATGCTCCTCCACGATTTTTTTTGTTTTTATTACATAATCCGAATACTAGGAAATATAGGTAGGTACCTGAGTATTGGGCACTAGTATTTGCCTTAGGCATAGGCTAAATTATTTAGATTGGTCTGTGTAGCTTCTGCAAAAGCCTCACGGTAGTATTTCGGAGCGTGAGCTGGTTTATCCTAGAAGCTGCTGCATAGAGAAAAGAAAGTTTTTATGATGGTTACCTTTCTTTTACAAAGACATTTTGACATGTCAAACCATGACGCAGAGTCAGACTAGAAAAAAAAGAACTAATTGAATTTATGAACATCTGTTGAAGTTCTGTTAGTAAAACAAAACAAGATCCGTCAAGTGCGAGTGGATTTGCGCGCCGAGGGTTTCGAACTTTTGATTATACAATAAATATGCACCATAAACGTCGGTACCCAGTTAGATACTTTGTTATTTATAATGAATGACTATCCACATGAAGTGACGTTAATGTACCTCTGCAAACTTCGGAGATTAGGGGGTAGGTAGGTAGGTAGGCAATGGTAAATTTTTTAACTCTTTTCAAGTTCAAAATAGAAGAAAATTAGATGGTTTTGAAAAACTTTTACAAAACGTTACCTATCATTTGATTAATACCACAATGGACCTCTTAACACCTTCCTATGTGTGTGCTAAATAAATGTCTATTCTATTCTATTCTATTCTTAAAAAATAAATTTGTATCTAGGTTAGGTTAGGTTAGTTAGTTAGTTACGCTAGCGCACGATAAATAACATTTTCATTACTCATACTCTGAAAGTAGGTCGGAAGTTACCTGCGCAGCGGGTTGAAAGTTATACTTTTAGTTATTTTTCGAGTTGTACAATATTGTGTGATTATTTTATTACAATAAGTTCAGACATTGATACAGACATAGATTTAACGCCTGATTTTAAAAAAGAAGACGTTAAAGTACCAAAAAAAGGCGCGCTGAGAAAATAGTGAAATCGTTATAGGCAAACGTTTTGTTAATATATCGCACCTTCGGTAGAACAAGGGCCGAACTAACCAATTTTCGAAAAATGACTTAAATATGCCAAAGTGCTTTTAAAACGTATTTTTACCCGGAGGAACAAAGACTCTCGTTCAATTCCATCTTATTTCGCCAGAGGGCGACAGTGCCCTTGTCACATTGAAGCGTTTTTTTCAAACGTATTGGCGCGACAAAATCCTATTGGTCAGTTGTGACTTGAGGCGCTGCCGGCGCGCAGAGTAGTTGTCAGCTGGAGCGTACAAGGCCTTACGTTAAGGAAATTATGCCCTTTTAATTTCAGAGTTTTGGAGGGACAGTCTCACTTTCTTTACTTATGCCCATTTTTTAGAAGATAATTTGGAGGTTAAAGTTGTAATAATCTCACTATAAGTTTCAGGACCGTGTGGAGTGGCACAAAAGTTTGGAGGCCTATACCCAGCAGTGGGTGAAGTCGGGCTGCGGATGATGATGATGATGATGAATTTGGAGGTACAAAGTCGTCGGCACGGCAGTTAATTGCCTCGAACATTGTTCCAAGATTTTATGAACAGTGTTATAATGTATTATTTTAATTGTGATTCGATGGCAAACGTTAATTGCTCAACTAGTTTAATAAATAAGAAACGATTCCATATTTGAATGAGTAGGTAATTAAGGGACCGTATACCTTAGATTTTTGAAACTTTTATTTATAATTTTAATCAAGATGAGAACGATCTTTCGTATAAAAAAGTACATTATTTACCAGCCGCACTCAGAGATGTTAATGATTGCTAAGTAACGATAAAAAAAACTTAGTAAACATTAACGTCGTTGAGTGTGGCTGTAATTACTGTGCCTACCTTGTTTTGATTTAAGAAATTTTTGTTTTGTTAGAATTTTCCACTCAGATACATTCGATTGCCATTAAATCTGAGTGCAAATATATTATAGTCTTGTTTTTGTCTTTATATTATAGATAACTTTTAATGTATTGATTCTCTAAATATTTAAGATTGCAAAAACCGTATTAAGTTAAGAACAAAGACTTTAGAATTTAATGTTGTTAACTACTAAGTGTAATTGACTCTGTTGGTTCCTATTAAAACTTTAATAGTAAATAATTTAAAAGTTAAATAATTGCTATTTTTATTGAAAAACATCCCATAAAAATGAAGAGAAATACGGACATTATTACTATTTTTTAAGAATGTTGGTGGAACAAAGGCCTAAGTGTGGGAAAATTTTTATATTTATATGAAAATAATTAAAACTATAAATATTTAAGCATTGTAGAGAGCACGCCATTCTTCACAAAACTATAAGGTATATTTCACACTAAGGAAATTACCTTAAGGTCAATTTATGAAGAAGATAAATTGACTCTAATCACAAAAAAATCTTAAAATGTCTCCTGTAAAATCACAAACTTGGCAATTAGGCCCTTGTTCTACCGAAGGTGCGATATTTTAACGAATTCTTAAAGACTTACAAACCTTCAACATTATGGAGCGTGTATTCTAAGTCAAAGACAACACACAATGTACATTTAAAGGATTTCGAGACACTAAGGGTACGTTCCGATTCAGGCTTAAAGCGCTGACGCACTGCACGAGCTATGAGCGGACGAAGCCCCGTTCTGATTCATCTGAGCGCGTTGGTGCGCGTTGGCGCGATTTTTGAAACGAAACGATCAGTAAGTGCCGAAGATAATGTAAAAGCGCGCTCTCGTTTGAAAACAGAGCAAAACTATTCCAAGAAGTTGAAGTTGAACCTCGTACTTGGGTATTTCTTTATCCCAAAACTGAGAAATACTCAAACAGGTTGGTTCCACTTTTGAAATTTCCTGCTTACATGACGCCACTCATAAAGAAGTTGAAGGAACGCACCAGCTGCCTTGCCTCGAAAGGTGAGGCAGTCATGCGCTCTGGTGCGCTCAAGGGGCGTGGTGAAGTGGGCGTTGCCGTGCGCTCTGTCAGCGCGCTGAAAGTTGAAACGAAACAACATAATGCACGCGTCAGCGCATTAAGCGTGATCGGAACGTACCCTAACATCATAAACATAAACATTTATTCGCCGTTTTTTAAAAGGCGAAATGATGGATTTAACCAAAAAAATACAACGTTTTCACTTCTTACGAGGTACCTACCTTGAAAATAACTTTCATTATATATAACTAATAATTGCTCTAATTTTAATATAGACTTTAAATAAATATCTCACCTAAGTTGTTAGTATCTTATATCAAATATCTCACTTAAGTGATTTATGTAAAATATAATTTACTAAATTTTTCATTAGCTCAATCATACTTTTATTTTTACTTTCCTTGTATTAGTAATGAAAAGCACAGTGTTTACCCCGGGTGAAAGTAACATTTAGTCCCTCGAACTATTAGCGCCCTCGCTATGCTCGGGCGCCAAACCCCGTCTCGGGACTAAATAAGTTACTTTCATCCCTAGGGTAACAATGTACTATTTTGGTGATTGATGAGATATTCAAAGGGGAAAAAAGTATAAACAGATGCGAGAGCTAAGACTTCTTTGCTTGACTTCTTTGCTTGATTTGCAGACTTGACACGTTACTTAGAATGGCATCGTAAAAGAGAATAAAATGGCTAAGTTATTTTACCCGAACTCGAAAGAAACCCTAAAAAGAAACGTATGTATGACATCTATTTGTTATTTTTCTCCGAAGAGAATACAATAACTTCTTTTTTTCACAGCCGTAGTGCATAATATTATATCGATGTTCACAGGTTAAAGTTATATGCTTTTATTTATAGAAGAATCTTTGATTGTAAAGTTTCGTGATCCAAAACAAAATGAGCAAAACGAAAGATCAGCCGCAAGTTATCGTGATTGGATCTACTTCGGTCGCAAAGCTTGCCGAAAGTGGAACTCCTGAAGGTACTGAAGAAATTGAAATTGTAGCTCAAATAACTGTTCCACACGAAGGAGGATGGGGTTGGGTAGTCGTGTTTACTTCTTTATTAACTATTACCATAATAGACGGCATAACTTTCAATTTTGGCGCTATGTTTTCTGACCTTACTGAAGATATACAATCAACTCCATCATCGGTGGCTTTTATCAACGCTTTTTTACAAGCCTCGTACTACATGCTATCACCTGCAGTATCTGCCTTCATAAATCGTTTCGGCTTCAGAGCAGCTGGTATGACGGGCTCAGTTATTGCTTCGTTTAGTCTGCTGTGCTGTTATTTTTCTACGAGTTATGGCTCAATCTTATTTTTTTACGGCATTTTGGTTGGTACTGGATTTAGTTTTGTTAATGTGTCTTCCTTGATAGTTGGTTTCTATTTTGAAAAACTGCGATCTCTTGCATTGTCCATATCAAGCGCAGGATCAAGTGTAGGCATAATGATGTTTTATCCAATTAACGCATATATAGTTAAAATCGCTGGCTGGCGGCTTATGATACTTTTGCATGCCGGGCTTAATGGAATATCATTTTTTTTGTGCATGACATACCGACCACTTCTTTCTTTATCAGTCACACAAAAGGTGGATGATGATCAAAAAGCAACACGGACCGTTACCTACTTACCAAGTCTTAAAAGTATTCAGACCAAGACATCAGATACTGCTAATAAGGAAGTAATAACTTCGACGCCTACTGAACGCTTATTCAGCGCTGTTGCCAATGTGAATTACCCAACCGCATCTGAGTTGGTAAATAAAGCTTCCAATGCTTCTATGGCCCAACCTGGACCGTCTGTTGCACCCACACCACCTCGTGCTCATGATATTACAGTAACAGCCCAAACTGCCCCCGGTGGTATGAGTACTCTTCAACTGAATCAGATCAAGTCTATGATGACAAAGGCTAGCGTAACCGATAAGAACAAAAGACGAATAGACCTGTCTAATTTACAACCCGCAGAGAAACCAAAAAAAAAAAGTTGTTGTCCGAAATTATGTCACTGGGAAAAACATGTTCCTTCATCTCGACCTATGTACAGAGATGATGTATTCTACGAAGGGAAATTAAAAAACCTGCCTGCCTATCAGAAAAGCGTCATGGAAACGAAGCCTGAATCTCGAACAGGTCTAGAGTACCAATTAGCCGTAACTCGCGTTGCGTCGGTAGGTGATATACATGAACGACGGCAAGGCATTTGTAGCACAGCGACAAGAAGAGTTCTATCAACAATGATGGCGCCAAAGTTGCTAAAAAAGAAGTCATTTTTTTTAGTTAATTTCAGTGGGCTTGTCTTGTGCATAGGCCTTTCAGTGCCGTATGTATTTCTGCAAGAACGCAATCTTGGTTATGGTCTGGATCCTGATCAATGCTCATTTTTTGTGAGTGCTATAGGATTTATGAATATAGTCGGAAAGTTAGTGATAGGTGCAATAGCTTGCAAGCTCGACCCTATAAAGGTATATATTATAGTAAATATCCTCTCCGGTGTGTCCACAATCCTCTCTGACATTTCAAAGCACCTGTTTTACCAATATTTCTACAGCTTCGTTTATGGATTCTTTATATCTTCTGTAACTGGACTCCGTAGTATGGTTTTGGTGAAGATATGTGGATTGGAAAATTTAACAAACGCGTCCGGTTTGGCACTTTTATTTCAAGGTCTAGGCAGTTTTATAAGTACGCCAGCAGCTAGTGTAATAAAAACACATTTTGGTGTTAAACTTGCATTTATATGGGCGGGGTGTTGTATGATTGTAGGTGGATTGCTTCTAATGCCAGTTCAATATTTTGCTAATAAAGAAAATAAAGAAGATTCAACTTATCTTAACTAGTTTTTTTCAACGGATCATCTCTAGGTAGGTAGCTAGGTAGGTAAGGTAATCATATCCTACTAATATTATAAATGGGAAAATTTGGGTGCATGTCTGTTACCCCGTATCTCCTTAACCACTTAACCGGTTTAGAGAAATTTAATATGTAAGGTCCTGTGGGGTAAGAGGAACATACTAAACGCACAAAAAATGGATAATCTAAAAAACATCTCAAATTTAATATGTAAGGTCCTGTGGGGTAAGAGGAACATACTAAACGCACAAAAAATGGATAATCTAAAAAACATCTAAAGCTATTCAAACTACCTAGGCTACTTGTAGTACCTACCTACCTACTTAGGTATACTCTTTTTACAATATCTTTACTAGTGTCTAGTCTACCATAAGTTGTCGCAGTTAAATTGACGTTACTACAGTAGGTAACTAAGTGAAACGAAACACCTCAGTTGCACTATTTTCATACACAACGTCTGCAAGCAAGAGAACAGTGTGTCTGTCTACTATGAGTTTTGACAATCTATACCTACTCGCTAGCGACTGTAGTTAAAAAATGTATGGAAACTTCTAAAGCGCCTCTAGCGGATAGTTGGGTACTAAAATGCGCTGTGGATAACTATAATTTATACGTATTTACGTAACTACTGTAGTAACGTCAGGCGATTTAACTGGGACAACTCATGGTAGACACACTGGTGGGAGTAAACAACATTATTGGCGTTTATAACCGACTTCAAAAAAAGGAGGTTTTTTTATCAGAAATAGATATTCGTTTGACCGCAATCTCACCTGATGGAAAGCGAAGATGCGGCCGACGATGTATCACGAAGGTCTAGAAGATGGAAAAGATAGATAAAGATACCGCCCATGATAATATCACTGATAGAAATAGAAATACTCAAAAAAGGTACACGAATTATTTAGAAACCATAGTTTAATAAATAGTACTAGCCAACAAGCTCGATGTTAGAAACAATATAGTTAGCAGGCTGTAGTTAGCAGCCTACGCTACGGTACGCTCTTTGTCAAAGGGAGTGTGATTTCGTTCGTCCGTGCATTCAATCTAATCTTAGAGGCCTTGCCATAAATAATAATTAAAGTGACTGGGTGACACACTGTTAACTTGACAACTTTTAAAACTTCAACGTCTTCCTTCAACATTCAAATCAAATTGGTTACATACCTACCTATTTTTTCTTGTTGGTTTGGTTGGAGTGGATGGAGGGAAAAACGGAAAAAGACGCGCGTAAAAAATATTATTCCAGGCTATAAAGACAGAGGTGTTTTATGCAAGCATTAAGAATAAAATAAAAGTGAAAACAATGTCACAAACAACCCTTACATCATTTTTCAACAGTAGAAAAAGGGCTGCAACTGAAGAAATTGCTTCTAGCAAAAATAAAATTCCACATATCGATCGAGTTCAAGATGCCAGAGCCCTGAAGAAAGCACTCCTGCTTAAAAAAAGCGAAGTGATCACCAAAGATGTGACACCGAAGACAGAGGTATCGAATGGTATAAACCTTGATACAGTAAAAAAAACGGATAAAGCTCTAGTTTCCATTGTCAATAAAGATGGTGAATCAGACCCGCAGCCCAAGAAAACCGTATTTGCAAGGAAGCATAATGTTTCTAACATTGCTAAATCTGTTGAACCCATAAAAACTACGACTGTGCACACGGCTCGACAAGAACTGAGTTTAGGAGATATAAGAAAGAGGTTAGCAGGCAGTTCTAGGTTAGCAGAACTGAGAGCTTCTGCAGAACGGATCAGTAAAGGCATAAAGCAAGTGAAAGAAATTACTGAAAAACCCAATCTCAAGGAGTTCAAATCCATAGATGTGGAAGTACCATTGAGGTAATTTATTTTGCTATGAGTTCGTGAATGTACTAGAATTAAACATAATACAAACGTTATTCTGCAGGCTTTTGCAAGTCTACTTGTTATGTTATTCTTTCATCATCATATAAATTTTATCTTTCAGTCCTAGCAAGAGAGGAAGAGCTCAGAATGACTTGCTGTCTCCAAATAAACAAGAGCATACACAGCAGAAACCTCTTATTTCACCGAGAAAAGTCTTTGTGAGTCCTATTAAAAGTCCCAACAAGGTAAATATCAACATTTCTATTGTTACTATTTTTATTGTAAGTTATTGTAAGTACACTGTTTGTAAAATTTGGTGTTACAAAAGTAATGGTAGGTACAGGTGTTAGTGTGTATTATTGGAATGTAGACATAGGTAGGTAATACAAGAAAAAGTGAAAAAGAATCTACTACTATTTATATTAAATTTATATTAATTTGACGACCTCTGTGCCGCGGTGGGCGAAGGTCTGCCTGCGACGCAGAAGGTTGCGGGTTCGATTCCCGCCTCGGGACAAATGTGTGTACGATCTGCAGACATTTGTTCAGGGCGTTCTGGATGTTTTTCTATGTATAATAAAAAATATCTATCTATGTAATGTATTGTATTATGTATATCAGTTATCTAGTACCCATAACACAAGCTCTGCTTAGCTTGGGGCTAGATAATGCTGTGTGAATTGTCCAGCATTATTTATTTATTTATTTATTTATTTATTTATTTATTTACTATTTATATACTAAATAAATACTAAATTAAATTTAAAATATTGGTAGGTTCTATCTAACAAAGTCACTGTCACTATGAAAATACTCTTGTAGATCATAAATGCTTCTGATAAAAGCCATTTGCTAAGGTAAGGTAAATTTTTACACTATGGACTCTCAAGAAGTTTGAGGTCAAGGGGCAAGCAAGCTATTGAAAACTTTAACTGCAGAGAGATATGGGTACTTTTTTAAACATGGTATTATTTATTTGCGAATATCATGTTTATAACCAGAAACTAAACTTGTAATTTGTATTTTTTTCCATATTAAAAATACACAACTTTATAATGTTTCTGCCAAACTATATAACAGTGACTCTTGTGGACAAAACTAAGCTACTACTATAAGTTAAAATAAAATTGATATAAATTTTTATGTCTATTTTCAAAGTTAAAATTCTTACTTTGATCCAATACATTGTAGATCCTCTTTAGCAAAACACTGTTCGAGTTTAGAGGCCTCCCTTATTTGTGACACCACCCCTTGATGATAGTTGGGGTATAAAATGCTATTTTTTTATATGTTAGTAAGCAAGAACAATCATTATCAGGTCAAGGCTGTACATAAGAAGAAATTGATGTCATTGCAATAATGTAAAATAAGCATTTAAGATATGACCTCAATTATTGACCAAGTTTTGCTCACACACATTTCATCAATCTTGAATATCTAAAGTGAAGTGCTGTGTAATAGGGCTAATTAGTTAAAATAAAGTTAAAATGGATTTTTCTAGTGATGAGGCAATTGACTTAATGAGACTTTTGTCTCTTGATTCTCAGATTCCTGCATACATACGGCATGCATCACTTGCAACTACTTTGACCAGTTTGCCCCTCCCGCATCACTACAGATTCCTGTCTGAGCTATTCCGTGGCATGGAAACTGTGGTAGCTCTTCTCTACAACAGGAATGAGAAGATCACTTTTTCCAAGCTCAAGCCATCCATCCAGGAGATGCTAAAACGCACCTTTAATGAGAAACATTTGGCGCAAATCAAACATTTAGTGCCTGATTTTTATAACTTTGAGGTGCTGAAAATAAAGAACTTCAGTGCATCATCCCACAGGGAAGAGTATGAACTCGTTATCACACCGAACTTCCCCAATAACTTCAAAGTCATGAATCCTACAGTATTGTTGGAACGCCGCAGATTCTTTTATGACACACTGCTGCAGCTATTGAAGAGGCAACATGCTCAGTACTTGCTCACCCTGGACCCTCCAATGGTTATCCCTGACGAGAAACTATCCCGCTGGCATCCAGAGTTCGAGATAGAAAAACTGCCTGAAGTGGAAAGCGCCAAATTACCAGAGATGCCAAACGCAGAAAAGTTTTCCTCAGCTCAGGATGTACTAGCAAAAGCCCGCGAGTTATTCAAATGTAACACTAAAATGGAGAGGGCTCTGGAAAAATTGGCTGATGCCAAATCAAGGGGATTGACTGATGAAGAGAAATCTGTTACTGGTCTTAATGATCAAAAACAAAGTACTAGCAGTCAGCCTTCAACCAGTAATGTGACGCTTCTTAACCCTGCACTTCGTAATTTGCCTACTTCTCTGCTGGAAAAGGTCAAAGCCAGACAAGCAGCTAAAGCCCTGGAAGCTATGACTAGACCGGCTGAGCATGAGCAGAAATATGCAATTTACAGCAGGCTCCCCGATCTGGCTCGCACTCTGAGAAACATATTTGTTACTGAGAGAAAGAATGTCCTTGCTCTAAACATTATTCTTTCAAAGTTGGATAGTAGTTTCAAAGCCAACATTGCAGCTAGCGACCTCCAAAGAGACATTAAAGTGCTGACTGAAGAAGTGCCTGATTGGATCAAGCTGCATGACATCAGAAATAATACTTATTTAAAATTAGATAAGAGCACAGACCTAAAGCAAATTTCTTTGAAACTTGAAGCTTTGGCAGCCAAATTCAAATATGACTAAGGTAGGTTTTAATTGACTCTGCTGTTAAGACTGAGTTAGTAAATTATTTTTTATTGTAACTCAAATCACCATTAGATTTATAAGTTGTCTTTATTGTTGACATCATCTTCATCATTTTAATTTGTTAAAGTACATATCAATTTTGCAATAAATAGTGCTTGAAGGATGATCCGTTAATATGATGATTATTATGGATATCATCAAAACTGTAGTGAGATCAAAATGTTCTATTGTCTAACTATGTTTTGAGCCAACCAATTGACATATATTATACACTTAAAGAACCCTTATTGATAAGTAGACAATTAAATTTAAGTATTTGTTTCCTTGTGTTTTCTGGACATGAACTTTACTCAAAGGTTAATGTTTTTTTTTTTAATTTTATATTTACTTAATTAATTTAGTTATTAAGTTCATACTGTGTGGTATTTTCTTTATAAATAAAATAATAATAAACAAATCATTGTAACATTTATTGCATTATATTTAAACAAGTAAAAGGTAACCATTTCTGAAGTAGTACATAATTTGCATGATCTGAATCGCGTCTGAATTTATCGTTTATTACTTGTGCAGAATCTCATAATGTTCTGCAGTTCTGCCCGTTCGGTAAGACAGAAGGTACTTCTGCATAATTTCTCTTGGTACATAAGAGAATTTAACCACTGGGTCCTCAATCATTTTCTTTAAGTAGGCACTCTGTGAATAAAAATAAAATTGTCAATAATACATAACAATGTGTAATTATAATGTGAGATGTAGTATGTTAGTTACCTGTACACGTACTAAATGGATTGATTTTAAGTTTTGCGTTTTTATAGCTACCTGAGGGCGTAGCCAACCGGCATTCGCTATGAAGCGAATCGAAAACAATTGAAAGATACGTAGAGAAAAAATCGAAGCAGATTACGTGACATAATCTAAGAAGGCGTATGGTCAAACCCATACATTTTTGGACTTTTCTACTATCGCTTGCGACATCGATTGTTACATTGTCTAGCTAGGCCCTCTGGTCTAGTTTATGTAGACAAAGGAACTGATATATTTTTTTTTATTCCCTGCTTTTGGTGTTCTTTTTGCTTTTGTGATGCTAGTGGTCTTCAGGGAACTCTTTTTGGGTAAAGGCCTCTCAGTTTGGCCCATTCATCTCTGTTTTCTGCAACCTTCATCCTTTCCACGACCTTGACGACCTCTGTGGCGCGTTGGGCGAAGGTCTGCCTGCGACGCAGGAGGTTGCGGGTTCGATTCCCGCAGTTCGATCTGCAGACATTTGTTCAGGGCGTTCTGGATGTTTTTCTATGTATAATATAATATATCTATCTATGTAGTGTATTGTATTATGTATATCAGTTATCTAGTACCCATAACACAAGCTCTGCTTAGCTTGGGGCTAGATAATGCTGTGTGAATTGTCCAGCATTATTTATTCCAGCTGTTTGTATGATATCGTTTGTCCATCGTTTTTGAGGCAGACCAGCTCTCCTTTTGCCGCTTGAGCCTATCGATTGCGTTGTTTATTTTGTCCACCTTTGATCAGTGTAGCGAGCTAGGTGTCCTGCCCATGTAGCGCGTAGTTTAGTTAGAGCATCATCAATTAATGTCAGTGAAGGTGAGTGATGTGATTATATTATTACGATAAGTTTTGAGTTGGCTACCTAAAAATTATTGAGTCTTACCAGGAGAACATACTTCGGGCCGGCAATCTGAACAAAGTCATCATCGTAGGCTAGCAACCTCTCGAAGAACACCCAGATCATGTAGTCTGCAAAACCTGGCTGCTCGCCGTCTAGGAAGGTCGTGCCTCGCGTCTTCAGCGCATCTTGGACGTACTGTAAACCTTTGTGGTAGCCATTGATGATCTCCGGCGTAATGGTGGTAGGATCTTTCACTAGTTTAAAGAACAAGGGTACCACCTGAAATTATATATACTTAGGTTATACGTGGGTTTCACTGCCAGTGGCTGATTTACCTACCGCCAGTAGCCACAAACACAAAGAAAAAACATTTGTCCCGAAGCAGGAATCGAACCCAACCTCCTGCGTCGCAGGCAGACCTTCGCCCACTGCGCCACACACAGAGATCGTCAAATGTAGGTAATTATCAGCATTACCTAATTAATCTATACTTACTAATATTTATTATAAAGCGGAAAGAATTTATTGTTTGTTTGTTTGTATTGAAAAGGCTCCGAAACTGGACCGATATAAAAAAAATCTTTTTAAGAAGTTTACTTTTCAGGGCTGTGTGTGTGAGCTTTATTTTATCCCGAAATTCCTATGTGAACGGGAACTACGTGAGTAAAACCGCGTGGTTACAGTAGCTAGTAACCAATAAAACGCTCTTATGGGAAGGCCAAATGACCAGCTAACTTTTACCTATGGTTTATCCATCCAGCATGGAGCATGTTAGTAAATAAACCACGATACAAATAACAAAAATTCACTTGCTTGGCGTCGAGTTTCAGATATAATTGTAAGCAATTTTTATTGAAGGGAGGATCTAAAATAGACAAATAATGTAAATTACGTATAAAAGGACGCGCCAACAAAGTGAATTTTAGGTTAAGTATGGGCGGTTTGTATACGTTTATGCCTCATTCAAAATGGACACGGTATAGGTACCTATAGGCTGATGATGATGGTAGTTTTATGCTGATACTAAGCGCCAAGGGCTGTGCAATGCGCAATATTTGTACATCACCATCATCATCATCATCTCCAGAAGTTACAGCCAGACTTGGAAATTATTGCGACCATCCATGTAGGTACACACTTTCCTGGGCTGTAAGCTGTAACGTCCCTGGTTGTATTTTGATTGGCTGCGAAATGTTGGCACCCGACTTTTCAATTAAGTAAGTAGGTACCTTACCTACCTACCTACGACGGTATACCTAAGTGATATTATTCTGATGACGCGTAGGGTGTGGTAGGTACTTAGTTTTAGTTAATGACGCTGAGTCATGGAATGTGGAGTGGAAGTTTTTCCATTTAGGTAATCACAATATTCAAGGGTAGGGTATCGTGGGCCCTTACTATTAAAAACGAAATCGAAGTAGGTACCTATCTGATTCGTTTTCGAGCAAACACTAATCTTATGCTAGCGACCGACGGCGAGGACCTCAAGAGTTAGTTTTGCACTCGGAAAAAAATATTGTTTCCGAGGTTTTGCATGACAACGTCGTCGTTTTCTAGTTAGACCTAAGTCCAGTTGACTAGAGGTTGAATGAAACCTACCTATGAGAACCTTCATAATTATTTCACCTCTATATAATACTAGCTGCGCCCCGCGGTTTCGCACGCATATATCCCACGGGAACTGATTTATGGGACAGCCTATGTGTTATTCCAGGTCTAGAACTACCTGTATGCAAAATGTCAGCCCGATGCGTTCAGTAGTTTTTGCATGAAAAATGAAGCGATAATATTGTCATAGTGAGGCGATTGTGTTAGTGGAATCCGGCCCCAGGAGTTGTGTGCGCCGCCGCACAGGAGTTTCGTTCGAAAAAAATAAATATGTTACGGCTGTGCTGTAGTCACAGGAAAAAAGTTCTAATTCTAAGTGAGGGGGACTAAGATCTGCACAGATGTCTCGCATAAGAGTGTATTGTGCATTACCCCGTGCTTAAACAGACCCTAACCAGCCCATGTAACCAGCCCAGGGTCTGACAGCTTCGTTTCGTTTTTAACCGACTTCAAAAAGGAGGAGGTTCTCAATTCGTCTGTATTTTTTTTTTCTGTGGGTGTGGATGGGGTTGATACTTCAATGTAACACTTCAGCCAATCTTTGCTTTAGCTCTGTTTTGTGTTTGGCCTCCTTTGTGGTCGTGAAGTGTAATAAAAAGAAAAAAATCTACGACTGAGTCACACAGATGCGCCTAAGTAGGTAGGTATTTTGTGTTTCTGGCCGTGTGGTGCCGGCAGTAGAATCTTCACCACCCCAGCTCTCCCGGGGGTAACGTTAGAGGCAAATTAGGAATATGAATTGGGGAGTGGCGCAGCAGCGCCTCCTGCCTGCAGAACCATTCTACTTCAGACTGCGATCCCGTATGCCCACCGTGGGGATTATGGGTATACCTATACCTAGGGTTGCCAACTTTTATACGAAGAAATAGATGATTTCAAAGGATGTAAATATAGAGTACATACTAAAAATAGAGTAGGTACCATTTATTAAAAAAAATATATCATTATTTTTAAAAGATTTGTATGACTAAACATTCTAACTCTAAGTTTACATAGCTCAGGAGCTCATTTTTAATTAATTTTAATATGGCCCTGTTTCTCTCATCCCGCCACTTCACATTCATGACAGTAAAGACTCTCTCTGTAAAAGCTGAAGTGGCAGGAACAGCGAGTATTAGCAATCTTTATTTTAAATAAACAAATTCATCATGATATTTTTATTAGGAGGTGGATTTTTGCATAAAGTCTGCGTTGTATAACAATGCCCCTTGGAGTTCTTTTAAAATTATAATTTCTGAATATAAATTGTCCATGTGTATGTTTAGTCTTTGCAAATTAAGTTTGCATTCTATTATTTTGTCGACGTTTTGGTTATGACGATAGCATGGACGAAGGAAATCACCCTCCCCTTCTCTGATCCATAGAGTTTATATAGTACCCACTCTGATCGTAGGTTGACTGGCATTAGTATAGTAAACATAGCGTCAAAAAGAGTATTTTAACGTACTCTATTAGCCTTATAGATTATAGAGTACGCCCACAGGATAAAGAGTACAATACTCTATTTTAGAGTACCTACGATTGGCAACCCTACCTATACCCCCATGAGATAAAAGCCAATAGGTGCTTATCAGGGGGGGCCTGCGTTAGTCCAGCTGTGTACCATACCATTATAGGTTGTTGAAGATGTAGTGTTCATGGACGTAGAGATAAACTACGTCCATTGTTGTGTTGTTAGAGATCGGGTGTGCGGAAACAACACTTGGTGTGTTTTCAGCAGTCAAAGCCTAGTGGATGGGTGAAGAAACTCACGGCACTATTAACAACTTCAATGATAATCTTGTCTTGGGCCCTCTTAAGGGGGTCCTTAGGCAGCAGGGGTCTCTGGGGGTAGACCTCATCAAGGTACTCAACGGTGATTAAACTCTCGAAGACTAACTCTCCTTCATTGGTTTCGAGCGAGGGAACTTTGGCTGTAACAAACAAGGATTTTTATCGTTAGTTCAAGTTCAAGTGTTTTATTGCTTTCATGTTGTACCTACAATACAGCTACCAACATGAGCCCGGGTGGAGCACTACAAGATACATGATATTTTTTGCTCCTAAGAATAGATACAAACTAATTGAATTAGATACCTACGCTATACGCACTGACACCAAAAAGCACCCAGAATGGTTCCATTATTTTAATCCATTGATTTATTAAAAACGCTTTTTAAATAAATGTTTTAATCACAGAGATTTTAATGCGATCGTCAATTCGTCACGCTTCGGGTCGCCGCCGCCGACCACCTCTATTTCACCTACGAAGAACTTATTATCTTCTTCGTAGTATTTTACTATATTATATAGTACACTAGCAGCGCCTCGCGGTTTCACCCGCATAGTTCCCGTTCCTGTGGTAATTCCGGGATAAAATATAGCCTATGTCACTCCCTGAAAAGTGAGCTTTTTAGTGGTGAAATAATTATTAAAATCGGTCCAGTAGTTTCAGAGCCTATTCAATACAAACAATCAAATCTTTCCTCTTTATAATATTAGTATAGGTAGGTACCTAGATAATAACCATAACGATTTAGATGAAATTTAGTGTTTAGATAATTTAGGTTCTAGAATAACACACAGGCTCATCTGATTTCCAAAAAATAAGGTTATATTTTTTAAATCAGATTAGCCTGAGGTTTGGATGAGGTGGGATGGTAAGTACCTACCAAGGAATAATATTTTTCATACAAAAAGTTTGTATGAAAAATATTATTCCTTGGTTCGATTCACTAAAAACTCAGTATAAATAAACTCTAAAGTAATTAATGAATGACGTAGGTACTTTTTATTTTTACAAAACTAGGTACCTACCCAGGGTAAGCAATAAATTTGACAAATTTCCAAGCGGGCGAAGCCGCAGGGTGCATCTAGAATCTAGATAATATTTCTGTGGTGGTTTACAAATTAAACCAAGGAATAATAAATTTCAATACTTTGATATCCCTTATTATAACTCCCTCCAGAGGATATTTTTTGAAAATTAGCCTGTCTGTTACCTACTACTCAAATAAAATTATATTCATTTGAATCGGTTAAATAGTTCGGAGATAAATAAATAAATAATGTTGGACAATTCACACAGCATTATCTAGCCACAAGCTAAGCAGAGCTTGTTTTATGGGTACTATACTGGACTAGATACCTACATAACTGAGATACGATACCTACGTGATATGATGTGACTGATAACTGTGATACTGATAACTGATGATAGTTAAGTGATACTGATAATTATAACAAACATTCACACAAACTTGCGCATCACATCACATCACACCAATATTATAAATGCGAAAGTTTGGATGGATGTTTGTTATTGTTAACTCTTTTACGCCAAAACTACTGAACGGATCGGGCTGAATTATAATCAAATATGGGCTACTTTTATCCTGTAAATCACTCCCAAGGGATATAAATCACCTTTTGATGTTTCCATAGGACAACGCGTGCGAAGCCGCGAGGCGCAGCTTGTTTGTATTAGGGTAGTAGTTAGGTAATTCTGTGTAAACAGCGAAGGCAAGGAGCGACTATTTAGTATTTACCAATTGACTTACCTCCAAGAGGGCTCTTGCTTTCGAACCACTCGGGCTTCTCAACAAGGTTTATGTTCACCACCTCAAAGTCGATGTTCTTCGCGGTCAGAGCAAGCAGAGTGCGTTGGCCGTAGGGGCAGAATCGCATGTTGTATAGTCGAAGTTTGCCATTGTTCGGGGGGATGGCGTCTCCTGAAATGTGACAGTAGGTATAGGTAGTAGGTATATATGTAGGTAGGTATAGTTTATACTTAAATGAGAGTACGGATACCTAGTAAAGACTATATTATAGGTAGGTAGGTTATTGAATACCTACATAACTAACTACCTAACTATTAGTAGGTAAGTAGGTATACCCAATTTACCTCTGTCTTCACACGCGCTTAGGTAGGTAGGTATTCTGGAGAACGATAATTTATCTTCGAGAGGTAGGTTCCTAAGTAGGTACCTACAATCTAATCTTTTAGTTAAGTAGGTAGGTAAGTACATACCTCACAGAGTTAGCTTTTCATTTTATTTTTTCTATGTGTAGGTTAGGTAGGTATCATAATTAAAGATGGGTTGGGTAAATGCCCTTTTTACCCTACTGAGCTATTTTAAATCCACAGAATTCATAATTAGAATTCTGTACATTGGCAGAAATCACACCGCGCGCAACTCATAGGTACCTACTCCGGGAACGTTGCCTAGCAAGGATACCGACTACGGAGTCGAATAATGACGATGATAATGAGCAAAACGTAAAGTGCTGACCTCAGACCAAATAAAGTGCTGACTCGCAATTAGCATAGCACTACTCGGTGCAGATGCTTGCTATGGTTAGCAAAGAGAATACAATAACTAAGTACCTACCTACCTACCTACCCAGGTGAGGGCTACAATACAACTACGTTTACAAAGTAGGTAACTAGGTCAACGTTCAAAAACAACATTCAAAATCTGACATGAAGTCAAAAACCCAGACTCAAAGATACTACCTACTAACTATGTCAAAAAAAGGCAATTGCGTTGCAACTTGCAACCTCTATGAAGCTAACAAAGTGATATAGTAGATTCTCTATTTATCTTTATAGGTACTTTTAAAGGTCTTCCCTTTATTAAGTTCAAAGACGGGAGAAGATCGAAAAATGACGACTTAGTTTAAATTTACCGCCACTCGGCGAAACCAAATTAAATGTTCAATAAACTTGACCAACCTTTAGTTAGATGCTTTCCATCGATGTTAACTTTCGGAGCCATTATTGAATTGTAAAGTCCCAACACTTGCCCGACCGCTTGTATACCTTGATATGACGACCAAACCCAATGCATACCCAAACTTATAGTGCTCGATAACATAATATTTTGTTGTGATACCGTGACTTGCAGAACCTGATAAACTAGTTAGGTCAGAACCAGAACACACTGTAGTATTAAATCAGCCTAAGTTCACTTTAAACTTTTCTGTAATAGGTAGGTAAGGTACCTAGTTTAACGAGAATATAGTTTCGTCTAGGTTAAATTTTTCTTTGTCTCTTATAATGACACATCGTTCGACATCAAGGCTAAAAACAGTTTGGAACAAAAAAAATCGTGCGTTATCCATCCCCACTACTCCTTTGCACGTGTTCGGCGATATCAAAACAAAGCTGGTAGGTACTAGCCACAGGTACCTACTAGTACTACGTTACGTACCAGCTTTGTTTTTACGTAGGTTCCTTCAGACTACTTTTAGTACTATTCTTACATAATATGTAAGAATAGTACTAAAAGTAGTAAGTAGGAACTATCTATGTTACTACCTTCATCACACCCTCCTTCCTAATTTAAAACATTTAAAATGTGGTAGTATAGGTAAGCTACCTACTTTAGTTTAGGTAGAAAAATCGATCAAAAATTTCGCCGGCCGGTGAAATTTTTGATCGATGGGTAGAAACTATAAAATAATAGGTAGATTCTGTTCAAAAAGAGAAGCGTCGTCCATCGTCGTGGCGTTACGGTGAACTAACTAACACCATAGATATGTAAGAATAGTACTCAAACGAACACTTTACAACTTTTAGCTGTACTGCAATGACAGAGCAGTGTTGTCTACGGAGTTGTCAACGCAACGAAAGTTGCAAGATCTGAAAAATGGCTGAACTGTAAAGACGTGTATTTCTGTTCTGATTTGAAAATTATTGTTTAACGAAAGACCAGGCAATATGGCCCTAATGGCTTTAGCTTAATTTGTCCAAAGAGTTAAATTAAATAAAAAAAGACGTGTGGCACTCGGGGACTGCCGCGGTAAAGCTATTGCATAGCATATTTATTAACTTATGTGCCGGTCGGAGTGGGGGGTGTGAGGTTATTTTCGTTACGGAATTTCTGGATTCGGTCTCCACGCTCAAGGCCCGCGATAGAAGCTATCCAATAGCTTAAAAACAAAAAAAAAGCAACGAAAGTTGCTCAGTTCTGTGGATTTTTTGTAGGTGTAGGTAGGAGGGTGTAGGTTACTTCTTCGTAGTTGTAGGTATTTTATTTTATTTGGTACTTACTCAAGTATTACCTTTAGGTAGGTGTCTACCATTCTAGAGTATGTTCAAAAAGAGAAGCGTCGCGTCGTCGCGACGAGCGACGCGACGCTTCTCTTTTTGAACATTTTGTCGGCGTCGTGGGAATAGGGTATATGCATGTGATTTCAAAATGGCTAAAAAAATATTATACGTATTCTCTATTGATATAGAAACATATCTAAATAATTATTTTAGCATTTTGAGACGTTTTTATTGTAGAATTTAACCATTGAAGAATTTATATTTTAAGTCTCAATCGCAAAATTTGAAAACGCTACGCCATTGACTAGAGCAGACGTGACATCATCGTGACATCGCTGTTCACATTTCTTCTTTTTTTATTCTGCTTGCTGCACCATGATTTGACACTATTCTGCCCACTTCACATTTCGTATTGTCGGTTATTTTCAGCTTTTTCGGAAAACCTCTTTCCTGAGATGATCACTACCGAGGTCGTCACAAAAGGTTTTAATCGAGTGTGAACGTCAACGTCAAATAAACATGGCGCCAATATGGCAGCGTTTTTATCACCCGAAAATTATTGTAGTTTTGATTTGTTTTTTTTTACCTTGTTATTGCCAAATTAAGTGAGCGTCTTATCATTTCTCGGTTAAATAATGATCTAAAGAATCGATTAAAACAATAAAAAAAAATCGATGCATATACCCTATTGAGGCTGCGCGTGTGCCAATTTGTTATCTTTTGACGACCTCGGTGGCGCGGTGGGCGAAGGTCCGCCTGCTACGCAGGAGATTGCGGGTTCGATTCCCGCCTCGGGACAAATGTGTGTACGATCTGCAGATATTTGTTCAGGGCGTTCTGGTTGTTTTCTATGTATTAAAAAATATCTATCTATGTACCTAGTGTATTGTATTATGTACATCAGTTATCTAGTACCCATAACACAAGCTCTGCTTAGCTTGGCGCTAGATAATGCTGTGTGAATTGTCCAGCATTATTATTTATTTATTATTTTATTATTTGTTACGTTGACAACACTGCTCTGTCATTGCAGTACGACTAAAAGTGTTAGTTTACTTCACTGTACCTAACCCTACCTAACCCCATGACGACGACGCATCTCTTTTTGCACAAACTCTACCAACGGAATAATTCTGTGATAAGTAGAAACGTACAGATTTGCCTAGTCATTGTCAGTAAGTTGTCGATTATATTATTATAGCCCTCTGCCATAGATTTATTACTCTAGGTTTCTCCTTCTACGCTCTCCGCAGACAGATGCAGACGCGTAATTAAATTACTAATTAATTAATTGCGCGATTTCTTACACACAGCGGCTTATTTTTAAGCGCGATTTCGCGAGCGCGGCCCCAAAAGTTATTGTTTTATTCATTGATATTTTGTTGTAAAAGAAGTTAAAAAAAGGGCTTAACCTAAAACTATAGGGAACGCTTACCTTAAGGTACAAAAATACATACGTTACTCCTCAACCTCAACAGCCTATATTGGTTCACTCCTGGATTCAGTCTCCCCTGATAAGCGCCTTATTAGCCTTTATCATATAAGGTTTGTTGGCTAATTTATGTAAATCAGTTATGCAAGTAGTTTTTAAGATATTATTATGACAAATATAGTGTAAAGAAATAAGGTTCCTACTAGTTTTTTGTGTGAAAGTTGTTTACTTTGCCACTTTTTTGACCTAAACAAAGTTCAAACAGAATTAAATTATAAAAAATGTATGACTCTACTGTGTAAAGTCTATTCCCAAATCTGGCATATTTAATTGGCATTGCTTCGATATGCGTATATTTTCCGTATATTCATAAGCAAGATTATTATTAACAAAAAACAAAAATGGTAAAGTCAACTGCCGCTACTGGCAAGATTGCCAAACGAAAAAGAAAATGGAATATTATAGTTACACGTTTGATAAGACGAGCAACGTGCTGTTCTACTTCTATCCAGCAAAACAATATCAAAAGATAAGGCTATTTAGCAGTAGTAAAGAATTTCTTCATACAAGTGGCAATCTCGCCAAATTTTTAATAATTTTCCGTACAAAATAGAAAAGTAGGTCAGGGTTGTCACAAAATTGTATGTTGTTAAATCAAAATGATTAATTTTTTTATAAAAATAATGTTCAAATAACACAAAATTTCTGAAAAAAAAAACAACGGGCTGCACTCCGGGAGTGCCGGATGAAGTGAAAAATACACACATCCTCTTCCGATGTACTAAGGCACCACAAGTAGCAATTTTGTTCTTTGCGATAATAAATACTTCGAACGGCGCCATCTGTTAGCCTGCAGCGACATTTCTCTACTACTCCTAAGGTCATATCAACTGATGCTGTGGGATTTCAACTAAGTGAACTATTTACTCAGGTAGCTGTAAAATTTGAACTTTTAAAAGCTCATCTTAGTAGGCGGCTAGCTTACAATGTAGTACCAATTTTAAATCACAAAGATGCAAGCGTGTTACGTTTACGTCACCATACGAGACTGATCTTACATGTTAGATCAGCATCACGTGACCCTGACGCGAGTTTACCATTTATTGCACATGCCAAAAAAAGTACACAGCCGCTAAAGAAGTTTTCAGTTCAAAATAAACATTTGTTCTTATCATAATGTAGAAACAACATTGAGCACGTGTTTGAATTACATTAAGTAGGTTTGTGAGATATTTGGCATAAGGAATATTTTTATTTTCTCTGATTTGTATCTGTCTAAGCGTAAAGCTATCAATCACATGAAACTTGTTTCTACCCGCGGCTTTGCACACCTTATTTCTATAGAAACGTAGACAAACTATTATCTTCATTTGACGTCACATAGCCGCGAATCCTTCTGTGACAACCCTAACACCAACCAAAACATGGCAAACTCGACAACACATTTTATTAAGGGATGGTGACTTTTCCAAATAATTTTTTTGTTTGTAAACAGGTTCTACTAAAATAAAACAACAACTATTTACGAAATGAACTTTAGTATAACGAAATATCAATGATTCAGTTAAGTTGACAGTTTATTTCCTACTTAAATTGTTGAAGTTCCGGAGCACCAAAATATTGACCACCATCATACGAAAAAAATTACGGACAAAAATGACGTTAATTACACTAAGAACGTTGACATTTGGTATTTAGTGCTGCCATTAAATAATTAAATTTTGCAATAAAGGGATACACGAAAATAGTTGACTAAAAAGCCATAATTTAACATTTAGTCTGGAAAAAAGTCAGATAGCAAAGTTTTGTGTCATGGCAAAGTCAACAGATCTCACTGTACTTATATTATCTGTGGTACTACTAAATAGGTAAGTAAAGTAAAAAATGGTGGTACCTAGGTTATAATTTTTAAGCTATTGCATAGCTTCTATCGCGGGCCTTGAGCGCGGGGACCGAATCCAGAAATTCCGTAACGAAAAAACCTTGACGTTTGTCTCTTTAGTTCAGCAACTCGCCTCTAGATGGCATTGCAATAGCTTTACCGCGGCAGTCCCCGAGTGCCACACGTCTTTTTTTTTATTCTTAAAAAATTAAGTACCTAGGTACCTACATGCTTTTTGCTGTACGACTTTCATACTTTACTTAATAATAATATTGACTCTCAGACATCACGAAGTGAGCCTTATAATTAAAGTTTAAATTGAAGAGATAGACGTTATAACACCTAACTATAAAAAAACTTTTATGAGAACTTCTAAGAGGGTAACTAAACTACCGTCCCGCCGCGCCGCCACCCTGCACTGCTTCCCGCAAGAAACGAGACCCAAGACGCAGCTTCAAAAATGCCAGGCCACTTTTGCCACCCTTAACAATGACATCGAAGTCCTTGCTTACTTTGCCGCTACATCTACGCTTTGCCGGCCGTTTGTATGGTTGTGTCAATGTCAATGTCAAGTTAATAAAAGAATTCCAATCCAATCGCTCGCTGGCTGGCTGTCGTCGTCAGTCGGTCGCAACACACTTGGCCAAAATTTTACTATGAAGGGGTAACGAAGTTATAGCCAACTTTTGAAGCCAAATCTTATTTTTCTCAAGTTGGCACCGGAATTGACTATTTTATGCCTTATGGTTATGTTGAGGTTTGCAACGAAACCTCCCTAAAGCCGTCAACGGGGCGCAGGCCTACATGTACGCCGATGACGTAGCCGTCATTGTTGCCGCGCCGAACACGCTCGAACTGGAGGTAAGGATGAACAACGTAGTGCAGAGCCTAGCGCTGAACAGAGACAAAACCTGCTATATGACTTTCCGTCTGAACGGCACACCTAGGCCATTGCTTGCAGTGACTGCTGGAAACACCACCCTACAGATGGTGGAATCCACTAAGTTACTTGGTTTCCAAATCGATAGTGGTCTCACATGGGAAAGTCATATAGATGAGCTCTGCACCAGACTAGGCCACATGCTTCGCACTGCGCCGCCTCGCCGCTACAGCCACCCGCAGCGTGGTGCTGGCGTGCTACCAAGCGATGGTGCACAGCACCATCACGTACGGCGTTGAGCTTTGGGCCCGCGCTGCTGACGTTGATGAGTCTTCGTCATGCAGAAGCGCGCAGTGCGTGCTATCGTCGGTGTGCCAGACGACGTGTCGTGCCGCGATTATTTCAAAGAGTTAGGTATTATGACGCTCGCCTGCGAACTTCTCCACCAGGTGGCGATGTTCACCTACAAAAACATCGGTGTCTTTAAACGTAGAGGCGTAAATACCACCCGCGCTCTCCGCAGCAACAAGCTTGCTCATATTTTGGTCGCCCCGAGCACTAAACTAAGCAAATCGGAGAGGTCCGTGTACGTCATGGGCCCTTCCGTATATAACAGGCTGCCGGACACAATCCGCGGGGATGCAACCTCCACGGCCGTATTTAAATCGAGATTACGCAAATGGCTGCTAGAAAAGTCGTACTACTCGATTAACGAGTTCTACGATCTGCCAATTTGTTAATAATACATATAATATAGTATAACAATTTGTAAAATAACTGATTTTTAATATAACTTTTTTTAAATTATGAATTTATAATTATGATTTTTAAGTACCATTATTTGATAAAATAATAGCTACTATTGTACCTTAATACCTAAGTACACGACATGTAACTTGGTGTTACCAATAAATATATTGTATTGTAGTGGATAGGTTGGTTTTTCCGATACAGTCATAGACAGTGACGTTTGGTAGACTCATTTTGTTCTAAGGAGGTTCTAAGGAGGTCCCGTCTCTTCTTACGAAGTTATTGTATTCTCTTTGCGGCTCTTGTCGTCGTGCCGTACGTCGTGACGTGTCTATACAATAATTTATTTTCTTCTGTTTTCTTCATTCAGTACTCAAAGAGAACACAATTACTGAACTGGTGTTTAAGGCAAATATTAGTAGGACAGACAATTCAAGAGAATACAATAACTACAAACAATTTACGGCTTACTACACTAAAAATGTCTGAAAAACATTTACAAACCGGTAAGTTTTTATTCTAAAGGTTACCTTGAAGGGAGCTAGGACTTGGAAACCTGATTAGTTTCTATATGTACCTAATTTATTTTTATTTTTATAGGCGATGCTCTTCCGTCCTTCAACGGAAAGCTACGAGTGTTCGCTATGAGATTCTGTCCGTATGCCGAGAGGACAGTCTTAGTTCTGAATGCCAAGAAATTGGAGTATGATCTGGTTTTCATCAACTTGGATCATAAGCCCGAATGGATCTTCAACTATAGCCCTAAAGGTTTGTTGGCTTAGTTTCAGAACTTCTAAAATTGTATTGCAACAATAGGTATTTCTACAGATAGAGTTATGTTAAATAAGAAACTATGTTTAAAAGTATTTTATACTGTTTTTAGAAAATATCTTTAAACCAGCACTAACTGTACCAAATTGATAAAAAAATAAGGAAAACTCACCCCAATTAGGATATTCTTGTAGTTTAAGGTAAATCTATGACATAAAATAAACTGTTATTGTTCTGTTACATGTTTGTATGTATTCATAAATATTTATAGGAACTGTACCCGCTTTGGAGTATGAAGAAGGAAAAGCTATTTTTGACAGTAACATTGTGAATGTTTACTTGGATGAGAAGTACCCTGAAATACCCCTGCAGTCAACTGACCCACTGCGCAGGGCTGAAGACAAAATCATCTCTGAGAATTTAGCTGCTGTAAGTATGCAATACATACTTATTTGGTGAACGGCCATTTACAACCTTTGAATAATATGCAGTTATTGTGGTGTTCCAGGTTTTCTCGGTGTTTTCTATGTACAATAAAAAAAATCTATCCATCTAAATAATTTAATATGAGGATTACCCATAACTAGAGATGGGTTTATGCCGGGTATTTACAAGGTGGATTGAGTAAATGCCTAATAAACGTGCCTTATAAATGCCCGATGACGGGGCAGAAACTACACTTCTAATCTTTAAATATTTCGATTCAAGAATTTTCTTCAATTTAAAGTATTATAAGGTTTACTTCGTGATGTCTGAGAGTCAATATTATATTATTATAAAGTAAGTATGAATAAGTGGTACCTTGAAGAAATAAAAACCACCTACTTAACGTCTTAAGAATAAAACATTAATACGTAAGTATGTACGTAGCGTAGCTTATAATACTTTAAATTGAAAAAAAAACAAAATGTTTTAAAACTACAAGCATAGTTTCTGCCCTGTCATTTATTCAATCCACCCTGTAAATGCCCGGCATAAATCCATCTCTACCCATGACACAAGCTCGCATAGGAGTGTATTGTGCATTATCCCCTTGCCTAAGCAGGCCCTAACTAGCCCAGATCCTTTATGGTATCAGTGCAGGACTTTAGGTGACTGACAGCTTCGTTGGCTTGTGGATGGGGTTGATGACTCAAGGTTGGCTAGAATATCTATAAATATAATATGTCTCATAGCATGAGGCCGCCCCATCAATCTTGCGAAAATTGCATTAACGCATTAACTGCCAGCCTGGGCCATAAAAGTGTAAATTTTAGTAAATTATTTACTACAGGACATTTCCATAAATTTGAGTTTTGAGTTTTTCAATATTTCGGCACAGTTTCATGCGCCACGGAATAACGTAATAACTGAAAACACTGAGTGAGTTTTTATTGGCAGATATAACAATCTACCCTCATTTTTTGTCTTTTGCTACGAATGTTACTACTAACTCAAATCATCGTAAATACCCTGTTATAAATAACTTTAGCATTATTAACCATTATTGATTTAAAAGTTTTTATTAGTCATTTTATGTTTTGTACATTATAACAACCTCAACAGCCTATATTGGTCCATTGCTGGATGCAGGCCTCCCTCTGAAGAGCGCCTTATTGGCGTATCTCATGGGGGGTAGTGCCGATAATCCCCACGCTGGGCATGCGGATTGGGGATCGCAGTTTGGTGGAAGATTTGTTCCAGGGGTATAGCAGGGGGTGCTGCTGCCCGCCTCTGGCTGAATATGCCTTAGTCGCCTCTTGCGACAACCACGGGAAGAGATGGGGTGGTGCAAATTCTAAGCCAGCACCATTATCATTCACATTTATCAATCTACCTTTTATTCCACAGGCCCAATCTGCCTACTACACTGCAGCATTCAATCCATCGGGATTAAACCCATCTCATTCTGAGAACTACCATAAGGGCCTGGAGTCCCTTCAGAAGGAGATCAAAGCTCGCGGCACCACATACCTGCATGGAGATGCACCTGGTCTAGTGGATTACACCATCTGGCCATTCCTGGAGCGTTTTGAGGCCTTGCCACTGCTGGGCAAGGCTGAGTTTGCTATCGACAAGACTAAATATGAGATTTTGGTAGGTATCTTTTCTTACTAATAACTTGATGTGAAAGTTTGTAAAGTACATTTGTTGTGACAGAGCTAAAAATACTGAACAGATTGAGCTGATCTTTTGCATAGATATAATTCTAGATTAAATCTTTATTTGTTTTAAAACTCGTGCGAAGCCGCGGGTTGAAGCTTGTAGAAAGTATCTATGCAAAGATCTCTTGAGATAAAAAATGGGTTAAAATAAAAGGGGCCCAGTGAATCTTTAGTTTTATCTAAATAGATGTATACAGTATTATTTCTAGAAAAGCATATAAATCTAAACCAATAGATAAAAGACAGCACTGGTTATGCTTTATCATTTTGCTCCTATTAACGAAGTGTTATCTTATCAATATTGCATAATCTTGTTGAAAGCACCTAGTCAAATCGAGTTCTAATAAGAATGAAATGAAAATATTTATCTTACATATGTTTGATTATACACAAAACCTTGTTAAAAAAGATCATTGCCTGTGCATTTGCATACCGCGCCATGCAGCTATTAGAACACAAGACGCTGTCCCTGTCTTTAACTGTTCTTAGTAGTAAGCTCTATCCGTTTAACAATGAATGCTATCTATGCTATTATATATTATAATAATATTAGAATAACGGCCCATTGAGATAAGTATGTGATACAAAAGATGAAAATGTCTTTTATAACCGACTTCATAAAAAGGAGGAGGCTCTCAATGCGACTGTTTTTTTTAGTTTGTTACCTCAGAACTTGGGTGGTCCGATTTTCATGATTCTTTTTTACATGAAAGCTGGTGCTTACCATTTTAATTTGGTTCAGTTCTGACAATCCATGAAATAACTTTAAAAATTGAAGTCGGTTTATAGTTTTTTAAAACAAAATTAATTATTGTTTTCAGGCAAACTACATCGGAGCTATGAAATTGACTCCTGCAGTGAAAGCATACTATCTATCGCCGGAAACCCACGCCAAGTTCACAGAGTCGCGTGCGAAGGGCGATGCTGATTACAACATGTTGGACACATCCGCTGTATGCTGCATGCGTCCAAGGAAGAAGAAGGAATAAACAACAATGCAAATGTTCAATGTAAAGTCAACGACAATTTTGCTGAAGAGCTTGTTTTTTGCACAATCTGTGCACTTAAAGAATGGAATAGAGAATGACGTTGTCTATTATGCTGCTTTGCTCGCATCGGATCCGAGCTGAGCGTGGAATTAAGCAAAATTCACTCATCCTATTGAAATTTCAAAGCCTTTGGAAATTTGCAATTGTAAAGCAAATATCCTATAAATGGAGTTCAAAGTCATTGAAATGGCATTTAATAAGTATGGGTGGTTTTTGCGCAATCGCATCGTAATGTCATTTTCAATCCTATTTTAGTATGCAGATAATATGAAATGTTCGAGTTTTTAAGAATATCTTTCAGCAATTTTCGACGTTGACAGTACACTTCTACAGTACAGTATAAAGCATAATAGAAGTACAATTTTTATTAGTATTTTTATAAATTCCATAAGTACTTACTTGATTTCGGTTTCATGCATTTTATTAAATTCCGTTAACATACTTTGTTTTTATCTACTTACGCCAACCTATCCCTAAAGCGATTATGACACTGAAAACTACAGACCAACAATACAAATATGTACACGAAGTATTTGTACACCAAATAAAACAAACCTCAACCTCAACAGCCTGTATTGGTCCACAGCTGGACCTGATAAGCACCTTAATGGCGTTTATCTCATGGAGGCAATGCCCATAATCCCCACGCTGGGC
This sequence comes from Eupithecia tripunctaria, assembly GCA_955876795.1. NCBI lineage: Eukaryota > Metazoa > Arthropoda > Insecta > Lepidoptera > Geometridae > Eupithecia > Eupithecia tripunctaria. Next base: position 6,288,809 of record OY041614.1, on the reverse strand, counting down.
ATGCCGATTGGGGATCGCAGTTTAGTGGTATAATTATTTTGCAGGGGGGCGCTGCTGCCCGCCCCCAGGTGGACGGGAAGAGATGCAAATTCTAAGCCAGCACAACACAGCTAAATAAAACAAACGCTGGACAAGGCAAATATAGAGTTCAGTTGCATACCTAATGGGCGGCTTTATCGCTATAAGCGATCTCTTCCAGCTAACCTTAGATGGACAGACTTTAAAAAAGGAGAAGGTTCTCAATTCGACTGTACTTTTTTTTGTTTGTTACCTTAGAACTTTCGACTGGGTGGTCCGATTTTAATTTGGTATAGTTCTGACCATGGGATAGAATTTCTATCTCGATGCTTACTTCTCAGGGTACATGGGACATAGGCTGCATTTTATCCTGGAATTCCCACGGGAACGGGAACTATCCAAGTGAAACTGCGAGGCGCTGCTTGTGTTTGAATATGGAAGAGACGCCCAGTCCGTAAAGCAACTCTGTTGTGTTTCGGAATGTGGTCCGGAGTAGCCATCTTCTAGACCTTCGTGATACATCGTCGGCCGCATCTTCGCTTTCCATCATGTGAGATTGCGGTCAAACGAAGGTCAATTTCGGTTAAAAAAAAAAAAAGACTTTGCTAGTCGTATTGAAGTCGGAAGGGCATTCCACAGCTATATGGCGGTAAAGGAAGAGCTATAGGAATGGAAGGGGCGAAAAGTTTCAATAGAAGAAGAGTGTGTGTTGACCGGAGGAAGCGGCTATGGGTTTGGTACGGTAAGCTATAGGAACGATTTTAATACCTTCATTTATATACTGCGATAATTATATTAATAATTAATTTTGTTTTAAAAACTATAAACCGACTCATTTTTATAGTTTTTTCATGAATTTTCATGGATCCCATTGTAAGAACTGAACAAGATTAAAGTGGGACCACACGGGAAGCACCAGCTTTCATATAACAAAAGAATCATGAAGATCGGACCACCCAGTCAATAGTTCAGAGGTAACAAACATAAAAAAAACAGTCGAATTGATAACCTCCTCTTTTTTTAAGTCGGATAAAAACGGCAAAAAATCATGTCTGTTGTACGGGAGGCGGGAGCCCTCTTATATACACTCGAGAGCAATGAATCCGGGTCACTTAAAGAATGTTAAAAATCTCGGAAACTAAAAATGATAGGTTAATGCAATAAATTGTATTTAATAGACAATGTAATACTCCTTAAATGAAAGTAAAAAAAATATGAGTCACCATACATTTTATTAACACAAAATTACATAAAGAAAAAAACTGCTGATCTCTCCTTAAAACAAAAATAGGAAACATGAAATTTTTGAACTTTATTACGATTTTCTTGAATTTTAATACTTCGTATTGCCTCCTCGTGCTTCCATTACTGCGTTTACGCGGTTTGGCATGCTGTACACCAAGTTCCTTATACGATTTTGGGGAATATTCTCCCATTCCTCTGTGAGAGCAATTTTGAGCTCACGAAGCGTGATTGGGGGAGGGTTTCGTTGTTTTACGCATCTGCCTAGCTCGTCCCAAGCATGCTCGATCGGGTTGATATCCGGGCTGCGCGCTGGCCACTCCATACGAGTAATGTTCATCTCTTGAAGGTAGTCATTCACAATCCTACCTGTATGAGGTCGGGCATTGTCATGCATAAATATAGCATCCTCACCTAAATTGACCATAAATGGACCAACGTGATCATTGAGGATTTCTTCCACATATCTTACGCTAGTTAAAGAGCCGTTTTCTATGATCACCAGCTCTGTGCGACTTTCAGAAGAAATTCCGGCCCACACAAGTACAGACCCACCACCGTAGGCTACTTTTTCTTCGATGCATGCTTGCTTGAATCTTTCCCCTGGTCTTCGATACACTCTGTGTCTTCCATCGTGCTTCTAGAGCATAAATTTTGATTCGTCGGAGAACATAACTTTTGACCAATCTTCAATACTCCAATTTACGTTTTTAGGATTCTTTAAGTGACCCGGATTCATTGCTCTCGAGTGTATTTGTTTTATTTACGAAAAGATTAAATAAGTACTTTATATCATCCTATTCCTTATATGTAGGCACAGAACAATATAATCCTAACGTTATGGGTTTCCAAAGAGAAACAGTTGGTAGTTTTAAAATATATTTTTTATTTATATATTAACAGACACAACCAATGCTATGTTGCGTTCAATAACATTATTTATACATTAATTAAGTACTTTCATAACATAACACATTCATGATTATTAAGAATTACAAATATTAAAATAGCGTCAGCGAGTTTGAATTCTCATCTCGATGAATAGCGTAATTTTTTTTTCAGATGACGGATTAATGACGAATTCTGGTACTTAAGGCTATTTGAACATTTTTCTAATACCTTCCTACCCTATAATATCGTAAGCGACTTTACTGAGATTCTTAGCAGTTTATAAATTCATATTACAGACATGGGTAAATTTAATTTACAATGTTAACAGTGCAAAAATAATAGACAGCTGATAAAATATTACATTCAAGAGTACATGTTTACATTGATAAAAGAGCAACAACATGGTAATAAAATAAATAACTAAATGATTTTAACCACGCCTTTGCCATGCCCAAAATATTTTTTCTCTTTCGTTTAATCGTGATCTAGAGATATCGAAATAGAGAAGTTTTTAAATGCATATTACCAGAATTGCTAGTGGTTTTTTTTAATATCACTTTGAAAGTTGAACTTTGAGATAAAATTTCTTAACATTTTTCACTCTGAGCTCTAAAGCAGTAAGTTAGCTATGATTTGTATCCAGTTTTGGTTTGCGTGGCCTGAAGGTGTATCAGAGACCAAACTCAAGTAAAAACATCCGGTCTAAAACAGATTTTACAAATGTTATGGTGGTAAATAAGTACAATTTCGGTGAAAAAGGGAAAATTGACAAAAAAAATCTTAAAAACTTGTATTCTCCAAATAGGCCCCCAAACACACCCAATTCGTTTGTCGGACCCTCTACCAAACACCCTGTATTGAGGGTCTAACTAACGAGATAGCGGGGTCTAAAGTACGAAAATTTCATTGTCAAAATAATAAGCACATCGGTGCGCCCCGTAGTCCGATTTAGCTTATTTTATCTTGTATCTAAGTACATGTGCTGAGTATTGCCTTTTTGTCAGGCTACAGCGCACACATAGGTACTGTATTCGTACTTGATTGTCCGAATGTTAAAGGAAATTATGTACCGATATATTTCTCAAGTTATTTTTATGTTCTTTGTACCTCCCTTTTATTGTGTTTTTTTGTATTGTGTGTTGCAGTTGCAAATAAATGTTTTATCTATCTACATACAATCAATAACGTAAGTTAAGATATGACATCACTTTTCAATGACATCGTAAGATGGATAGATAAAATCATATTAAATTGAATGATTTCATACTCCTACGTTACTTTACAAAACCAATAACTTATGCCCATGATACATTTATAAATAAATAATACTGGACCATTCAAACAGCATCATCTAGCCCCAAGCTAAGCAGAGCTTGTGTTATGGGTATAAGATTAGATGACTGCTATACTTTACAATACATGTCATTTCATAAAAAGATATTTTTTATTATACATAGAAAATACATACTCAGAACATCCATATTTAGGTTTTCTTACCAGCATAACGGTTAACATTTTATTCAACGACATGACATCTTCACAACAATAGTTTATAGTTTATTTATCTGTTATTCCAGGCCTAGAACTACCTGTATGCAAAATTTCAGCACGTTCCGTTCAGTAGTTTTTGCGTAAAACAGCAACAAACATACATACATAATATGTTTACAAACTTTCGCGTTTAGGTATAATATTAAGTAGGATCATAATGGTGTCTATTCAGATTTTGCCAAAACTAGATTAAACAAATCTGGCAGGACTAATAATTATAACATCCTTATTATTTTGATCTTTATTACAGAGACAGCGACATTTTTAGTAATGTCAAATTAGTTTAGTTTTGGCAACATCTGAATAGACACCAATGTAATATTAAAGTAGTTGAATATTACACATTGGTGTCAATTTTGATGCTATGCTACCAAAACTAACCTAAACTAATTTTACAGGACTAAAAATGTCCCCGTCCCGGCCAAAACGATCAAAATATTAAGGATGGCATCATTTTTAGTCCTGCCAAATAAGTTTAGTCTAGTTTTGGCGAAATCTGAATAGACACCATTACTTACAACAAATGATGCGATCAATTTTTCCATTTCATTTGATATTAATTATATCATCTAAGTACACAGTTACACTTTAATTAAAGCCTATTATAACATTACAACATAATTGGATTGGATTGATAGAAACAATAAATTGTATATAATTAGTTCAGTCAAATGTAAAAGACACCACATACTCCCCTTAAAAGAGAGACGATCAATTGCTGACGTTGTATTCCTTTGTAAAATTGCACAAGGAGAAATTGACTCTCCACAGCTTCTTGAACACATCAGAATTAAAGTCCCCAATAAATCTACTAGACATCCAATTCACCTAGAAATTCCGTCAAGTTTCACTAATTATAGACAAAACTCCTTTTTCAGTAGAGCGGTAGCTACCTTCAACGGTTTGGTCGATATTCCCGACCTAGATTTATTCGACTCTAAATCACAGAGTTAACAGACTCCTGACAAAGCGCTGGTTTGATGCGTTAGCATCTTAATGCAATTATATTGTTATCGGTTTCTGTATTTTTTAGTATATTAAGTTTTTTTCCCCTTATCATTCAGTCCCTGTCTTGTGTGTATAATTTCTTTTCAATTATTGGTATCTAGTTATTTAAAGTTCTGTTATTTGTAAGTTTAATCATTGTTTACCTTCTTGTAGATACATTTCTTGTTAAAAGGACAGGACTGTTTTTGTTTTTGTTTTTTTTTTCTTTATTGTTATTATAATAATTTTTTTTTCACTCCTCCGCAAGAAAGCAACCTTTTTAGCTTCTACATGCGAGGACATATAAATTGTTAAAAGTTAGTATCTAAGTTTATTTCTAAAGTGTGTAAAACTGTTTGTTCTCCGAATAAAGCAAAATAAAATAAATAAAATAAATAAATTAGCAAAGTAGCAAAGGTATCATGGTAAAATACAAAGAAAGTATACCAGAAAACAGGTACCCACCTATATAATAATTACTTAGAAGACTGCTAGAATAAATTAATTATCAAGTATTTCATAGCGATGAAAATAACAATAAAATAATAAAAACCAATGAGAACTTACAATTGAAACTATTGAGGTAACTGCAGACTGTTGCAAACGATCTACAGGTAGCTCAACTAATCCAGATACCAGTCAGAAGCGTCCCCTAGACGCGGTGACTGCATTGCCCCGGTGTATGACAATTAACGAACTTGTGTTTTAAAACTGACTTTAGGAAAAACAATAAAGTTATTTTTAATTCATCTGTGATCAAAAGGTGAGTGTTCATGATTGAATTGAACAAAATAAATATAATAAACAATAGATTTTTAAACTAAATTTCTTAATGAAGTTCATATTATTGCACTACATTTTGTACTTATTTTACAATATCTCAAAGCGCTTAAAACGCGGGATATTTACCAAGGTTTGTAAAATTAATATAAGATGAAAAAAAATTACTTAGAGATGCTTAAAGTTAGTGGAATGAAGATTTTCCCAGTAAAAACCAAGACCTTTAATTTAGGTATAATTTAAGTACATTTTATAATTTTGTTCGTAGTTACACTAATCGAGTCACCTAACGTAATTTAAAGTTTATCCTATCATTAATTATTTCATAAGAGCAAAACACAAACAAATGAGTGAAACGGAAGCACGAATTTTTTTCAATTGTTTTTATGCTTCGGGAAAAAGTGCGCGTGAAACACGCGGGACGCAAAAGCCGTGTCAGCAGCACGGCAGAAGTCGGTTTATAGTTTTTTAAAACAAAATTAATTGTTATGGAAAAGTTTCCCGTTTTTGACACTCCCGTGTCGTGTCTGCCCCGCGTGTATGACGCACACGTCTGGTCGAGCTTTAAACGAGTCTGTTCAAAAAGAGTCGAGTCGTGGGAATTGAGGGCGCTCGTGTGCCAATTTAACTTTTGTTGCGTTGACAACACTGCTGTGTGTCTACCATGAGTTTTCACAATATATACTCGTTAGCGACTGTAGTTAAAAAAATGTATGGATACTTCTAAAGTGTCTAGCGAATAGTTGGGTTCTAAAATGCGCAGTATGAGTCACGTAGATAACTATCTGCGTATTTGCTTAACCACTGTAGTAATGTCAGGCGATTTAATTGTGACAACTCTTGGTATAGACACACTGTCATTGCAGTACGACTAAAAGAGTTAGTTCACCGTAACGCCACTACGCGACGCGACGGTTCTCTTTTTGAACAGACTCTATTACGATCACAAACTCTCACATTGGACCATACATAACAATACAGTTGGACCACTTTAGGCCTTTATTAATATTTGACATTGGAAGATGCTTAAGCTCTGATTATTACAGGAGTATGAAATACTTTTAATATTATACAATATCATTGGATATCCGGGATCTTTCCTGACATTTTTAAGAAGGCATTTGTTACCCCAATATTTAAGGCTGGCGACAAGAAAATTCCTTCGAACTACCGTCCAATTTCTCTTTTATCGGTTATGTCCAAAATTATGGAAAAAATTGTAAACAATAGGCTTCTATCTTTTTTGGAAAAAAATAATATTCTTGCATCTAACCAACACGGTTTCCGAACTGGTATGTCAACAGATGACGCTGTACTAAAGCTTACATCACTAGTAGCAAAGTATGTCGATATGGGGGAAAAGTGAGTCGGCGTATTTTTGGATTTACAAAAGGCGTTCGACACTGTTTGCATCCCAATTCTACTAGCTCGACTTGAGAATGCGGGTGTGAGAGGGGTAGTCCATCAATGGTTTACTGACTATCTCACAAACCGCATACAACAGGTTCGAGTAGATAACCATCTGAGTGACGGTGCTATCTGCAACTATGGTGTACCACAGGGCAGTACTCTTGGTCCGACACTGTTCCTAGTCTATATCAACGAACTTTGTAAAACCAAAATTGAAGGCGCAGATACCATCATGTTTGCGGATGACACCGTTCTCCTATTTCATGACTCTACTTGGAACAGTGCCCGAAGTCGAGCAGAAAAAGGTCTTGCACAAGTAACTACCTGGCTTGAAGATAACTTAATGTCACTGAATACAGAGAAAACTAAGTTCTTATGTTTTAGGAAGACTAACATAAGTAAACCCCCAAATAACTATGAAATTAAAGCTCATACTTACCCTTGCAATAGATCGACGTACAATACTACTCCCTGCAACTGCAACTCGCTTAAATATGTGCAACAAATTAAATACCTTGGGGTCATTGTAGATGATAAGCTTACCTGGGGTCCACATACTGAAACTGTCTCAAAACGAATCAGAAAACTGATACACATATTTAAACTGCTTCGTTCAGTTGCGGACTTCAAACTATTGATACAAACCTACAAAGCCTTAGCCGAATGCATTGTTAATTATTGTATATGCACATGGGGAGGGGCTGCCAAGACCTACATGATTAAAGTGGAAAGAGCACAGAGAGCACTTTTAAAAGTGACTATGGCCCTGCCCTATAGACACCCGACTAAAGATCTCTACCAACAGAGTAATCTACTATCGGTCAGAAAAATCTACGTGTCACAATGCATAAGGAGGTATCATAAGGAGTCGGTACCTACTTTCCCTGTGCCAACTAAAAGAATAAAAAAACTTCCTACACCTTCAGTAAAAAGTACATTCGCACGTAGACACTACATTTATCTAGCACCAACCCTATACAACGAAATCCTCTCTACTAACCCCAACCTAACACAACTGAGCTCCCATAAAATCAAAGCCCTTATCAGAGATTGGTTAAACGGCCTAGACTACGAAGGCGTTGAAAAGTTAATTACCGGAAAAAAAATGTAAACTAACATTATTATCACGTAGAACCCGTCTCTAAATATACAAAATCGCTCATAATTTTCTCCATAGTCATGGCTTTTCACACATTGTTAATATTATACGAAGGTTAAGTTTAAGTTAAGTCCAGTTTAAATTTTTAAGAACAAGGTCGAACTCTATGCTCTACAAACTTTATATTTTAATTTACTAATATTTTTGTTTAAATTTAGCTCTAAATACTTACCTACGCATGCACTTTTAAGTTAAGTTTATTTTGTTTAAACATAACTGTTATTTTGTAAATAGATCTAGACTAGATTAGGCATTACTTCTATTATGTATCTCGTTTCCTTCTGAAACTACAAACAATGTATCTTGCATTGGGAAGACGCTGCCTTCTGTAACACAGTTTTTAAAAACTAAAACGGAAGACAGAGCTGCTCAAAACTTTGTCCTTTGTTATTGTGGTTACAAAATAAACATTTTCATTTTCATTTTCATTGTTTTATTAAACTATACAATAAATAGAAGTAATCTATTTGGACAACTGGGTTTCCTGACCCTAACCACAAATACTAAAAATAAAACTAAACAATTTACATCGATGGAAGCAGCAATGTGTATTTTAACTCTCTACATTAAAACCGTTGACACAATCAGATTGATCTTATTAACTGGAACATCTAGAAGTATGTTATAATACCATGATGTATCGAATAGGTGCACATATCGAAAAACGATTGAGTAAAATAAATTCAAGTCATCAGAGAGAACAATCTTATGCACAAGAGTGCTCTGGTTGAGGCCCTTCTAAGTTGTGCAGGAGATAGTTTATTGCTGGCTTGTACTAAGTCCGCAGCTGAGCTTTGAAATAATTGAGTTTTCCAAGTTGCTTGAGTGGGTTTATGGAAATAAAGCAAGTTTGAGTATGAAATTCCTAATAGTTTGACACATGTTCGCAGCTTCGCTACGTTGATCATCTCTGGGTTATTTTCATCTTGAGTAGTTTAACAGCCACTTACGTCTTCTTCTTGAATATATTCTGCAGATGCATATTCGTTTTGGAATGGTTGAATATCTGGGTGACCCTGCGGCCCACCTCTTGCGCCGCTTGCAAGTTGGACGGCGGCCGCGGCGGCTCTGGCTGAGGCCCTTCCAAGTTGTGCAGGAGAGAGTTTATTGCTGGTTTGTATTGGGAGTGGGAAGGCATTTGTACTACTTCTTCTACTTTCCTGTGAAAAACGTATGTTTTTAGATCCTTGTAATTCTTAACACTTATCACATTGTATATTACACTAGCTGGCATAGCACGGGGATTATTGTCTAGAGTAGAATAGAGAAAAAATACATCGCATCGTCATACATTGCGTAAATTATTGAAGTTGAAGGAATGAACTACGAAATTTTACGCATTCGATGACAAAGTGACGTAATTTTTTTCTATTCTACCCTAGACAAAAATCCCCAAGCTCGGTCTACTGATAAGTCATGATTATTTTATCACAATTATATCTTCTTCCACTCCTCATCTCTAATACCTAATATTGGTCCACTGTTGGACGCAGGCCTCTCCCTGATGTTCCCCGAAATGGCGCTAGTCATACCGGTTAGGAATCGCTGTTTTCCCACCGAAATCCCTTAACCGCGTCTTACGACAGCCTCTGAGACTTACGGCTTAAGAGACGGGGTAGTGGAAATTCTAAGTCAGCACCACACAAGTATAGCACCACCAGAGACAAAGAGAGGCGGGGTTACGCTCACATTCGCAAAAGAAATTCACTAGGGCACAACAAAGTTTGATGGTGATGAAGATATAAAAACCATATTGCATTTTCGGTACCTCAAACAACATCATTTCCCATTAAGTCTTTTCCTCAATTAACTTCTTGAGTCAGGTACCTATGGTTTATCCATTTTGAATAAAGCATGTTAGTAAACAAAGTACGACACAAATAACATAATCTCACTTGCTTGGCGTCGAGTTTCAGATATAATTGTAAGCAATTTTTATTGAAGGTAGGATCTAAAATCGACAAGTAATGTAAATTACGTATAAAAGGACGCGCCAACAAAGTGAATTTTAGGTTAAGTATGGGCGGTTTGTTTACGTTTATGCTCCATTTAAAATGGATACAATATAGTCATATCTATGCCACATCATTCCTTTCAGGATCAGAAAAAAATCTTAAACCCTATCTGCCCCTTAACCTCAACAGCATGTATTGGTCCACTGTTGGACGCGGGCCTCCCCCTCGTAAGCGCCTTATTGGCGTTTATTCATGGAGTGTAATGCGTGTAATGCCCATAATCCCCACGCTGGAAGATCATAGTTTGGATAATTGTTCTGCAAGGGGCACTGCTGCTCACCCCCGGTAGATATCCCTTGGTCGCCTCTTACGACACCTACGGGAAGAGTTGGGGGTGGTGCAAATTCTAAGGCAGCAGCGCACAGCTGTCGGCCCGGTAATTATTATTTATCACACTTTGTTAGCCATACATGTCGTGTAGATTTAAATCTCACATCATGCATTGTGATGATCTCATAATATGTATTCGATAAGTATTTAGGGTTAAAATAAAATCTACAAGTCATAGAGACAGTCAGCAAATTTATATTTTTATCAGACAAGTTTTAGTCACGCCAATCTAAGTGACTTGCAACATCAAATCGTTTTGAATTATGACCTCATATCTGTTATGTTGATTGAATGAGTTAGCATTTTATTGATTTATCTTGTACTAGTTGCGACCGAGATTTCGGCCGCATAGAACTAAATTTTGTTTTAAGTATTAATTTTTGTGTGGAACTCGTAATTCGATTAAATTCTTTGTCTATGTATCCTACTCAAAATTGTAAATCACTGAAACGGGCTCTACCTGAAAACCAGTGTAGCATTGGGCTTAGCCAAATGCTACACGAGAGGTGGAAACCCTTTTTAGGGTTCCGTACTCAAAGGGTAAAACGGTTATTGAGCCTCCGCAGCCGTCCGTCTGTCACCCACCAGGCTGTATCTCATGAACCGTGATAGCTATATACAGTTGAAATTTTCACAGTTTTATATTTTTCTGTTGCCGCTATAACAACAAATAATAAAAGTTAAATAATTTTATTATTTAAGGGGGGCAACGCCCTTATCACCTTGAGAACCGATCACCGAGGTCAAGCAACGTCGGGCGCGGTCTGTATGTACTTGAATGGGTGACCGAGTCACGTGTACTTTTTGTTTTTTTACGAAATATTAGTGTGTCGAAAATTTACACAAATTTGCATAAACGGCTGTATCTTTTGATTTCGTTGGCTGATAAGTTTGATTTTTTAAGAGCTCCAAGGGACAGTAGACGAAAAAGGGGCTTGACAGACAGACAGATAGACGGACAACAAAGTGATCCTATAAAGGTTCCGTTTATTCCTTTCGAGGTACGGAACCATAAAAATTGCCACGAACCTCCCCTTCGATTATCTCCGGGTATGTGAGGTAAACATGTACGCCGAGGAACACAAAGCTCCACATTCCCAAAAACATTGTGTCCGTACAGTAACAGTTAACAGACATGAGCAGAGTTTACAGACATGAGCAGACCGTTTGTATTTACAGTAGAGCGTCGATTATCCGAACGTCGAATAACGGAAAACCACTTATCTATATGAAAACCTCTATACTAAGATAAGCGGTTATAGAGTCTATAGGTTATATTATACTAGCTGTGCCCCGTGGCTTCGCACGCCTATCCCACGGGAACTGATTTATGGGATAAAACGTAACCTGTTTATTCCAGACCTAGAACTACATCTCTGCAGAAACGAGCCGTTCAGTAGTTTTAGCGTGAATAAGTAAAAAACATCCATCAAAACTTTCTCAATTATAATATTAGTGTGATGCTGATGAGTTGCTGTGTATTGCTGGCTTAGAATTTGTACAACCCTAACTCTTCCCATGGGTGTCGTAAGAGGCGACTAAGGGATATCCACAGGGAGTAGAGTAGTTCCTGCAGAACTATTTTACCACTGAACTGCGATTCCCAACCCGCATGCCCATAATCCCGGGGATTACCCCTCATGAGATAAACGCCACCGCGCTTATCAGGGGGATGCCTGCGTCCAGCAGTGGACCAATACAGGTTATTGAGGTGGAGGCCTTTCAAGTCATCTACGTATAAGCGCCGAAAATTGAACACTACATAAAACCTTCCTTCGTGGTATCTTTAATTTTGAGTATGCTTACCTAAGAGCTGCTAACAGGTCCGGATGGTGCCTGCAGTGATGAGCAGCCAATTGCAAGCCCGGAGTAAGTGCGGCCAGACATTCCATCGTCAATGGACCTTTGTGGCAGAGCGCGCACAGTAGAGACACCGCTGTGATGTAAATAAATACGTTAATTTATGGGTCACTTTAAAATTTAATAATGCTGGACAATTCACACAGCATTATCTAGCCCCAAGTTAAGCAGAGCTTGTGTTATGGGTACAAGATAACTGATATACATAATACAATACACTACATATAGATAGATAATTTTTATTTATAGAAAACATCCAGAACGCCCTGAAAAAATATCTGCAGATCGTACAAATATTTGTCCCGACGCGGGAATCGAACCCGCAACCTCCTGCGTCGCAGGCGGACCTTCGCCCACCGCCCCACAGAGGTCGTCTGAGGCTCTTCTAAATTTTTAAAAATTATCTAAGGGCCTGGTCGAAGCAACACGCGACACCAGAGCTGGTGAGTATCTGGCGCAACGCATCAGCATTGCCATATAGCGGGGTAATGCAGCCAGCGTGCAACTGGTATTGATATGGGTCAGTTAAGCTATCTGTAGATAGTTTGGAACTTTCCGTTAGCTCAACTGTTTCAGTTGTAAATATTAGTTCTAATTTATTTATAACACACATTGCTTATTCTTTTTCCTAACATAGGGTAGAAATTACATCATTGCACGGGTACTAAAATTTGGGACGGCAAAATCAATGAAATTTCATTACTTACGCGTTTAGCGGGAGATGAAACTGTATGGAAAACCCATTTCTAACGTGTTTTTTCTTTTTAATTTTCTGAAATATCAGCTGGTAGCTATGGTTATTTTCTATAATAGGTCTTCTCTCGGTCAGCGCATTAGATATGGAGTTCCATAGACTTTCCTCCGCTTGGTGCGTTAGAAATGAATTTCCAGACTTTTCTTTAATAAATATGTATTACAGCAATAGTAAAAAACACTTTCTAGCTCATGATTAGTACATTGTAATAAAGATATTTACAACGGAATATTTACCATGTAGTGTGCTATTTGAGGCACGAGGCGCAGCCGAGAGCCATAAAATACTGCACGATATAGGAAACGCACTTTCTCCCGAGTTACATATTGATATAGATACATAGTGGTTTATAGTAAACCTTCGAGGAAAAAATCACCGAGTAAATTCAAATGTAAACTCCCCGCTAAACGCGTGAGAAATGAAATTCCATAGAGTTTTTCCTTCAGCGTTTCTGTACGCTGGGCTTTCTACCTGAGATTTATAGTTTGGAAAAAGAATAAGCAACTTTCGGAGCAGGTGTAGTATAAAGGAATACGCTACTATTCGCACTATAAGCTTTCGTGGTACCAACTACATCACACCACCAACCTTTCTCTGAAACAGCTCTGTTATCCGCAGTGGGTAACACCAGTAACGCTAGAGCCTCGGCGACGCGCGCGCCCTCCTTAGCTCCAAGCGGCTGGGGGCTTGCTACCAGGTCTTCTAACGGTGGCCAGCATAGCGCCACGCATGGAAGACTTCGGATTAGGCAGGATCGGGTCACGCTGCCCCATGTTGTTATTGCCACTTCTCTCACGGAACTAGACAAGAGAAAATCGGATTTATAGTGTGATTAATAGAGTTTAATTTACAATACTAAAATCTTTATTGGGAACTGTACGTAGCCTTTATTTATAGTACAATAGAGAGCTGACTACCGTAAAAGTTACACTGTGTAGCGAAGTCAGCGCCCTCTTCCGTTGACAAAATATGTGGGTATACGTACAAGCAAAGAAATTGCTATTTATCTCTGTTCTAACTGAATTACCAAAGTTTTTAGATTGTTTCTTAGAAAATGAGCACAAGTGTGCCTAGTCATATAAAAAAAAAAAAATTTCCATGGTCAGAAAAATTCGATAGGCTATTATTACATATATATATTCGTCATCGTGTAGAAGCGACACAGTTGCCGTTCTATGCACCTCTCTGATATCTCAGCGACGTTGATCAGCTCAGTGATGAGGTTCGCAATGTAAACTCAAACCTATATAGACAAGAACTGTCGGTACCTATATCGTATCCATTTTGAATGGAGCATAAACGTAAACAAACCGCCCTTACTTAACCTAAAATTCACTTTGTTGGCGCGTCCTTTTATACGTAATTATCATTACTTCTCGATTTTAGATCCTCCCTTCAATAAAAATTGCAAACAATTATATCTGAAACTCGACGCCAAGCAAGTGAGATTTTGAAATTTGTGTCGTACTTTGTTTACTAACATGCTTCATTCAAAATGGATAAACCATAGTATCTATATTAGCTACGCTACTTACACATCGTCATCGTGTAAAAGCGACACCGCGGCGGGCAGCAGTTGCCGTTCTATGCATCTCTCTGATATCTCAGCGACGTTGATTAGCTCAGTGATGAGGTTTGCGATGTAAACTCAAACCTGTATAGACAAGAACTGTCGGTACCTAGTATCTATATTAGCTACGCTACTTACACATCGTCATCGTGTAGAAGCGACACCGCGGCGGGCAGCAGTTGCCGTTCTATGCACCTCTCTGATATCTCAGCGACGTTGATCAGCTCAGTGATGAGGTTTGCTATGTAAACTCGGATGGAGCTGCCGCTTGCGCTCTCACAACTGCTCGCTGCGACTGGAGGAAAAATTATCATATCAAATCAATCATACTAATATTATAATATACATTCTAAAGTTTGAATCTTTAGATGTATGGATATTTGTTACCTCTTCATGCCAACCAAACTATGGAACGGATCAGGCTGAAATTGAATGAATTCGCATGCAGGTAATTCTGATATTGGAATCAAACATATTAGGTTAATTCTTATCTCATCAGTTTCCGTATGTTAGAAATAACCTTACGTTTCCATAGAAACAACGCGTGCTAATCAGCGGGCAGAAACTAATATCCCAAAAAAATTTGAATAATAAAAAAATAATCAAATAATATCCCAAAAAAATTCGACTTTGATGGGATTATATTGTTACCTATAATATACCCATAATACTCATATCCTATGTTAGTCCACTTCTGGACCTACTTAAACTACCTTTACCTAAAGCGTCATAGCGACCTGGCTTCATCTTTTCACATGCAGTATCTGCCTGCATTCGTTTGTATTGACTCGTAGTTTACTTTATATGCATATGGCTTTGTAAAGATATGATCCTGGATGTTGAAGAAAACTGTCTGTTCGTGCGGTTTTTGGCTTTGACGAAACAGGACGTTTTCGAAAAAGAAAAATCCCTGATTACCTTAGAGCTTAATAGATAGCTGAAAAGACACAGTCTATCTATAGGTACAGGGTAAATCAATGTGGCCTAGACATTTGACAGACACAAGTAAAAAGCGCCATCTGTTCACTTTGGTCAAACTATTACTTTTGTCTTTTAAACTACGCGATCTGCCGGGGTACTTTAATTCATGGTGGTGGTCACAAAATTACTGGCCATGATAAACAAACAATAGAGTCAAGAGTCAAATCGTTTATTTCTTTAGACTTACAAAATAAGAGCTTAGACAAGTCAATTATTTACTATATAAACAGAACAGCTTGATAAATAGTTATTAACATCAAATAAAAAATAAGGTGTAATCGACTCTAATTCACTTCAATTTTTTGTCTACTATCGGAAGAAGAAAACGTGATAAATACTCAAATACCCGTTAATATTTATAACAGTGAACTATTACTTATTGAAGAGAACCCCTTATTTTACGTATCCTTATAGCTCCGTTTTTCTGTTCAGACACAATATCTTCGAAATAATTTTATGAAAAGAAAACTTACATTCTCTAAGATGTTGTAGATAGATGTCTAACGACTCTGGCCGATGCTCCGACACCCATTTCAAAGGAACTGAGAAAGTCTTTACTGGCAGACTTCGTATACTGCTGTATACTATCCACCTGGAATAATAAACACGTTTTTATTATTGATTTAAAAAGGGAAGATAGGTTACGTTCTCCCAGCGCTTACTCAAAAATTGGCATGTGTTACAACTACACGCAAACACATACGCTCACAGTTATATTTCCAGTCCTGTGCAATACAAAGAAGAACAAAGACGGAAAGACGTATCTAGGACCGAAGTGAGACTGAGACAACAATATTTCACGCGAATCACGACCGCCCGTGCCGCCGGTCAGACGGTGACTGATGTGGGAGAACACAATTTTACACAATTTGAGGTTGCCACTTTCGAGCAACTAGTACCTCATCTTCGTTTTTAATAAATCAATGGTTTTTATATTCACATTACCATGGGGTCTCATTCCATAGAAAAGTTTTTGCAGCTAGCGCCATCTCTTGTAGTTTTTTTTAAGTGTATCACTTAGTCATCGAGGTTTGTGTAAATTAACATGATATTATAGAATATCGTTCATACATTTTATAATTTCATTACTTTCGGTCACAGATATTATAATACTACTTTCGATGCACTCCTGGTGGTCTTTAATTGAATTAATTTTATTTCGTATAGTAAATAGTAAGCGCGACTCCTTGATAGATGGCGTATCGGTTTTTTTTATTAAAATGCGTTTAGTTTTTGTGTTTATGTTTTGCGCCATCTAGTGAATACTAAAATTACTAAAGATGTACAAGAGATTTGTGCTATTAACTGGATTGAAACCACAATAAAATACATTCAATTTTTAAGAAATTTCTTGTACTAGAAGACTAAAGTTTTCAATCAATGCGCCCTCATGACCTCCGGAGTAGATATGTGGATAGTCGAGGTAGGGCTGGTCCACCAGTTCAAAGTTGCTCAGCCAGATATAATAAATAAATAATTCTGGACAATTCACACAGCATTACCTAGCCCAAAACTAAGCAGAGCTTGTGTTATGAGTACTCGATAACTGATATACTTAAAACATAACACTACATATATAGATATTTTTTATTATACATGGAAAACATCCAGAACGCCCTGAACAAATGTCTGCAGATCATATACACATTTGTCCCGAGGCGGGAATCAAACCCGCAACCATCTAAGTAGTGTATTTATTGAATTATGTTATCTAGTACTCATAACACAAGCTCTGCTTAGCTTGGGGCTAGATAATGCTGTGTGAATTGTCCAACATTATTTATTTATTATCTATTTAAACACACCGCAGGATATAGGCGTCTCTAGTATTTTGTCGGACGTGATCTCACTTCTCCCAATCTTCAATGATATGTCACATTGGCACTTACTTTTGCAAGAACTCCGCATGTAGAGTCGAGTCTTCAAGCGCTGGCAACACACTGACCAAATAAACGCCCACTACGACCGTACTATCCGAGTTCACTGTATGCAACTTCTCCATTTTCGTCTCCAAATCGGTTATAATCTCCATAAATATAGGTCTGAGTATATGGATAGCGAAGTTAGCTGTGAAGTTGTCTATATAGCTTGTAAAGAGGGATATTATAAGCTCGTATATTATTGTGTGGTGGAGCGCTTTGCTATTCGTTGCTGTTTCTAGTATTTGTTTTACTCTGAAAGAAAAAATCATTAAGTTGTCAGACTCATATCTGTACTAATAAGGAGGAAACTTTTGGTTGTTTGTTTGTATGGAATAGGCTAAGAAACTACTGGACCGATTTAAAAAATGCTTTCATAATTAAAAAGCTTACTTTTAAGGGAGTGACACAGGCTATATTGTATCCCGGAATTCCCACGGGAACGGAAACTACGCGGGAGAATCCGCGAGGCGCTGCTAGTGTAAAATAAACATGTTCTATTTTTTTCCAATTTTCTGGGATAAAAGTTTATTTATTTCTTGAACAATATTAAGTATATCTAGGTATGCAATTTTATCACGACACGATCCGTACAGAAAATTTAAGTGAAAAACAAAAATCCAAACGCGTTTATATTGTTAGTTCGGAGCAAGTGTAGAGTAATAATAACTTTCATCTACATATACAACGTGTAACAATATACATATGTGTACCTACTATCCGAAAAGGGGGCGATTGTCCACCCCCGGGGAACAACTTTTGTTCAACGACTTTTCGAATTTCGATTAAAATCACTGAAAAAAACTGCAACAAAGTTTCAACATGGATAGCTGATTTTGTACGAAGTCACAACCCTAAAGTCAGCTGTGTTGGTTGTCGTGACCTCAGTATGGTCACAGACAGGAGGGACAGTTCCAGTTATAATTCTTAAAAGAGAAAAACTACCTACAGCCTACAGCATCATATAGACAAATTGTCGTAAGTTATGTCACATAGGGTTGTCACTTTATTTAGGCACTAGGAAATTAAAAATTTTTGTATGGGAAACTGAAAATAGGAATTTTTAATTATCTCCCCCCCACAACTGATCAGCACGATGGTCTGAGACCTCCCCCTTTGGGGTAGTACACATATAATGTTATACCGTGTATATGTATTTGACTTACTCACGAAGCAGGTCAAAATTTAGTCTATACCGTATCCATCGATCCGTATTCATCGATCCATCGCATGTAGAATCTAAGTAAACAAACTGCCTAAACTTAACCTAAAATTCATTATGTTGGCGCATCCTTTTATACGTAATTTACATTACTTGTTTATTTGAGTATTTGAGATCCTTCCTTCAATAAATATTGCTTACAATTATATCTGAAACTCAACGCCAAGCAAGTGAGTTTTGTCATTTGTGTTTGTTTACTAAAATTCTACATGCACGATGGATAGGGTATAGATACAAAATTAATCAATAAATATACTTACAAATCAATAAACCAACTCAGTTCTTCCCACCGGACGTCCGGATTCTCTTTGATCAAGCTATTCATCCCCACTACCAAAACTTTCCCGTCACACTCATTCATATAACACTGTATATCTATAAAACATTTCTCATCTTCCAACGGTTCCTGTATCACCTCTATATTATCACAGTTGCAGCTAAAATCCTTAACTATTTGTACATTGATCACGAAAACCAGTTTCGCCAGAACAAGGGATTTTATAATATCTATGTAGAGTACAACGGTTTTCCATTCGTCGACTCCGCTCGCTTTGTTGAGATTCTTTAGTATTCTAGGGATTAGGTCTGTTGAAAATTTACCTGGAACAAGGAAATGAAGAAAACAATTATATAAAACTAGCCAAGTGCGAGTCGGATTCTCGCACGAAGGCTTCCGTACCATCACACTAATATTATAAATGCGAAAGTTTGTATGGATGGATGTTTGTTACCGCTTCACGCCAAAACTACTGAACGGATGTGGCTGAAATTTTGAATACAGGTAATTATAATCCTGGAATCAAACATAGGCTACTTTTTATCCCATAAACCAGTTCGCATGGGATAGAAATCATCCATTCCATAGTAATAATGCGTAACGAAGCCGCGGGCAGCTTATCTATAAAACGGCAAAAAAATCATACCGTTTTACTCTTTGGGTACGGAACCTTAAAAATGTCAAAGTTTAATGCATTCGCTGCCTAATCTCAGCAGTGCGACCATTGAGCCACAGGATTTGCGTCTTGCCTATTCACACGGCATTATCTATCCTCAAGCTAAGCAGAGCTTGTATAAATAAATTAAATATAACTAAAAAGTATGTTCTTACCAGCCATCAAAGCAGTCCTAGCCAGTACAGGCAAAAACACATTAACAGCATCCTTCACACACTTATCCGCTGAATCCCTCAGAAATTTGAACATCAGATCTTCCAACTGCCCATACTTATGTTCCGCTACTGGGCAAATCAGGCAAGCAGACTTCAAGCCTAGACTCCTGATCTCAGCTTCGTTACTCTCACACATCATTACAACCAGGCTGAGTAAGAGAGACGTGCATAGTTCTATAGGCACGTAGGGTGCTATGGCCACGCATATTTGGCTGGCTAATATCCGACGCTCGGTTGATCTTGATGCTAGGAGTTCCGCTATGCAGGATAGGACTTCTCCGCTGCCGCCCCATTTTACTATGAGGCAGGTTGCTGAAATAAAACAGAATACTTTTAATAACTGCACGAGTACTGTTAGGTGGGAGAAAAATTATTTGCTTAGGTTGCTTATTGGTAGGGTTATATCAAAACTATCATCCGTCTATGTTAGTCCACTGCTGGACGCAAGCCTTCCCGTGGAGGGGGTTAATGTCCATAATCACCCCGCTGGGCATGCAGGTTGGGGATCGCAGTTCGGTGGTAGAATTGTTCTGCATGGGGCGCTGCTACCCGCTCCGGTTGATATCCCTTAGTCGCCTCTTACGACACCCACGGGAAGAGGGGTGGTGCAAATTCTAATCCAGCACCACACAGCTGATCGACATCATCATGGCTGGGTATAACCCTAAAGAGTCTGCTCGTATCGCCGTTCGACGTTTTTTGCTTCTGTTCTGATGGTTACCAATACAGGCTGTTGAGGAAGATGATGTCGGATTGCAAAAGATGCTTAAAGTTTACCTTCACAGATGGCTCTGGCGTCGCATATCTCCGGTTTCTTGACCAGCGTAAGTATGAGTAGCGTGTGTAAAGTGTTTGCTCGGCACGCGCTCCCGGGGGGCAGACCCGCCGCTACCGCAGCCGAAACGTCTGGCTACTGGCGTGTGGGGAAGTATAATGTTACCTCTATGGTTGCAATCCAACATGGCGTCTGTAGTTACCTTCACAGATGGCTCTGGCGTCGCATATCTCCGGTTTCTTGACCAGCGTGAGTAGCGTGTGTAAAGTGTTTGCTCGGCGCGCGCTCCCGGCGGGCAGCAGCGCAGCGCACGCCGCTAGCGCAGCCGCGGCCTCGCAACGTCGGGCTACTAACGTGTGTGGAAGAATCTAGAAGAGTAGATCGATAGATAAAGCGTCATCAGGATACATACAAACTACAACAATTATTTTGTATTACTTAGATAAATTCATCGTGAATGTAAGCGGGTTTGTGTTGGAACACCAACGTTTCATCCCTTAACGAGGGACATCTTCAGGGCGAGTGCGGTTGTAGACGCGCGCGTACCGCATCCCTTCGAACCCTGCTGTTAAACTGTAATTAACCCGCTAACATTCATAATGAATTCGTCAAACCAAGAAAGTTTGTATAGTAAAATACTGAGATAAATGTTTTTTATTATACATAGAAAACACCCAGAACAAATAACTGTTGTGTCGAGGCGGGAATCGACCCCGCAACCTCCTGCGCCGCAGGCGGGCCTTTGCCCGCTGCGCTAGAGGTCATCGAAAATATGAGTAGGGTGAGGAAAATTTAAAGATGAGGCCATAGATATAAATCGTTAGATACGCCCCGACCACCAAAAACTGTAGCAATGTACACAAACAAAACAAGCGTACTGAGAAAATAGTGTCATCTCTTTTTCTCACACGTTAGGTGCAAACACAACTTTCTCTTTCGTGCACTCGCCATTTAAATTTGTTATTGTAGTCATTTTTGACAATGCGGACGATAAAATAAATGTTATTTCATTAACTCGCAATACCTACGAGTGAAATGTTACACCTCTGGCTTTGTTTGTGTTTCTAGAATTGTTGTTGCGCTTGCGAAAGGCACACGTCATTTTGTGACGCTATAAACTGCCCGCAAACGTCCTTCACGACACGTCCGGCTAACACTGTGCGTAGATGTAGATGTACACTGAGTGCAGGTTTAAGCAGGCGTAAGGTTCGACTTGGACACAAAACGGCGCGGTCTCACTGAGGTAAGGGCATATCTAACGATTTATATCTTTGGATGAGGCTTTTAACTATAGATAACATTTTACAAATCGTAACCTCAACCTCAATCTCAACACCCTGTATTGTTCCACTACTGAACGCAGGCCTCCCCTTGATAAGCGCCTTATTGGCGTTTATCTCATGGGGGTAGTGCCCATAATCCCCACGCTGGGCATGCGGTTTGGGAATCGCAGTTCGGTGTAGAATTGTTCTGCAGGGGGCGCTGCTGCCCGTCTCTCGGTGGATATACCTTAGTCGCCTCTTACAATACCCGAGGAAAGAGTTAGGGTGGTGCAAATTATAATAATAATAGAATTTTATTTGTAACTTATAAATTATTTTCAAACTTATAAATAATTGCATGCTTACTTACTTATAACTACAATTTTGACAATGGAATTTGAAAGTATGGTGTACGATTAATGTATAAACCGCACAATTGCACTTAAGCAAGCGGTGCATTTTTACCTAGATCGGCTAAATCAGTCAGTAGGCGTTCGACCGCAGTCCCGTGTATTCATATCATTATCAATTAGCAATAAATCAAGTTATCAGTTAAATCTCTTTATCACCCCTACATCTCCTATCAATATCATCTAAGGGTGTACCTATATCGTATCCATTTTGAATGGAGCATAAACGTAAACAAACCGCCCATACTTAACCTAAAATTAACTTTATTAGCGCGTCCTTTTATACGTAATTTACATTACTTGTCGATTTTAGATCCTCCCTTCAATAAACATTAAAAACTAACTCAACTCGACGCCAAGCAAGTGAGATTTTGTTATTTGTGTCGTACTTTGTTTACTAACATGCTTCATTCAAAATGAATAAACCATAGGGTGGAAAACCTTATATATGCAAAAGAGAACGTAACAATTATTTAGAAACAATGGTACCTTGATCCACACACTAGAATTACGTATGTCGTGCAGACCAATACTATAGTCAGTATATATAAATCTAGTCAGTAACAGTGTTCACGTATCCTACTTATTTCAACAATAATACCAAATAGATAGTTCTTCAATGTAGATGAGTAGATAGGTAATACCTACTGACCTTGGACGAATATACAAGGTTTGGGGACGGTCACAAATACAACACAAGGCACTCAAACTGGTTGAGAGCACTTCCACGACGACTAGCGAAAACGTCGAAGTTGCTACACGTAATGGGAACAGCTGTCTACAAACGTATTCCAATCCAACTCCTATCACCAACGCACAGCCCTTAACCTCTCTGCTGGCACGGAGCCACGGATGGGTTTTTCGATATTAACGCCTGACTGGCACGGAACCACGGATGGGCATTTCGTTTTATTTTTTTGTTTCTTCACAAAATCGGAGGTTAACATCCTTCAAGTATAAATTGAAAAAGTGGCTCATCGTTCAATCAATATATGACATTAATTAATTTATGACTGTTAAATGTAACTAATTATTCAATTTTATGTAATCACTGTAATCATGTATTTTAAAGATAAGTCCATTGTGGATTTATACCTTTACATTCATCAATTTGGCTTCACCAAGGGTAGATCGACAACTGATGCTGGTACAGTTCTATTAAAGCACATATTGGATGCATGGGATAAAGCGAAAAACGCTATTGGTGTATTTTGTGACCTTTCTAAAGCTTTTGATTGCGTTGATCATGGTACATTAATAAATAAACTAAGACATTATGGAATTCAAAACAAGGCACTGGACCTTATGCAATCATATTTATCTGATAGAGTCCAAAAAGTAGATATTGGTAAAGAAAGATCTAGGGGATCAAAAATCGATTTAGGAGTCCCGCAAGGATCAATATTGGGTCCTTTTCTATTTTTAGTATATGTAAATGATCTCCCATTTCTAGCAAAAGATCTCTGTGATATAGTCTTATTTGCTGATGATACTTCATTGATTTTTAAAGTTGACAGAAATAAACATAATTATGACGATGTAAATAATTCTCTTTCACAAATACTAGATTGGTTCACCGCCAATAACCTCTTACTCAATGCTTCAAAAACCAAATGCATAAAATTCATGTTACCAAATGTAAGAGAGCTCCCAACTAAGATAATGCTAAAGGATGAGATTGTTCACCTTGTAGACTCAACTGTTTTCCTAGGGTTACATATTGATTCCTCTCTTCAATGGAGACCGCAAATTGATGCTCTCGCAAACAGACTTAGTTCAGCAGCGTATGCGGTTCGAACAATTAGATACATTACCGATGAAGATACAGCTAGGTTAGTTTACTTCAGTTACTTCCATAGTGTTATGTCTTATGGTATTTTGCTTTGGGGACAGGCAGCTGACATCCAGACTATCTTTGTTATTCAGAAAAGGGCGGTACGCGCTATTTATAAATTAAATCCACGAGACTCGTTAAGGGAATTATTTAAAGAAATAAATATTTTAACAGTAATATCGCAATACATCTATGAAAATCTAATGTATACACACAAAAACAGAGATAACTTTATGAAAAGGTGTGATGTTCACAATAAAAATACAAGAAACAAGAACAAATTACACATCCCATCATATAGATTACGAAAGGTAGGGAAATCATTTGTGGGCAATTGCGTAAGATTCTATAATAAGCTTCCATCTGAAGCAACTGAGCTCCCTATTCGTAAATTTAAACTGTACATAAAACGAAATCTTATCAAGAAAGCCTATTACTCCGTAGATGACTACGTAAATGATGTTAACGCTTGGCCGGATGTCGCCCAGTTCCATACAGACAATAGTATGTAAGACCAGTTAGACTTAGTTATCCTAAGATTGTATTAGTTGATAAGCGATGGACTTGCTAGTGGTTTCTTTTTCACTTCTTCCGCTAGTGGACAAAAAATTGAAGTGAATTAAAGTCAATTGCACCTTATTTCTTGTTGATAGTAATAACTATTTATCAATCTGTTTATATAGTAAAAATTTGACTTGTCTAAGAACTTATTTTGTAAGTCTAAAGAAATAAACGATTTGACTTTGACTTTGACTTTGACATTATGTAATTTATAATTTTGTGTGTGACACGTAACATAATAGTCACACTATCACACTAATATTATAAATGCGAAAGTTTGTATGGATGTATGGATGTTTGTTACTTCTTCACGCCAAAACTACTGAACGGATCTGGTTAAAATTTTGCATACAGGTAATTCTAATACTGGAATAAAACATAGGCTACTTTATCCCATAAATCAGTTCCCGTGGTATGAAAATCATCTTTTAACGTTTCCATAGGAACAACGCGTGCGAAGCCGCGGGGCGCAGCTAGTTTTTTATAAATGAACTGAACTATGATGATTTTGAATCAATTCGAAGCCAGCACGGCACAACTAAAAATCGTAAGCACTAACTGAGGTTAGAGAAAGACTTACCCTCGGTAAAGTATCGGCAACTAAGTCGAGCAACCCAGGCAATGTGATCGGTTTGTCGTTGGCAACCAGCTCAGTCAGCAGGTCATTAGCTAGCGGCTCAGTCGCGAAGCTTTCGCAGCACCAGTTGAGTATTGACACTTTCAGGCTGTTTGGCAGATTACTGGAAGATTTAAATAATAGGGTACTTTTAAATCCATCATGGTTACATCATGTTATTTATATGAAACTGTGTCGAAATATTGGAAAGCTCAAAATTCAAATTATGGTAAATATCCCGTTGAAAATAACTTTAATACCCTATTACTTATATAAAATTAAAATTAAATTAAGACAATCCATGAATGAATATGGATTTTTTTTATCGATTATTTAGTAATACACTACATAGGTAGATATTTTTTATTATACATAGAAAACATCCAGAACGCCCTGAACAACTTCCTGCAGATCGTACACACATTTGTCCCGAGGCGGGAATCGAACCTGCAACCTTCTGCGTCGCAGGCAGATCTTCGCCCACCGCGCCCAGAGGTCGTCGCGATAAGACCGCCAATCGTCACATATTTTGTAATTTTTATTTTGTTTGTAAATTATTTTTTGGTGTGCATTAAATAATTATCTATCTATCCATCCATTGATTTATTAAAAACGAAGATGAGGCACTGGTTGCTCGAAAGTGGCGACCTCAAATTGTGTAAAATTGTGTTCTCCCACATCAGTCACCGTCTGACCGGCGGCACGGGCGGTCGTGATTCGCGTGAAATATTGTTGTCTCAGTCTCACTTCGGTCCTAGATACGTCTTTCCGTCTTTGTTCTTCTTTGTATTGCACAGGACTGGAAATATAACTGTGAGCGTATGTGTTTGCGTGTAGTTGTAACACATGCCAATTTTTGAGTAAGCGCTGGGAGAACGTAACCTATCTTCCCTTTTTAAATCAATGTATCCATCTATAAAGAGGTAAGATTTTTTGTATGTCTTTCATCCTACTAATATTATAAACGCGAAAATTTAACAAAACATGTATGTAGACATGTTTATTGCTCTTTCACGCAAAAACGACTGAACGGATCGGGCTGAAATTTTGCATACAGGTAGTTCTAGGCCTGGAATAACACATAGGATACTTTTATTCCATAAATCAGTTTCCGTGGTATAGGCGTGCGAAGCCGCGGGGCGACGCTAGTCTCTAATATTAGTGTAGAAGTTTTATTAAAAACTAGCTGTGCCCCGCGGCTTCGCACGCGTTGTTCCTATGGAAACATTAAAAGGTGATTTTCATCCCACGGGAACTGATTTATGGGATAAAAAGTAGCCTATGTTTTATTCCAGTATAAGAATTACCTGTATGCAAAATTTCAGCCAGATCCGTTCAGTAGTTTTGGCGTGAAGAGGTAACAAACATCCATCCATACATCCATACAAACTTTCGCCTTTATAATATTAGTGTGATGTGATGTGATATCTCACCTATCAATCCACATCTCCTTACTATTCGTCTCTATATTATACTCGTATTGCACCCTAGTCCACTCTCCCCCGTCGTTGATACTCAGCGTTTCGTCCAGCGTTGTAACACTGCCGCGGTGTTCCGGTGTAGCGTTCACAGCTGGCTCTGAGCTTATTGTTGAACCTTCTTTTCTGTTACTGAAAGTTTAAAATGGAATGGCTTTAGTTGAAAGTTTAAAATTGTATGATTTTTGACCGAGGTTGAAGAGTTAATTGATTGGGTCCTGGCCGATAAGACTACACTATAAAAGAAACTTGACATAATTTAATGATTAATTATCGGGTAAGTATTTATAGCCTATCTTTGTTTTTATTCAAACAAAGGTACGCGCGCGATAAATAATCATTTAATTATGTTCACAAATCGCGAAAGTTTAAAAAGTCTTTAAAGAAACTTGAGTTGAAAAGATTTATGGTAATCACACAAAAGGGATAAATAGTACGAAATGGTTGGATTAAAATGGTACCTAATACTGGTTTGAACTCGCGAAATTGGCGGTCGATCGCAAACTGAGTAAATTTAGGTAATTAGGCGAGCGAATACGTATTCAACAGCAAGCGCAGCTAAATAGCGTATCTGCTGCGTGGCCGTTTTACTCGAACAAAAACCATCATGGTTTAATAACCATGATGGTTTTTCACTTCAGACTAAATTTATTTATTTCACTTAAGTCAGTTACAATGGGATATTTACCATGATTTGCGTATTGGGCTTTCCAATTCTTCGGCACAGTTTCATGCGCCATGATCACGGAATAATTTATAGTTAAATAATGGAAAATATCCCGTTATAAATGACTACTAGTCATTTACCTTGGTACCTAATAAAAGAAACATTGCGTTAATTTAGGTATACGACTCACTTCGGATTGGGTTGAAATTTTGCATAGATGTAGCTCTAAGCCCTGGAATCTCTTTCTATCCCATAAAACAGCTCCCATGGGATAAAAAAAACCTTTGAACGATTCCATAGGTCGCCCAGTTCCATACAGACAATAGTATGTAAGACCAGTTAGACTTGTGGACAAAAAATTGAAGTGAATTAAAGTCAATTGCACCTTATTTCTTGTTGATAGTAGGTAATAACTATTTATCAAGCTGTTTATATAGTAAAAATTTGACTTGTCTAAGTACTTATTTTGTAAGTCTACAGAAATAAACGATTTGACTTTGACTTTGACTCAACCTCAACAGCCTGTATTGGTCCACTGCTGGACGCAGGCCTTATATGGCATTTGTCTTATGGGGGTAATGCCCATAATCCCCACGCTGAGCATACTGGTTGGGGATCATAGTTCGGTGGTAGATTTGTTCTGCAGGATGCTGCTGCCCGCCCCCCGATAGATATCCCTTAGTTGCCTCTTACGACACACACGGGTAGAGTTGGAGTGGTGCAAATTCTAAGCCAATACCACAAAGCTAACTTAACACAGAAGATCATAACTCACATAACACTATTCTTCTCACTATCGATCATCTCAAACTGTTCAGGCGTCACGCTATGCGTTGAATTCCCACTTCCATAGTGATTCTCCGTTGCTGTACATGTCAACGGTCTGTCATTTTCCATCTGAGCTGACAGCATCTTATCATCTGGTATCTGGAGATCGATCCCCTTGCTCTCCGACGAGGGACTTGTTAGGGAGTTTAAGCTGACGATCGCAGCGTCGTAGAGCTTTTGAAAGTTTAGTTTCTCGGTTTCAAGAGCGATTATTTTTTGTTTCAGGAGATCTATTTCTTCGGCTTGGATAAGGAGCTGTGGAAGATAACATTTTTAATGTGTGAGAGAGAGAGAGAGAGAGAGCTGTGGGAAATGCTATTTTTAATATGACTAATGATTATTGTTGTCATGTCCATTTTTGTCCAATATGGCGTTATCTAGACATTTTAAGTTGGCTAGTCACATATATTCAAATTTCTTTATTTGCATGTTGTTTTGGAAATACAAGCTAAGGTAAACATGTCTGTGTGTTGGTTTTTATTTTATAAAGACGTAAACACGTCACTACGCAAACAAACTCTCGAAAATTAACGATCTTATTTATGGTACAGTACTTTCTTGCTTTAGTTATTGCTGTGAGTACTTTCTTAAATATTTTTTAGAACTCATTAATAAGTTGTTTAGGTACGAGCCTCGGCTTGGGATGTTGCCAGATGCCATAAGAGCAGAAGGAGGTTTTGTCTAGGTGTATTTTTATACCTCCGTGATACATCTTCGGCCGCATTGTTACTTTCCATCAGATTAGACTGTGGTCAAACAAGAGTCTGACAACTATAAAAAAAAATCGAATTGAGAACAACCTCCGCTTTTTCATCGGTTTAGTAGTTAAGTAGGACATTCTTCGACAGTCCCGTGAAAACATCGCCAGATCCGCCGTTTGATGGATTTTCTTAGGCTTACGCGGGTTTCTTGTCGTGTCTAAGATTAATTTGTGACTTGTAGCCGTAACCTCCGGTTTTTAAGAACATATACAGGGTTCTAATTCTAATATTGGGGTACTACTAGGGAAACTAAGATCTGCACCGACATCTTGCATAGAAGTGAATTGTGCATTATCCCCATACCTATGTATCCCACTAAATTATACAGGGGACATTGGTATTTCACCGACACGGCGGCGTGTACAGCAGTTTCTGCCCACTATCTTACACACGTTCGACAAGACGCCAGGTCTTAATTCTTATTTTTTGGTAAATCACTTCTGATACAAAATGAAAAAAAATGTGACTGTCCTGGTGATACCTACTGTTAATTCATAATGGGTGAACCCGTTTTTATGTTTATTTTCAAAGAAAGCTTCTCTGAAGAAAGAATATTAAATGGAAGTCGGTATCTGGGTATGGGTACTAACAAAACTAAATTTAATAATTAAGATCTGGCGTCTTCACAAACATGGTCGTTTTCGACCGAGTGTCTGTGAATTAACAATAACGCTGAATACAAACAGACTGCAGCATCTACAAGCGGCGCACCCCCCACCACCCCCATCCCCGGCGGGCACGTCACGCGCTCATCGCGCGCTCGCGCGCAGTGCTCGAAGGGATGCGGAACGCGCGCGTCCAGAACCGCACTCGCCCTGAAGATGTCCCTCGTTAAGGGATGAAAAGTTAACCCGCTTACATCCGTAATAGACAGAACCTCCTCTGAGTTTTGAAGTCAGTTAAAAACAAACTACCAACCTCATGACTCCAATCACTTTCAGCGTCCACTGTCTGGCAGCTTACACACACATTCACAACATCTGTCTGACAATCTACAGTAGTGAACTGCCAATCCATCTCTGTAGCAGCATCTGTCTTCAGTGCAGCTAGTGGGGTGCTTTTACCCCTGAACAGTGAGATAAGCCCGGCTGGACGAGGCATGTTGAGGCCTACATCATCCCAGTCTTCAAATTCCTGGAAAATTTAGTGATGTATTTATTATACCCTTACTATACGACCTACTATAGTGGTTTGTCTCTCAAACTAGGCCTAAATCTCAGTACTTAATAAAAAACTAGTATCTAAAATCTAAAATTATCTAAAATTCAACTTTTCTTTGGTTCCTCAAATGTGATTTAGTACCCAAAGCACAAACTCTGTACAGCTTAGAACTAGATTGTGCTGTGTTGATGGTCTAGCATTATTTATTTATTTACCTGATCAGGGTTTTCATCAGAGAAAGTGATAGAAGTGAGTTTATAGTCCTGGACTAGGAGGTATTCATTGACAAGGAAGTTCAAAGCTCTCTTCTCATGAGGCTTGAGGGACAACTCATTGGAAATACTTTTTGTGTTTGAGTCACCATCTGTAATATTAAAATAAGAGACCTACAATATAAACATTGCAAATAGGTTTTAAATTAACAGTAGTTTAAGTCATGGAATAAAATAAGTACTTACTAAAAAACTCTTGGTTAAATAAAA
Organism: Eupithecia tripunctaria; assembly: GCA_955876795.1. Taxonomy (NCBI): domain Eukaryota; kingdom Metazoa; phylum Arthropoda; class Insecta; order Lepidoptera; family Geometridae; genus Eupithecia; species Eupithecia tripunctaria. The sequence goes on along the minus strand of OY041614.1, from coordinate 6,258,117 downwards.
GTACTTACCAACTGTTTTTCTAGATTTTACAATAGTGCCCAATTGTAAATGTAGAACAACAAAAGGATAAAGATTGATTATTAAACAAATATAGCAGACAGAATATTATAAACTAATAAAAAATGCCAGTGATTTATGCTTATCATACCTGAAGCTTGAACCTAATTTTAAGACCTTATTGTACAATATGAACCCAATAAAAATCTCGAATCTTGAATGATGATCTGATTGATGATGAGGAGTGGAATAAGTAAAAATATGGCAATAAACATACAGCATACATAATTTTAAATTTACTTACCAGCAAACTGAGTAAGATTAGCTCTCAGTGAGTTAATAGTCTCCCTGGCTTTCCGTAGTTCAAACTCTAATACGGCAACATCACCACCGCTGCCTCCTCTGTCCCCTCCTCCGTCTTCGGAGTACCTAGCTGTGTCCAGAGAGTCTAGGGTGGCCTGGCTTGGGGAGCGCTCTGAAAATATTTATCTGATTTGTTGGTAAGGTAAGGACAAAGAAAGAATTATAGAATTATTTAATAGAAGAGTTATCAAATAATACCTTTAATATATTAGAACTAGATTGTAGATGTAGATTGTTTGCAACTGTTATTTCATTTCATTTTTCATTTATTTTTCTCAAACAATAATTCAAACTGTGTCTGAAATTTCACTTTGCGCTAGCTCAATTGCAAAAACTAGTTCTACTAATGTTAGGTAATTATAATTATGAGGATCTTAACTGCCCTTTTCATAAGCAGTATTTTGTGAATATTGTAGTATTCAAACTAAACCCATCAGCCAAACTCATAAAGGACTATACGACATGAAGTACAGATATTAAGGAACAGCTTCATTTAACAATAATGTTGTAAGCAAATGCTGGCCAGTGCATGGTCATTTCAATAGACCTTAAAGTCGTAGAATGTAATTCTATCTCTTCACATCACAGTCTGCTATTGTTAAAGGTAAATAAGACATGACTAATGTACATTTATGTTAGACATTCCTTGAGGATACTTGAATGAGTCATTTATCTATACATGGAAAATACTGAATGTACAAGAGGTGAATAATTGTAGACTATAAACATAAGATAAGTGTGATATGTTGGTAAGACACTTACGCATAGAGGTAAAATCTGAAGCTCTGGGGACATGTTGTTCAAAGTTTCCTGGATTGGAAAAGAACTCTCTCAGTTGGGGCAGTTCCTTGCCACTTTCAACCAGTTCAGTATGCAGCTCAAGGGCAGTCAGGAAATAGTTGTCCTTTAGCAGTTTCGTTGCGATATCCTCGTAGGCTAAATGAGGAGGCGAAGCGAACGAACTCTCTTCCATATCCTTGTAAGGATTCATGTTTAAGGCATTTAATCGCTTTGAAATTTATAATCATCGAAAGCAAGGACTAAACTATTATAATTTTGTCTTTTCGTGCCCTCGAAGGAACCAATTTTATTTGTAAAATTACATGAAAGCAAAAAATACAGATTTTTCAACGTCGAACGACAATATTTTGTTGACCATTGTGACTTTGACATTGACTTTAAAATTACAATAATTTTGACAGCAGCAACTTCTATCCGGCACTTTTGGGGGTACGGAGGGGAGCCTCGAGGCGAGCTTTACTCCGGCTTCAACTCGAGGGGTGACGACCCCTCGGTCTTGCCTCGGTCGTTGGGTTAAGGCAGGGTTGCACAGACTTATTAGGACCAGGGGCCACTTGGGCATATTATGAGCTAAAGGTGGGCCACAGAAAATAAAAACAACTGAATTAAGTTTCAAAAAGATTAACGTTATATTTTCTTATCAATTTAAGTATGACTGGTAGATGCATGACATTGCATGGTGTTAACAATTTTTTTTATATTTGGTTCCAAATTGCTTGTCGCCACACGTAATATTCCCTCCAGGTTTTGGTTTGCTAGGCGGTTTCTATTTTTTGTTTTGTTCAGGTTCATAATCGAAAACGTTTTTTCGCAAATATAAGTAGATCCGAACCAGCTTACGCATTTTAAAGCATTTGTTCGCAGTGCTTTGTACACGTTTTCATCAATGCAGCGGTAAAAGTTGAGTAAGTTACCTTCATTAAATTTGTTGCGTAAATTATCATCACTTTGCATATCAATCAATTCAAGCTGCATTGAATCTGGTGCATGTTCAGGCGAAATGGCAAAAGGATTACTAAATACGTCTAAGAGAGGTTTAACTTTTTTAAATTGGGAAAATCGTTCTTCAAAAGCTCGCATCAAAACATCCAGTTTTTCCACATAAGCGAGATTGACCTCAGTTTTGTTAAATTTTTCAGCCATTTTCTTATAATTTGGAAAATGGACGTAGTTGCCTTGATTTATTTGGGATCTGAAAAGAGTCAACTTGTTTTGAAAAGATAAAATATGAGAATATAGCTGAGAAATCAGTTGATCTTTGCCCTGAAGTCGCGTATAAACTTAAGACATTCAAATGGTTGGTGATGTCTACTAAAAAACCTAAGTCACATAACCATTCAGGATTTTTTACTTCAGGGACATCCTTTTTCTTATCCGTAAGAAATATTTCGATTTCATCTATTAAATTCAAAAACCGCTCCAGAGTTAATCCACGGCTAAGCCACCTTACTTCTGTGTAAAACAGTAAATCTCCATATTCGCTTTCTATTTCTTCAAGAAATTGTTTGAATTGTCTGTGATTCAGGCCTCTGGATTTAATGAAGTTTACAGTGGGTACAATAACTTTCATTACGTTTTCAAATCCCAATAACTTTGAACATAAGGCCTCTTGATATATGATGCAATGAAACTGCATTAAATCTTCGGTATCTACGTTTTGAATTTGCAGGTGCTGCTTTAACAGAGTTACTAAGCCAGAATTAATACCGATCGTCGAAGGAGCTCCGTCGGTTGTAATAGGGTATATGCATCGATTTTTTTTATTGTTTTAATCGATTCTTCAGGTCATTATTCAACCGAGGAATGATAAGACGCTCACTGAATTTCGCATTAACAAGGTAAAAAACACAAATCAAAACTACAATCATTTTCGGGTGATAAAAACGATGCCATATTGGCGCCATGTTTATGTGACGTCGACGTACACACTTGATTAAAACCTTTTGTGACGACCTCGGTAGTGATCATCTCAGGAAAGAGGTTTTCCGAAAAAACTGAAAATAATCAGCAATACGAAATGTCAAGTGGGCAGAATAGTGTCAAATCAAGGTGCAGCAAGCAGAATAAAAAAAGAAGAAATGTGTACAGTGATGTCACGTCCGCTCTAGTCAATGGCGTAGCGTTTTGAGATTTTGCGATTGAGATTTAAAATATCAATTTTTCAATGGTTAAATTCTACAATAAAAACATCTCAAAATGCAAAAATAAATATGTAGATTTGTTTCTATATCAATAGAGAATACGTATATATTTTTTTAGCCATTTTGAAACCACATGCATATTATTCCAGATAATTTCGATAAATCCAAAACCATTTTGAAACATTTTTCCAAAAGTGCTTTGAGCATATCACTCCCCTTGGTTTGCCCTGTCAAGGAACTCATTCCAATCAGCTCTTCAGTGACTTCGAAATCTTTTACGCCTCGCAAGAATATTAACAGCTGAGCTGTGGAACTGATATCAGTGGATTCGTCGAGTGCTAAAGAAAAAAAATCAAAGTTTTTAGCTTTTGCAGTTAATTGCTCTTGTATATCACCTGACAACGCGGTAATTCTTCTTTGAACTGTCATCCGATTTAGCTGAATTTTCTCAAACTTTTTCGCCATCTCCGGACACATTTTTTTTGTGGCTATTTGTAAGCAATCTTTAACAAACTCACCATCTTTAAAAGGTCGACATGTTTTCGCTATTAACCGAGAAATTTCGAAGCTGATTTCAGTGGCAGTCTCAGCATCTTCAATAGGTTTTGTAAACATAGCTTGCTGGCCCAATAGTTCCTTTTTTAATGATGCAATTTTTTGGTTGCGTAATTGCCCTGTCAATTTGGTAAAGGTAGGATGCTGTGTTTCATAGTGTCTTTTAACATTGTATTCCTTTGGAATTGCAACAGAATTCTTGCAAATCATATAAATTATATTATGTGACATAACAAAAAAGTACTTCTCGGTCCAAATATCTTGAAACTGCCGATTTTCATCTTTTACCTTGCGTTTTTTACTGGGTACCTACTGGCGGCGCCTTATCCATAGCGAAATTTGTAATACCCCAGCTATAACGGGTAGTTACCTAAAACAATTTAGATAGAAGGTAGTTATTGCCTAACATATCTAAGTATGTTGTTATTCACAAAGAACTGAATTATCAAGTAATAATTATTGTTACTTACCGACTTCTTCAGTAGGTAGTTGTTTTACGCAAAATACAAATAACCGACTAGCACTAGTTTAAATGATATACTTTTCCGCAAACTTATCTAAAAGTTGTCTATGTTAGAGTTATCTATTACAATTTTTCGCCGCAATTTGCCGCGCTGTTACGTACGCAATGCATCTTTGACATGCACAGACAAGAAATTATAAAACAAATCACTCATTGCTCGTCGCGTCGCGCGGCTCCCCCGCCACCCGCACTGCGCGGCTCCCCGCCACCCGCACCGTGCGGTGCTGCCTCTTTCGGTTACGTTCGCGCGGTTTCGAATAGTTCAGAGCGCGAGTTCAAATAACGCGATTCGCGGCGTAGGTATTGAAAATTTTCATATACAGGGTTACTTTTAAAAGACCGGCAACCTTTGGTGATCAACTTCCCAGCATCATCAGCAACAATGTTTGTTCTACGACTTTTGATATAACTCAATAGGTACATTAATAGGAATTATTTAAGTTTTTATTGTCCTGTCGTGACTTTTGTAGATCTATGTTGTATCAAACACGACGCACATTTGCGCGCGCTTTCACTGGTGATAATAATAACTACCTAACCCTCAGTTATTTACCTACCTACCTAGTTGATATTAATTACTCGCGGGGTTTGTAGGCTGTAGGTATGCACTAAGTCCACAATCCCTTCATACTTGACCAGGCTTAGGACTGGCTACATTAAACAATTAAAATCAAATACCTAAGTGGTATGTAGATAGGTCGGTACCACAGATATCGGTATCTATGTAGATCTGGTAGGTAGGTACCCACTATGTTTAACGTAGGTAATCATTCATAACATAACCTCTTAAAGTTTAATTAGGTAAGCAGGTAGGTAATATCAATTGTTCACTAGGTAGCTAGAAAGCGTTTAGGTATTCACTTTCATTGTTAAATGAAGGCGTATTTAAAAAGTGGAATCAGCGTATTTACAACAATTAAACGATTAAAATCATATTTACAAATTAGACATTACCTCGCAGGTTCAAATCTTGCGGGTAGCGGTGAGTATCGCGCACATAGCGTTCAAAATAGTTACCTTCACAACTTCACAACCAACGCAAAGACCACACCTAAAAATCAGCTGTTCGTTAACACGAGCTAACACCTCTGAATTTGATTGCACTTGACCAAAGGCCTACATTATTTTTCTTTTAACTAGTCTCGGCTTGTGATTTCGCCACCACTGTACACCATTGTTTTTATGTGTCCCTATAAATAAAAATCCAGGGTGTAATGTCTGGTGACCTTGGAGGCCATGCACGAGGTCCGCCACGCGCACAAACACGTGTGCCGCGCGCGCATCCGCTTTGATGACTGAGCGCCGAGTGGGCAGGCGGCGCGGCGGCTGGCGTTTGAGCGGCAAGATCAAAGGCGCTAGCGCAGCGCGCCATCCAAACGCATAGATTTAGAAAACATTTAGACAGATATTTCAATGAATAATTATTTTTGTATGGAAATAAAAAGTAGCTAATTATCAAAAGTCGTAGAACAAAAGTTGTTGCTGATGATGCTGGGAAGCTGGTCACCGAAGGTTGCCGGTCTTTTAAAAATAACCCTGTATAAGTATTTAGCAAATTTTATTAAGTTGCTGGCGGGCCGCACGTACATTGACAGAGGGCCGCGGTTTGTGCATGCTTGGGTTAAGGCAAATATGCTCGTTTTTGCCTATAATAAATAAACATTTCTTTTTGACAACTACCCAGAAAAAGGACGGTACTATTGCATGAAAACCCCGCGGGACCTTACCCCGCCGGAACCACCATGAGTCCCGCGGGACCTTACCCCGCCGGAACCACCATAAGTCCTTGGGTTGCATAATAAAAAAAAAAAACAACCAATGATACCTTAGACAACAAAAAATATGCAACCAAAAAAAAAAAACAATTTAGATAGACAAAAAAAAGAGCTGTTTTTGCCTCAACCCAAGGACCGAGGGGTCGTCACCCATCGAGTTGAAGCCGGGGTAGAGGCCAAGCCTCGAGGCCTCCCTCCGTGCCCGCAAAAGGGCCGGAAAGAAGAAGTTGTGTGTGTGCATGAAAAACTTGTCATCTCAATCAAAAATGTCAATGTCAGTATTGTCAATCCCACTGCTCTCAAAACCAAAACAAACGACTGAAACGACAACAAACAAACAACAAAAATCAATGGTATTTGAGTTTTACTGCACATAGTTCATTATCTTACAAATATGGTTAAGTGAGGTAACTGTGTCAAAATGGGAGAAGCCTACTTTAACTTGAAGCGAAAGCTTGAAGAACTCGGCTACAATAATGCGCTGCCTGTCGATGCTGTTCCTTTGGTAGAATGTGTTCTGGCAGACTTGATACAGACTACTCGGAGCCTCCAGCATTACATGGAGTTGTCTAAAGATGCGTTAAAACAGCGCGATGCAATGACGCTAGAGGCAGAACCTTACAAATGCGACAATGCCAAACTCATTCAAGAAAACAACCATCTCCATTTAGAAAACATGAAAATAAAGGAAGACAACTTAAAACTATCAAAGGAGCTAAAAAGAAAAATTAAAACTCTATCTGAGGAGTTGATAAAGAAAGATGCAACTATAAGCAAACTACAGCATGATGTAAGAGACTTGGGTTTGAGGGGGTTGTGCGCTGAGACCCTCAGTTTCCGCAACAAGAGTAAACGAAAAGATACTAATTATGATTTTAGAACCTTCAATGAAAGGAAATTAAAAAGTCCTGATCAAACTTCTGTACTAGAGCAACAATATCAAGAATGTAAGGATGAAATACAGGTATTAAGAAATCAAATTGAACACAGAGACAGTGAAATTATAAGATTGAACATGCTGCTTGAAGGTGGGAGACCCTTTCATGCTATTAATAAAGATTGCTGCAATCCATTAGATAGTAAAATGCATCTCCTTATGAGGGAGATACATAACTTGGAGTTAACTAATGAAGCTCTGAAGAAAGAAGTTGATAAAAGCATTGAAAAGCAGCATGAAGCAATGCTCAAAGCTCTAAATCTAGCAGAAAAGAACAAGTCTCTTCAAGAGGAACTCACAAAAGTTGATACATTAGCATTAAAAGTTGAAGAAGATTGTAATAAAAGATTGGCCTGCTTGAAGAATGAAGTTAACTTATTGCAGACTGCAAAAGAGGACTTGACAATCAAAAATGAAAAGCTAGCACAACAAGTTCAAAGCCTGCAGTCAATAAAAGAGAAAAATGAAGAATTAGAGACAATGGTTCAATGTCTCCAGACTTCAAGATGCATGACAAAAGATTATGAAAAGGTCCAAAATTCATTGACCTTGGCTAAAAAAGAAATTGATGCACATCAAAGGGAAAATAAAACCTTGACTAAAATTCTACACAAGCATTTTGAATCAGATATTGATCATAGTCCTAGAAAAGAAACACCAAAATGTCCTACCAAGGCAGAGTTGCAATCCCTACTTGAACTTGAAAGGCTGAAATATGAAAAACACATAACACAAGTCCAAGAAAAAATGTCTGAAACTATGAGTATGTGCAATAAACACATGACCAGATGCAAAGATAGTGATAGTCTCTCCTCCAGAAAATCCCATGAGAGCTTATTCATCAGAGATTTACATGTTAAGCTATGTGAAAGTGAACAGAAGATTCTCATGCTAAAAGAAGAAAACAATGAATTAAATAATCAACTGATGAAATCCCAAGAAAGTAGTAAGCAGAACTACAAAGATATAATAAGTCAGTTGAACTTAGAAAACTCTGAATTGTCAAGAGAAAATATTGCACTGAGTCAAGAGTTAAGTCTATACAAAAATTTTAATTCTGCAAAATCTAATAAAGAAAATGTATCCTATTCTAAAAGAGAAGTTGATAAATTCAAAGACACTATAAATGAACTTAATCAAGAAATACTTCTCCTAAAAAAAGATAAAAATGAATATAATTTGAGATACAAGGAGTCTTTAGAAATAACAGATAAATTAAAGAGAGATCTGATTAGAAAACAGAAAGAAATAGAACAATTGGAAGAAGAAAACTGTTCATACAAGATGACCCATAGAAATGGTAAAGCTTCAGCTGATCATTTGAAAGATGAATGCAAATTCTTGAAAGAACAAATTAAGAAAATGCAATCTGATGTTATCAAAGAAAAAACACTTGCAAGTCAGATTAAAAACATCCAACTTGAGACAGAAAGAAGTAGCACAAGCCTTCAAAATGAACTTTTAACCATCCAAAGGAAACTAAGTAATTCTAAAGATATGGTTGATTCATTAGAAAATAAATGCAAAGACCTGCAATCCGAAATAATGACACTAAGAAGTGATAAGTCCAATTTAATTGATAACATTAGACAGGTTGACCAAGAAAGAGACAAACTAGTAATAGAGTTAGATCACAAAACAGAAGCTAATAGTGTCTTGGACCAAAAAATTATGTCGCAAAATTATGAAATCAGCAGACTTGGTACTCAAATAACAGATCTCAATAGAAAATTGAACAATAACAAAGTATCTGAACATAAACTGCAAGACACTGAACAACAAATGGCTTTCTTGAATGCAGAGATACTAAGACTGAATCAACAACTTGATTCTGCTGGTATAGAAAACAAACACCTCCAAAATACTCTGGCTGATTTGAATGGGAACATGAAATTACATAAGATTGAATATGATAAATCTAGAAATGAAGTGGAAGGGTTGAAGCAACAACTTCAGCATTATGTTGCAGAAATAAGAAGGATTGAAGAGCTGCTGTCCCAGAAAGAAGCTGATAGATCTGACATGTTGGAACAATTTGCCAGTCTCTCAGTTGAAGCTAATATTCTAGAAAACACCAACCATTCCTTGGAAAGTGAGTCAGCTTCTAAATCAATGCAACTACAGACTTATGTGAATAAAATTGAGAACCTAGAGTCAAAACTTTTGGAGAAAGAAAATATTATAGAGAACCAAAACACACGCATTGCAGCTATGACTTGTAAGATTAACAGTTTACAAGAGGAAATAAAGCTAGTGATCGAAGAGAAAATAATACTTGAGCAGAATACAGCTTATCTAAAGCAGATGTGCAGTAATCTGCAAACTGAAAACACAAATACAGTCAAAGGACTTGGCAATGTAGATTCTGAATTGAAGCTCTATGAAAATAGAATTAAGAATTTGTCTGGTGTTAAAGCTACATTGGAAGTAGAGAATGATACTATGAAAGCAAATTTGATGACAACAGAAAGGTTACTAGCAAACGCTAGAAAAGAAATTGTTGATCTGAAACTGGCATTGCAAGATGCCACTTCAGAAACACAGTCTTTACAGCATAGATTGACTCGAAGGGAAACAGAAGTCCATGAGGTAAGCTTTCATACATAGTAAGTAGGTATCAAAAAAAAATCTTAAATTTAAGTTGTTAGTAGTGTAGTTGTAGTATCTGCAGAAAACACTGATGAGAAAATAGGTAACCTCTAAATAATACAAGAGACAAAATGGAATGGCATAATTTTTCACACAGGGGGTCTACTCGGAAACGGAAAATCGAAGTTTCACTGTCATGCAAAACCAACTCTTATGTCACTTGTATAAGATAAGAGTTTGAACACGAAAATTATTTTTTAAGAGAAGGCCCAGGTTACGTTACAATAAAATATCACCTTTACGGGTTGGTTTCCAATTCTGATCAAACATTTTCTTTTACAGCAAACACTGACAAGGGAAGAATATGACCTGCCACTGATGTTGGAAGAAATACATGAAGTTAGCCATGAAGAAGACGAGGACAGTTCACGCTATAGATCTGTTCATAAACGACTATCAAAATATACACATAGTGGTACTATTTAGGTATGCAATTTTAGCACTAAATATTATGCACCACTTATCTAGATGAGATTAGTAGGAATTTGTAGAAATAGTGTACCATTCTACCTATGGGTACTTAGGTACTTACTTTTGGTACTACTTTAGTTTCGTAAAACAAACAATAGTGCCTTTTTGTGGTTTTTATCACAAATTCAAAAGCAAGTTTAGTGTGGTCGGAACTTCGCTACCAAAAAATGTGGGTTTTCCACCTGAACCTTAACAGCCTATATTGGTCCACTGTTGGACGAAGGCCTCCCACTGATAACCTCAGCTTCAAGCGTAAATTTTGACAAACCCATCCGTGGCGCCTTGCCAGCGGAGAGGATAAGTACTTTATTGGCTTTTGTATTTTATATCATGCGGGGTAATGCCCATAATCCACGCTGGGCATGCGGGTTGCAGTTCGATGGTTGAATAGTTCTGCAGGAGGCGCTGCTGTCTACCCCCGTGGATATCCCTTAGTCGCCTCTTACGACACGCGCGGGAAGAGTTGGGGTGGTGCAAATTCTAAGCCGGCACTACACAGCCAATCAAAGGCTTTTCCACAGACCTCGTGAATATAAAGTAATTCCGTCCATCCATTACTTTTTCACCCCATATCAGATCTTAATGTAATCTGGCACAGGGCAGGGTGATAGATGGTCTCCCGTGACAGACATAGGCTTATTATTATCCCAGCAAAAATACGGAAACTACAGGCTAGTTATCTATGTATAAATAAATAATGTGGGGCAATTCACTAAAGCATTATCTAGCCCAAGGCTAAGCAGAGCTTGTGTTATGGGTACTGGATAACTAATATACTTTATACATACAAGTAGATAGATATTTTTTAATATACATAGAAAAGCATCAAGAATACCCAGAACAAATATCTGCAGATCGTGCAAAAATTTGTCCCAAGGCGGGAATCGAACCCTCAACCACCTGCGTTGCAGGCCGACCCTCGCCCACCGGGCCACAGAGGTCGTCATTGGTCGTCTATGATCGATATTTTAAAGATAATCTTGGTATGATTGTTAAGTACCAACATTTAGTGATGAATAAATGTCAGGGTTTATTTCCGAAAATCAGTACATTAATGTGTTAATATTATTAGGAAGTAAATACCTATAATGAAATTAAGTTGATTGTTACCCTCGGCTTTAAATGTTATTGTTGTAAAAATATATTATGCTGTGAATTGTGCATTACCAATCAATGTATGTAGGTTTGTAATTTTTATGTGCTTGATAATAATTTATCTAAAAATTATTAGGCAACTTTTATCTGACTACCTACTTAAATTATATAAGTACATACTGTATTTGCCCCAGCTAAATTTAATGTATTTCATGGACAAATAAAAAATTTGTTTAACCATTTTGTATTTTAACAGGAAATTTAATTTACCCAAATTATTTTATTCTTTAATGAATGTAAATTATGAAATAAACACTGTTATGACAAGTACAAAATGTAGTTTTTACTAAAAGTAATAAGTACCTATTCTTTTTTTTTACTTTAGAAACTTTCGTAGTTTGACGAATTCATTATGAATGTAAGCAGGTTAACTACGAACCTTGTTTGTGTTGGAAGAACACCAACGTTTCATCCCTTAACGAGGGACAACGGAAGAACACCAACGTTTCATCCCTTAACGAGGGACAACATTGGTGTTCTTCCAACACAAACAAGGTTCGTAGTTCACCCGCTTACATTCATAATGAAGTACCTATTCTATTCTAAATTGGCGAAAGCATAGAGGTATTAGTTGCTGTTATTTATATTCTCGGAGAAAGTATAGTTTTGAACACAATAGAAATAAAAATACAGTTTACAAAATCCAAATGTTTATTATCTTTGGATAGATATTTAAGTATGGAAAATGTATTAACCTTGACCCTACAATACAAATATTTACATCTATGATTAAAATACACAATCACTAGCTTTGCTTTAAACATATGTTTTGTACCTACATTATTTTTGCAAAATATACAAAAATATTTCTTATTTAAGCATGGATCTTTAATTATCTATTTAAGATGGGGTTTTCATGGGGCAACTTAAAATGTAGGAAGTATTTTTTTTTGGATTCGCAGACCAACTGCATCCTGATCAAGGAAATATTGTAAAACACTAGCTAACCATTTATTGCAAATATCACATTTATCTACCACATTCAGACTTACATGGCCATACACAATCCATATTCTTGGACATTCCTTGACAGTTAAGTTAACATCTACCCCCGAATACGCAAAAGAAACTCAGATTAAAGCATTCACTGCCCGCCTCGGCAGTACGACCCGGGGAGGAGTTGGCCGCCACCGCTACATGTAAGGTGACGTATTTACGAGTGATGTATTTATGTGAACGTGACCATTAGCGTCTTGGTCCAAGCACGTCTCATAGGTGGCGGCACCACTTTCACTCGTGTATGCGCCTTAATGGTGGTCTCATTTTAAAGGTGCACCGCTACCATACAGTACAAAAACGTGCATTCAAATATGGGCTGTAAGTTGTATCATGTAGCGATTTTTTGTCAGTTTTAATTCAAATCAGTCGAAGAATTGCGATTTGAGACATGCTAAAAAAAACTAGTTGCGATTGAGTATTCTGGGGTTTAAGAGAGTAATATTACATGATGGAAAGAGGCGTCTAGGCGGCGGCGACGTATTGCGGAAGCCTGTTCAGCAGTGGACTTATGTGTGCTGATATGATAATAAATAAATAAATAAGTAATGCTGGAGAATCCACACAGCATCATGTAGCTGATGCATGATGCTCAAGCTAAGCAGAGCTTGTGTTATTGGTACATGATGACTGGTACAATACGTTATATACATAGATAGATATTTTGTATTATTTATACATAGATACCCAGAATACGCTCCTGCGTCGCCGCGCCGCACCACATCTGTTGCCATGATGATGATGAAGTAAGTAACAAATAACAGGGGATGATACCTAGGGATAGATAGAGTCAATGTTGAGTTAGGTCTAAAAACTACTAGTACCTACTATACTACATCAATAGATCAGGCACTTTTAGTAGGAGTCACTTGATTCACAATACCTCTTCCAGAGTATCAAGTAAGGTAGGCACCTACTCAGTGAAGTGCCGCACTAGTAACATGAATGTTAAGTTAAAAACAGCAACGATTTGTTAATATTGGTGTTTGTTCAGTGAATACATTCTCAAACTGGGTCAAATTATTTTGAAGCGCGATTTAGTCTAAGTGATCAGCATGAAGCTCCACCAAAAACCCCTGTCCAATACAGTCATGGTCCTTTTACCACCACCAACATAGTTCATTAACTTTACAAATCTCCTTGTGAAATGAATAACAAGCAGTTTTGAATACACAAATACACAAAACGGTAATTAGTTTAGTAGTAGTTTATTTTACTCTAAAAACTTCCGTAGTTTGATGAATGTTAGCTGGTTAATGATGAATCTAGCTTGAGAACCTAGGTTTGTAGTTAACATGCTTACATTCATCAGGGAAAGTAGTTTAATTATATTTATGATAGTCTATTTCTAATAGTTAAACATCCCCAGGGACTTCTATCTAGGTTTCGATATAAAATGCTATAGTAACAGTACATTTGCTTTAAAATTTATAGAATATTACAAGGTACTTATGTAATAGATCAAATAATTCATTGTGCTTATGCAAACTATAGATTAACAGTTTTAGGTACTATGCCTTTTTCATTGTTTCGGTGGGTCTTAATCTTATCCTAATACAAATTTAGATTAGTAGACTGGTGGAGGTCGATATTAAGGCGCATACACGAGTGAAAGTGGCGCCTCCATCAATTTTATCTTATTATTACGTTTAACATAGGAAATTTTAAAAATCCATTGTGCATTTTCTGGTATTTATTATTAGTTATTTAATAATGCCTCTGTAATAGTTTTTTTGTAAAGTGGCCAAAAAGGGCAACTTCGTATTTCTGCCTAAGAGATAGGAAGTTGCCCTTTTTGGCCACCAAACTTTATTTTCGGATCCCTGGCTAAACTATGCAAGATAAAACTATTACAGAGGTATTAAAAAATAGCTTATAACAGATAGATACCACAGACTATAATGAGTTTTAAAAATTTCCTGTGTGAAATGTTATAAATAATAACATAAGTGGAGCTGTCATAATAGCTCAGGTATGCACCTTAACCTGCAGGATTGGCATTTTTTGATATAAATGAATACCCAGTCATATCATATGATACATTTATTACATTAGTCAGGCAAGAGACCATTAGTTTATTGAGTAAATTTTGTATTTTCATTTTACTTGAATTTGGTGTTTCCAAAACAGAAGTGGAGTTATGGTTATTAAATAATAATTTAATTAAAGGTTTTTTTTTATATTCATAAAATCCTATCTGTGAAAATATTTTAAGTTTTACTTGGGAAGATAGTACCTTATTAATTAAAAAAAAATCTAACAGCTTGCTTATTAGCCCTAATGGCATAGTTTTTTGTACAGAATAACAATTTTAGATTAATAATGTATAGATTGATACTGTCTCTCTATTCTCCCTTAACAGACAAGATAAGAAAGGTCTATGTACAGCAGCTGTATCAAAATATTCCTACTTATGAGTATTTCGACAAAATCTGGTTAATTCAATACAATAGGCATTATTATGTATCATTAGAAGATGCTTATCTTGTCAGCACCTCTAGATTTAATTATTACAATAACAATATTATAATTGACTTCAATTTGCTTGACCTAAAAGACCCAATTGCACCAACCAATGATAACTTTTATCTATAAATAAGGTGAATACCACATTGTTACATCATGATTCAATGTTATCATGTTTTGATGCAAAGGAGCCTTAGAATATAGATTGTATTGCAACATAAATTTACTACATTTCCTACCTAATATACATTGATTTAATTATTACAAAGTAGCTAATATTCTAGTAAAACCCATTCCAGCTCCTAATAATGTTTGTCCTATGCCCCATATCATGGCATGGATGGGCGGCATCGCTTGGTCAGCCGCTCGGTAGATGAACGCCACAGCGGCGCTGCTGGCGACACCAGAAGTCACTGGCCCAACAACTCCCATAACAATTAATAACACAGGGAAGAATTTCCCATATTTATGTTTTCTTAAGGTTCCAAAGGAAACTAACGCAGCACAAGTGTGTACAAACACGGAAGAGCACAAAGACCACAAAAACACTGGGTACCACATCTCTCCGAATGTGTCCAAAGGATCACCAGGAGTAAGTCTCAATATATTCACGAATGAATCGAATTCTGAGACTCGGAACTCCGACAACATGTCATACATGTTGTCGCACGTTTTCCAAAGCTTACAGGCATGGGGAAGGTTTTATTTCTGGGGACTTTTTCACGAAACACAGTGTTGAAACTCGAACAGCTGATTACAGGCGCAGTTGCTGTTTCGATCAATAATGTTGTTATTTTATACACTCAACCGAACCATTATTAGGGCTCATCATTACTTTTCACTTTCACAGGGTTAGAAAATCATTTTTGTGTCTATTATTCCAATTTTTGATAAAATTGGATGTCTTGAATCTTGGACACAATAGATTTTGACAAGTGACGTCAGTCATTTTCGATAATAATTGATAGATTTGACAGTGACGTGACAGTTACCTCATCAACCATAGACAGCGTTGTATTCTACTCGAGCCTACTCACATCGTCGCAATTTTCGACCTGTGTCGCGTGATTTTGCGATATTTACTTGCAGTACATTTTGCACAGACGCATACATTGACGCACACTGTCGCTATTTTGTCGCCGCGATTCGACTTGTCCGAGGCGTTTCAGCGAACAATTTTGCTTCTTATGAAGCTGCGATTTGGCATTTTTTGAAGCTGCGTCTTGCGGGCGGCGCGAGATGGTGGGACGGTCTTCGTCGTTCGCGCAGCTGGTAAGGCCCCGCCTTACCGGGGGCGGTGGTAGGGGTACGCCGCCCCCGCGCCGCCGAAATTGCTCTTAATAATAAGCCGCTGTGTGTAAGGAATCGCGCTAGAAACTCACCGAAATCACGCTTCACTTAACGTGCTAATTAATAATAGTAATAAATATTTAACAATCTTTATTGCAGGAAAAATGAACATATTTTACCATAGGTGTTTAGAAAGTTCATAAAGAAAAATAAAATATATCCTGAAATTAATTAGAGTTTGTGTGCTGAGGGCTTAAAATGCTACGAGCGTACAGACGGCCACCTACACTTGTGTGGTTGTTCCGAGACCTACACCCACCCTTGCCGCAGGGGAAATCTAGGGAGTAATTAATCATCTGGTAATAGTAGGGAGGATAATAAATTAACTCCTTTAGCCTACGGCTTAGTTCATTCGTGTTCCGCCGGGACGGTACTGGCCACAGATTTGTCAAGTATGTTATAGTACTAACTAGCAACCCGACCTGGCTTCTCACGGGTGCAATGCTGATGTATTATACATAATATGTTATACACCTTTCTCTTGAAATACTATCAAAAACAACCGTATCAAAATCCGTTGCGTAGTTTTAAAAATCTAAGCATACATAGGGACAAACAGATAGTGGGAAGCGAGTTTGATTTATACTATGTAGTGAAGTACCTGTGGCAGTCGTTGGCGGCAATAAGAAGCGTTAACATCAAAATAATGGAACCATTAGATCGAACTCGTTCTGGATTGGATGGTCTCGAAACCGCACTTACAAAAACGCATCTTTGTGTAAGTAAACGCGCTACAAAATCACAACAAATCACGTGAAAACACGGTTCAAAATTGCGGTTGTGTGGGCTGGAGGCTTAATGGGTATCCTACCCTACCTATACAACGTGTAACAAAATATGTGTACTATCCGAAAAGGGGGCGATTGTCCACCCCCCGGGGAACAACTTTTGTTCAACGACATTTCTAATTTCGATTGAAATCTCTGAAAAAAACTGCAACAAAGTTTCAACATGGTTAGCTGATTTTGTACGAAGTGACAACCCCCCTAAAGTTAGCTAAGTTGGTTTTCGTGACTTCAGTATGGTCACAGATGAGGAGGGACAGTTCCAGTTATAATTCTAAAAAGAGAAAAACGCCTACAGCATCATAGAGACAAATTGTCGTAAGTTATGTCACAGAATTATGGGCTAGGATAACATTTCAATTTGAAAGTTGAAGTTACGTGAAATTAAAAACACGAAATAAACTTTACGATGTTTGTTTGATAACACAGTCGTGTAATTTTCAAACTTTTTGTAATTTATTGTGTATTTATCTAATTAAAACATCCGCGGGTTGAGTTGCACGGGTCGATTCTGCGGCCGCGGCTACTACAGCTAACTTACCTAAAACTTTATTTTCCGTTATTCAATGTAGGTAGGTAGTTAGTCTGTTCTGTCTGTCCAGAAATCTTTCAATGCGGTCGGCATCTTTCAAACAAGCCGCCCGTGGTCTCTTGTCTAGCGACGAAATATTTTTTAACCGCGGGTTCCTTACATAGATATTAAAATCGTAAATTTTTGTGGAACACCCCATTGAAGCGAATGTTATTACACGTACAATACGATTCTACTGAACTTATAATTACTAGGTATACATTTTTAATGAATCATGATGATGATGAGTCACCGTCAAAGATGCAGGATTTTGTAGTAGGTATACAAACTACCTGAATTCACGCAAAGTGTATGTGTAGTTTTGAAATACATAGGTATTTCACAACAACACATACCTACTCTAAAATACCTACTTACCTACTTATTTATACAATTTTCTATAAGCTACTTAGGTAGGTACCTATTATTTAAGGACTATAATCCTAATACCTACCTACTTATGTTGCCATCTTGGGGTTTATTGAGAGTAAACCCTAAAACGTTTCCATCTTTTCGGCGAAATCAAAAGAATGTACTAGTGATGTACTTACGTCACCACAATATGTCGCTTCACTTTTGATCGTAATATCGATGAATAGTATTAACAAGCACGAAAATAATAAGTGATTTAGTGATACGCGATTCAATTTAGCAAGTTTGAAATGAGTAGCTGGTTACTTGGCGTAAGTACTTATTTAAATATTGAAAAATCGTTTCCTACAGCGTAGGATACGAATAAATAGTACTAATGCTTTCTTAGAAGGTAGCTAGGTGGTAAAAATAAGAATTAGCGGCTGTGTGCGTGCGGCTTTAAACTGCTATTGTAGTTTAATTTAGATTTATCATTCCTTAAAATAAAGCTAAGTACTAAACGTACTTAACATTATTTAACTTAAACATGTAAAAAAACAAAAGAAATAAACTCACGACTTTTCCCTTTCGAGTATTGGGCAGTGAATCACACTCACACTAAAAAGTGCGAAAGTTTGTGTGGATGTATGGATGGATAGATGGATGTTTGTTACTTCTTCACGCCAAAACTACTGGACGAATCTGATACAGGTTATTCTAATCCTGGAATCAAACATAGGCTACTTTTTATTCCATAAATCAGTTCCTGTGGGATGAAAATCACCTTTTAATGTTGCCATAGGAACAACGCATGCGAAGCCGCGGGGCGCAGCTAGTGCGTTATAAAACGTCGAAACTGGTAAAAAAAATAACATCGAATTGAGGACTTCCTCCTTGTTTTTTAAGGTTAAAAATAAACATAAAACCGATGATGGGTATATCGATGATAATCTAAATACACATCACTAGCTATGGCCGGCCATTGTATGAACTTTTTCAAGGTGATTGACCAGTCCTCGCGAGCGCGCGGCGCGTGGCGCACAAAGGGCGGCCGGGTTTCGTTTTAGTTTGTAAACAGTATTGTGTCGTAATTATTGTGTTATAAAGAGATGTTCATGTAATTATGCGTAAATACCTATGCTACCGTGTTAGTTAAGTGAATATCAATTGTGAAGTAAATATGATGCAAATTGTGTCACGATTTTGACTCGAAATCACGACCTTGGAAAGAAAATAAATAATTTCTGTATCATGTAAGTTTTATTAAATTACTATTAGCTATTACAATTTTCTCATTAGCACCTAGGTACCAACTTGCATCTTATAATTATTACGCAATAACTAAATCGGTTGCCTGGATAGGGTTGTCACTTTATTTAGGCACTAGGAAATTAAAACTTTTTGTATGGGAAACTGAAAATAGCAATTTTTAATTATCTCCCCCCCACAACTGATCACCATGATGGTCTGAAACCTCCCCCTTCGGGGTAGTACATATATTATGTTATACCGTGTATACATGAAATACCTGTAGGTATATAATGCAAGCTCGTTTCGTAGCATCAAGCCCTACTCACACAGGCGCAAATTTTTAAGCGTGACCTGTATCGCGCGATTTCACGATATTTGTTTGCAGTACATTTTCTACTAAAATGCATACGTTGACGACGCTCGGCCGCACCGTAGGAATCAAGCTAGAAAATCGTTGAAATCGCGCTACACAAGACGCTAGCGCAAAAATATGAAATCGATCTTCGGATCAAACCTTACCGTACAACGTTGCCCATAATTTTGTAATTTTCTTATATCTTTTTGATTAACATTTTATCGAAGAATTCACTTCGTTTTTCTATCTTTATTACCGAACAACGTTGCCTTTATTTGAATTATACTCTAATAATACGGACATTGGCGAAATTATGTCAACCCAGACGTAGACGCCATTATAAGAAGAAAGGAAAGGAAAGCTATTTAGCGCTGCTCCGACGGCTGATAGCTACAAGCTGAAATTAAATTTATTCCAAGTTATTTTTTTATTTTGTTACTAATTATCCATAATGCATATTTTTCCAGAGAGATATTATACCCAGCAGAGAGATAGGCCTTCGGCTTCGGATGTTCTTGCGTAGCCCTACCATGGCGGCGGCGTTGCCATAATCCAAACTATTATGTCTGAAGATAGCTACGGACGGAGAAGAAAAAAAAATTGAAAGAAATAATTAAAATCAGCCAGTATGTATTCTAATTCTAAGCAATTGTCTATGATTGATGTTCATTTGTTGCGGATTTGTTTGTACGTTGTGATTTGATTTGCGTTGCATGCAGTGTCTTGATTCTATTAGAAACATTGCTGGGAACGTGATTCTGCGCAATTCAAACAGAGGGAGACCATTACTTACAGTAAGTATAATAAAATTACAAAAACCTGATTTTATATTATAACCACTGTGAAGTTTGTACGTGTTCCTCATTCAGTTGACTGACGTTTGTTGTGACATTCATTTTCAGTTCGCGTGCATGTGAAAATAACCTAAATCCTATAAAAAATAGGAGTTTTATACGTACGTTACGTCTAATACTATTGTACGTCGTAATTTTGGTCTGGCACAAGAAGGATATTCTTTGGAAATATGGGGAAAGTTCGATCAGCTTCGGGCGCTCCCCGAAAGGAGGGGTTCAACAAATCTGGACATTCTATGAATCCAGAGCGTCCAACCGAAGGCCTGAAAGTTTCCAACCCAAGAACAAAGGGCACTATAAAGCGGCTGCAGATGTACAGGAATTTTAAAGCCAAAAGGGATAAAAATGGTAAAATATTGACTCCAGCGCCGTTCCAAGGTTGGTTGGCGTCCGGTACCCGTGCAAGAGTAGAGCCTAATCAAAAATGGTTTGGAAACTCTCGGGTCATATCTCAGAATGCCTTACAAAAGTTCCAAGATGAGTTTGGAGCAGCTGTGAGGAATCCTTATCAAGTGATCATGAAGCCGACAAACCTTCCGATCTCACTCCTGAACGAGAAAGCGAAGAATGCGCGAGTACATTTGCTTGATACTGAGGGTTTTGATAAAACCTTTGGCCCTAAGAAACAAAGGAAGCGTGTCAATCTAAAGTTTGCAGACATTACTTCTTTTTCAAAGGCTATAGAAGACAGCGCAGAGAAATATGATGAGTCAAAAGATTTGGATAAAGTGCGTGAAGACACAGGAGTCAGGCAAGGGCAGAGAGACTGGGTATTTGGCGCAGGAATGAGTCGTAGAATCTGGAATGAATTATACAAAGTAATTGATTCCTCAGATGTTCTTCTTCAAGTCCTCGATGCTAGAGACCCAATGGGCACCAGAAGTCCATTTGTGGAAAAGTTCCTCAGAGAAGAAAAGAGACACAAACATTTAATTTTCATACTGAATAAAGTTGACCTTGTACCGAACTGGGTGACACAGAGATGGGTTGCAATCCTGAGTGCAGAATACCCTACAATAGCATTCCATGCATCACTCACTCATCCTTTTGGAAAGGGGTCCCTGATAAATCTGTTGCGTCAGTTTGGAAAACTACACATTGACAAGAAGCAAATCAGTGTCGGGCTTATTGGATATCCAAATGTAGGGAAATCCTCAGTCATCAACACATTAAAGTCAAAGAAAGTGTGTAAAGTGGCACCTATTGCTGGAGAGACAAAAGTGTGGCAGTATATCACTTTGATGAAAAGAATTTTCCTTATTGACTGTCCTGGTGTTGTATATCCTTCAGCAGAAACAGATACTGAGAAAGTACTGAAAGGGGTGGTAAGGGTTGAACTTGTACAAAACCCTGAAGATTACATAGAAGATGTGATCAAGAGAGTTAGAAAGGAGTACATGGTGAAAACTTACAAAGTAGATGGCTGGGAAACAGCAACTGAGTTCCTTGAGAAAATGGCAGCCAGGACTGGGAAACTGTTAAAAAAAGGTGAACCTGATATAGATCAAGTAGCAAAGATGGTACTCAATGACT
This sequence comes from Eupithecia tripunctaria, assembly GCA_955876795.1. Taxonomy (NCBI): domain Eukaryota; kingdom Metazoa; phylum Arthropoda; class Insecta; order Lepidoptera; family Geometridae; genus Eupithecia; species Eupithecia tripunctaria. The sequence continues at coordinate 6,236,238 of OY041614.1, read as the reverse complement.
GGCAAAGGGGAAAGCTTCCTTTCTACGTGGCTCCTGAAGGTTTTGAAGTACCTCTGTCTAAACAGCCAGAGGAAACACCAAAAGAAATTGAGACAGTTGCAGAAGAGAAGAAAGCTGAAGACACTGTAGAAACAGCAGCACCAGAAGTGGAGGAAAATGAAGCAGTAAAACCAATAGTCAACATTAACCAATTGATGATAGCACAAGACTTCGCTAAAATAAGAGTGGGCCTGCAGTTTGACAATCAAGATGACCGAAAACCTTTAGAACAGTTCGAAATACCAGAAGAACTGCTAGGAATTGATAATGAAAAGGATGAGAGCAAATCCGAAACTACAGAAGGACAGGATGATGATGGAGATTCTTCTGATATCAGTGAGTTTTACAGCAATGATGAAAATGATCACAGCGATGTTGAAGACCATTTGACAAATGACCCAGACACGATCAAGGAACTGAAGCGTAAGAGACTTGCTGCTGCAAGTGGTGCATTCACAGTAGAAGAAGTATCACACAAAGGAAAGAAAGCAAAGACAAGTGAAGAAGTTAAAGGAAAGAAAAAGCTGACCGCAAGAAAGAGGAGGGCTATAGACAGAGCTGAACGTAGATCAAAAACTGGAAGCAACTTCTATGAGATCTCTAATGTTAAAAACCGGAATAGGAGTAAAAAGATCGCGTGATTCTGATTATAGGTGCAAAATTAATATTGTACTTAGGTTAAGAGCTATAAATAAATTATTATTAAGAAATTTCCTATTTTTATTTAAGTCTTTAAATACAAAACTAGACAAAGATAAATAGATGATGATGTTATGTCAAAGTATATAAGCATTAGAAATCTAGGAGCATAACATTTACACAAAAAAAATATGAATGTCACTACCCAAATGTCTTCTCACCTCACTATTTCCTCCCGTATCTTCGTATACATACTTAGTGTTGTCTTTCTTATTATCATGATCACATTGTTGTTTTAGTTTTAGGTATATGTACTTCTAAATGACGACCTCTGTGGCCCGGTGGGCGAAGGTCCGCCTGTGACGCAGGAGGTTGCGGGTTCGATTCCCGCCTCGGGACAAATATTTGTACAATCTGCAGATATTTGTTCAGGGCGTTCTGGATGTTTTCTATGTATAATAAAAAATATCTATCTATGTAGTGTATTGTATTATGTATATCAGTTATCTAGTACCCATAATACAAGCTCTGCTTAGCTTGGGGCTAGATAATGCTGTGTGAATTGTCCAGGATTATTTATTTATTTATTTAAATAGTAAGTTTAGTTTTCAATGTAAAAGTCATGTTACTCTCCTTCAATTTTATTTTTTAGGATAACCTAGTAGGTAGTTATTAACGCATTCACTGCCCAGATACAGGTGGCGTTAACCTCTTAGAAAATTAAGCAAAACGCTGACCTACATAGGTAAGCGTCTTGGACTAGGACGCATTAACCATGAAAGTGTTAAAAGTTTTTCTCAAGATGATTTTTTCTTGAATCAATTGCCGCCCTGTTTATTACATTCTTAAATATAGGTAATTCTGTTTGTAATCGGCTTCCCGCGATACTGTTCTGAACCTAGTGCCGGGACCACAAGTAAACTGTATAAGCTTTGCAATAGTAATTAAATGAATTTTGTATTTTTTAAGTAGGTACCTAGTACCACTAATCTAAATCATAACTTTTATGAAGTTTAGTAGTTACAATACTTTAAAATGTTTGTGATAATTCCAGATGTCTTCAGGCAGTGAGAGTGATGACGATTACGTTCCAGAGGCGAATCCCGCGCAGCTTTCCGAAGAGGAATCAGCTGATGATGAAACTGAGAAGCAGTATGAGGATGAAGTAGAACTTAAGAAGAGAAAAGCTGCTAAAACAAATGACAGTAAAGGTAAATCCACGATCTGCAGCCAAACTACATTGTCTCCCCAACAAACAAGTAATTCATTGAAAGAAAACTAGAAAAAAAACCTGTCTCAGTCCAAATTTTTGCACTTTTGTATACTAGCTAGGTTAATATTATGAAAATATAAATACAAATGCTGGAAAATTCGCACAAATACCCGTGAATATTTATTTTTATGTGTTCTGATCACTTCCGTTTAAAAAAAACAAAACTTTGTTTATTTATTACAGGCCCAAAGAAGAGGAAAACCAGAAACGTCGAAGTTGCAGAAGACGAACCAGAACAAATAGCTCCAGAAGATGACTTAAATCCAGAAGAAACGAAGAAGAAAGAAGACGACCTATGGGCTATGTTCTTAGACGGAACAGATACCAAACCTAAAACTAAAGAACCGAGCAAAGTTCCACCTAAACCTGAGAAGAAGGAACCAGAGAAACCAGAACTTAAAAAAGAAACCAAGAAAGATGGTACTAGTGATAGAGATAAGAAGATTTTCGAGTTTGCTGGTGAAACAATAGTGGTGGAGAATAATGTTATCAAAGAACGAATTAAGACTGTTGAAAGCCCTGCCACAGGTTTGTAAAATCTCGAGTCATCTAGCGCCGCCACCTATTTTTAACCTACTTCAAAAAAAGGAGGAGGTTATCAATTCGTCTGTATGCACCTATTTTATCTTATAATAATTACGTTTAACACAGGAAATATCAAAAAGTCTATCGTACACATTGTGATACCTATTATAAGCTTTTTATTAGGCAGAGATACGAAGTGGCCCATTGTGGCCACCAAACTCCATTTTCGCATGTACTCCTAAGCTATACAAAATAAAACTATTACAGAGGTATTAAAATAGCTTAGGTAGCTTAGGTACCTCAAACTGACGATGGATTTTTAAAATTTCCTATGTAAAACGTAATATATAAAATAGGTGGCGGGCCACTTTGGCCCTGGTAAGAGCCCTAAAGAAAGGAATTTACAAAAATGTATTGGACAGTTTGTGGTTTGAAAAAGTAGCCCATGTTTGATCCGCTTTTACTTGAAAAAGTAACAAACATTTATGCATCCAAACTTTCGCGTTTATAATATAACTAGATGCGCCCCGCGGCTTCGCAAGCGTTGTTCCTATGGAAATGTTTAAAGGTGATTTTTATCCCACGGGAACAGATTTACGGGATAAAAAGTAGCCTATGTTTTATTCCAGTATTAGAATTACCTGTATGCAAAAATTCAGCCAGATCCGTTCAGTAGTTTTGGCGTGAAGAGGTAACAAACATCCATCCATCCATCCATACAACTATACAAACTTTCGCATTTATAATATTAGTGTGATGTGATAGTGTGATTAATCCTAAATTATTCTATCTGTTGAGGTTGAGGTTTCTTTCAATAGCTGTGCAATATAGTATTTTCTACAGATCTATCATCATAGTTCAAAGCAATTTAAGCAAAATTAACTTGTCTCAGTTTTGAAAGTTACTAAAAAATCTATATCTCTCTCTCTTACAGCAAAACCTATAGCACGAGCCTCCACGGCCGGCCTATCCGGCCTCCTCGGGCAAATCAACAAGAAGAACAAACTGTCGACGTTAGAGAAATCTAAACTGGACTGGACTACGTTCAAGAAAGACGAGGGCATTGAAGAGGAGATTACTAGCCATAACAAAGGAAAGCAAGGGTTAGTAGCTAAATAATTTATTTATTTATTTATAAAAAAAAACATAATTTTAGTATTTAATACATTTTAAATAATTTACTTTAAAAACTATCGTAGTATGACTAATTCATTACGGGTGGAAGCGGGTTAGCTACGAATCTTTTTCGTGTTGGATGGAAGAGCACCAGCGTTTCATCTTCATTAGGGTGAGTGCGGTTCGCGTCGCGCCTGCACTGCGTCCTTACACGCACTACGGGCGAATGCACGCAGTGCATGGGTCGTCGGTCGGCGCCAATAACATAATTTAAAGATACAACCTTGGCTAGTTCCTTTAATCTTGGCAGTAGTAGATTATATGAGGAAGGACCCGTCATATAAAGTTTATAGCTTTTGCCCGCGGCTCTAGTAGCCTATGTCCATCCTGGGATACCATTTACTTCCCTGCTAAATTTCATCAATATTCGTTCAGCCGGGAACGAGATAAAAACATATCCTATGTTCGTCTCCTGGTTCTATGGTACCTCCCCACTTATTTTCAGCGAAATCGGTTCAGCCGTTCTTGAGTTATAAATAGTTTACTAACACAACTTTCTTTTATATATATAATACTATATTTAATACTAAATAAATAATGCTGGACAATTCACACAGTATTATCTAGCCCCAAGCTAAGCAGAGCTTGTGTTATGGGTACTAGATAACTGATATACATAATACAATGCACTACATAGATATTTTTTTTTTATTATACATAGAAAATATCCAGAACGCCCTGAAGAAATATCTGCAGATCGTACACACATTTGTCCCGAGGCGGGAATCGAACCCGCAACTCCTGCGTCGCAGGCGGACCTGGTGGTCGTCATAATTTGACGACCACCAGGTCCGCCTGCATGTATAATGTATATATGTATATATTATATACATATATACATTATACATGTACATATCATCCTACATCTAAACTTTCGCATTTATTATATAGTCCGCGCCAGTTAAATTGAGAATATAGTTCGTTGACCTTTTGTCCGTTCAGTCAGAGGTGACAAACATTTGGAATCGAATTTAATACATTAATTTTGTTCTATATGTATTTGCTAACAATCTAAAAAATAAAATCTAAATTCCGGTTATGAAATTTTTATTTAATTTCATAAAATGTACAGATACATAATACCTTAAATAGAAGATACAAAATTATCCTTATAATTATATTATTTATAATTATTTCTTATTCCCCAACCTTTAGGTTGGTGGGGTCTTATTTTCTTTCTCGGAGATGTAAGCGGTGGTGCTTTGCCAGAGGAACCTAAAAATCATTATCACAATATATGTAGTATCCCGTATGTACGGAGAGCAATATTGCATTATAGCATTATTTTTTTTAAATAATTCTGGAAATGTTCTTTTACGAACTAAAATAGATATAATATATTATCAAGTTCTCTATATAAATTAAACGTACTACATTTTTGTATAAATCTGTGACTAACCTGCCGCAGCCGCGGGTAGGGTAGGTAGTATATTATGACGGCAGCGGCGCGTGCGCCCACGATAACTTGAAGACGGACCAGCTTGTTCCGAATCCATAGCGTAACCAATATCTCCCTTTCTTATAAATAACCACAAATCAATAACAAAAAAAAAACAGATATACTAATAACAAAAAACGTAACAGATCTAACAACAAAAGTTCGACAAAAATGTTATCAAGTTTATGGAATACTCGAAGACGTATACACGCAAGCGCTATCCGAACACGAATTATTTAACAAGCGACAGAATGGCAATCCAAAGATGGCGAGCCCCTGGCGTGTCAACTAGTGTCAAGTAAGAAAGCTGTGTAAGAATGTAGGTGTAACCCAAGTTTTGTTCGTTTTTACGAACTTTATTTGAAAGTGTGAAATTAATTGCTATGATGTTTTAAGCACATCTATTTGAAATAGAACTTTGAAAAATCAAAAATCATTCTTATAAAGTCAAAAATTGGCAAAAAAATCATATGAATTGCTCTATAATGTGCATTTGATACAGTTGTTTCCTGTACAAAAGTTAGAAAATGAACAAACTAAGCATATTGAATCTCTTTATGAACTAAAATACGGTTAAAATATAGTTAAAAAATACATCTAAATTTATGAATTTTTCCTCAAAATTGATAATTTTTGGGTTAGACCTCTTCTGTTTTAATGCCAAATTGAGGTCAATGAACTTTATTCTCAATTTAAATGGCGCGGACTATAGTTGGTAGTTATTTATAAGCGTGATTGTATAAATACATCTATTCTTATTTTTAAGTTTACTTTAGCATAATAAGATGTTTAGTTGAGTTGCCTTCTTATTTACGCATGTTGTGGCTAACCTGTAATTTAGAGAGCACTAGTTTTATCTCGTATCTTGTTTTATAATTTGTATTCCTTGTGTTATCTCTAGTTGGTTGCCCTGAATAAATAAATAAAATAAATAAATAAACAGTGTACCCTGCATTGGGAAGACGCTGCCGTCTGTAACACAGTTTTAAAAAGAACTCAAACGGAATACAGAGCTTCCCAAAACTTTGTCCTCTGTTATTGTGGTTCCAAAAATAAACATTTTCATTAAAAAACATTTCATAGTGATTCTAAAGCTTTATCGTTTCTCAACTTCAGATACCTTGAAAGAAAAGATTTCCTCGAACGCGCAGATCACCGTCAATACGAGCTCGAGCGGGAAGTGAGGATGGGGCGACGCAGCAATCGATAGACCATAGATAAGATTGTTCACTAGAGTCACTTCAAAAAGAGAAGAGTCGTGGCGTTTTGGTGAACTAAAAGCTCGATTAAACTTTACGGTACACCATCACGGTCTGATTTAGAAACCTTAAAACGGAAGGTGTAATCGCTGTTAGGAAGGAAGGATGCCGATACCGGAAGACCGTGAGAGCCCGACTGTCCCAACTTCCTAATTGCCGGTGTACCGGCAAATGTAATCGCTGTCAGAGAGACCGGGCGCTCAGTCGCGCGAGGCGTTTGTTGTGAGCGGACGCGCGTCAACGTGCCTTGCGTTCGAAAAATGACTTCATCAAAGGAAAAGCATGTATTGTCCAATGTTCTAGAATTGTATAAAGACATGCCTATGCTTATAGAACAAAAATCATCAGGAATAGAAAAATAAACAGCTTAGACACCACGGATTTTGTGTTATTTTAGAAGTTTTTAAATTTTTTGACAGTGCCACTGTAAAACGATTAAATTTTTAAATATTTTTAGAGCACAGGCGCCATACTTCTCCTACGTTCGACTGCCAACTGGGTTAGGAAGACGGTGACCGTGCAGTGTAATCAGATCGTCCTTTCCGCCGCCACGGCGTACCGTTCCGGCAAACCGTGAAGTGTAATAGGCCTTTAACACTTTTAGTCGTACTGCAATGGCAGAGCAGTGTTGTCAACGCAACAAAAGTTTTCAAGTTGGCACACGAGCGCCCTCACTTCCCACGACGCTTCTCTTTTTGAACAGACTCTATAAAAACTATTGTAGACGAACTCATTACGGGTGTAAGCCTGTTCGTTGGTGTTCTTCCAACACAAGTAAGATTCGTAGTTCACCCGCTTACATCCGTAATGAAGACTATTCACTTTATTATAGTACCTAGCTATACCATCTCCGTTAGTACAACGATAAGTCAGGGGTGCTAAACAATCGCTTCACTACGACAATGAAATCTCAATATATAAATAAATAAATGGTATTGTCGCTGTATCTATAAAAATATTATAAAGACGAAAGATTAAATTGTTTGATTCTTTGTATTGAACATACTCCGAAACTACTGGACCGAATTACAAAAATCATCATTAAAAAGCCTACTTTTCAGGGAGTGACATAGGCTATATTTTATCCCGTATTTGCCATGGGAACGGGAACTACGCGGGTGAAACCGCAATGCGCTGCTAGTCGTAATAAAATAATTTTTTAGATAAAGGATTTTTTTACTTGTTCTATTTCTATTGTGCATAAAGACAAGTAATGAAACGGTGCGATTTGCACAGAGAGAGAGAGAGAGTCAGACAGAATGTTTTTTACCACGACAAAAGTGTTGCTCGTGAAAAGCCACGCGCGCCTCTATTTTTAGTAGGTATTTTTTATCTAAGGTGGAATACTAAAATGTGCCATTGAGTGGTACCTATGCAATGTCATAGTGAAGCGATTTGTTTATCTGAATATGTATGTCTACCATGACTTTTATCAATCTATACTCGCTAGCGACTGTAGTAAAAAAATGTATGAAAACTTCTAAAGCGCCTCTAGCGGATAGTTAGGAACTAAAATGCGTCGTATGAGTCGCGTAGGCGTATTTACGTTACTACTGTAGAAATGTCAGGCGATCCAACTGTAACAACTCATGGTAGCCACAATGGCCCCAGTGTATTATACGACTGAAACTTGCTACCACGTACTTTTAAGTGATTTAATTTCCCTTTTTTACATCGACGACCTATGTGTATTCCACTGGAAGAAAAGTGGCATACTTACTATGCACAAGCCAAACTCGATGATGGAATGTTTGTAAACAAATCACGACTGAAATAACTAAAATTCACTAGCTGGGCGTCGAGTTTGAGATATAGCTATATTTATTGAAGGAAAGATCTCAAATCGACAGTAATATAAATTTACATAAAAAGAATTCGCGGTTAAGTATGGACGGTTTGTTTAAGTACAAACATTCCACATCGAGTTTGACTATTGTATAGAAACATGTTGCTAACAAAGAAGTCGAGAAAAGTTAATTCATTGTGTTAATTTATTGAAGTCGAAGATATGATTTAAAAAATTTTGCATTCTGTGAAGATCGATGGTTTATTTGTCATTTCTACTCTAGACAAAAGGCTTTGTCTGGATAGTCCATACTACGCTTACTGTAGTAACTAAGAATGAGAAAGTGATCACCGAATACTCAAATGCAGCTCAGATTTAAGCTCGTCTCTCAAGTGACGTTTTTTTGACATAGGTATTTTCATTGAAATTTGTTAAAAACCGGTACTTGAGACATGCTTAAATCATAGTTGCATTTGATTAATTGGGGGGTTAGTGATAAATGCTAATTAGGGAGCTGACACTGAGTAGGTACAAATACTACATTTGTAAATGGTACCTACGCCTCATTTACACTTGATTAAGCATTATTTATTTACAAGAACACTACGCTATTGAATAAGAAACTGGCATAGAGGATCCAAATAATAAGTAAATGCCTACAAATCAAAACATAAGTAATTTCAATAAACGGGTTTCTGAGATCTCGACCAAATGATGTGTGAAACAGAGCACTTTCATGATTTTATTGTAAATTTTTACTCAATAGTGTTTTCACACTTAATGGAAACAAAGAAATAATGTTTGAATTTTTGAAGAAGTTTGAAAAATCATTGAATTTTATGTAATTCGAGTTTTTTACTCGCGATCCCGTGAGTACCTACTGAGATCTAAGTTTGACAACAAAACTCATTAGGTTTGCCACTTAACATAACAATAGCACCAGTTTCGTCTAAATTTAATTATAGTGCTTATGTAATCCGCGTTTACGCGTTTAGGATTAAAAGAAATAAAAACTACTTGTAGGTAGGAGTAGGTACTCTTATAGTAAGTTATCGCCACGAAACTAAAGTGTATAAATAAGTGACAAGTGTAATGGCAATCCAACAATTCACTTCCTCTACAGGTGCATTGAACAAAGAATTAATTATGCGCGTTTGACTTTTTTTAATATAATGTCATCAAACAAATCTGTGAATTGAGTATAATCATAAAGACTAAGTATTATGTTAAAACATCTCGAATTAAATAGTAATTCCCAAAAGTGTTGTTTTTAATTCGTTTCAAAAGAACCCTACTGACCGAAGTTAATTCTAAACCGACTTCAAAACAATATGATTAGTAAGTCTATGTAGGTTGAGTGCGCAGTGTAATCAGAACGTGAGTTATACACGGACTGCACGTCTTAAATACACGGACGGCAACTTGCCGACTGCAAAGTCGACTGCAGTCGTCCCGTGTATACGAGCCCTAAAGTGCAATTTCCTTCCGTTACAGTAAGCATAACGTACGACCACAGAAATCGTTAGGAATGCTGTGCGTACAACACATGGCTGAATGTGATAATCATTTCGCTCGTTATGGTTTGCATTGAGAAACAATTTATAGTAAAGGTTTCATTTACCACCTGCGACGCAGGAGGTTGCGAGTTTTTGTACGATCTGAAGATATTTTTATAGGTGTTCTGGATGTTTTTTTATGTATAAGTAAATATCTGTCCATGGTATGTCATTTACCTCCAGCTTTGTTTCTCTGGGCACAGATTAGATTATGTAGCTATAATGCTTTGTGGATTCTCTTGCATTATTTATTTAGTACCCATCCAATACCATAGGGGCAGGGTTATAAAATGCAATCGATCAATTACTTTTCGAAGAATACATGCCTTAGTTAGAAAAAAAGATATACAACCGTTTTGTATTTCCGAAGTTTTCAAATAAAATAGTATTTGCGATTTTATCTGAAATGGCATGAAGCCAGAGGTGCTTTGCCACTTGAAGTAACGGAAACTAAGCGGTTAGTGATATACTATGCACAGAAATAGAGCTCTGAAAAAGCTGTTTTGAATCCTAGTTGGACGTTTTGTATTTTGGACATTAGTCGTGCAAAGGATCTAATTGGCCAACGATTTGACAACGCTTGGCAATCGAAAATCAAAGATACTGGTAGCCTACGTCCTATCTTTGAGAAAAGCATAGTTACGGTTGGAAAAATGCATAATAAATCAACAAGAACTAAACAAGCGTTGGACCATAGCAGTTATGCTTATGCAGCATCAGTTAGGCAGAACTAACTTGTTTTTGGGATATTAGGTCCTTACATATGAAATTGGCGTTTTTCGTACTGGCCACTTTAATCACAAATTTCTCCTCTTTGGTAAGGAATTCCAAATTCAAATTTCTACAGCTATAGACTCATGTATTTGTGCTTCGATGATCGTCATTCATTTGTTTTTTTTCTTCTGTTTTTTTCTGTTTGCGTCACTCATTTTACAAAATGGAAAACTTAAAATATCGCATTATTTACGAGAACGAGTTCCGCCGTGGCACTAGTGCTGCGGAAACAACTCGAAGGGTGAATGATGTGTATGGCGGTCGTGTTGCAAAAGAAAACACAGTTCGTTTTTGGTTCCAACGTTTTCGTTCTGGAAATTTCGACGTGCAGAACAAGCCCCGTGGACGGCCTGAGACTCAAGTTGATAATGAAGAATTGAAGGCTATTGTGGAAGCGGATCCATCGCAAACCACGTCCGAGTTAGCTGCAGGCTGCGATGTTAGTGATAAAACTGTTTTAATTCACTTGAAGCAAATTGGGAAGATTAAAGAGCTTGAAAGGTGGGTACCTCACGAATTGACTGAAACAAACCGGCAAACGCGCGTCGACTGCTGCGTTACATTACTAAACCGGCACAATAATGAAGGTATTTTAAACCGAATCATTACCTGTGATGAAAAATGGGTTCTTTACGATAATCGGAAGCGCTCAGCGCAATGGTTGGATCCTGGCCAGCCAGCCAAATCCTGCCCCAAGCGAAAATTAACCCCAAAAAAGTTACTTGTAAGCGTTTGGTGGACTAGTGCCGGTATTGTTCATTACAGTTTTCTCAAATCTGGCCAGACTATTACGGCTGATGTCTATTGTCAGCAATTGCAAACCATGATGGAAAAGCTAGCGGCTAAACAACCTAGGCTGGTCAATCGCTCCACGCCACTGCTGCTTCACGACAACGCTAGACCACACACTGCGCAACAGACGGCTACTAAATTAGAAGAGCTTCAATTGGAAAGTCTAAGACATCCTCCGTACTCCCCGGACCTTGCTCCAACAGATTACCATTTTTTTCGAAATTTGGATAACTTCTTGCAAGGGAAAAAATTCAACTCCGATGGGGCAGTCCAAATCGCCTTCAAAGATTTTATTAATTCCCGTCCGACTGGTTTTTTTAGTAAAGGGATCAATGAACTACCTATAAGATGGCAAAAGTGCATAGAAAATAATGGTTCATACTTTGATTAATTAAATATATAATATTAAAAAATATTCGACTTTTTGTTCCTCCCATACAAAACGCCAATTTCATATGTAAGGACCTAATATTAATTCACTTCTTTGAAATTACCCTGAGTGTGAGAGCTTCTATAGGTAGGTAGGTAATATAAAAACACAAACCTCAGAACTAACTAGTTCTGAGTTGAGTTACAAAATCGTAGATAGTCCAGCTAGATCGAAAACCGAAGTAAGCTTTATGCCATTTCAGACAAAGATTTAAATCCTTACATACGCCCTTAGCTCTAAAACTGTGACATTGTCTTTGAAAGCGTGGCGTTGCGTTAAAAAAAGCCGATGCATGGACACTGTGAGTAGGTACTTAAATAAAATTACTGTTTTTGTCAATAACCCTAATTAATTATTGCCATTTATTGTGATATTACATTACACGAACTTTTGTGAATAAGAAAATCACAAAAACACAATTCACTGATTCCAAATGAGTGAGCGCACTTGCTTCGGTTGGCAACAAACACGGCGCGGTCTCACTACGGAAAGGGCCTAACTAACTTTGATTTCAGATAGTACAGTGTGTATTTTCCCATAGCTAAATTGTAACCAACCTATATCAACCACCCATTGACAGGTTAGCAGTTCAACTACCAAGACACAACTCTCAATCACAGCAATGAGTGTGACTTTCAAGGCAATCAGTACAATTTGCTGTGCTTGATTTGCGTAGTGCTAATCAAGCGAAATGGACTGCAATGCCGCGTCAGTTGTCACAATGTGTTTGTGCCAGTTATAAGCTTGCTTTTGAGCTAAACGGACTCGTAGATAAGTTTTAATCGCGTAAAAACTGCGTAAAATATCTGAATTTTTGAAATCTCGAAATTATAGGAAGTAACTAGTTATTATTTTGTAACATAGGCAGGTTTATGCAGCTACTTTCTTGCGTAAATATTACCTATTTGTTACTAAACAAATTTGAAACGTAGGATTTATTAAAATTTTAAGTAACTAGGTCGTTTTGTTGCAACACTTGCAATGTGTTTGCAATAAATGCAAGGGTTTTAATTGTTTTGAAAAACATTAACATTTGAGTTATTGTTTAATCGAAAACATTCAGTTCGGCACGTGTGGTGTAGGTAGGTATAGACTTTTTTAGTGCGCTAAGGTTTTAGTGATAAAAATAATTGGAATTGGATTTAACATTGGTGGTTGTGTAGTGTTTCAAAATGACGACATATGGCCGTTGGACCCTCTACGATGGCGGGATGGATAAAGTACAGGTAAGAAGTACAGATTTTTTGCTTTATTTCATATAAAGTGAGACTCTAGTAAATTTTTGTAAGTTCACACGTAAGTTTTGTGTAGTGTAGGTAAGTATACTTACACATAATGCCTGGTCGATCGTCAAGTAAGTATCTTTTAGCCGTGGCGGTAGGGGTATAACGTTTATTTTTACATGTATGAAATACTTATGAATCTAAGTAAGAACTAGAAGTCCCTACCAACTGCGTCAGGGATTGTCCACTAGCAATAGTTTATAAACTCACGCAGGTGGTTTTAAAACCTTAAGAAACGTGCTCTACCATGATTATTGCCTTCCATTGCACTGATAACATGGCGCATCAATTGAAACGAAACGACAAGGCTGCTTGTTGACTAAAATAAACAGTGAATAGTGTGTGTTTTGTATAATTAATAAGTTATTTTCATAAAATAACTTTTAAACTAGTATTTATCGTAGGTATTGTTTTTTTTTTACAATTGAAACAATTGGGCTGACTGTTGAAAACAATTTTTTTAAAATGTTTATTCATAATTCGTCATAGATTCTTGTTTTCTGTGGTCCGAAATAAAAGATATTTATTTATTTTTATAAGAGACAGTGTTCGACTGCTCGTTTGTCTAAAACTTCGATAGCCTAGACCAACTTGTTTAAATATTCTAGAAGAGACATTTCACAAAACCTAGTCGAATAAGCCGAAGAACCAGCCACATAAGAGGCGAAATCTCTAAATGGCTCTAATATCAGCTTCTACAATATTATGCAACGACAAACTATTATTTATAAATTTCTCTAACGATATCTTACATTTACGTTATTAATTGCCTCAATTCCCTTCACAACTTGGATTACTACACATTATTTCAGCTCCATTGAGTTTATTTCCTAGATAAATTCTGACACTACTGCCTACCTACGCCCACGACTACATTCATTCATTAAATATAGCTACCTAGGCTGCTGTGCAAAAGGTCAGAACTACACTCCCATTTATAGCTCCATTCAGTATTGTGGCTGATATTTCATAACTAGTACCTAGAAAAAAATACTTATCCAGAGATAATGATACTAAAAGTTATCGCGTGAAGGATGGCTTTCGTTACGCTGTGCTGTGAAGAAAATAAAATTGCTATCTAAATATTAGCAACTGGGACGTTTTTTTTCATTGGATTATTTAGTAAAACTTACAGTCTTGCATATCGTAGACTAATAGCGATTGAATAAAGCCCCACTGAGAATCATTATTTCACTGGCGGTAACTTTAGTTTAATACAGTTTCAAAGCCTCATTAAATGTATATGTTGCGCAAAAGCACAGGTACGCAAATTTTCCCTACCCACAGCAGGTCCAAGGATCTATCGATCTACTGACGTAATCTGGAACGTAGAAAGGAAAAGTGGGCGAATAGCCGATTCAGAGTAAACTGCACAACCTTGCAACCCACGCGCCGCTCCTAACACCCTTCCAAAATTACTGATACAACGATGCATCGTAATCATAACCGATCTATAATAGGTATAATAACTTTGCACATCGTATTTATGTAGAGAATTTTGTTCATACTCATTGCTAAATGAAAAGTTCAGGGAGAGATGCAAAATCTCACAGGCAACCGTGCGTTATGTAGGCTAAGCTCGTCTGATTTCGAATTTCTCGAAATTGTCTTCAAAAGTTTAAACCCCTTGGGAAGGATTAACGTTTATGTCAACCATTTTCTAACCGACTTCCAAGTTGTCCTCAATCCGGCTGATCGATTCAAGACTTCGTCTGGAGTAAGTTTTCTCGTTTGAATTTCCACTTCCCAACTCACAACAAACATGCTCTGAGCTAATGAAGTGGAAAAACTTACCTTCGAACCATAGGACTGGGGCGGGACTTAGCAAACTAGTTACAGAGTTGCAAAGATCGTGGAGAGCTTTGTTCGGAGATAGGATAAAAGTTATATGGGGATGCTAATAGTCTGACGATCCAGAGTTTCGCTCGACCCGACAATCCGATTAAGCTCTAGGCACTTCTAAACCGCTGGATAACTTCAGTTGTTACTCGGCTTTCAAAAAAGGACATGAGTAAAGAGACATTTGAAATTGCTTAACGGGACATATTTCAATTAACGCTTGAAAGCGGTTTTACGCTGAATGGGTGCGGTAACTAATTAAGGAGAAAATAGGTCTGAATTCTCTGGCAATTAATTATGCGGGCAGTCTGCCGTCTCGACTATTTCTGTTGCCCGGTCGTTGTGCATTCGAATATCCGCGCTTGCGTTAATTGTTCCATTTCGAACAACGGAGCTACTGTTGTATTCATAATATTTGCTCAGGTGTATAGTCGAGGCGAGGTAGGTATCTAATGAATGAGCCACGAGTGCCACGGAGACGGAGGTGTGTGGTTGTATAGTGCGCATGTGTACTCGCGCTCGATATCCGCACTACGCCCGCGCCCGTGCCGGCCACGTGCTCCCGTGACAGCCGAGAGGAGTCTGAGCGAAGGAGGCTGCAGGAGCGACCCCGCTGGCAAGCCAGGCTCCTGCGAAGGCGGGGGAACCGTGCGCGGCCACAGCGCGTCGCCAGTCGCACGCTCGCGCCGATCCGGCCGCCTGTCATACCCGTGCGCCTATTTATCGCGCTCCGTCGACCGTATTCCGATTAGATTTTATTCGTAGTGTATTTCAGTGTGAATGAGGATTGATCTGTGTGGTGTGGATTGATTTGATATTGGCGCTGTAGCTGAGGGTTTGGGAGAGTGTTGTGCAGGATCGCGTTTTTGGAAAAGTGTTTTTCTTGTTTGTGGACCGGCGTTGGGCGGGCGCGTGGTGGAAGGTGGATGGTGCGGCGCGAGCGGACGCCGGGGCGCGGCCGGCGGCTCCGCTAGTAAAATGTCGATACCCCTGGGCCGGGAGACTGTACTCCCCACACAGGTTAGTGCTGATAAACTTCTACTCTTCACTCCCTTCCTGAAAACCAGCATAGCATTGGGCTTAGCCGGATGCTGCACATGTGAGGTGGTGACTCTTTTTTAGTCCTTTTCAATTGTTCTTGTATACTTAGTTTTAATTTTAGATGTCTTATATCTAAAATCTAGTCTGTATCTTAGAATAGGAGTT
This sequence comes from Eupithecia tripunctaria, assembly GCA_955876795.1. Taxonomy (NCBI): domain Eukaryota; kingdom Metazoa; phylum Arthropoda; class Insecta; order Lepidoptera; family Geometridae; genus Eupithecia; species Eupithecia tripunctaria. The sequence continues at coordinate 6,220,223 of OY041614.1, read as the reverse complement.
TTATGGGTAATAATAAATATTTTTCTTCTTCTTTCTTCCTTATCACTTCTAATAGATGTGAGTACCGACGCTGTTGTAAGTTAGTAGGTTGAATTTGACGAGTGGAAGGAATAACGAGACGCAATTACCCGGAAGCAAGTAATTTACCGCCCTATCGAAATTAACAAAATTCTCTTAGGGGTTTGGTGTTCGGTAATTACTTTCCTTCGTATTGGATGATATCGAGTAATATTCCAACGTACAAAACATGTTTGCGTATGTTATCAAGCTTATCTATTGATTGTAGGCGAGTTTTTCCTAGATATTTTACACAATCTTGTAGCGTGTAGATATTTTATCGAATGTCACCAATCTTCACTTTGTGATTATGAATATTATTACTATGTATAAGGTTGTACGTTTTATAAATATTAATAAAGCATATTTTTGACAAAATTTTATTCAAAGTTTATTATGTACCTAGGTAGAGCTGGACTCTATCTTTCTATAAAAATAGTTTTTAGGTTATTATTAACTATGATTATGAATTATATCACTACACGGTAATTGGTACCTATGGAACATAAATATTTATAAAGAAAATATTTTGTAATTTTGCGTTTCAAGCAAATATATAGGTAGGTAGAGCTAGACTATATTAGTCCAGAAAAGTTAATTTTTAGGATATTATAACTTTATGATTGTGAATATTATCGCTATTAGGTGCTGCGTATTATAATTAAGTTTTTTATACCATATTTCCGAGCAAAATAGGTACCTAGTACTTAAGTACCTACCTAGAGCTTGACTCTATTTCTAGAATTTTTTAGGTACCTATTTAATTTTACTTATTGGACTGGATTCTTATGAAGAGTCTTATGTTGGACGAAGCTTGGTCCAGATGGCTCAGAACCGATATGCGTTGAGGAACCTGCCCAGCTGTGGGCAAATTAGATATTAGAACTACAAATTTATTTTTCATGAAAAATCGATAACGTAGCAAAAGCAGACGAAATCGGTTTGCGAAATTCAAATACTTGTGGCATTTTACCAACGATGTTACAGAAATTCAGTTATTCCGAACCGAAATACGAGAACAAAGGCCTGAAGAAAAGCGGATTTCGTATAAATATTTATGAGTATTATTATTCAGGGATTCAAATAAGCATGAACAAGATCGATAGAAGTCATTTTCAAAATATAAGCCAAGGTACCGACTCTTTGAGGGCTTGTTATTGATAAACAAAATAAGGCCAACCCTAACTTCGCAGAAGTGCCTAATCGTTTGATATTACTTTCAGCATCGTATCACTAATACTGAGTACTGACGTGGTTATTTATAGAAATGATAATTATACCAAAATAGTTTATAATTTAATCAAAACAGGGAAATTTACTTACAGGAAGGAAAGCCCAGGTGAAAATAGTTATATTTAATTTAAATTTCTTCTAACCGTGTCAGTATTGATTACGGATGTAAGCGAGTTAACTACGAACCTTATTTGTGTTGGAAGAACACCAATGTAACACTCACCCTGATGTGATGAAACATTGATGTTCTTCCAACACAAATTAGGTTTGTAGTTACCCCGCTTACATCCGTAATGAATTCCTCAAACTACGTGTCAGTATCATTTACCTTTTCAACTTCGGCAATTAACTGCTAGAAGAAAGCTCGACGGACCCGTGGTTATTAAGCTTCTAGTGAAAATAAATTAATAATGATGGACCATCCACACAGCATCATCTAGCCCCAAGCTAAGCACAGCTTGTATTTAAAGTACACCAGATGACTGACATAATGCATTACACAGATAGATATATATTTTATATTAACCTAAAAAATACTTAGGAGACCTGTAGTAAATATAATATTTTTAGACTCTACAAAAAAATCTCCGAAAGCGGGAATCAAACCCGCAAACCTCTTGCGTCGCAGTCCTACATCATCGGTCGTCACTTTGTTCGAAACAATTTACCGAACTAAAATGTCTTAGTAATTAAAGCCAGAATAAATACGTCTAGACTAGACTGTTCTCTAATAGTACCTAGGTACATTAAAACAATGCACAGGCAAAAAATGCACATTGCCGACGCTGAATTCAAAGAGTCACTTTGATGTAGAGCAATACAAATAATAGTGCTCCAATTCAAAGAAATTCGAGTTGCATTTCCAATAGCAGCTGGTGTAAACATTGTACCTACCTCACATATGTCATTGTGGATAACTTAATAGTGTATAAGTATAACTTCCGGGCCCTTAGTTTAGATTTCATAACACAAATGTTTATAAAATTATCGGAAGAGACACTCTACATTCTAACAAGAGTCTTGTTTACCTGATAAGCCTTCCAAGTAAATCTTCAAAGCCACTAATCCTGGGGTTTGGCGGTTCGTTTGCGGCGAGTTCAAGGCTCTATTGATCCAAGTAGGGTGCAAGGTTGAAGACGGTTATTTTAGTACAATTTTCACTTTTCCTGAACCACTTTCGTCGAAGCCCAATTTTAGGCCCAAGACAACGGGTTTCTTGATTATTCAGGAGCGAAAACGCTTAGGGAAGGATTTATTTTAAGTGCCCTAGCTAAGTAGCCTGGCATTTCTGGGTTCGCGTAAAGTGCCGAACGGTAAAGACGTGATAATATCAGACGAGATTATTAAGCGCCACTTTATTAATGTCAGCAAAAGTGTTCCTGAACTAAGCTTTTAAGCGCTTATACAAATAAAGGGGTTCCAGCTCGAAATGTTCAGAGAGCGTCAATAATTCTGTCTGCGGTTTCGTCACACGGCTAAGTGTTATCTAAATGAGGTGTCCAAGGTAAATAAGGTCACACCTCGCCTCACGGTTCACTGTCCGACTGTCCGTGCATTTCTCTGTCCGGCATAGCTTGCGTGTGACTCAGCGTTCTGCGAAATGCTAATCTATGATGGTCGTAGGGAATCAAGAGCACGAATGTGCAATACTTTTTGCATTGTATGCTTCAGTATTGTACGTGGATCAGTAGGATCTAGACGGCAACGAGTAGAGCCTCCATACCCTAAGAAATTACGAAATTATATCGAAAAATTGCGTTACTGTTTCACCAAATCAGCTGTCTCGCTTCTTACTTGACTAACTAGAACAGATAGATAGGTACATTTGGTACTGCTGTTTGCTATGCTAACAAATTAAAAACATTAGTTTACCGTAAGAGTTTTATATAGAACACGGATTCATTAGACAAATAAGTTTGTTGATAGTGTAAACAGAGACTTGACGCGGAAGACGACCTCCTTATAGTGCGATCAGCTCGGCCTTACCAATTCGCTTTGTAGGTTAACATTCGTGTTTATCGCCTTTTCTCATTGCCATTCTAAAGTTCATCATGAGTAGTAAATTCAAGCGTGAGATTCGCATAAAATTGGCATCTATTGACTGATCGAAACTTTCAATGGACTCGCATAAAAACCACCGTTTTAAGATCTAGCAATCTCTTTTTAGCTCGTTGCGGATAATAAAAAATCTAATTTCTAAGATTTATGGTACCTAGTCTGGAATAGACAGACTTGTTATAATTTATTACCTAGAACTCGACTGGCTTTTGGAACCGGTACTAATGAAGACATTTTTCCATTGATTTACCTGTCTGGTTTAGCTGCCAATCTGGACTTGCTGAAGAGTGCCAGCTCTACTTATTTTGCTCTTGTTAGCTTATTATTTTTCGTAAATCAATTATTAAAAACCCCCTTACTGTCCAAAATATCCTAACGTCCGATGATATGCTAAAATACCAACTACCAAATTTGCTGCTTTTCTTATTGTTGCCTGGAACCGATCGCTTTTAGCGATAAGGCCACCCATTGTGTAACTCTGTTATCTCTCTTTTCCTGTATTTTTTTGTATTTTCTTGGTGTGCAATAAAGTGTATTGTATTGATTAAGTAAAAATAAGGACTAATAATTTAGAGAATCCCCTGGAAAGGACATTTTTAGATAAGCTACCAACATTTTAGTTTCCTCCATTTCCACTAATAACTAGGTTATCCCGTCCAATACTCTATTACGTCCATGTTCCGTGTAATATCAACCAGTACAGTAATGGAACCTGCCTGCTCCAGGCGACGACGTAAGGGTTAATACTATTACGGGGCTACTCTATCCCTATTTGCTGATAGAATACCTATAAGATAATAATAATAGAGCTACTGTGATTTTAAACAAAAGAACAATTTACCTATTAATAAACATAACGAGTATTTACGAGACTAGTGAGTTAGTTTTAGAAGTCTTGCTAAAAGGTTTGGTTTGGTTTGGATTAATTACAGAATTTAGAGCCGCACCACTGAAGATTGGAAGTAATTCAGGTACCTACCTGAATTACTGTAAACGAAAAATACAATGTGATCAACCATACCTAATTTAGGCCAAAAATTGCTTAAGTGGTTATGGTTATTTCAAGATGTTTTAAAACGAAAATATCGTATAGATAGGTAAAACCATGTAACCTATACATAATGGCTGTGTCGATTTGTACCAGGTTGACATGACAATAACTGTCGAGCCCCTTGATAAGCATGTTAAGAAACTTGTAAGGCATGAATAATGGTTAACATTGCAATCGTTGCATTGCAAGGCATTTCGAGTTTCACTTTTATGGCCTGTTAGGTTAGGTACCTACCAAAAGCTCTAGTAGGTCGGTATCAATAAGAATATTCAACACGCCAGAAGGAACCATTAAAATTGTGACACTTTTCTTGTTGCTGCCAGTTTCCAGAAGCGAAAACTGTCCGAGACTTAACATCCAATTTTTTACACCAGCTTCACAAGTAGGTAAATTTTCCATGCATTCAGTTTTTAAGTTTAAATGGTTACCTATTCTACGATACGTACGAGTGATCTAGTTTCCGAATGCATAGCCAAGACAAGCCGACCATACAAAGATTGTTCTCTATTGTAGGAATAAAATTTGACACGGTTTGTGTCTTTTGTTTGTCGAGGCCAAATAAATATTGTCGAGGATCTGTACTCTTAGGCCTTGTTTACGGAGACGCGGTGCGTGCAACGGGGCGTGAAGCGGGGCGTGCAGTAGCCCCGTCATCGCACGCGTAAACACAAACATATCGCAATGTACGGTGATGTTTATGGATAGGCAGGGCGTGCAGAGTGGCGGTGCACGCCGCGTGCGACGCCGCGTCGCACGCGTAAACACAAACATACCCGCGTCTCCGTATACAAGGGCTTATGTATGTATACATTGTATACTATGTTTACTCTGAGAATCCACTCCATCTTTACAACGAAGCTAGTTTCTGTAGATCCCCGCTGATAAGTGCATGTGTTATCTCTCGCAATTCAATCTGATAGTTTGATAACGATAAATGCTCGGTATTGTACTGTTCTAAAATTGTTTATGAACGTGTTATTTATGATGTACCATCTTTGTAGGGATTTAAATAGAATTACGTCCTGTAAGTAAGAACTTATGATGAGGTGTCTATCTAGGTTTGATAGTAATACTTAAAAAATAATTGCCTTTTTCCAGTACCTACTGTACCCAGGTAATTTTTTTTTTGTATGTAGGTACAATTCAACGCGGATTTTTACGTGTTGAAAACCGTGTAAATTAATTAAGAATGTATGATGGACGGAAGTAGACAAATGGAAAGGAGGTTGTTGTTTTTTTTCGACAAAAATATTTCATGTCGACCCATCTCTACAAATACCTGTTGCAGACAGACTGCGTCTACATACCTATTTGAGAATAAAATAAATTCTATTGATTGAAAAATGTTAGTGAAAAACACCGCAGATCAAAAGCTTTTTGGAATCTTAACGATGCGGACCAGTTCAAAATCTAGACCCGTTTTTTCCTGATCAAAAGCAAAACATAAAAGAATCGAGGCCTCCCAAATTACGATTACTATAAGGGCATCGCGTGCGTGTTTTCGGAGAACCGCTTCGCTTTAAATAACCATCGTTGTTGACTGCTACTGGTCCTTCCAGCCTCGCCGGCCTTAGCGGCGTCCTTTAGAAGACGTAGAATGCTCCCCGCAACCAAATAAGGCTACATAATAACCCATCGCTCTTGAATCCACACTCGTTTCGATTGTTCAACCCAGTTTGGATATCGATGGCAATTTTGGTATGGAATCGGAAGTTTTTGTACTATCTCTTATCTGGAAATTATCTGAAAAAGAACGACTGGCTGCGGAATGTTGTCTAAATACATTGGAATTGTCCTTGTCGTTCGTTTTAACAATAGCAAGAATGCTTCAGGCTTGCGATAGCCCGGCAGCGAAACGGCAAATGCCCTCGACATTAATAAATAACCGTATGCAAACAAAATTATCCAATTAAGTTTCTGGTAGCGAATGCCATGTGTAACACTTGTAAATTTTAAACACGTGACATTTCAAATTAAACCTGCATCCAGTTGCGCGGAGCGTAAACACTTTTGCGACTAAAATACTTTGACTGTCGCAAGGCACTGGCTTCCAGTCCGAGCTGGTTGGCCGTCAGTTCCATATATGGGCTGGACACACGAGGCCAGCTCCTTGCCTAGTCCACACGACCCGTACCTACTCTCAACATCTCTGCAAACACTCTCCAACCCTGTTAACCTTTCACGAGGCACACCGACCCCATAATTTGCGAACGCCTCAAACGATACAATCTCATACTTAATTGCGATTTGTGCATCGTGGTTATCGTGCTCGACTTTTGGATTTTATTTTCGCTTTCAAACTCGCATGCTATTTTTGCCGAAGAGAAAACGCTATCGGCGATCAACACCGATTCATATCGGGCATCAATTACTCTCCGAGATGATAAGGGCGACAGACTCCCAGAGATAAGACACGCGAAAACTGGTACTTGTTACGACAACCTAATCAGAACAGCCTGAGGAGATCGACTCTCATACTTTGATCTAATATGGACTTAAAAGTTTCTAGCACTTAGGGCTGCAATATCTTTGAAAGCCGATACGGACATGTGGGTTCTGCAGAAGCTTGTCAACTTTAAAAGATCATAAAGACATCCCTAGAGCAGTTCAATTTGTGCTGAGAGATACAAGCAATAAAAGTTTATTTGGTATGGGCTAAGTGGGTGATTGGAGCGAATATATATTGGTTTAAAAGTATGTGGAATGAGAATCTTTCCTAAGTCAAGTGCTACCGTTTGTTACGGATTATTCTCAAGGCTCAGCAGGATGGATTGGATATCGTAGAGGCTCTTCATCATTGCAGTGCATAGGCCTCGCATGTTTACGCATTATGCCAATATGGGCTTTTTAAGTTCTTAAATTCAATTTAATAATCAGCTATCGTTAACTTTGTTGACCGAGGAACAAAGGAACAATTGTGATGAATATTGCCAAAATCAGCTGCAGTCAATAAAAGTTACTGTCTGTATTATCATTATGAAATGTCAGAACACTACCCTTAACTTAACCCTTAACCACTATAAAATATCGTGCTCTAGACATTACAATAATTTAACATCGTATCCACATCAATCTTTGCCGGCTACTTAGCAGTGACAAATCGGGTTAGGTGGTCTAAGACCGATGCTTGTGTAAATACTGATTAATGGCTTAGGTATTAGTTGAATTTAGGTTCGATCAATTTGATTGGAGATAACAGAGTGATGGTTCTACAGATGGCCGTGCAGATAAAATAAAATGCAACAAAACTAACAATCTTAAAAAAATAGATTCACCTCTACATGAGTCAGAGCACGGGTCAGAGTCAGATTCAAATCGTTTATTTCTTTAGACTTACAAAATAAGCACTTAGGCAACTCAAATTTTTACTATATAATCAGCTTGATAAATAATAATTACTATCAAATAAGAAATAAGGTGCCATTGACTCTAATTCACTTCAATTTTTTTTTTTTTTTTTATTTCTTTTAATTTTTTGTCCACTAGCGGAAGAAGTGAAAACTACATCACTCTACTCTGCGAATCTAAAGCCTATCTCTAGAAGTTCGAGTTAGTTAGAGTCACCAAAAAGATTTTCCTTTAGTTCCTTTGACCGAACTTGCACCTGGTATTGCTTTCTCCGATGAAATAATGACAGGATAGAAACTATCTTCATACACATTAAAGACCTTGATCTGTTTTGCATTGAAAGCCGCATGGGCTGCTAAGATATCGTTCTGATTACGAGACGGCGACAAGTTGTCGCAATTAGGCCGGCCTGCTGAAGATAAATTGAAAACCAACTGGCGACAAACTATGACACTCCACTTTCAGCTTATTCTTTGTAGCTGATCATTTATCTTGTCGAATGGTCGTGACCAGAGAATCTCAGTGTCGCGAAACAAGTGATTTTCACTCTCCTCTGGTAATTAATTATTTTTAAAAGTCAGACGACCTCTGTTGGAACTTGGAAGTTACAGTTTATGTATAAATTAGGTACCCAGAGTTTTACCTAACTGCAAAGTTTTATTAAAACTTTAACAGGGTTACTTAGCTCTCTGATAAACGTAAAAACATTTTTTTTCCATTCGTTGTTTGCTGTTTCTTGTGAGGGCTAAAACCCCGTGCTCATTTTTGTATTTTCGGCAATGATTTAATTATTATAAAAATACACAAAATACTTAATTAACGTAAATATTTTGCGATATCTTTGATTGTTTATATTTTATGCGTTTTAGAGAAATCATTAGAAAGGTGAGGACAGAATTGGTAAATTTTACACGTCCTTCAACATTTGAAAAACCGAACAACACCGAACACGAAAACTATAAACAAACAGAAGACTTAAACACCAAATCGGCCATTGTCTTCGCCATGTTCGAAAGAAGGTGGTCAACACTAAGGTGTATGTTCGACACAGTATTTATGTTGTTTAGTTCGAGTCAACAACCTCGTATGTTATAAAAAGTAAACCAAGCCTGTTCGACGCATTACTGCAAATTGACTCCTTATCTGTTGATACCAACTACAGGTCCAATTAAGATGAGTCAGGTATGTCTACCTGAGTGTCTACTTTACCTTTATTGTGCTGGCCAAAACTTTCATTTTCCGAGTCAATTTTGATGAAGAAATTATCCGCCATGCTGTGATCCAATCCAAAGTTATTGAATAGCTTAAGAACTGAAGACGCCATCGACATTCACCTTTATCTGTGAGACGCTAAGCTCTTATTACCCTCATTTGAATCGGATTCAGGTATTTATCTATAAGATCCTCTTTGAACTTTAATTAACTTGAAATAGAGTTCAGGTTTGAATTTCTCCCTGTCTAAGGAAGGTGAAACTCATTTGCAGTAACGATTGGGACTATTTGGGACCAATCGGGACTGATGAACTTATCAAATGCAGACACAGCTGTTATGAATCACTGAATGGGACTTATCATTAGCATTCTAATATTTTATGAACAGCCGCTAAAATTGTTGGGAAGCGTGATAAAATCACTCACTAGTTTTTGTTGACTTTTACGTTTTAATCATAGGTATTAAGGCGCATACCCGAGCCAATCTGACAGCAATTCCTATTTTATCATATTTTTACGTTTATCATAGGAATTTTTAAAAATCCTACGTTCAGTTTGTGGTATCTAATAGAAGCTATTTTTTAATACCTCTTTTATAATTTTATCTCATATAGTTTAGAAGGAGATGCAAAAATAGAGTTTGGTGGCCAAAAAGCGCAACTTCGTATCTCTTCCTAAGCTTTACAAAATGAAACTATTACAGAGGCATTAATTAATAGCTTATAATAGATACCACAAACTGAACGTAGGATTTTTAAAAATTCCTGCGGTCAACGTAATAAGATATAATAGTTGAGGGCGCCACTTTCGCTGGTATGGGCCTTAAAAGTAAAAAAAACCTACGTACAGCCGAACATATCCTCCATTTTTCGAAATCCAAATCCGATAATAATTGTAGACCGATTTGGATGATTCTTTTGCTGTTGTATATATGGATAGAGACCACAGATATCAGAAACTATGATAGAGACAGAGAGAGATCCCGAGATGGTCGAATAAAAGTTTTATTCCTGAGAGATAAGTATTTGTACCTATTGGTCTCGGGAAAATTAAGAGAAATTTAAGTCGGTTATTAGTTTTTTCAAAACAATCATATATGTTATTTTAACCGACTCCAAAAAAGGAGGAAGTTCTCAATTCGACTGTTTTTTTATTTTGGTTACCTCAAAACTTTTGACTAGGTGATCCGATTTTGATGATTATTTTTTAGCCGCTATGACAGCGCCACCTATTTTATCATATTATTACGTTTAACACAGGAATTTTTAAAAATGTATCGTACAGTTTGTGGTATCTAATATAATCTATTTTTTAATATCTCTGTAATAGTTTTATCTTGTATAGTTTAGGCAGAGATGCGAAACTAGAGTTTAGTGGCCAAAAAGGGGAACTTCGTATCTCTGCCTATTACATAATATACAAGGTGGGGCAAATTTTTGGCCCCTTAAGGGTAGCTACCGTTTCTTTTGTAGTTAGAAGGTTTTGTTCTAAGGAACTTTCTGTTTTATTATGAATATAAAAATATTGACATTTTTAGTTTTTAGAAAAATAGTACGGTTCGTCAAAAAAATGACATTGGTCAAAAAAAAAAACAAGTTGGTCTTAATCGACTCTATTTCCAACCAGGAACTCTTTTCAAGAAGTAAAATACCAAATCAAATAGTAAGTTTTGACAATAATAAAAAAAAAACAATCCCCATACATTTTCTATGAAGAAACGAGTCACTGAAAACAACAATGTCACTCATTCTCATTAAATGATTCTTTATTTAAACTAGTATGTAACTACTTTTGCAAATTTTGAAGGCATCCCAGGAATTAAATTTTTACTTATTTATTATTTTTATTAAAAATCAAGTTATTTAATTGATAAAATTTTATATTTTATTTCATGTCAATTAAAAATGACATTTGTCAAAAAGTAGTTAGGTTTTTCTTATTTTGGTCTGCTTAATAACCATGTTCATTTTAAATTATACAACAGCTAGTCGGTAATCTTGTATTTAAACTTTAAATAAATGTTTGAAAAAAAAATACGAAAATTCGTAAAAATTATTAATTTCAATGAAACTTATCCCACCCTGTATATCATGTTTGTGTTCTTTAAATAAATAAATAGGTGGCGGCGTCACTAACACTCGTGTATTGTGTATTAATCTTTAAGCGTGCTTTAAGCTATAAGCCAATAGACATTTTATTACCATCTTGATCTCAGTTGGTATTGCTCATCATCAAGTCATTCGCGAGATCGATATGACTCATGCATGAATGACTGAGTGCGTTTCATCAATGTCTAACGTAGGTAGGTTAACCTAATGAATTTTAGAAAATGGCTAAATTCATAATTCGTAGAAACCTCTGATTCATTCTTTTAAATATTAGCAGTAGCACTGCTTTTCTTTTGGCTCTTCTATTTCCTTAGGAACGTTTTGCGGGACACTGATGGGTCAAACAAATGTTCTGAATGAAAATAAATATTGCTGAAATGCTGCTGCTTGCAGGCTGAAATTTTGCAAACAAATCCAGGCCTAGAATAAAACATAAGCTACGTTATAAATCAATTCCCGTCGGATATAAAAAACCTTAAAACGTTTCCGTAGAAACAACGCGTGCGAAGCCGTGGGATGCAGCTATTAATAAATAAGAAAAATTACCAACTATGTAAGTAAATAAAATATCTACTTAATTTTTAAAACGGGGTTCTAGAGACCCTACGGTAGGCAAGATAATTAAATCAAACTAACCCCTCGCCTTCCGATATCTGATCGCTTTCGCTGATCAAATTTTTGCTAAAAGCCGGTTTTGGTTACGCGAAAGTGGTTATTCTGGTGGTTGCATAGACCACTATTCATTCTTATACCCTGTCGGTGGCTCGTTTAATGCACTATTACTTTCAGTTGTTCATAATATTGTGTTAAATGTCTGACTGAAATACGATTATTGAAAGCGGTTTCTTTAGTAGTCTGGTTGTGCACGAATTAAGTTATCGTAATAAAGTAGCTTATTGCTATTCAAGCATTAGGTTCGTTGGTATATATTTTGTTAATTAAGCATGTGGGTATGTTGGGGTATTATTTTAATTATCTATAATTAATAGTTCTAATTTTTTTTCGTGCATGAAACTGTGCCTAAATGTTGGAAAGCTCAAAACTCAAATCATGGTAAATATCCAGTTGTGAATAACTTTAGTTCTAATATGTTTCTACTATTGGATTGTAATTTTTTTTATTAACACCTTATGTCCGAAGATGTCCTCCAGCCGAGGACACTGCTGAGTCTGAGCACTGAATGCGTTAATATGTTGGGGTCCATAAAGTTTAACTACTTATGAGAAATGTAAAGTTTAGGTTAATGATCCTCCAAACTTATTTTAAGATGGTTCTTTAGTGAACTGAGACCGCTCTAAACGGGATGAGTTAACCTAACATTTAATTTTATTAATTTTCTTTTGTCAACTTATCCCGCTCTCAAAAAAAGCTTGATTGTCACTGAAAAGTCTGTAAAGGTGGTCGGTTACCATTATTATAATACTAGCTGCGCCCCGCGGCTTAGCACGCGTTGTTCCTATGGAAACATTTAAAGGTGATTTTTATCCCACGGGAACTGATTTATGAGATACAAAGAAACCTATGTTCGATTCCAGGATTAGAAAGAATCACATGCATGTAAAATCTAAGCCCAATCCGTTCAGTAGTTTTGGCGTGAAGAAGTAACAAACATCCATCCATCCATACATCCATACAAACTTTCGCATTTATTAGTGTGATTGTCCTTATAAAGTTTGGTGTAAAAGGCCTTTTTCATCACAGGCAGAAATTCTGCTCCAACCATAAATTGTAGGGAGATCCGGAAAACAAAGGTAGACAAAGTTATGCGGGAGAAAAAGGGGGGGGGTTGGGTTGTATGCAAACAACTCCTAACTAGCTGTACCGAAGTTCCGCCCGGAACACCGCCCGTATCCCTGCTCCAGATAATTGAATAACCTCAGTGAATATAAATTTAATGCTTTTGAGAGCGATGAGTCAAATTTTAAAATTTGAGTCGTGTACCTTAACTCAATTTGTAGGAAATTAGTGGTAGAAGTAGTGGCCGATGCTGGATGCGTCAAGTTGAAGACAGGGCGCTATGGGGCGCATTATGGGAGGCCTATGTCCAGCAGTAGACTATTATATGTGATGGTGATGATGATGAGTGGTAGAGTCGTTTAACCTCAACCTCAACAGCCTGTATGGGTCCACTGTTGGACGCAGGCCTCCCCGAGACCAGCGCCTTATTGGCGTTTATCGAATAAAGGGTATGCCCATAATCCCCACGCATGCGGGTTGGGGATCGCAGTTTGGTGGTATGATAGTTCTGCAGGGGGCGCGGGCGGTGCTGCCCGCCCCCCGATGGATATCCCTTAGTCGCCTCTTACGACACCCGCGGGAAGAGTTAGGGTGGTGCAAATTTTAAGCCAGCACCACACAGATAGAGTTACGGCATAGTAAAAACCGTGTTAGTTTAGTTTCTTGGTCGAAAGAAGACTGATTAGGCCCTAGCCTTATCCGCAACCCCTATTAGTCCCGTTTAAAAAAACAGTGTGATGGTAGCTGATGTCAGGACATTGTGATGGGTTGTGTTGTGAGTGATGGGTTGGATGTTAGAACATTGTGATGGGTTGGGATTGTGATGGTAGCTGATGTTAGGACATCAGCGACCATCAAATCTTGTTTTTTTAGTTAGCCTCATACAAATAAAAAATACACCATTGTGGCCGGCGATTTTGAATAAAAAGCTATTGTAGTCGATTTTAGGGCCAGATCTCTCCAGTCTCTATTTCTGACATTTCTGACATTTTCTGACACTTCTGTCATTCCATGTCATTTCTTTAATTTCTGACATTTTATGTCGTTTGTTTCATTTCTGACATTTGCTGTCAGTGTAGATGAGAAAGATTTATTTTTATACGTACCTATGTAGATCTATTGCTATGTATTGCATATATAGAAATAGATCTACTGAGAAATAAAGTTCTTGATAGATCCATCTAGGATCAAGACACTGGATCAAATGGGAATCATACCTTTATTAAAAACTTCAAACCCTTTATATCTTAATGAATCTTTATTTCCTAAGCCGGTCATCTACACTAGCTCACTTTCCACTTTCCTAAAAAGCCAGTTCAATGTACTTAAAATCGAGCAAGTGTAGTGCCAGAGAACGCCTATTCCGTGTGAAATATTGGCTTCCCCCTTGGGAGGCATTTTGGGGGTCCAGTCAACGACGCGAGCGTATGAGTGGGTTAGGTACCCATACACGCGCCGCACGCATTAATTCTCCTCACGTCTTCACAAATTGATATCAAGCGCACGATTTTAAGAAATGACGTGTATAAAAACATTTTATGAACTTTATTAGCATTTGAACACCCTAAAATGATAATGTCAATGCATGCTGAATGCATAAGCAGGCTGCTGAGCAGACGGCTTCTTATCTCGTTACTATTCAATGACGTGCTAATAATGCTGTAGGAGCTCGGGAATTTTATAGTCAAGTTATGTGTGGGCTAAGAATCTGACTAAGAAATTAATAAAACAGTCAAACCATGATTCACTATCACCGCCGGAGCAATTTTGGATCGGGTCCGAAAACTGCGAAAAACCCTTTTTCTCAACCTGCGTATCGTGGGTCTCATCACGAATAGGGGTAACTTATTTTTGCCCATTTAAGAGGAGAGCAAATTTAAAGGTAAAGGCATTAATTGAACTGTCCTATTTTATTTAACAAAGTCTTTATAGTTTATGTAAATTATTAATATACTTAGGAAAAATATATGCAGTACCTGAAAATTTATTATATGTAAAAAAGAACAGAAAAACTTTTGATGGTGTTTTTAAGAAGAAGTACTTACACTTTGGCGTACTTGTACATCAAACATACAATAAATACATTTTACCAACGTTATCAAAACCGAGTATTTAGGTAAGTACGAGTAGCATAAAAGAAAAAAAACGTGATATCCAATATAAATTGATATAGGTATAAGTAATGTGTAAAATGTGTAATGGTTAACCTTTGTACTAATGTAGAGCTAATAAGCTCGTAATAGTACCCAAGCTCTACCTTTGGTAAATTCCCACGTACCTACCTATCGACTATTTCATATCTTGCGTGTTTTTTTTAATAGTTACCCATGTTATATCAGGTGTAAATATAGATAAAATAAATAAATAAAAATAAAATAAAAAGAGCTTTATTCCATATCAGGTTTTGAATAAAAGTAATAATAGAAATTTAAACAAATGTCATGCAAATTTTAATTGTTGAGTATATGTCCGGTGGATTATTTTCATATTATGTCATGCGATGTCAGTTGATTGATTGTAAATATAGATACTCTGTTATAAATGCTCGATGTAAAATTTATATAAGAAGCATACTATATACAATCTGAACAAAGAAAATGTAGAGCGTAAATTCAAACTGTGCTGCAAAGGCTATATCATAGCAACCAATTGTTCAGAGAGACAGACAACATCATCATATTTCACATTTTCATTTCGAACCGTGGTAGTTATGTCTTTTCTGGCACTTTCTATCATAAATTGATCTCATCCACTGCAATGAGTTTTATGTCTAGAACTTTCTATAGATGAATGCAATATTTTTTTTAAATTAATAAAGGAAAACTTTAGATTTATTTGCCAAATCAACACTAAGCATTTTGCCAGAAATTCGTTTCGCATTAAATATTTAATAAGTATGTTTCGAAAGGAACTGAAGGACTCGTCAATGACATTGTTTAAACATTGACTCAACAAATATTTGTATTTTAAGGCCCATACACCAGCGAAAGTGGCGCTCCCAACTATTTTATCTTATTATTACGTTAAACGCAGGAATTTTTAAAAATCCTACGTTCAGTTTGTGGTATCTATTATAAGCTATTTATTAATGCCTCTGTAATAGTTTCATTTTGTAAAGCTTAGGAAGAGATACGAAGTTGCGCTTTTTGGCCACCAAACACTGTTTTTGCATCTCCTCCTAAACTATAGGAGATAAAATTATAAAAGAGGTATTAAAAAAATAGCTTATAATAGAGTCCACAAACTGAACGTAGGATTTTTAAGAATTCCTATGATAAACGTAAAAATATGATAAAATAGGAATTGCTGTCAAATTGGCTCGGGTATGCGCCTTAAGCATTGATTTAAAAAGGGTTACTAAATTTTTAATAAATCAATGATTTTAAGCTTATTTTTTGCTTAAAATTTTACATATTTTTTTTATAAAATTCTTATTATGTTAGTAGGTAGGTTAGTCAAAGTCAAAGTCAAAGTCAAATCGTTTATTTCTGTAGACTTACAAAATAAGTACTTAGACAAGTCAAAGGTTATTAATATTGACACACCAGTCCAAAGATACTGATTAGTAGCACTACTTTGATACTTTGAGATACATTACATAATCGTCATATATGATTGTGTTTTATAAATTATATTCTGCTGAAGATCCCAATTTTACGGGATCCTTCTAGCTAAGAAGTGGCATAGCGACTATTTTCGATACCAAAACCACAATTCATGCCTGAAATTATTCAAATATTCTTCGGGATTACACAAAGCACAGGTGCAAACCTTCATCCAAGCCTGTCATCTAATCCATGTTGATCTTTAGCGGGTAATTTCAACATTTTGTAACGGTAAAGTTTTAATTCTAAAATGGTTGTTATGAATGAGTTCGTGGCAATGTTCGTGGTTTATATCAGATTGTGGTGATCGTGATCGTGACATAATATGGACTGGCTATGCTACCGGGTGGTTATTCCTACAATGACTGCTAAAGTAAGCAAGTGTATGGTGTGTGTGTAGCTTGGTATAGCATAGAGGAAAACTTCAATATAAAATAGCGAACCGTTTCCTTTCTTTGCAGTTCTATAATGTTATTATGTCACGGCACAAAATGTGCATTCAATTATGGGCTTAAACTTGGATTGGGTCATTGATCTTTAGATACTTACATTTTACAGTGTCAAAATGATTTCCCACAAGCTTCGCGAGTTGCCTGTTATGATGTCGTCAATATAAAATGCATCTAAATATTACGAGTTAAGGTCATAATTAAATGCACAGTTATTTACTGTGCGGCAGCGATGCTTTTTTAGGTGTGCGATAAGGTTTTGGGCCTTGGATTCCTACTATGATGTTAAATTTAACAGCACTTTAATGGCCGAAGACGCAGTCAATCTGGAATGGCTAGAGGCGGGGCGTTGCGTAGTATAATACCCACGCTGGACATGCGGGTTGGGGGTTTGCAGATTAGTCGTAGAATTGTTCTACTATTTATTTATTATTTATAGATATACACAGATTTTTATATATATATATATATATATATATATATATATATATATACATATACAGATTATTATAATTAATATTATGTATATACAGATTATATATATATATATATACACAGACAGTGAATACGATATACCTATTATGCAAGGCAAAATTGAAACTTGCGCACTTGTCTCGAACACTGATGGACAAGCAACAATGAGAGCAAATTGACAGCTCGCTAACATCAATATAGCAGCCATAATAGACGCTGATATGCAAATAGAACACGACACTTGGAAGTACAATCAGCTTCGTGTTCTACGGCTCACTTTTTCAGGGAACTTATGATGGTTTGAAGGTAGGAAGATTTTTGGGAGGAAGAATGAGTCATATAATTAATTTATTAGGTGACAAAAAGTTTGTTAAATGTTAAGTTCTATTTTAAGATTCTTTTCGAATAAATTTCTATTCGAAGGAGTTATATCTCTAAAACTACTGAACAGATCAAGATGAAATTCAGCGTACATTTAGAACTAGGATATAGTTAGATAATAAGTAACTTATTACACCGAAAATAAGCTTGCGAAGCCGCGGGCAAAAGCTAGTTAATCTCTGCCTAACCGGAGCATCACCCGAAAGCAGTAGAGATAAAAAGAACATTTGTTTATTTTACCCAATACAATAGGAGTGGTACATACAATAATTAACAGGATTAATGGAACTAATCTAACAATACATTGGGTACACTCAAAGTGTTTATTTATTTTTATTTTTATTCAATTAATTCGGATTGCCACCAGCTCAACTAATTATAATATAAATTAAAATAGTCACAGAAAACTAATAACAGGCATGATTTTTATTTATTTTATTTTGCTTTATTCGGAGAACAAACAGTTTTACACACTTCAGAAATAAACTTAGATACTAACTTTTAACAATTTATATGTCCTCGCATGTAGAAGCTAAAAGGTTGCTTGCTTGCGGAGAAGGAGTGAAAAAAAATATTATGAGAACAATAAAGAAAATAAACAAAAGGCATTAAAAGGCATAAAAAGGCATTCGCTAATATAATCCTAATAAACGACCTAAGGGTGAACACTAAAACTCTCGTCGTCGACAATTGCGCAGGTACCTGATTATAATTAAATTATTTAAATTAACATATAAAAATAAACAATAGCTAATGATATAGAATAAAATATTACATCACGTGCAAAAGAAGTTGAGAGTCATGCATCGCCATGCCCTGTGAATGCTAGTATTGAAAAGGGTCAATGTTCAATATCCTGCTGAATTCATTGAAAGTTCTACTCGCTCGCACTATATGTATATGAATTTTGTCTATAATTAGTTCATGTAGTAGAGGGTTGTGTATTGTTAATAATCTTAAGAATAGGTATAGAATATATAAAGATAATCAGATTATAGAATATTATAGAACATATAAAGATAATCAGGTATGTTCCGTCTATTTTTGAGTGAGTGTTACTACAAAGTGTGGGTATTATATATTAGAAGCTTTAATTGGGTATTAAAGCTTCTATACAGACATGTATGTAGTTGACTGTACCGAGGATGAGAACCATAATACGGTCTCCTCGTACTCTATAACTTATGAATAATTCAGCATGGTCTGATACGATGTCGTACACATTTTTAACGTCATGCAAATTTAAAATCGATGTTGGTAATGCTTGTCGGCAATAAAAGATATCTAGATGATGTTTATAAACGTGTGGATTTCGTTTTCAGTTTTCTTTTAAGTGTTCCCAATTACCCCACTCTCCCCTATAAAGTAGCTTCTAGATTGGTAGCTGATTCGCCTTCCTCATCAATACTTTTTAATGTTTTAACAAGTATTAATTTTTTAATGGAAACCTTATTGAAATTCGTCAACATTATTTTAGATTCTACTTATTTCTATTGGGACGAGAAAAATTAAGTGTTCATTAAAACTCAACTGCTTTCTTCCAATTATAATTGCTTGTTAACTTCTAATCGATTCTCATTAACTTCCAACTATATAAGTATAAACTTTTATGCTTTGTAATTAATTATGTTAATTTGCAATATTGTACTTTGTAAATAAGTAGGTATCTCTCTTTTTGCCATAAATATTGCGCTCTTTCTACACTAACTTACTTTAGAAAAAAGCATAAAAAGTAATTATAACTGTAACAAGTTAAATGCTTATCTGCTATAATAATTCTGTATCATAGCTACAAAAAATATATTTATTATAAAAGAAAAACAAACTGTTGTAAGAAAAACAAAAGAGCCGCGTGATGTGATAAGTTTGAGAAACTGCTGTTTTTTACAGAATGTGCTTACAATGCAGTATATTTATGTAAATGGTTCAAGGCACTTGTTAGATTTGGTTTTTCGAGCTTGCAGACGAAGCAGGGAAACTAAGCTAACTTTAGCTTAGCTCGCACAGACAGCTGATGCAGTCTTTTTATATCACATCATAGTTTGCAGTCTGCACATAATGTATGAAAAACTACATCAGCTATACAAACTAATCCGAAGACAAAACCCGCATAAAAATCCGGCTCAAAGGACCAAAACTTGAAGGGTCTTTGATTTGAACTTGGTGTTAACACAGCTTTTTGGTATGTTAAAATTGTATAATATTTAACCATCATTATACGTTCCAATCTTAAACAATCATGCGTTCCGTTTAACCCAGACGCGTTTGTTTGATATTTAAAGCACCAGACTTAATATTATAGTCATTTTAAGATACCTATTTCCATCTGGCTGGCGCCATTAAGAACACTTATCGCGTTTATAGTAGGGCACTTGCATCTACGTAGACGTTTATTTATAAATTTATTGCAGGCCCATTCACGGGAAATTTATTTACTACTTACTTAACTAAGTATATGTAGTAGCGTACGGTAGCTATAGATACCCGCTCTTTCTGTGAAATACTGATAAGTGATAACATTAGGTCACATGTTAGTGATTTAATTCATCTAACTTCGTTGACAAGAATTGATAACTCATTTGACACCAAGTTTTGAATTATACTTATAATCGTACGGATTCGTGACATCATATCCAGCTAGTCTGATGTTGATGAAGAGATGCATTTTCGATAGAGTGCAGCTGCAAATTTTGATGAGGCATCCTTGTATAGAGTGTGAAGATTTACCGTCTGGCCGATTGCTGGTAAGGAAATACTCTACACTGGTAGAGTTGGTTGGAGTTTGTCTGTTCATTAGGCGATCGAGGCGTGTAGTACAGAAGAGTCTGTACTGTACTACATTGACAGTCATTATTACAAACTGTCAATCTCAGATCAAATTCACCGTGTTTGGCCGCCGCATGACATAGTTCCTTTTGAATAAATAAAAAATAAAAGCACCTATCCATTATTATAGTTATATTTTATCTATTCCGTCTAGTAAAAACACAAATCTTAACTAAAAATACAAACGGGCTCGGTTGTACAAATAATGCTTCCGGAAAAAATGGTCAGTTGCAGATTGCTGAGCATCATTTGCAAATTAATAAAATAGGTCCGTTTCCAAAAATAAAAGGCTAAATAAAGCTCGTTCATATGGACATACCAGGCACTTCCAATCTGCTAGCAATCTGCAAAATGAGAAATATGGATCAGAATATTCAGAATTTATTACGCTGGCATTTCTGACAGTGAATAGCGATGTTTATAGCTAGACTGGTGAAACTAGCAATTTTATTCATAGCCTCCAATTGCCCCCGGAACGCCCGCCCATGAAGCAACTAAGACATTGTGGAAAAAGATCGCGGTATGTAATTAACCAAGTAAAGGTTTGTCAAGAAGTCCTAATAATAGTGTGTGAGCTGTGACTGACATGTGACTAAATAATTCAATTGTGCCTCGAGGAGCCTGTTGTTGTTAAACTGGCTTCTTCTCGGAGCTTTAATTCCATAGAAACATAGCCTTTAGGCAAGTTAGTGTTGCTTTAATACTGAAATTGTGTTCGTCATCGGTTCAGCAATTCCTGAAGGCCTGAGACGTAGCCAACAATCAGGCAGTGCAGATGACATAAATAACAGCCTACAAAAATACAAATTTCTCATTTTGTTTCTGTTTGTTTATTTCGTGTGCCGGCAACACTCATTTCAATTCAATGCCCAACGTGAACAATGAATCCTTGGCGCTCCAAAACTCCGAAATGGTCACTTGCCTCGCTGCCTTTTCTGGCAACTTGCTCTCTGGAAACATTTCAATTCATTTTGTTCCTGAGGTCAAGCTTTAACTTTGCGGAAAGTCCACTTCGGTCCTCTCGAAGTTATTGCCACACGCAAATTTAATGATACCATGCTTACTTAGAATAATTACAGCTCCGTTGAAAGCTTGAAACGTATCTTTATCTTTTGATTAACGACACAGTTTAAAAGATATATCGTAAACCGTTAAGTTATGATCATAAAATTTTATCTTATCTTCATTGTTCTGTAATTTTCATGTTATTCCTTATAAGGAGATTGATTAACGGAACCCGAAAAGGAGATGATATACATCAAGGGCATAGAATTATCTCTCCGCTTCCTAAAGGAATCAGTAGCAGGGTCAACGAACCGAAGTCACGTTCTCTAAAAAACTCAGGAGCAATAAAGCATTGTAATACCTCTCATCTGTCATCTGATCTAATAGCCACCCCAGAGCGGTGACGCTTATGACCTATAACTTAAGGTTTACTGTCACAAAAGTGAAAACTTGTTTATTAAGGCTTTTTATTATGGCCGCAGGCGTAGCACCCTTTGTGTGGGATACAATTTAAACTTGTACTCTGTCTGTAAGCGATTCATATTTTATTCTATCTTGTGAATATTTTTTTTCTTATGGACGTTTATTGAATCTTTAAAAGCTTCCTTAATATTTAAGGACACTCTTTTGTCGTGCTAGGTTTGCTTACCCCTTTCTGGTTGGAATTCTCTACATAACCATTTTATGTGTTTGTACTAATTTTCTTCTTGTTTGTTGCAGGTGTGTATTAGCTTAAACGCGAAAAATGTACCTCGTCGTTCGGTAAGTTATTTAATTCAATAAAAAAGTGTAAACTCGTATTTTTCGACAAAGAGCATATCTAATAGGGACTATTTTCGGTTTCCATTATCCTAATAAGCCTTTTACCAAAAAATCAAATCTATCCCGAGTCAGCTGAAAGCAGGAAGAAAGGAGAAGAAATTCTACTATTTTGTAAAAAGTCTACGCAAAGCTGACTGGAGAAACAATACCTACCTTCCGAGTCTTCTGACGTCATTACGGATAATGTTTCAAGAGGGCCGAGAGCGAATGTCTTTCCTTTTGTTCACGTACAAATATGTACGTATATGTGTAACATATGAATAAGTGAACGCATTTACTGATGTGTAAGTCTGTGTTCTTGCCGACAAAGTGCGCGTCGACTTGGACAATCGAATCAGCCTCCCAGCTGACAATCTTTGCAACAAAGACAACTTGTACACAACACACATTTTTTACTTGTCATTGTATCTCGCTCGTGTTCCACATAATGCTTTTGACTTTTGAATTCAAACCTCTTTTGCTTCAAGCTCATTTTGTAGTGTGGTTGTGGCGCTCGTACCTACACGGACACGCTTGAACGGCTTCCAAAGCGAAGTATTTCACGCCTAATAACAATATTTACGGGGGAAACAGAGAGGTCGTACATAAATCAAGTCGTTATCTAAATACATGTGTTCACGAGAGCAAAATTACATAATGCTGCCATTAGTGGCGCTAAAATACCCATAATTTCAGCTCATTTAAATCTCGTACTAGCATTCAGTGCAGATAGAAACATATGGCCGTTCGTGCTTGCATGTGCATCTATATTTGAGGTCGTTAAGCCAGATACAGCGTCCGATATTAGGTCACTGTATAAAGCTATCGGTTTCGAAAGGGCGGTCAATTCTTTCCGCTCAGATACTATTTCGATCGATTGAATTGGGTCGGGTTGTGCATATTTTGTGGCATTTATCTTGGCTATAAAAAGCAGGTAGTTGCATTCCCAGAAGGCCACTTGAGGACGATCGTGCTCCGCCTGTGGGAACGAGTAACGTCTTCTAATTGTAAATCTGTGTTCGGTTTTTTGCTTTGCGCAAACTTTTGACTTTAAAGATTATTGCTCAAGAGCTACACATGTCAGTTGACCTTTGATTTGGTCTGATTCGGCATTGTTGATAAAGAAGGAGTTATTTTTAGTTTTTTTACGATATTGTAGCACTGTGCGCAGGAAGTCTATGGATGGAGGCGTGTCAGGACCGCTATTTGTGGTATCGTATGGTGGAGGCCTATATCCAGCTGTGGACTTCTGGGCTGATAATAAACAACAGTTTTTATAAGTGCTTAGGCGAGTGCAATGTGTTCACATTCTCGAGACCCGTTCATAGAAATTCCGCAGAATTAGCGCGCCCATTCAACTTTTTTTGTTCGTTTTTTGTCGTGACCTTCGATCTGCAAGATCAAACAAACTGCAAGCGGTCCCATTGAAACATGATTCGATTTCTGGAATCCCTCGGTGGTCACACTTGCGGGTGTTTGGGAGTCAAAGTCATTAAAACTGTCGCCATGTGGCGGTTCTTTGATCTGGGTGGTAATTCTGGCAATTTAACTTCGAAAACTCATTTTAAGAGCACTCTTGAGACTCGATGCAGCACTATAGATTGCTTTCTGATTAAGATATTGAAGAACGCTATTAAAAAGATAGATACCGAATAACATGAACCGACTTTCTAGCACAAATTCGCTCATTTTAATCAAGACTTCGATATTATTTCATGAGTTTATTGTACCCAAGTCTAGACGTTCCAATAAGTTAATAAGAAAAACGTCTGAAATCAACGTAATATTGCTTGTGATCACGCTACAAGGTGAAGTTAGGTCAGGTCGTTCAAGCAGGTTGTTTCGATCGACCGTGAATCATAATTACTTGATTTCAGTGTCTTTTGCCTTAAATTTTCCAGAAAGATCTACCACGAAGTTCATAACGCTATCCCCTTGCCTCCCTCGTCTCGTACCTTCATCAGCACCACCGCCAACCTTTTAAATGACTTTACTTATGTAATGCCAATGACTTTAATCCGCAAAATATGAAAAGCGGATGAACATTATATCAGAGGTGACTGTGACACAATGACTCAGCCAAAATGTAGGGCCGTGAACTGCAATGCCCTGCGGCAAGGTAACGTGGAAAGTGCCTTACTGACTACAAGACAAACTGTGCTTATGGGTACAAACAACATAGGTACGAAAAACTGTTATTTCAATCTGGGGAAAGGTCAATCTGAAAACTCTCGTTTTCGTTTTAATATCAGTCTCATGGTCTTCAGTATAATGACAAGGGTTTACGATTAAGTTCTTGATGGTATTGGCGCAATATTGACGATAAAGCCATACAATTATTATTTTAATGGGTTGCGTTGCGTCATATCTTGGAAGGATATGGGTCGCAATAAAAATTGCTTGCATCAACTGAAAGCGATGATTTTATGGAAGCGACGAAGGTCGAAGAAGAATTGTCTTTTTGGATCATTTGGAGGCTGAATCGAGCAAGGAGTTTTTCGTTGGATGAAGTTTAAATAGTATTAAGTGGTTATTATAGGAATCTACGTGTGGTTTGGCTTGATCTCCGTTTCAATTTAGTTTTAGAATGCTACCTTCTACTAGAATAAATATTATCAATTTGTTTGTTTGACTTTGAAAGAACTGATAATTTGTAGGTACCTTACGAAGAGGGTCTAATAGACCCGCTTTTGTATAGAGCTAATGAAGAAAGTTTTCAGAACTTTCTAAAGTCCCCAGACGAAGATCCATTATTATCTTAACAGATTGTTAAGTTAGAGAAATACCTAAAGATGTACGATAAATTCTTATTTACCGAAGCTTATAATGTTCTTGAAAGTTCTATGGACCAACAGTTCTATAATACTAATAGGAGTTACCAACTATTATTAGTTTTATAGAATAAATGGGCAGGTTTCGTTCCAATAGTTCTATCACGGAACTGCAGGGATAAAATAGTGGTAACAGTTCTATGACGTCACAGTCCTATAGATAGATATAGAACAAATGGGAGTTATCGAAAACTCTATGATCTATTTGTCAATTAGCTGCTGCAAATAATGACAACAAATTCCAATAACAAAAAATAAAACTTACATGATCCAAACATGATAAAGAGTATACAATTTTATATATATATATTATATAAAGATATAATTGTAACAATATTTATTGAATGATCAGCAAACAAGTACATACCTACTTTTTATTATGTTTAAAATCATTAACAAAAAAGTGAATATTTGAGTTTAAGTAGGTAGATATATATATAGGTACATACCTACTGCGGTTTTTTTTACGGGTAATAAAATATTGAATATAACTTTCTAGGAAATACAAAGAAACAACAGCCGATCAAAATGTTTCATAGCAACCCCTTCGCAACCAATAGTATTGCAAAAAACTACATTTTCTTTTTTTTACCTTTCCTACTGTATTGTATCTAGTAGGTATAAGTAGGTAGGTAGGCAGTTCTCTGGTAGGTATCCATAACACAACACAAGCTCTGCTTAGCTTGGGGCTACTTAATGATGTGTTAATTGTCCAATATTATTTATTTATAATTCCGTTATCGATCATTCATTCATCGATAAAATTCGGATCGAAGTTCGATTTTGCAAGTGCCCGATACAACACCGTTACCCAAAAGATGAATACGAAAATCTGCAGAAATAGTATTGAAAAACATAATATAAATACTTACCCCCTTATTCATGATAGTCTGCTAACTGCAGACACACTGCTAAATCTCGCTCTGTCTTCTTCTAATGACATCAGTCAGACTGAGAAAAAACACTACTTAGCAGCTGTTTTATTTAAGCAACGCATTATGAATAAGGGGGTTAGTTTTCATGCAAGTAAAGAGTATGGTACAAGACCAGAATCAATTTTTTTTATTTATCTTCTTACAGGTTAATTTGTTACAAATCGATCATAGAGTAATGGTGGCCACGAGGAGGTATGTAGTAGGTGAGATTCCTATGGATTCCCGGAACGACGAACGGACTCTACGTGCTCTACAAATGTGAATCAGGTGTCGAAGCGGCTTGATTTGTCTGGATTCCAATCTCGATCGTGAAAGCTCTGGCTATACTTAGGCTTTAATAGTGGTTAACTGATTTTTTTCAATATTTCGAACAATCTTGAGAACAAACGTAGCTATTGTTTTTTTTTTAAAGATGGCGCGATCCACTTTTGTGTTTCGTTTACTGAAAGCCTGGATGTTTGACATCAGCGTGGATAATTGTATAAAAAAAACATTTTTTGATTTGAGACCTGTGATCATTCTAATAAGTGAAGGTTTATCAAAATTCTGCGAGCCATGGTATAGGTAATATATAATTCTTTACATGATTTTTTGCTTTGAAGTGTTCATGAAATGCCCTCTAAAAAATACGTTAAGATATAACAAGAGCGAGCGTCTCGCGAAGACTCGTATTTGTAAAGCAGTTGGTGCCACCACAGCGGAGATTCAAATTATGAAAC
This sequence comes from Eupithecia tripunctaria, assembly GCA_955876795.1. Taxonomy (NCBI): domain Eukaryota; kingdom Metazoa; phylum Arthropoda; class Insecta; order Lepidoptera; family Geometridae; genus Eupithecia; species Eupithecia tripunctaria. Next base: position 6,193,393 of record OY041614.1, on the reverse strand, counting down.
AAATATGACAAATTTCGCAACAAAATCCAACGAAAATCCTTTGTACCTAAACTCACTTTAACTCACAGCACAGTTACGACTCAAGGCTCGATTCGCCACGCGTCGCTATTCGTTCCGGACACGCCTGGGCTCTACCTTAAAACCGTACATCTGTGAGTAAGCTGTACTTTTCCTGTGTAATGTGTAGAGAGGCTATACAAACTGGTTATTACCCTGTGGTTTAGCTAAACAAACTGTGGTTTAAACTGTGAGGAACTGTGTAAACTAATCGCCGGTAATCGGACACATTGATAACTCACAGCTAACGGTTACTTGTGGGTCAAGTATGGATGTTGATCTAGATAACTTGTTTCTTACTTAGAATTAGAGATGAACTTAGTGTACCTATATTACATTGCTTAACTGGCCATGGGAGATACCGTCGCAAATAGGAGTTACCATCAAAGTTGGTCAGGTCCAGCCCTGGTCAGGATTTTAATTGATGATGATAATGATAACCTAAGCTTAGCTATACAACAGTTAATAGAACTGAAGACCTCACAATGATTGATCCCTACGTACATGATAAATGATTGTAAACCCTTGGATACTAGTGTCCGAACAAAGAAAAGTAATCTTGATCCTTGCAGCGTACAAAGTAGATGGGGTCTTTGTTCGACTCTGACATTACAATCACACGAAGAGCTGAATACAACTGCGAGAGATATACCATCAAGCAATAAATGTGCAAGCCAATTGAGGGTATTGAATATCTAGGGCACTTGATAATTTGTAATATGGCCTCAATAATTGGGTACGGCAGATGTGAATCTGAATTTACTGCACGTATCAACACGGTCGGAACCTTTTTCATGGAATCTTTTTCATGTACGTGGATAAATTTTACCAAGGGTTGCTAAAGCTCTGCGCTCATTAAATACCGCTACTAAGCTGCACAAAAACGTGCACTCAAATGTGGACTTAAACTCATTATATTTAGGTAAATTTTACAGTGAAATCAAGCTTGAAACGTATGGTTCCTTGAGCTGTCTGTTATCGGATGCCTGAAACTTGTTACAGAGAATATATATATTATAATTTTTAAGGCGCATACACGAGCCAATATGACAGCGCCAGCTATTTTATCATATTACGAGTATTAAGTTTACGGGAAATTTTATTAATCCATCGTATAGTTTGTGGAATCTATTATAAGCTATATTTTATCATATATATAGTTTAGGAAGAGATGCGAAAATAGAGTTTGGTGGCCAAAAAGCGCAACTTCGTATCTCTCCTAAGCTTTACAAAATGAAATTATTACAGAAGCAGAAATAACTTATAATATATACCACAAACTGTACGATGGATTTTTAAACTTTCTGTATTTAACGTAATAATTAGATAAAATAGGTGGGGGCGCCACTTTCACTGATGATACGGTATTGAGTGTTTGAAAATATTTAACTGACTATTATTTAATGGATGATTAAATAATTTGTCAAGAGAAAACGCATGGATAGGTTGGGTTAGTTATTATAAAAGCCGTCTTTAGCGTGATCCATAGGCCTTAGCATCAAACACTTTCGCCTATCAAAACTTTAGTGCACATTCAACTGAATACTCATAACTTAGCTTTCTCTCCGTTATGTTCATCCACAATATCTCTCCACACGTCTGAGCCACTGAAACAATAAAACCATAAAATAATGCTCTTTCTGACGTCTTTACTCATGTGTTCAGTGGATATGACGCTGTAGAAAAGAAAAGCCTTTACTTTCTTCTATTTTGATACGCGATTGTGAATGTTAGTTTCAGTTTTATGGCTTGTGTAAGTGTTTAACCGATTTATTTATCTTTAAACTGCAATTGAAACTGGAATGTTTTGTTCTGGTTAAGATCGTTCGTAATGGGTTAACTTAACTTCAAAACAATGTTTGCTTTGGTTGGCACTGGCGTTCGTTTTAAACTATAAAGGTACATAAACCGACTTGAAATGTTCTCTAAGCAAGTGTATATTATTATATATATACTCGTTCATAAATACAGACAAGAAATTTCTGTTTTCGTCAAAAAATACAAGCTCTATCTAGGTATTTTGGGTGTTCTGGATATTTTCTATGTACGATAAAATATATATCTATGGATTGTATTATTTTTGGTAGGGAAAAAAACATCGGTGTTTTCATAGGAAAAAAGCTATTCGCAGCTATAGAGCTTCGATCAAATATTTTTAATCGAAGTTGGACCCCCCTTGTCAATAACAGTGATTGGAAAGCACGGCGCTCCCGTATTAAAATTTATAGCTATTCGTACGAAACGAGGATATTTACAACTCGAATACAAGGAACGAACATTTCCCGAGCGTTCTAATAAATAGACGACACGTTTCTACTAAGCGTATATTTATTAGAAGTCGACTTTAGTTACAATGCGCGATCGATCCAGGGCACTCTTAAATGGCTTGTTTTCTTTCGAATGTTTGGAAAAATTAAGTTCTTTAAATTTAATTATTTTAAGTAAGATCTTTTTCATTAATATTTTATTTTATTTTTAAGTTCTATTACCCAATATGCAAGTAAAATATTGAACAGGAAAAATAATGGCAAAGGCGATATTAACTCTAAAAAATAATTCTCTTCCAGCAAACATGATAGCAAACATGGGAGAGAGACCAAATTATGAAAGTGGTGGTGATTATCAGAGGATATAGGTGTAATTGTAAACTACTTATTAAATAGTATAATACAATACACAAAATACATCTATCTTACGAATACTATAATTACATACGCATATATGCGTATGTAATTATAGTATTCGTAAGATACCTATTTATTCAATTTACTCGTATATATACGAGTAAATTGAATAAATAGGTGCCTACATAAAATACAGCAGTCATTTGACTTTACGTAGTTACGCGTTTCACTCTGCCACAGTTATTATAATACTTTGCGTTAAAAAACAAAACACTGTATTTTGCGCGTTTAAAATCAATGCACTCATTATCGAAAAAGCTTTAGCATCGTAAAAGCTCACGCTCATAAAATGTTTATTTATTCATTCGATCCGTCCATATGTTCCGGTTTTACCCTTAGGTAAGTATCCCTTTGCCATTCTTTTATTAGTTTTTTCACTGCTGTGACATGACTTTGCACTTTTAGTAAACGATTTTTTAAATAAGAAGACATATTTTAAATGGTATATTCCTTAGCGAGCCTGTGGATAATATAGAGCAAGCAATACTATTGTTTCTCGGACAAAAAACTACTTCTTCTCACTCAAACTAAAACAATTTGTCTCTAAAGCGTGACGGTGGTGGTGACATGCGAAATCTATCCATCACCCTGTGGTCTTACATCTTTTCTCAGCCTATAAAAACAAAAAAGATTTCGCATTTCCTCCACATTTTTATTCCTATGTTATGCAGATGTTTTTTGGTGATCTTTTATATCCATATCACATTTGTGCGTCTTTATGAAGTGTTTTTATGAGCGAAGGGCCGAGGGCGCCTTATCTGCGGCGGACAGGGGCGCGTGACCGCTCATATTATTACCGCCCTAGCTTCCCGCCCGCGTTAGGCACGGACACAAAGACGAATTTCACCACATCGATGAAAAAAGAGGAGATGAGGCACTGGCTTCTCGAAAGCGGCGGCCTCAAATTGTGTCCAAATGTGTACTCTCAACTCAATCATAGTCGGAATGGCGCGGCGCGGCGCCGCCGGCGGTCCTTTTTCGCGTGCTAAATGTTGTCTCGGTGACACTTCGGTTTATGTACAACTTTCCATCTACGTTGTTCATAAGAAGGTATATTGCAAAAGCATGTAAAAAGCGTTTCTTTGCGCTAAGTTGTAACATAACACAGGCCATTTATAGAGTTAGCACTGGGAAAATGTCTTCAGAATTTTACGTCTTTGATTTCACCAACAACTTTAGGGTAGATGCTTGCAGCCGATATGTTGACCATGAGTGATAATGTTATTTGTTCTAGTAATCAGCTATTGTATTTATTTGCCATGCGTGGTGATTATTGCAAAACCCCCTTGTTTCGGCGGGACGTTCAGCAGTGGACGTACATACATAATATATATATATATTTGCATTGAGAAAGTTAGTAAATTGTTTAAAAATCAAATAATATCCCAAACATTTTCGAGACTTGAAAACGCGTCTTTCCCTCTTTCTTGATTTTCTTAGAAATTACCCACAGTGCAAACTATAGTAGGTAACTAATACCATAGAAGAATTGGGTTTTATTCGTCTATGTTAAAACTGTAAATTGTTTATTGTTATAATTAAGCCAGTTTAGAAAATTATGGCCGATATTTTATAGGAAGGGTTGTTTGCTAAGTCCGCCCTTTAGGTACTTTTATTCTGCACAGCCGCTTAATTTTAACCAAATTATCGGAACTCCTGTTAGTCCTGCTAACGGCATTGTTTAATGTTTGTCGGAGTTTATGTGCAATTTGAAAGGGGAGCGCGGACAAAGAATAAAATTGTTAGGGTAGAAATTGATTGAGCTTTTTGCCTCTTTTTGCAGGCTTGTTGTTGCAACACAATAGTGGATCGAGTGATGGGTAGTCATATTTCATTCGAAAGTCGATCTACTAGTATTCAAACGTGGTTGAAACTGCGACCCAAGAGCATTTTCAGATGAAAATTCAATATGAAATTTTATCTGAAATGCCATTACAAGCAAATGAAATAAGGTTCATTTTCGCGCGAGCCCGGTTAAACCCATTCTGTTTCTTTCTATTCTCTTTCCTTTCTTTCTATAATTGGAAACGCTAGAGATATCCTCCTGTATATGTATAATTCTGCAGATATAAAAAAGCAACAAATTAAGCTCGGTGTAGTGAACTCCCCAATTTCCCGTGTTCATTTTTCCCGGAGCTAATTTCCACATGCCCCAATAGTCTCCCCATATTAATTCACCCTTTGTTCCAAAAACAGTTTATTTATGTTCACAACAAAAACACCTCAAAGCTTTAAAACTACTCAAATTCTATAGCTGTAGAACCGATGGTGCATTTTTTTATGTTCTAAAAAACAATGAGTCAAAAATCAAAATCACTTTATTAATACAATAAATGTACACTTAGAAAAAGTCAAATTATAAAATTAAACATGAACCAAATATAGCCATATTTTTTATTTCTGTCGCTCGCTTCGGTATGTAGACTACAGTAAAAAAAAGACGAACAAACCTTTAGCCTGATAGTTGCTATTTTTCGAGTTGGAGAAAAAATTAGTCCCTAGCTTATTTATCCTCGAGCAAGATATATTTTATAGTACTTATACAATATACAATTTTTACATATATGTTAAATATTGTACATATATTATTTATATATATATTAATAATTATGTTATATGTATTTATACAATTATATTTAACAATTATACAGTACTTATACAAGACATATTTTATAGTAGGTAAGCCTTTTTGCACAGCAAGGTTTTGACGATTTGTTTGAACTTATTTACCTACTGATAATTTTTGAAACTTACTAGGAGTTTTGTTGTATAGAAGCGTAAACATGTTTATAAATGCGACTGTAAAAATTGTACCTACCTATGTAGTTATAGGAAAGGACATTCACGAATAAGAAACACTACTATCTAAGAAAAATTCACCTCTACTGTTTTTGTTAAGTCAAATTCCTACTTTGACGTGTGCTTTTTTACTGCGCAATATTTGCAAGTGTTGTTCGCGCCAGCTTTCGGTGATAGCTCTAAGTATTCAAACGTTGTTGAAACTTTCTTACAATACTTAGGTGCAAGTTAGAAGCACTAGCTTAAACGCTTGGTTCTAGAGACGAGCAAGTTTACGAGCAGTGCTTCATGTCAGTTCTAAGTTGAGTGAGATTCGAGAGACACAGCTTATGTAGAATTCAGCAGAAGCGTTGCTTATTTAGTAATTTACTGGTAGGTATCATTGTGTTCGTGTTTGGGATATGAACAAGTAAACATGACTGATGTGACGTATCGACTGGTAGGAGATTACTTAAAACATAGGGATGAGTCTTTTTGACGTTAATACCTAACGAGACGTAATCGTGACGTCTAGTTTTTCCATACAATTTGTTACAGAGCCGTTTTCCATACAATTTGTATCGTGCGGACAGGGAACTACGCAAATCCCATACAAAAAGGAGACATCGCGATTACGTCTCGTTATTAACGTCCAAAAGACACACCTCTCTTTTTGATATGTATATGTATATTAGCAAAAACAAAAGAAAGAACAAAAGATATCAACGCGCTTTATTTGTTTGTTACTCGAAAAGTCAGCGCTTGTGTTTTGTTTTGGGGCAGTGAAGAGTGTAATATAATAATGCTTTTATTTTTGCAGTAGCATTGTTTAACAAGATCATAGTAAGATTGAATTTCCTTTCTAAAAAACCAGTAGACCAAGCACAGAGGATAGCATTGAGAAAAATTACGTCTCAGCGTCATCGTAAAGAAATCAATGCAAAAATATTACGCATTTTATGCGTAACTTTTTTACGTTGAGATCTTCAACTTCATAATTTACGCAATCTATGACGATACCTTTTTTCCTGTTCTATCTTAGACAAGAATCCTTGTGCATGGCAAACAGTTCCTGTTTTCACCCCAAAGAATAACAACAAACATCCAATAAAAATGAGACACTCTGAATGAAAACAACTGTGTTTGCTAGAGATCCTGTGAAGTGTCGGAAAACCAACAGTTTCCTTCATAAGCTGTGTTCACAGTCTTCTCATGCACGAAACGTAAATCTCAGCATTTCGCCAAGCAGTGACGACATTGCAATTAAGAATTTATGAACACCGAAACGTTATTTGAGGTTTGAATAACCATGAGATGGTGAAACGGATGTGGGAGACGAAACTTTAGAAGCATAGGTATAGAGAAAGCTGTCATAAAAGTCTGAATAAGGATCTATAAACATAATGGGTTATTCTTGTATCTATAGGGGTCCTCCCGTTATTCGGAATCCACGATCAAATTGGCTATGTTGCTGTGAGCCTGTGAGCCCATTTTTTAGCGAAAGCCTCTTTTGATAGATAATAGAAATTTATGTGTTAGCAAATATTGAATTTCCTTTACATATCACTCAATCTCTCAACTGATGCGGCAATTTTCAGTCTAAAATATAGTGTTAACTACTATGTTACCCGGGAAACTTCAATCTACGCCTGCTTCTTGGACCTGAGTCGGGCCTTCGATCTAGTGAATTATAACATTCTCTGGAAGAAGCTACTTGACTCAGGAGTCCCGCTGAAAATTGTTAACCTTTTGAGATACTGGTACGGAAGCCAAACCAATGTAGTGAGATGGGGCGACACGACCTCCAGTGAATATAAACTGGAATGCGGGGTCCGTCAAGGCGGGTTAACCTCTCCGGACCTTTTTAACATTTATGTAAACGGCTTAATCGAGGAGCTGAGGGGTGCCAGGATAGGCTGCCATGTTGGTGATGTTTGCGTCAACAACTTGAGCTACGCCGACGATATGGTGCTCCTCAGCCCTTCGATTAACGGACTTAGGAAACTGTTATCCATATGTGAAAATTATGCTCACCTCCATGGATTAAAATATAATGTCCTAAAAACCGAAATGCTAGTGTTTAGAGCAGGAAAGGGCCCGGAGAGAGTACC